>OY756231.1:1247500-1985000 GCA_963576875.1 Acrobasis repandana | reverse complement strand
TTCATCATCAACAAGACGACACCGCTGCTCACCAGTCAGTCTGCGACCCACGAAAGATGTAACTCTTTTTCGAAACGTTAGACAAAACCAATAAAAAAGGTTCGTGCTAAGACCCGTTATCTGATTTATATATATATATATATATATTATATAGATATATTATAGATTAAAGCCCCAAAGTGAGTTTTGAACTTGTAATATAGGATACTAACTCAACGCTATATTATAGATACTAGTGATACGTATAAATAAGTAGATAAAAACTCAAGAACCAAGACAGTTTGAAAAAAGACCATTTTTCATCTTGCCCTAGCTGGGGATCGAACCCAAAACCTCCGGAGTGCCGGAGTAGCGTGTTAACCATTACGCCCCCGGAGGTCATCACGATGTGTATTACATACTATAACCATGATCTTGAGAATAGCAGTACAAACAAATGAGAATGCGACAAAGGGCTGAAAGCAAGTCATTTAAGAGTTGCCTATAAAATACAGTTTTTCGTACATGTTTTTATTTATTTTTTTATTTATTGTTAAGCCTAAGTTTAAGATAAATCTAATAACCCAAACTCGATGGGGTTATGTCGTTTTATTACAGGATTCCTAATATCACCTTCCGGCTCCATCAGCAGATCAGCTTCTTGATAATATTGTCATTTGATTTACATCAACCATTTGATTTACATTAGCAACCTTTTTTTTAAGGCAGCGCCTGATGTGGATGATCTAAATTTTGCTCCTGCCTTAACGCACACTTTACTCTAGCTGAAGTGAGACAGCGAGCCATGCGGGGTGAAAAGATCACGGGAGGTCAATGAGGCTGGTTTACGCGTTTCTGGTTTTCAGGTATTTTTCGTTTTACAAAGAATATATAATAACTCTTAAATATATATATATATATATTTATGGAGTTATTAAAAAAATAAGACATATGATCCCTGCCTTATGTTTAATACAATTATAATCCAAAGTTACAAGGGCTAATTTATTGTATTTCGTGAATACTTTCCGTTTTAGTATAATTCTGAGTATGATTAGAGGCAACTTCGCATTTTTTTCTATCGAGAAACAATCGTGTTTATAAAACATATTATAAATAAATATAGGGACAAATCACACAGATTAAGCTAGCCCCAAAGTAAGTTCGAGACTTGTGTTATGGGATACTAACTCAACGATTCTATATTTTATAACAAACACATATATATATAGATAAACATCCAAGACCCAGGTCAATCTGAAAAAGATCATTTTCTATTTTGACCTGACAAAAAGTTCAGCATTAATGATTGAAGCCACAAACAAATTGTTACTTACTTCTGTTTATACTAAAGTCAATGATTGATACTGTGATGTTACAAGCTGTGTGACTGATAAGATAAGTAGCTTAGATAATTTAATTTTTCTGACAATATCATCTAAGCTGTTAAACTACAAGTCAGTCATGTCGTTAGTCACTTCTTGACCGATAAAATATGTTTGTTTCAGTCAAAAAGTGACTAATATTTTATCGATATAAACATATTTTTTTCGTTTTCATAACAATAACAATCAGATAGGTAATCCTTTAGTATCGGTCACTTACTTTGTTATTCTCATTTATTTTGATAAAAAAATGAAAAAAGTATCTTTGCTATATTACCACATGTTATTTATCGGTCTCCGACTTTTATACCAGCGATAATATCGCAGAATGTAATTTTTGAAAAAAATTATCAACGTCTCAACAGTTCATATGAAAGATTTATCAATCATAGAATGGTATTTTGACATTATCAAGTACCTCAAAGCATATCAAATAAGCTATCCAATTGACTGATAAAAAATTACAATTGACCAAAATGACCGATTTTATTATTTGATAAAAACAGTGGAAGGTTTTTTATTATCACGATAATGTTTTTATTATGTAGTCATCGTGATATTTATTACTAGATAATATATATGATTATGTTCCTTTATTTTTCAGAATATTTATTGATAAGATAACTAGAATTACAAAAGAAGTAGCACATGTTAAATCTTTGTTGTCTAATAAAACAACCATTTTTATATTTAGACAATAGAATTGTAAATTGTATTGTAATAATATGTTGTAATCATTGCGGCGTCAGTGGAGGCGTTGTGGGTCGGGTCGCTGGATTCCCTCTAATATAGTTGAGTTCAGCGATGGCTGATCCACGCGTCAACTCGTGAACGGGTGCCGCCAGTAGGGACTGGTCAGCTCGGCTCCGTTTTTTAAGACTACTCAGCGTAACTTATTTCTGTAAATTGGATTTGGCACTCGTTCGCAAGCTTTACTAATATGTTGTGATAGCATTGTATTAGGCATAATATCTTTGTAAACTGACAAAACCCTTCTGGCGCGTAGGCGACCAATACTGTGTAAATGAGTTTCTTTCGGCGTTTCTTCTCAGCAGTGGTCGTTGCGTGACGCTAGTATCGGTAGCTTTTGAACAAAAAAAATATAATTTAAATATAAATAAACACTACATGTAATGTACACTATAATTATTGACGTGTAAAAGTGCCTGCAAAGGCCTAATTACTGAATAAATTATTAAATATTTTGCTACAGTCAGTATTTTTTTTGTCTGATAAATGTACTTTAGATAAAAAAGTGTTTCTTCATTGTTCTTATCAGAGATACTGACCCTGATGCAGAGTGCCGTTAGAATGGATATGCGTTCAGGATCATTGTAAAGTATTTATTTTTCTGTGATCTTAGTTCTTTTACGAATCTCCTCATTTTTGATTCAATTACGTTGAAAAACATACACATACAACCGCATCACCCTCTCCATATGATAGCCCGCTAAGCGATCTTAAGCCTTCTTATAAGATAAGACCCATAGTAAGCGACCACGTCTCAAAGCCATAAGTCATCACTAGTATGGTAACACACATTGATTTAACACTTTCGTCTTGAGGTACTGAGGTATTCTGGTATTTTATGTATGTCAATGGTCACCCAAAAATGTTGGAGACTGTACAAAGTGGAGACCAGCCCAGGGAAGCCCAGGCTCCAAAGCAGCACAGCTAAAAGGATGCAACCAGGAATGCATTAAGATGAGAGAGAAACATTCCAAATACTATCTTGGTCATTTAGTCAGTCAGTCAGCGGAGTATTTTCGCTGATATAAATAAATTTCCCGAACACGTGTGCAGTAAATTTCGTATTGTTTTGCTCGCATGCAGTTTGCAGCCATGTTTGTTTTTGGTGATATTTTTAATTTGCTTACCCGACTAAAAAGTTAGTGCGCTTGATGTATTTGGTTGTTCAGTACAAATGGTTGTCATACTTATTTATTCTGCTGGCTTAGAAACCCGAAGTAGATCTTGGCCTACAAGACAAGAGAGCGCCATAGTTTCCTATTCTATCTTGTTAGCTGAGACCTTCCATCTCCCACAGGTCAGTCTGCGCCATATCGCTCCAATGATATTTGCGGCAACCCACTGGACATCAGCCTGATACCTTTCCCATATAGCAGGGGTCACCAAATGGCGAACCGCGGTCTGCTTGCACTTCTTTTTTCGAAGATGAACTTCTTAAAGAATAAACCTGGATCTTAACTTACTGATAAACATCTTTAGGATTTCATGTCAAAGTCTTGCACCAATTTTACTCCAAACTTGAGACTGATAGTCCGCAAAAAAAACATTTTTCTCATTGATCATCACCCTAAAAAATACCTTTTTTAGGGTTCCGTAGCCAAATAGCAAAGCATGACGGATCTATAAGGGTTCCGTTCAACCCTTATGGATCCGTCATGTCTGTCTGTCTGTCTGTCCGTCCGTATGTCACAGCCACTTTTTTCCGAAACTATAAGTGTTGAAACTTGGGAAATAGATGTATTCTGTGAACCGCATTATCACACAAAAATAGAAAAAAAAACAATAAATTTTGGGGGTTCCCCATACTTAGAACTGAAACTTAATTTTTTTTCATCAAACCCATACGTGTGGGGTATTTATGGATAGGTCTTCAAAAATGATATTGAGGTTTCTAATATAATTTTTTTCTAAACTGAATAGTTTGCGCGAGAGACACTTTTAAAGTGGTAAAATGTGTGCCCCCTCCCCTGTAACTTCTAAAATAAGAGATTGATAAAACTAAAAAAAAAATATGATGTACATTATCATGTAAACTTCCACCGAAAATTGGTTTAAACGAGATCTAGTAAGTAGTTTTTCTTTAATACGTCATAAATCGTAAACCGCAATAGAACTTTTATATTATGTTACTTGCTGCTACGGAACCCTTCATGGGCGAGTCCGACTCGCACTTAGCCGCCACTTTTAAGAATTTTTTTTTGTTTAAGATGTGCGGACCGCGATGGTCATTTCATTTCTTAAAACGGACCTTGAGCGAAACTAATTGGTGATCCCTGCCATATAGACTGCCTTTACGCCACGATCCACCTTCATCCTTTCCGGGTGCCCGAGGCCCCGAGCCATTGCATGGGGAGTGCTCTAGTAACACCGATTATATTCAGCTCTCAAATAAACTTGACAGTATTTGACAGTGTGAAACCGAAAGGTTTGACTGTTAGAGAATGCTTTTAGCATTACGTCCGCTTGTTGTACTTATTACATTAAATGTACATACAAATTTTGTATTTGTGTACAATCAAGTTTAAATAAATAAAAAAAAAAAAATAAAGACAGTGACTAAAGAGAACGGAAGATCTTTTTATTTTGGGCAGGTATCGGGTTAAACTAAGTACTAAAGTTGGTCCGCATTGTAGGACGGTTTAGGTTTAAGTTTACGTTTCGCTCAGGCACTAAACCCGTACATTTCTGTTTACACGTTTTCGCATTACGCGCTTTAAGATTATTTATTGCGCTCTCAAATGAGAGCGTTTTCACAGCGATTTACAGCTGTTTATGGTGCAGACCCTATTGCACTTTAGAATGGAGCTGACTGTAGAAATAAAAGATAAAAGAGATTCTTCCTTGCTGGTCTGAGAGAAAGGAGAAAACTCAGAATGTACCAGCTGCTTCTCTTCCCGCGCAGATGGTGAAAGCCGATTGAGGGAATGGGCGAGAATGCGAATCATGTTTATAGGTGATGCGGCTAGCAAGCTATCACTATTTTGATTCCTTTTCCCACCTTCATGCCCACCATCAAACAAAAAGTGGCCTGGGCCTTGCAGCTCTGTCCGCCCCGTTAGGGAAAATACGTGATAGTGTATCTGTATTTAGAGCTATTTAAATAGGCACGTGTTACACAAAAACAGCATACAAGACAATTAAATCTTAATTATAAAAAAACCTAAGGCAAAGAAGCCCAGCTTGTAACTGAGGTAACGCTGTTTTTCTTCTCAGTGAGAATATCTTCCCTTTGTACGTTTTTATCCATAATGGGTCAGACAGAACATTTTGCGTCTTGCGACTCCAAGCAGATGAAGCCCAGAGCCGCAAGATCCAAAGACCATTTTAAGCGTGATGGTGGGTGAAAATGTAATTTTTTTATAAGGCTTTTTTAACTTTTACGGTTGTCAACATTAGTGTGAAATAAAACGGGATATTTACCGTGATTATTATTTTTATTTACAAAATTCATGTACACAACATACAAACAAAGGAATGTACAAAGTAAGAAAATATAGTACACTAGCAGTCCACCCCGGCTTCGCCCGTGGTACACACATAGCCTATGTCACTCGGGAATAGTGTAGCTTTCCAACGGTGGAAGAATTTTTTAAATCGGCCCAGTACTTTTTGAGCCTATTCATTACAAACATACAAACATACAAAAATAGGTATAAATCTTTCCTCTTTATAATATTAGTGTAGATAGGTACTGCTTATTTCATAAGAAATCTCTTCCAGCAGACCCAGGAGCGGAAAATCAAAGAAAACATTATTATTGAGTTTTAGATATTTCGGCCCAGTTGCATGGGCCTTTTTTACGAAAGAACTGAAGATTTGCGGGTGGGTGCAGGCAGCTGTCAAAAAGAATAATAATAATCACGGTAAATATCCCGTTTTATTTCATACTATTTTTTTATAAGGGTTGAAAAGAGAACAAACCATGTTTATAAACCCTGGTTTCTATTAACGTTATTTGGAGTTTATGGTCACTCTGGCCCCAGTTCTATGGCCCTTTGAACTTTCTTTCGTATAGATTGAATTATTGGTGTATTATTGTATTACTCATGCAGATTACTCTGAAATTGGAATATTAACTGCGTTGTGCTGATTCGTCATGGCTGACCTGCTTTTCAAAGATAAGGCTTGGTGCATTGTCCGTTGATATATATATTAGGTTGGGGAAAAAGTCTTTTCGCATATAGTAATGGATTTTATTTTTGAAAAAGTGGAGCATGATCGACATATCAGTAGTTACGACGTAGCTGAAGAACTGGGAATTGACCACAAAACAGTTTTGGCGCATTTGAAAAAAAATGGGTACACAAAAAAGCTCGATATTTGGGTACCTCACGAGCTCTCTGAAAGAAACCTAATGAATCGTGTACTCATTTGTGATTCTTTATTACGACGTAATGAGACCGAACCATTTTTGAAGAAATTGATAACTGGTGATGAAAAGTGGATCACGTACGACAAGAACGTGTGAAAAAGGTCATGGTCAAAGGCCGGTCAGGCTTCACCGACTGTGGCGAAACCCGGGTTAACTCGCAACAAGGTGATGCTGTGTGTGTGGTGGGATTGGAAGGGCATTATTCATTATGAGCTGTTACCACCAGGCAGGTACATCGATTCAGAACTCTACTGCGAACAACTGATAAGATTAAAGCAAGAAATTGAGAGAAAGCGGCCGGAATTAATCAACAGAAGGGGTGTGGTTTTTCATTATGATAACGCTAGACCTCACACATCTTTAACCACTCAGCAAAAATTAAGAGAGTTTGGCTGGGAGGTGTTAATGCATCCGCCGTATAGTCTTGACCTGGCACCTTCAGATTTTCACCTGTTTCGGTCTCTTCAGAATTCTTTAGGCAGTGTCAGGTTAACATCACGAGAGGACTGCCAAAACTACTTGACGCAGTTTTTTGATCAGAAGCCCCAAAATTTCTATAGCAATGGGATCATGTCCCTACCTATAAGATGGCAAAAAATTATCGAACAAAATGGTACCTACATACTTTAGTTAAATGTAAATAAACTATATTAAAAAATGTTTTGAATTTTCATATAAAATTCGAAAAGACTTTTTCCCCAACCTATTATGTTTAACTTTTTTGTTGCTTAAAACATAAAAATTTATACAACGTGGAAGGAACATAGCCGTAATAAATCGAACCACGGTCTATACTAGATCATTATAGTATAATGAAATTAAAAAAAAACAGCCAAAGAACAAAAAAAAAAATTTGCATTTCCATACAAAAGTGTGTTCAGAGTTAAAGTTAAAAGTTCAGAGTACACACGCACGCATACGCAATCTAAAGCAAGAATACTCTATTTATAACCCAGTCAATAAGACGTAACAAAAATACTAGTTAACTAATTGTCACAACTGACCACGTGTTTAGCGTTGCACATGCGAGTTCGCCGACCTCAGATTATCCTACCTATTATTAAATAATGAACACTTGCTACTACGCAGTAAGAGTCAAGTGGTAAATGTGTCATTGGGGAATTATTTTGCAATTTGATGCAAAATGTACGAGTAGCAAAATGGCCAATTGAGAGAAATATAAAATAATTTTTGTTAAGATGGTTTGGGCATGTAGAAAGGATGGATGAAAATAGATTATCAAAAAATATTTATAAGCCAAGTGTGAAAGGAAGAGCGGGACAGGGTCGACGTTGGCGTACGTTCTGCGATCATATTGCAGACGTTCTGAAAAAGGGAGAGGTAAGAAGTACCCGTAACCGAAGGGCATAGGTTGATGAGTGTAGGTGAAGCAAAAGAGGTCTGTTAGGATCGTAGCAAGTGGAGGTCCATAGTCTCTGCCTACCCCTGTGGGAAACAGGCGTGATATGAATGTATGTATAAAATAAATTCTAATCACTTTAAGCAATAAAACTTTAGAAGTAAATATTATTTTTTTGTTTATTTTACTTAGAACTTAGAGTATTTCTTTTAATATCTTTGATAATGTGAAGTCAGCGATGTACAGATTATCCTATCTTTTATTTAAACAATGCTACTCATACAATAATGCAGTAAGAGTCAATGTGTCATTTGGGAATTATTTTCCCATTTAATGCAAAATGTACCATTAGCTAAATCAGCTTAAGGTGAAGATATAGGCAAATGACCTTAAAGTGGCGCCCTCATTTGAAATAAATTGTTAACTCGTAAATATGGAGATAATTTCCATATTACTCTTCGTCATGCACTAGATAGCCCTTTGAATTATTTTATAAACCACCGTTGAAAGTATTTACATTAGTCCGTCTAGCTTTAAAACTTGCCTCCGCCAAAAGTGGCCACGGCAAGTTTTAAAGCTAGACGGATCACCAATAATAGTTTTAACGGCAGTTCATAAAATAATTTAAAGGGCTATCTAGTGCATGACGTAGAGCAATATGGAAATTATCACCATTTTTACGAGTTAACAATTTATTTCACACTTCAAGGCCATTTGCCTATATCTTCGCCTTAATGCTCAACTGACAGAAAGATAGCATAAATTCTAATCGCTTATAGCAATAAAGCTCCAAATGTAAAAATAACTTTTTGTTTATTTTACGTGTTTTTTTGAAGTATCTATTATAATACTAGGTCACCGATCTGCAGAGTATCCTATCTATTATTAAACAATGAACATTTGCTACTACGCAGTAAGAGTCAGCAGCAAATGTGTCATTTATTTTACTGTTTCATGCATAATGTACGATAAAAATGAGCCAATGACAGTTATAACATAGAATCTGATCATTTCCATTCAATTCGAGGTTACTGACCTCAGAAATTCTTTAATTTTCTGCCTACTTCAATCTACAACTGGGCATAGGCCTCCCTTTTGTGCCATTTTCCACGGTCCTGTGCCATCTCATCAACTGCTTACCCATCAACCTTTCATAGTCTGACCATCGGGTCGGTGGTTTCCCTACTAGTCTATTCCCCTGTCTTGTCCACCACTCGGTTACTGCTTTGGCCCATCGGCTGTCTTTTCTTCTAGCCAAATTACCTAATCTCATGATAAAGCCTAAAGGTGGCCACGGCATCTCTGTGATCAAACAACATAACCCCACCGAATTTGGGCTCAATTGATTTGTCTTCAGGAGCACTTTTAACTTTTAGCTCATTGTTTTAGATAAATATTTTTTTAATAATTACTTGTATATTCGTTTACTCATCTTACCTCCACGGCATGCAGTCTTTCAACCGTCACCTCAGTATAAGAGCACTAATTAGCACATGTATACAATGTATACAAAAATCTGTCCCAAAACAGTGCAATGCTCTTCCGAAACTGTGTCACAGCGATACCGTTGCGCATTATAATGTAAATGTATAATTATTTGCCATCCTGCTTAATACGAATAACGGGGGCTATTGTACCTTGATGGACAAATGATTGCGATTTTTTCCTCGCTTTTTTGCAGTTTGTTTATTTTGTGGCCCGAAAAATGTGTCCCATTTTTGACTAATAAAACTGACATGGTTGGCAATCGGTGTTAAATAGGCTAACTACACTGTATGGCCTTATTAAGTACATTCTTTGAGTTGGCTCAACAAAGTGTTTGTATGTTGAGTAATTTAATTTAAATTGTATTGGTTCATGTACATACACTTTATTCAAAAACAATACATTAAAAAAAAGAAAACATAGTACTTAGGTGCTACTTATCTCTAAAGAAATTTCTTTCACTAGACTTACAAGAGGAAATGGGAGCAAAAGGATAATTGGCGTTTACAACTATTACATAAATAAATAGACAAGATAACTAAGTAATTTGATAAAAATACCTTCATAAACGTAAGTAAATATACTACGTATTGAATATAATTGTATTGAAAATAAACGTGAAATCCCGGATCATTTGTTCCCAGATTTCAGGCCAATATGTAAATGCAGTTTTTTCCACAAAAGAGAGGTTACGCCGCTTCGTGCGTCGACTAAACGTTTTCCGAGAACGGCTGTTACCTTTTCAAAGGGTTTAAATGCATATTGGGACCAATTTGAGTTAGTTTGATGAAATGTGAAAATTGGTGATGCGAAAAAAACGGTACTGGTTAACAATATAAATACATACTAACTGTCTGTCTGGGAGAAAAGAAAACTAAGCATATACCAGCTGCTTCTTTTACCATGCGCATCGTAAAAGCCTATCGAGGAAATGGGTGAAAATGTGAGTCATGTTAAGAGGCGATGCGGCTAGCAATCACTATATTTATTTCTTTCTATAACACAATCTGAGATATAGATGTGATAGTATATATTTTCTTATTCTTCTTATTTTTTTACAAACGTTTATTTAGGTTGCCATATTGTTGTTGTTTATTTGTTTTTTGGGTCAAATTTTGCAAGTTAAAAAGCCACTTCCCAGTTTTTGATCTCAATTAAAAACTGGGAAGTGGCTTTTTAATTTTAATGTAAATCAGAAATGAAATTTTTATATTTTAATGTGAATCAGATAACAATGCATTATTAATATAACAAGAAGCTGATCTCATGATGGAGACGGAAGGTGGCAATAGGAACCCTGTAATAAATCGACTTAACCCCATTGAGTTTGGGCTTATTACATTTGTCTTGATAAAGTAGGCCTTACAAAGGCCTTACAATAAAAGCTTGTACGATTATTTTTTGTAAACTTATTAATACTAAAAAAAGACGTGATGGTTTGAATGAACATAAAATTATTTTCTTTTTCTTCTTCTGCAACCTTTTTCCACCCACTGTTGAGTATAGGTCTCCTCACATGCATGTCATTCTCTTCGGTCTTTCGCCTTTCTCATCCAGGTCTTTCTCATTACATACATCTCATCTCATTACATTACATACATCACATTAAGTTTTTTTTACAAATTAACAATCAGTGTGATTTATAAATAATAAACGGGCAAGTGCGAGTCGGACTCGTACATGAAGGGTTCCGTACCACCGTACAATGTTTTAAAACGCTGAAGAAACACGTTTCTTGTATGACGACCCCCTTTAATTTTTAATTTGATCTTATTTTTAGTATTTGTTGTCTAGTAATTCATAATTGGTGAAAATTTCAAGTATCTAGTTAATGCCATTATAAAGATCTAGTTAAAAACGCAGAAAAATCACGTTTTTTGTATCACGACCCCCTTTAATTTTTAATTATTTTTTATTTTTATTGTTATAGCGGCCACAGTAATTAATACATAATCGGTAAAAATTTCAAGTGTCTAGCTATTACGGTTCAAGAGATAGAGCCCTGTGTCAGACGGACAGACAGACGGACAGACAGCGGATTCTTAGTAATAGGGTCCCGTTTGCAGCCTTTGGGTACGGCACCCTAAAAAACCGAAATGACGCGGACGAAGCCGCAGGTGAAACGAGTCTGTAATCTGACCTTTGCATGTCACAGCTCATTTCCGAAACCTAAAACTTGTAACTACTTCTACGAATTTAAAGTTCTCTTTAATTTTTGATAAATGAGATGTCGTTCATATTTCCATGGTAAATGCATTAGTAAGATGTAGAGGACAGAGCCCAGGGCCGCAAGAACAAAAAGCCACCTTAAAGCGTGATGGTGGGCGGGAAGTTGGGAAAAAAACCGGCCAAGTGCGAGTTAAACTCGTGTGGAGAGGGATCCGTACAATTGATTGAATTCTTATAGGTTTTCCTGTAATCTACAAGCAATAAACTATATTTTGCTTTTTTTTTTAATTTTAGACTCAGTAATTTCAGAGATCAGGGGTATGGTCAATTTTCGTCTTCTTTTATGAATGAAATCAAAACTATTCATTTTAGAATTATAACAAAAATATATTTGAGATCCTCATAACAAGCTCTTTCATTTGATATGTGACACAGTAAGGTTTGCAAAACTTTTTTTTCTATTTCCTAATTTGTCCCCCGAAAATGACCCTTATTTTAAAAAAATATTTATTTACTTTGAACTTATGTGTTTGTGTCATGACATTACACCATCCTACCAAATTTCACCTGATTTGGTTCTGTCGATTTGGAGAAAATTGGCTGTAACAGACGGGCGGACAGACAGACGCACAAGTGATCCTATAAGGGTTCCGTTTTTTCATTTTTTGTACGAAACCCTAAAAAAGGAATCAAAAAAGAGATAACATGCTAGCCGTCAAAAATTATAAAACTAAAATAACAGTCAAATATCAAATATTAAAATGGGAATGTAGATTTTTTTTTAAATATCATTATCCTATAGTGATCTATTATAGCTCGTGGTTCAATTTATTACGCATAGCTGTCCATTTAAAATTGTATACTTTACTATACACTAGCACGTCTTTATTTCTAATGGTGCAGACAGAGCATTCTGGGGCTCTAAATATTTACAGCCCAATGCCACAAGACCCAAAAGCCACTTTTAGCGTAATGGTGGAATAGAAGGAGGAAAATGTATTAAAACAGTAATGGGTGGCTTATCGCATTATCTATTAACATTATTTAGATTTTTGCTTCTACCGGCTTTCACGATCTGCGCGGAAAGGGAAACAGCTGTTATATTCTATGTATTTCCGGCTTTTCCTTCTTCACTTCGCACGGTCTTAAGCATCCTTGGTTGTAAGACCATTGGCACGCATAACATCCCTGACGACGTCAAGCCAGTATTTGTCTTGTTGTATCTTGTTCTTCTTCTTCTTCTTCTTCTAGGTCTACAACGCCAATTTATTTTTCAAAATTTCCCTTTATGCAGAAGTCTGTAAGATAATTTCAGTATTATTTTGTTCGAGCTTATAATAATATCTTTAGAATTTATTGTAATTAAAGTTATAAATGATCAAATAACTTCTGCTATTAACTGGAAGTTAAACACAGAACAGAGGGAGATTAATATGACAGGGAGATACGAATTCTTTGACAGGATTGTGCACACCGCAAGCGATTTGATAGCGATAATATAGTGACTTATAACTTTTGAAGGCACGTAAAGCTTGTGGGTCCCGAACGTCATCTAGCGTTTGTTCAAACATATCCCAGTATTAGTTCTGGTCTACCCTTTAGGTAGCGGAGGTCAGACGGCAGTCGTTTTGTGTAAAAAACCAGAAACCTCGTCTAATCACCTAGGTTAGATACCTCGGGCTCTGAAGCGTTACCGCTGAGGATGTAACCGGAAATTCGCTCAGATGAAGAAGATGACTATATATCTCTGTGATATATAAAACTAGATTAGAAGGTACTAGTGGTTTCCGGCCACTAAAATAGAATAGGATTACTCCATCTCTTACTGTGGATTTCGTAAGAGGTGAGTTAACCCTTAATAGGGCAATGGTAGAATAGTAACTGCATTGAATTGAACTCTATGCTTTTGACATAAAGTTCATAACCAATAAAAAAAAATATGCTTTGATCCGAAAAAAAATACGGGCAAAAAAGTTAAAAACGGGCGTGTCCAAAACAGTTTAAAAATAAAACAGGCCAAAAGTTTTAATCGACCCTTTATCTCACCTCTTGGTCATTGTTTGTCGAAAGATTTTCATAATACCCTCGTGACAAGCTTATCTTACAAACGCAGGGACATTCTATCATATTTTTACCTGAAGGGTGTTGAACCTTTGGGTATATTGGACTAAGAAATGTAAACAAAAGATTAATAATTAAGTACTTTGTAATTTTATAAATACTTATTATGCATGAAGTATCTTTGTTGGTTGATGACATTTTACTAAGAAAATTTAAATGTGCATTTTTAGTTCAAACATATTAGTGAGTTATTTCCTTTTGTTTTTAACCCCCGACAAAAAAGAGGGGTGTTATAAGTTTGACGCTTATGTCAGTATGTGGCTTCGTAGCACTCAAACGGATGGACTGATTTCGATGTGGTTTTTTTAAAGTTTGAAAATCAGGGCTTTCTCTAGCAAATATATAGATGGCGCTATCCGTAGCGCACATGTAGTGCGACTTGATGTCCGTATCAAGTCGTATCAATAGTTCCGGTTCACATCACTAGATGGCGTTCTTGACAGTCGGGGTGATTTTTTTATGCAAATAAACCTGCGTATATTTCGGTCATTAGCCCTTTGTGTGCTTAAGCTGTGGAGCCCTAGTGGTAAGGGGCTGGCCGGTGCATCCGTGAGGCACGAGTTAGATTCTCACTAGACGTGAATTGTACTTACCTCTGGATTTGTACTCATGTACCGTCACTTTCGACTACCACCACTTGCTTTTAGTTGTAACGATGCTGCATCATGCATAATGTTTCAACCTCATTTCTTGATCTCATCCTGTCCACTTTTCATGCTTCATTTCAAATTTAATTTCATTTCATTTTCGAATTATTTACATCCCTTTTCATTTTGACTCATTCCACCATCATCTTTTATTCTGGAAAGATATCCAAAACGACCTACTTATTATAATATCTGCTATATAAATAAATATTATTTAAAGTGTAAAATTTTTGATACAAAGTTGTGTCAGTTTACCGTCACCTTGGATAGAAATATAATTAATTCAAAGATGGCTGACCCGTGCAACAACTCGTGAACGAGTGCTGCCAGAAGAGACTGGTCGGCTCGCCTTCGCTTTTTGTCTAATTAGTATTTTTTATTACGTTATTTTAGTTTGGTTTCTCGTTCGCAAGCATTACATGTTATTATATTAATTTTATTTTTAAATAGACAGACATATAACAAAGCCCTTTCTGGCGCGTAAGTAACCAATACTGTGTAAATGACTTTTTTCGGCGTTTCTTCTCAGAAGTGACCTTTGCAAAACCTTAGTATTGGTAGCTTTTCTATAAATAATTTATTTAATTCACACGTAATTTATACAAAACTTTTTAAAATGCACGTGCCTGCAAAGTTGTAAAGGCCTAATTACTGCATAAATATTAGATTTTTTTAAATTTCGTAGGTACTCAAGTGTATATCTTCCAGTGGACGCCGTTCCGGTTCACGAGCCAGCGTACACGATGCGTGTGACAGTTGAAAGTTTGCCAAAAACGTTAGCAAGAGCAACTTGACGCCGCATTAGCAGCGGGTTGCATTCCATTCGAGCAAATATCCCAGTTTGGACGCCACTGTAGCGCAAACACATAGATGATATAGTAATTTAGAAGAACATCAGATAAGCGGGTTTCGAAACATATTTCAATTAATTGTTATGTATAGATGGCTAATAATATACATGGCTTTTGCAAAATATACAAATAAAATTACAATATACTTGTATATATTTCTTAAATCTATGACGGTATTGCTCTGTTAATGACGTCTTCTCCGATGACGTTACACGTAAGTAGACGTGGTGTTTTAACAAACTTTCTGTATGCGCGTAGTTACCTGTGTCACCTGTGTGTTACGTCATTTGACAAATGACCGCCGCCGTGATAGAAATTAGCGTTTTTGGTGCAGTTGTGGACATTGAAACTTCAAATTGTTTTTTTCCTAGTCGTGTGGTTCCCGACAGAGTAGAATAGGACTACTCCAAGTCTTCCCGTGGATGTCGTAGAAGGCGACTTAAGAAACACAAGATAAAAAAATCTTGACAAAATGTCAATTAGACTCTCCAACCCGTATGGCCAGCGTGGAGAGTGTAGGCCAAATCCTCTGACTGCTTTGGCTAACGTTTGGCTCTGGAAGTACAGAGAGTCGTGCTCCTGCAGTGGAGACTAAAACAGACCTGATGATGATTGATTTTTATTGATAAATTCAATAGACATTCCGGAACTATGAATATATTGTGTTTATTATGTAATAAAGAATGATTAAAAAACGATTTTCCCAAAGTCAAATACCGTATTACTAATTACAATTTTATTGTTCCTCTAGCCCGCATTGCAACTCTATGTAACAGCCCTTGAAGTTTAACGACAAAATTTAGAATAACATAAATATTTCATGCTACTGAGGAGCTTGTGAATTTTCATTCGTTCAACTTTAGTAATGATTGCTTTAAAGCATATTTATGACATAAATTCACACAGTAAATGATATAACTACCAAGATGGGTCTGGTCGGTGGTGTTGAAAGGCATCAAGGTGGTGGTGAGCTAAAACTTCACATACTTTTGTCAGTTGGGTTTGTTGTTTGTTTTTCGTGTATGTAAGTGGCCAACACTGGTGTCAGATCTTTCAAGCTGCCTAAAGGCATCTGATATAGCTTGACGACTGCCATACAATGACAGCCGGAACCAACGGCTTTTACGTGCCTTCCGAAGCACGAAGGAGCTCGAGAAATTTTAGTACCACTTGTGGTCACCCATCCAAGTACGGACCACGCCCGGGGTTGCTTAACTTGTGAAAACGCTAGCAATGCGTACTCCCACCGGGCCACAGATCTCCGAGCTGTCAGTTGGGTGACAATGCATTACTATGGTACCAATGACCTGATCGCCTGATGAAGCTGGAAGGTGGCCACGGCATCTCTGTACAAAATAACCTAACCTAACCGAGTTCAATTGATTCATCTTGAAGAGCACTTTAAACTTTTTAGTTCATTATTTCATATAAAAGCTGGTATTTAAAAATATCTTTTGAATAATTACTTGTTTTTGAATGGCACCCACGTCCTTGCATGCGAAGCGTAGGAAATCTATTTACAAGGTGGTCAGAATACCTGACCAAGGTCGTTGGAAAGCGCTGGATGCAGTGCGGGCCGCTTTAGGTCGGTCATTTTGGAAATCCTTGGGAGAGGTGTATGTCCAGCAGTGGACGATATGCATCTGAAATAACGTACAAAATCTGTTTGGCTGAGCGCTGATAATTTTTTTTTTATTTTCTTTAATTTTTGAAAAGTAGTTCAGTATCATGGACTGAACTTGCTCCAAAAATTTGACTGGTAGTTGAAAAGTCACCCACCTTGTCTAAACTCCTCATCCATGGAGAAGGATTTTTCCTATCCAAGGAGAAAAAATAAACTAACTAATAATGTACCAGCTGCTTTCCGCGCAAATCGTAAAAACCGAGCAAGGGAATGAGTGTAAATACGAATCATGTTAACAGGCGATGCGACTAACAAATATTTACGTCACCCTATTTATTTATTTATATAAAAAACTTTATTGTACATAGTTACACATAATAAAATAACAAAGGTAATTTTACACATGGTGGACTTATCCCAGAAGGGATAATTGATACCCTAAAAGTGGTCTTTGAGTCTTGCAGCCCTAGGTTCTGTTCGCCCCATTAGGGATAAAGACGTGATAGCAATGTTATAAATAACTTATCTACATAATCCAATCGGTTTTCAAGTTACCTATATTCCTTTTCAGACGGTGATAAATTGTCCAATTTTATGGAAGACTATCCCTTTTAATTGTTTTCAGTTTCTGTAAGACTTGCAAACCTTGGCTCTATCCAACTTGCATGGGTGGCACTCGGTACGGTAAATATCGAAATACCGGGTGCCACCCCAACAGACCAGATGTAGCGGACTTAATTTTTTGGAAGGGACAAGGATCTCTGATGTTAAAAAGAGCCTAGGCGTAGAAATAAGCCCACGGGGCCAGGTAAATAGGTGAGCTAGGGGTTTCAGGTATCACCCCTTAACGTGTGACACCCTTGGCGGACCCACCCCTAGCTACGCCACTGCCTACATACTCCGATCGATATACAGCAGGAAACAACGCAGACACAAAAAGAAAATGGCGCTTATTAGCAACACGGTAAGGCAAGTGAAACGACCTCGAGGTGGCTGACCCGCCAGGGTCTCTGTTTACAGGAGAAATTAATGTTTTACGAAACAGTTCAGGGCATGTACCTTATTAGTGATGGACATGTACCTCATTAAGAATAACTGGGAGATGACCACGGCATGTACCCTTTTTACTGTGTGTGGTTTTATACTTGCCTCCGCGCTTCAGAAGGTTGATTAGTATATAATATACTTTATTGTCAATAAATACCACAACAAATAAACAGTAAATTTAAACACAATTGAAATTGTAAGAGAGTTACACACAAAAGTGAAAAAAAAAGATAGGAACAAATCACACTGATTGAGCTAACCCCAAATTAAGTTTAAACTTGTGTTAAGAAATTTAATGTGATACTAACTCAATGATAGTATATTTTATCACAAATGCATAGATAGATAAATAAATAAATAAATAAATATATACGGACAAATCACACAGATTGAGTTAGCCTCATAGCACATAGTAAGTTCGAGACTTGTGTTATTATGGGATACTAACTCAACAATACTAATATATTTTATAACAACTACATATAAAGATAAACATCTAAGACCCAGGCCAATCTGAATAAGATCATTTTCTATCTTGACCTGACTGGGGATCAAACCCGGGACCTCCGGTGTGACAGCCTGGCGTGATGAAATTTTTTTTTTTTGTTTTTTGTGACGACCTCTCTGACCTAGTGCCAGAGAGGTCGTCATAAACAACAAAAAAGAAAAAAAAGCGGCCAAGTGCGAGTCGGACTCGCCCTGAAGGGTTCCAGAAACAGCGATGACGCCTACGCCTCCCCCCTGCCCGGTGTGATCTTCGTCCACCGTCATATTGTTCATTCTCCAAGTACCGTCACACACTACACTCACAGTGTCCCTATTCCGTAACGCAACCGTATTCTGGTGGTTAACCGATTGTGCACAAATCCGGGGTTGTGTTTTGTTTAAAAGTATTTAAGAGATGATGGTGGAATGAGCCAAAAGGGATTAGTTAGTATTTTCAAATCAGTAAATGATTTAAAAATGGAATGAAAGGGCATTTTAAATGAAATGAAGAATGAAAAACGGACAGGATGAGATGAAGAAGGGAGGTTTGAACATGATGCATGCTGATGCAGGATCGTTACAAAACTATAGCCAAATTGTTTAAACTGTTTCGGCTATTTCTTATCTTGACATGCATTTTATATTTGGAGAAAAGAAAGCGGGAAAGCAAACCCTGGGCTCCGAAGCAGCACAACTGAGGAAGCAACCGACAACACACTGAGATGAAGAACACATATGAGAAAAATAATCTCTCAAGGATTTATAAAACCATTTCTTCTTCGCTCTTGTCAGTGGAGTCAGTCTCTCTTTCTTCCGCTAAGTTCTTAACCTCCTTATATGTTTTAACATTTAATTTTACTTTTGTTTTTTTAAAAAAGTCTTCTAGGTTTTCCCACAATAAAACCATTACACCTCATCATCCAAGAGTATTCCCGTTTGCATCGTCAGCGGTAACGCTTGAGAGCCCGGGGTCCGCTACCTAACCTAGGTGATTTAACAAGGTTACTGGTTTCAACTAAAATTAAATTTACAAAAAAAATTGTTAATCCATCAGACCTCTACTTTAATGTACTAAATAACATTACTAAATTACAAATACCAACTGCATATAAAGCAGTAAAATGGAAGCGTCAAGGTCTGAGATCAAAAGGAACACTGCAATTCTGCCGGGTAACGTAAACTGCAGCTCTGCCAAGGGTAAATCATTCTGTTTTTGGATGCGTGAGATTTATATGACACTACTGCTCTGTCATGGCTTCATTTGTTTCAATATGTACATTTAAGTAGGTATGATATATACGTAAAATGGAACTCATATTATATTAATCCGGCCCGATAATATGAACAAGTCTTTTTAATCATCAATCATCATCAACAGATCGTTTTCAGTCTACTGTAAGAGCACGACCCTCTCATACCTGTCCAGACGGGTTGGAGAGGCCTCATTGATTTGCTTTTTAGCTTGTCGCATTCTATGACATCCACGGAGAGGCTTGGAGTGATCCTATTCTACTCTGCTAAAAACCACACGATCAATTTAATCTAGCAATAGTCTTTCTTTAACCTATATAGTCCGAGTGGCCTCCAACAGAGTATTTAGTTAGTTAGTTAAAATCTTTATTGCAACAAAACATAGTAATACAGATTATTAGATTATAGAAAACAGATGTCAAAAGGCGGCCTTATCGCAACTGTAATCTCTTCCAGGCAACCGAGGCACTTGTTTACTTTTTTTTGGTTGTATTTACTTACATCTTTCATGTAAGTTTGCGTTCCAGAGACAAATACGTATCTAGCAGCTTGGAGCATCATTTTGCTTTATTGAAATCTGATGTCAGAGAAAAAAGTTATTGTCATTTTTCAATTTCACTTAAATACAGTCGCAGATGCCAATACTAGTTCTAAATATTGAATGATGGTTTTGGCAGATTCGACCCGGATCTTCCGACCTCCGTCCAATGAAATTTGATTGAATGAATTATTAAGTTATTTGATTAAATAACTAATGATTTCGGGTTTTGGCAATAATCCTGAGTCGACTTTGATTTCTAATTACCTACTTTGTGACATCATAATTATCTTAACCTCGCAATTATGTCATCAAGCTGACCTCATTACCTACATCAGCAGGATTTGGGAAATTTCTAAAAATTGCCAAGATTTTTAACCGACTTCAAAAAACGAACGAGATTCTTAATTCGGTTGTATTTGATATGTTTTGAATGATGTAATGTAGGTTAGTATATTTTATGTCAATATATTATAAACATTCTTTATCACGTCTTTATCTCCAATGGTGCAGACAGAGCGTTTTGGGTCTTGCGGCCCTGGGCTCTGTCGTCTTAGAGCCGCAAGACCCAAAGGGCACTTTTAACGTGATGGTGGGCGAGAAAGTGGAAAAAGGAATCAAAATAGTGATGAGTAGCTAGTAGCTAGCCGCATCGTTTATTAACATGATTCGAATTTTCGCCCATTCCCTCGATCGGCTTTTACGATCTGCGTGTGAAAAGAAGCTGCTGGTAAATTCTAAGTTTTTCCTTTTTCCCTGAACCGTCAATGAAACCGAAAAAAGCACTTCGGGCTCCAAAGCAGCACATCTGTTAAGGAAATATATTTTGTTTCAAATCTTCAACAATGGGAATAATATTTTTATAGAGTTTTTAGGCATTCAAGATGCAGTACAGTACTCAAAATAAATAATGAAATAAGAAATGGTGAAAAATTCCACGTGAACGGGACTTGAACTTGCGATCTTGGTCTAAATACGACCATACTCACATACATAAATACGACATTACTAGCCGGTTGACTGGAAGAGATCCCTGTACGGTATAATTCCGCCGTTGTATGTTTACTTTTCTTTTTTTGTATCTGATCCTTTTTTATGTACAATAAAGCTTTATAAACAAACAAACAATACTCTAACCACTGAGCTATCACGTGTTCAACTTCGCACGCCGAATCTCTGCACCATTTGTTATTCAAATAACATGCATTAGGGTATCATCATTATCATCCAGATCTTTTATATACCAACAGCAGGAGCACGACCCTCTCTGTACGACAGTGCCATATGTAGTCAGAGTAGCTAGAGGATTTGGCCTACACTCGCCACGCTGGCCAAACGGATTGGAAAGGTCGCATTGATGTTTATAAACTTTATTAAGCTTGTGTTTCCTAAGTCGCCTTTTCCGTCATCCACGGGAAGACTTGGAGTGGTTATATTCTACTCTGCCGGGAACCACATGGCATTAGGGAATAATCCGTTTAATTCCATAGACTCACATAACACCTGGACTAACTATTCATTCCCTCGTCCCGGAAGGTTGGCTGCGAGCCAGCGACGCAAAACGATGATACATAGAAATGCTTTCTGTACTCAGATCATTTACATAAAACAAACGCACATAAGTCTTCCGGATTTTTCTGTACTTGCCCGCATGTTTTGATATAGAAGTTTGTAGATGTGGATGTAGCTAGCAAATCATAAGCATTTCGATTCATTTATCCATGAGCAAGCTCACTATCACGCTGTTAGTACACTTGGGCTTAAAGCCCTAGCCAATGTCTGGTACTGTGGTCTATTCCTTCGAAGACGCCTTCACCTATTTGGTAAATTCTTTTTTGTTTGAAAGAGTAAGTATATTATGAGGAAAGAGGGTAGATATAAGTTAGATAAACTTAATGAATAGACAAAACAATATCCTATTGTATGACGACCTCCGTGGCGTAATGGTTAACACGCTGGACCGCTAATCCGGAGGTTCTGGGTTCGATCCCCAGCCAGGG
Organism: Acrobasis repandana; assembly: GCA_963576875.1. Classification (NCBI taxonomy): domain Eukaryota; kingdom Metazoa; phylum Arthropoda; class Insecta; order Lepidoptera; family Pyralidae; genus Acrobasis; species Acrobasis repandana. Next base: position 1,962,935 of record OY756231.1, on the reverse strand, counting down.
CAAATTGGAAAATGGCCTTTTTCAAATTGTCCTGGGTCTTGGGTGTTTATCTATACATGTATTTATCATAAAATATAGTATCGTTGAGTTAGTATCCCATAACACAAGTTTAAAAAACTTAATTTGGGGCTATCTTAATCAGTGTGAATTGTCCTTATATATTATTATTATTATTATATTATATTTTGATTAGGTATGTCAGTTTGTCGATAAACTGCCTGGTAGTTTGGCACAATAAACTAAATTGTAACATAGATTTAGTTATTTGGGTATTAAAAAAATAATTAAAATAAATTCCACACAGGATAAAATACACTTGTATTTCATGTAGTCTGGCCAACGAAGGCTTTCTATGAAAAACCGCGGCAAATATAAAAAAATTAAAAGTTTTTTTAAAATTATTCACTCTTTTTAAACAGATTTGATACTTTTTAGTATTATACGTTATCCAAAATTTTATTTGTTATGTAATTTTACATTTATAATATAAAATTGGACTCAAATAAAATTAAAAATGTGTATTTTTTAGATGACAATGTAATGTGGGTTTTTAGCGACAGCTTTCGTTGGCCAGACTATATCTGTGTATCTGTGTGTGTAGATGTTGTAACAAACTGAAACATTTTGACAAATAAGTGCATTTATAAAACACCTGTCCGTTGAACTTAGCATTGTTACGTAGTGCAACATCTTGAAAACATATCGTTGCCCGCATGGCATTGAGGGCCATTGCCAATGTTTACTAATAATAAAGTTGTGCGTATGTCTGTGTCTACATTTTAATGACATCGCAGTTTATAAGGACATGTTATTTTGTCTGCTTTAGAAATACGTAGAAAAAGAAGGCCAAATGTAGGTTATAGTGGTTCCGAAGGCATACTTATAAAGCAATAACCTATCTTGGTTCTTGTCTACCCTTTGAGTTGCGGAGGTCAGACGGCGGTCGCTTTCTGTAAAAACCAGTCCTCGTCAAATCAGTAGCGGATGCCGGGCTCTGAAGCGTTACCGCTGAGGATGCAACCGGGAATACACTCGGATGATGATGATGATTTATAAAGCCATAGAATTATAAAGTAATTATTTCTTGTCGTATCAGCAAGCGGAGCATCGGATTCTCACCGCATAGGTGGTCAAAGTTCCTTCATATTTTTTAGGGTTCCGTACCTAAAGGGAGCAAACGGGACCCTATTACTGAGACTCCGCTGTATGTCCGTCTGTCCGTCTGTCCGTCTGTCCGTCTGTCACAGGGCTCTATCTCTTGAACCGTAATAGCTAGACACTTGAAATATTCACCGATTATGTACGAGTATTATTGTGTCCGCTATAACAACAACTACTGAAAATTAAAAAAAGTTAAAAATTATAGGGGGTCGTCGTCGAATCGTGTTTTTTCAGCGTTTTTAACTAGATCTTCATAATGGCATTAACTAGATACTTGAAATTTTCACGGATTATGAATTACTATGGCCGCTATAATAACAAATACTAAAAATAAGATAATATTAAAAATTAAAGGAAGTCGTCATACAAGAAACGTGTTTTTTCCAACGTTTTTAACTCGATCTTTATAATCGCAATAACTAGATACATTAAATTTTACCGATTTTGTATTACTATGGCCACTATAACATTAAATACTGAAAATAAGATAAATTTAAAAATTAAAGGGGGTCGTCATACAAGAAACGTATTTCTTCAGCGTTTAAAAACATTGTACAGAGGTACGGAACCCTTCATCTACGAGTCCGACTCGCACTTGCCCGTTTATTTTTTACAATTTTCTCTATTGCAAGTCATTCCTTTATATATTTCCAGGATTTTCATCATTTCTTTTGCGTTCCTTCCATCTTTTTTTTGGTCTTCCTCTTTGTGTATATCACTCATTAACTTTTTCTATTTTCTATGATTTGTAATATTTGCCTTTTCTCTCCCACGTTCTTACGAGTACATACCTTTTCATTTGTTACTTCTTCTGTCCAACTTATTTTATCATTCTTCTCCAGCACCTCATTTCAAACGCTTCTAGTCTAAAAGTTGCTTAAAAACAGTAAATACTTAAACAACGCCGGATAAACCACTATGTATGTTTTGAAGCTAACAATGAGTTTGTAATGTAATATTTACATAATTGCCTTACATAGGGAAAATGCTAGGGCAAAAAATCTAAACCTACGTAGAACACCTGATACCTAACGTTGAATATGTAATAGTTTGCAACCTTGGACAGGTTAAGCATTGCTTCCGTAGTGTGTCATAGGATGGGTCATAGTTTTCTGACATTATACAGGCTGACTTTTAAACCACCAGCCAAATTTTTGGAGCAAGTTCAGTCCATCATACTGAAGTACTTTCTATAAAAAAAGTTATTAAAAATCGATGAAAATTTGTCGTCCTCCCATAGAAAATCCGTTTGACTGAGCGCTGATTTGTATGAAAAGGCGAATTTTTATTTTAGTTTTTCGTTAATTGTTTTTATGGAAAGTAGTTCAGTATCATGGACTGAACTTGCTCCAAAAATTTGGCTGGTGGTTTGAAAGTCAACCTGTATTTCTTACTTCTTATCTTTCAGGCTGGTCTGAGAGCAAAGGAAAAACTACCAGCTGCTTCTCTTGCTGCGCAGACCGTAAAGGCCGATGGAGGATAATGAGCGAAACTGCGAATCATATTAAGGCCATACTTGAATTTTTTGAAAATTCATTTCATTTGAAATAAATTATTTGAAAGGAAACGGAGATATCATTTAACATTTTTTACAACCCTAGTCCCTTCAAACTATTGTATGATTCTACTGTTTAGAAGAGTTTAAAGTGAGAACGTGAAGCTTTTCTTCGCACATTTGCCAAAAACGGCCACTTTTGGCTAGGATTTTAAATGATATCTCAGATTCAGATTGTTGATGGTTAGAAGTTGTTACATTAAGATAAGTACAAGTGACGCCCTGCAAGGGCACAGCAAACAAGAGGGCAGCTAGTTGCCACTTTACTTAAAAATTAAATTTTACAATTCACTGTTTTACATAAAGCAGAGAAATCAAAGTGAATTTTAATTTGCAGTAAATTGACCATCGAAAAACTCAGATATTTTGTAGTAACATTTTTTATAAGGATTTTTTTTTAATTTTTAGTAAATACTGTATATTTTTCTATATTTTTTAAATAATTAGGAATATGGTTATATATTTTTATAGCCATATGATGGGGGCTTGATGAGACTAGTTCCATTATAGTGAATGGTCTTTCTAATATGTTTAAGTCTCTATTATTTCTTTTGTTTCTATTTTTCTTTTGTGTGTAGAGAGATTCGTGTTTCCTAACAAATTTGCATGATTCTAGAATGTATATAGACGTTAAGGTCAGGATTTGATGTTTTTCGATCTCCGTTTCCTTTTAAATGATTTATTTCAAACGGGAGCAGCATTGGACCCCGCAAAAATCGTATATGGCCTTAAGAGGCGTTGCGGCTAGCATTGCTATTTTGATTTTTTTTACACATCGCTAAAAGTGGTATTTGGGTCTTGCAGCCCTGGGCTCTGTCTGCTTAGAGCCGTAAGACCCAAAATACGCTGTCCGCTCTATTAGGGATAAAGTGTGATAGTATATATATTTTGCCATACTGGTTGAGCTCTCTCATCTAAGCGCATTTCTGGTTGCATAGCTGAGCTGCTTTGGAGCCTGGGGTCCACTTTCTGGTTGATTAGTCTCAATTCATTTCTTTTTTCACTTCACCGAAGATCGTGATCATTGGAATCCTTGGTTGCCATTTGTGACATCATCATCTAATCATCAGCATCGTCAGCTTGGCATCATATAGAAGAAACAAAATAAAATATATTTTTTGAGAAATAAAATAATTTTTTTATTTTTTATTTCTGACACCGAACATTTGTTTCAAATATGTACTTGATTTGCATATAATTTCCAAACATAACTCGGAAACCATAAATAAAAGCGAAATAAAACTTCTTGCGTCAGACCAGTAACATAATTATCATAAAAATCAAAATAAACAGGAGCAGGAGTCAAAAACCAAAGAAATAAAAAAAGGTTGCAGATGCGAAGCTTGTAACAGCTGATATGCATAAAAATAAATAGTAATATGCACTAGTGGTTCTTTGTGAACAGCAGACCTCGCAATCTCTTATAACCATGCAATAACCTAACACTTTCCCCTTTCCCCTGGCCATAACCACAGAGTAAGAGTCTATAGAGCAGTAGGCGTCTCCGTTCCTTGTCCCCGCACCTTTTCGCTTAACGGGGACTCGGGAGTCTTCGCTTGCTCAGACAATATACCTATTTGCATACTGAAAAAAGATCAAAAATATATAATTGTCGTCAAAGTATTCGCAAATAAAAATTGCGAAATTCACGAGTTTTACTTCTGTTACTCTTTATTCTACAAAATCTGAAGGATGATGCTTCAAAAAAGGTAAATATTTAACACATCGCTAAAGACCTACAAGGTTCTTTGATTCTTAAGGCGAGAACAGCTTTGTAAAATCTATGAAAAATATGTGTCACCATTCATTGTTCGCAAATTATAAGAAAAACACTACTGTGTTTACTACTACACTACTACAGCAACAATAAGAATATGTACTGGGTCCGAAAAATATAATTTTATTTATTCCGTCAGTTATTATTACACACAATATCTTCGTCATTATTTGCTAATCAGAGAAAAGAAAAAATAATGTCTACTTCTTCGATCATATATTCTATAGATGCACAGTTCTTTGCAAAATCAAACAAAATATTGTCCTCGTGTCAATACGTACATAGGTACAATACAAACAAAGTTCTAAAGTGTCATACAGTTTAATCTAAATTAAACCTTAAGTAACTCAGATAAGCGTGGTAATAAATCCGTAATTTCACCACGCACTTTGGCATCTTCGACGTAACGTCACGCGCGCGGCCACCAAGCTAATGACAGCGATACAAGGCATAATATTGTTTTATGCCTTGTTTTTCCAGTGCCATTTTTTAGGCGGCAACCGTGCATCTATAGAATATTATGATCAAAGGTCTACTCATACGTGTTCCACGAAAAAAGCAAACTTTATTCTAATCTTCTGATGAGTTGACTGATGAGGAGCGTCATGAGTGCATTTCCAGTTACGTTGTCCCACTACTAAGCCTGAGATCTGCCACCAGCTACAATTACGTCTTTATCCCTTGCAGACTAGACAGAGCCCAGGGCTATTAGACCCAAAGGACACTCCGTTTTTCTCGGTTAAAACACACATGTTAACAACTTGCATCGTTCGTTGTCCGAAGGCAACGTTCGGCCGTTGAAATTGCCGAACCTTAAAAGAAGTAGGTAAAGAACCTCTTCACTCCCGCGTTTTTCGTCGGTCAAGAACTTACATGTGCATGGCGCCTTGCTGCCTTGCATCGTTCGTTGCCCGAAGGCAACGCTCGGCCGTCGCCATCTCTGAGCCTTGAAAGGGTAATATTCATAATAAATTACTGCGGCCTGTAACACTTTAAAAAAAATTACTAGCTCTCTTTGCGTCCTATATATATTTATTTATAAAGTTGATTAGATGAACTAAATCGAGTCAAGTAAATAAAAAGATAAGGACAAATCATACTGATTGAGCTAGCCCCAAAGTAACTTTAATACTTGATATTATATTTTATAATAAATACATAAATAGATTAATTTATACCCAAGACAGTTTGAAATAGCACTGGCTTAGGATTGAAACCAGAACCTCCGGATTTGCGGACTAGCACGGAGGAATTTCTAAGAACTGGACGTCTTAAGAATCAGTCAATTTGTAGTTATTTCTAGAATTTGTCTAAACGCTTCGATTCTAATAGTCCTTGAATTTGTCTATCTACTCTAAGAATAGATCAGTGGTGACTGTAAATATATAACGTCTAACAAAATATACTAAAACTATTTTAAGGGTGATTTCAGTCCATGATACTGAACAACTTTCCCCAAGAAACATATATCAAAATTTAAAAAAATAATTTTTGACTTTCCATAGAAACTCGGGTCAGGTGATCGGTCGACTTGTAATGGGAGGCTAAAAATTATTTGTCATATTTCGATATATGTTTTTTGAGGAAAGTTGTTCTGTATCATGGACTGAATTCACCCTTAGAATTGTTTCAGTATAGACCCTGTATAATATGAATGCATGTAGTGGTGTTAAATCGAGATATATTCTGTATGATATTTTTGTGATTCACGGAAAATTAACACCCATATTGCAACACAAACTACAATAATACCAACCGAGGTCAATGGCAGCTGACATTAAAAAAGAACATAAATAATAGCAGGTACTCAGATTGCATCATTAAGCCAACTATTTATAGTAGCAAGTTGATAAAATTTAATCCCTCGAGAGTAAAAATGAGTAAAAAATGCCGGTCGGTTGCATGGTCAATGACTTGTTTGAATAAATGCTTATTGAATGCAGATTTCTGTTGACTAGGCACATGTCTCGGCATGCATTAATAAAAATAGCATTGAGTATTAGTACCTACTCAAAGTTTTTTTATTTATGATAGAGCCATAGAATTCGTTTTTTGGCTCTATCATTTGTCATGGTTACCATAAAAATATTTGCCTTTGCTTCAATTCCCATAATGTTTATTAACCAAGCGAGTTAAGTGTCTCAGTTTCGAGATTTGTCAAAAAAAATACTTTTGTCCGTCGGCCTTTTCTCGCCTTCAGGTCAAGAATTTAAATTTATTTTTTTCGGAATGTTCATACCTAGTACACAGACCAATAGAATGCGAATAATCGCTTTAATTTATACCCCTTTTGTGCTCAAAAGTCTACATAGGTAGGTAAGTCTGTTACAAAAATCAAACTATTAACCTAAAATTCGATTTAATATTTGGCTTCCTTCGTTAATTTTGTTGCGCAAATTACTATTTGGTCTATAAATAATACAGTATAAATAGCTTTTGCTAAACTAAGGAAAAGTGTCAGTTATGTATGGTTATAAGGGTTTGTGAGGTTTATTGTTCACACAGAACCACTAGTTTTTCAATTTTTTACTTGTATTTATTTATACTTTATTGTACACACATACAAATGTAATAGGTACAATAGGTGGACTTGTACTTATACTTGTGGTTAATTGGAGAGCTTATGTGGGTGTAAAACACACCTAAAAAAACCAAACGAAGAAAACGTTTGAACTTAAAAAAAAATAACATTCTAAGTATTGGTCCACAGATCTGTCTACACTACAAGATAAAGTAAGTTCTTCAATTTGTATTAAAACCTGGCGTGCCAATTTTCAATACAATATTTAATAAGAAATTCACTTATAAACGGAAGGAATCTTTTTTATTACCTTCTCCAACGTTTTTCGACGAGTTTCTACGACGAGTTACAGAGTAGAGAGCTCAATGTCCGATCTAATGAATTTATATACAAGGACTAAAAGTGACGATCCTAAATTAAGTCAATTTGACGTCAGATCGACACGAAAATTATGCAGAGGCTGTGTCTACCTTAATCCATGGTCTCTCTATTTCCAAACACATCAGTCGCCAAAACAACCTTTGTCGTTAGTTGAGTGGCCCAGTCATACACATCTAATAACCTTTCTTCATCCTTGAAAAACAGAGCCAAGCGCAATGAAACACATTCGTCGTTCAGGTGGTGAAGGTTAAAAGATAGAGGTCATTTTCGAAGACAGCAAACAATACATAGAGTAAGCATCAGATTCAATTTTTTAAATTGCAAATAAAAAAGACGAAACGTGTCATGAATTATTTAACGATTAATTAACATTTTGTGATTAAGATAACCCGGTTCAAGGCAAAGGTTAAGTTACTCACGGAGATGAATCATCTGAAAGATGAGATCAATGTACTGTGACTATAAAATACTTTTTTTGCATAAAACTTTGACCTTGTAGTCGTTTAAGAGTGTTGCACAAAGTATACTTCTGTTCATTGAAACACAATTGTATTTAAAAATGGAATTTCTATTTTTAGATGTAAAAATAAAGGTTCATTATCACTAGCACCATTGAAACTTGTCCCATGGTACTACTGCGACCGTTAAGGTTGTAGAAGTACCATTACATCTATTGATTGTACTTCTTCTTCTTACTACGACAAGATCAAAGTGCGAGTTCTCACTAGTTCCATTTACATTTTTCCCATGGTACTATTGCGACCGTTAAGGTCGCATTAGTCCCATCACATCTATTTATGGTACTAATGCGACTAGATCAAAGTGCAGAGTCTCAGTAGTTCCATTATCAATATTTTCCAAGGAACGGGTAGGTGGTGGTGATTTTAGGATGGAAATAATGCAACTAGTGCAAATTAATCTCCTTAGTTTCATTCCACTAAAGATTTCATAGAAAAGATGATTGAACTCTCTTTTTAATTTTTCCGGACAAATTTCAATGGTGTCTCTAGTGAGAAATTGCATTTTGATCTAGTCGCATTATTACCATCAATAGATGTAATGGTACTACTGCGACTTTAACGGTCGCAGTAGTACCATGGGTCAAATTTAAATGTCAATCAATTTCAGTGAGAATGAACGAAAAAAAAAAACCGCAAACACAATATTACCTCAAGTAGTAAAATCCGATTGTAGAATTAAAAAGACTGGACAAGTCGGCTTCTCTTTTTGACTAATTACTAACTCAATAATACAAAAAATGACCTTACGATATCACAGATCTATATAAGATCTGTGATAAAATATATGTTGAATTGTTTATCTTTATTTACTGCCTACAATCTTATAACGTATACCTACTTTATATTAAAGGTAAAAGTGCATTAAGACTAGAAATGGGTAACTCCGGATTCGAATATTTAAATGAGCCGATTCATCAACAGGAGCCGATACCCGTACTAAATCCCGGTAATCATTATCGGCTCCCGCGAGTTTTTGAGTCCGCACCGATCATGGTCCCGCCGGGATCCGGCGGCATCGTCGGGTCGCGAGCCGCGAGCCGTATTTCGGTTCCACCGCGTCTCGGGAGGAATCGGGAGACGGGAGTCAATATTATTCTGTATTGAATCCCAGTACCAGAAAGGACGTCTGTATTCTGTAGATTCAATAGCGAAACTTAGTGGACCTCGGAGCTGGAGCCAATAAAGGAGTAGAAATCATTAAGATAAGTCGGTACCGGATGCGGAGTAAGATTCAGTGAGCCGAAACACTCCTCGGAGTCGAGATTACCCATGTCTAATTAAGACTCTATAGGACAATATCTCGAACGGATATATCCTTAGGCGGAGTACTTAAACCACAGAAGTCGCGTTCTATCATAATTGCAAGCAATGCGTTGTGTCCAAAAACATGGCGTACGTCCCGCACTTACCGCTCTTCACACCCTCATAATGTTGCTAGCTCAGGGGCGATGTACAACTTTTTTGGGTAATCTCATAATTTAGTTCACATAATAAAGGGAATATTTATTTTCGAAAATTAAACTAATAAACTAGCTTTTCGTCCGTTGCGCAGGCTGCAAGCAGCCCGCGGTTTTTCGTGCAGCCTAATGTTTAGGTAAAATATTAGATTTTAACTATTGATAGTATAATTACAAACATATTTTTTTTATTCATAGGTACTGAATGAATGTTGCATAGTATATTTTCGCATAATCGTTTTACATGTTGTGTTGATTATCCAAAAATATACTAACCTATTGTTTAGCTGCTAAAAACCCCCAATAAATTTGAATCGTACAATGGCTTGAAGCGTTTAAGGTTTAGGTAGATTTTCCTGCTTTTAAAAATTAAATACAATTGAAAATAAAAATTTTATTACGTACAAATAATTGTTAAACAAAAGTATTCAATACAGTATGTATGAATGTTTGATCCTCTTTCACCCCAAGACGACTGAAGGGATTACAATGAAATTTGACATGTAGATAGGATAAAACTTGGATTAACACAAGATAGTTTTTACTCCGGAATAATGTGAGGTTCCCGTGGGATTGCCAAAAATTTGAATTCTATATTTAAATTTCAGAATGTCTCAAAAAAAGCTAAAATAAAAGAAGTATCTTAGATCATAACATCAACATAAAATATACAAACTAGCTATGTACTTTGAACATTGGCCCCTGTTATATTTAGGAAAATGCTATCACACTGCAGCGCTAAGTCGTTATCTGTAGCGCTAGATTTGCTAAGAGAACCGACGAATCGTTAAATATGGCGGCGAGAATTTCATCGTCCATATTTAATTTTCAAAGAATGAAATCTGATTACCATCCTTGAATAAAATTATTCGTACAGAATTTTAACACATAACAAGGCATTTTTAATTATGTTTACAGTGTTTTCTTATGGTTTTCGCTTATAAACTGTCGAATAGGCGTATAAGAGCTAGCAAGCGACTAAGTGAAGTTTATGGAGATAGCTACAATTTAACGGGACAAACAGTGATATGTGGTGTCTTTTCTTGTACTTTAGTACATAATAGCTCTTAGTGTGATAAAAAAGTGTAAAACAAATTAATTAGTGTCTACTATCAAGAATTTCAATTAGCCTTTTTCCTCTAAAGGTTAAAAAAAATCCACCAGATGTTTCACTAGTAGGGGGGTACAAATGTATTAGTTTCCCATCTGCTAATAACGTTAAATGTATGTGTTATCACTAAAATGAGTTACAAAAACAAACTTGCCATTTATAAAACTTTAAAGTTGACCAGAAAAGTATTAGGGAAATCAAAAATAAATTTACCCCCTACTAGTGGCATCTGGCAGATTTTTTTGGAATCTTTAGAGAAAAAAGGCTAATTAGTTGCAACATGTCTTACAATTACGAAGAATTAGAGTAACACAGTGAACAATTAAAAAAAATTGTATGATTAAAATTAAGAATTATGGTAAAATACAAATGTGAAGGGACCAAAACTAAACATGTTATTTGAATTTAACTAGGTAACCTTTTGTTGAGTTAGCTTTTTATAATATTGTCGTTTAGACTCGGAACTAATTTGCTGTGACTTACGTTTAAAAATATAATGTAATCTTATATCTAAAAATTTATCAATAACCGCTCTAATAAGATTATTTCTGTGCATATAACCATTTACATGGTTTTCATCAACTACAAATATATTGTTAAACGTACCTTGTTTGAATTTATAATAAAATCCTCGGTTATCTTGAATCCAAAATTTGATTCCAGTTTCAAGTTCCGCAGGATTCTTTGCCCTAGTATACAAAATTTCAGACCCCTACGAGTTCCCAGTGAGACGATATGAACGACATCAGTTTTTTTTACTAAAATCCAGACGCCATCTTGGATTACCAAAAATGACTAATTTGGATTTTAAAACCCACAATACGCCTAGCCATCGAGTTTCATCCAAATCGGAAGCAGTCGACTTTAGGCGGCCATCTTGTATTTCCAAAAATGTAAAAAAAAAGCAAGCCTTGGTGTGGATAGCTCGGTCTCGCCCTTCCGGCTCCTCCTGTGGCCTCGTGAAAATTACTTGTGGGGGGGGGGGGGGGGGGAGGTCTTCTGTCCACCAAGTGACTTTGGGGGCGCTTTTATCGAATTTGTAAGAGGGGGGGACTATTTTTCTAAAATTAAACAAAATATGGGCTTTGGTAATTGATCAGGTACACCTTTCATTTTGTCTATGGGGCCAAATCTCCAAGTGCTACCGTTTAGCCAGGCTGTACCCCTTCCACGTCAGATTTCTTCAAATCTTCAATTTTCAGATTTTTCTGGTACTCGACTCCCCCCCACCCCCTATACATTCCAATAAAAGTCGTTCCCACAGTCATCCGGGAACAGGTCAAATAACTATGTCAATGAGTGAGTCAAATTAGTCAGTGATAATTTAAGTTTAGCTTTATGTAAAAGTAGATATGAAAATAAAATAATAATATAAAAAATATAATACATGGACCCTGAATTCTTTTCAGTGACAGTTGTGTAAAAAAATATTATCCTAAAAAATATTATTATAAAAAAGTACAATCCGGGAAAATATTTTGATTATACTGGCAACACTCACAAAATGGACTCGCCCTTTTGTATGACAAAATGGACTCGCCCTTTTGTATTTACATTAAATGAAAAAAATTGAATTATTAAATAAATTGATTATTGGATTAGGTACTTACAGATGAAATGTAATCCCATGCTGCTTACTCTTCAGTCCAACAGCATTTTTGCACGTTTTGACAGCACAACACGGCATAATAAAATTAAAATTTCTACGGTTTCCACACGTTCACACGGTTGTCGACCATAGACTAACTGCTCGCGTCAAAGTAGATCAACACTATATAAGAGTGGTTTTTGGCTCGTCAGTTTTGGGCATGATGATGGATTCTGTAGTTATTAATTCTGTGACTTAAACACTATATTCATTATTATCATTATCAGGTCTTTTTAGTCTCTACTGCAGGAGCACGACCCCTTCTGTACTACCAGAGCTACAATTGGCCAGAGTAGCCAGAGGATTTGGCCTACACTCTCCACGCTGGCCAGACGAGTTGGAGAGGTCTCACTGCTATTTATAAGCTTTGTTTAGCTTGTGTATAACACTATTACAGCAAATTAATTATATTCTTGCTAATTATATACAGATCACTTATTATATACCTATATGTTTGTATTTATTTAATGTACTATCACGTCTTTATTCCAAATGGGGCATACAGAGTATTTTGGGTCTTGCGGCTCTAATACTAGCTTCCATGCTGGTCTGGGTGAAAAGAAAAAACTTAGAATGTACCAGCTGTTTCTCTTCCCACGCAGGTCGTAAAAGCCGATCGAAGAAATGGGCGAAACATCGAATCAAGTTAATAGACGATGCGGCTAGCAACCCATCACTATCTTGATTCCTTATTCCACCTTTTCACTCACCATCACGCTAAAAGTGGCCTTTGGGTCTTGCGGCGCTGGGCTCCGTCTTTATTTACTGCGTCCAATAATATAACGTATCGATACTATACAGGGCCTAATCAAATGTACTGAAACTATTTTAAGGGTGGATTCAGTCCATGATACTAAACAACTTTCCTTTATAACTTTTACTGAACAATTATTGATTTTTCGATATATGTTCCTTGGGGAAAGTTATTCAGTATCATGGATGGTTTCAGTATATTTTGTTAGTCGTTATACAACGTGGAAGGGATATCCCCGTAAATAATCGAACCACGGGCTATATTAAATCACTAAAGAATAATAAAAATAAAATAACAGTAAAAAAGCCAAGTAAATTTCGACATTCCCATACAAATCGCCCAGCCGGCTGCACACTTTAGTATGGAAATGCTGATTTTTAGGGTTCTGTACCCAAAGGGTGCAAACGGGACCCTATTACTGAGTCCGTCCGTCTGTCCGTCTGTCCGTCTGTCCGTCTGTCCGTCCGTCTGTCCGTCTGTCCGTCTGTCACAGGGCTCTATCTCTTGAACCGTAATAGCTAGACACTTGAAATTTTCACCGATTATGTATTACTGTGGCGGCTATTACAACAAATACTAAAAATAAAAAATATTTAACAATTAAAGGGGTAGTCATACAAGAAACGTGTTTCTTTCAGCGTTTTTAACTTGATCTTTATAATGGCATTAACTAGATACTTGAAATTTTCACCGATTATGTATTTCTGTGGCCTAACAACAAATACTGAAAAAAAAAATAAGGGGGTCGCCATCCAAAAACGGGTTTTTTCAGCGTTTTTAGCTAGATCTTTATAATGGCATTAACTAGATACTTGAAATTTTCACATATTATGTATTACTATAGCCGCTATAATAACAAATATTAAAAATAAAAAAAGTTAAAAATTAAAGGGGGTCGTCATACAAAAAACGTGTTTTTTTAGCGTTTTAAAACAAATTAGGTACTATTAGGGAGGTACAGAACCCTTCATGTACGAGTCCGACTCGCACTTGCCCGTTTATTTTATTTGTTTGTTTTTTGGCTGTTATTTTAATTTCATTATACTATAATGATACCAGTATAGACCGTGGTTCGATTTATTACGGGTATGTCACTTCCACGTTGTATATTATAGGTAAAGGTGCATTTAGACTCTATTAGACAATATCTCGCACGGACATACGAGTATCCATAAGCTGAGTACACAAACACAATAATACAGCAAATGTGAAGGAAACGTCGTGCGCAGCCAAACACGGATATTTGTTAGGAAATTTCGATAAAAGGCCGGTAGGAATATAGGTGTGGAGATAGCGTGGAGGGAACACCATATATATGGACTAGGGATGGGAAAGTACGAAGGTAAAGTATCGATATCTACGAATATACAATTAGTGATTACCATAGTGAAATTTCAATAAAAGGTGGGTAGGTATAGGTGTGGAGATAGCGTGGAGGGGAAAACATATATTATGGACTTGGGATGGGAAAGTACGAAGTTAAAGTAACGATATTTATTTTAATAATTTACTGCGTGTAAGCAAAAACAAAAAGGATTATGAATATTTTAATGTGGAAATTAAAAGCCAATCGTAAATAATGGTTCTTTTGAATCGAGCAAAAATTTTTTAACAGTTTTGTTTCTCAATTTTACTCTAGTCTTTTAATCAGACAGTCTCACGAAGGAGGCAGAGCCAGTACGGTACCTATTTCGAAACTTTTACAAATTCAGTTTAATTAACTTTTAGATTATTCTGACAACATTTTGTGCGACCCCTCAGGTCACCCAATCCATGGACGATATTTTAACATGTCACTACAGCCCAAATCCTTGTACTAACGCTGATCTGAATGATGCTTGACAGCCTAAAGTTTTGTTCAGCTTGTGTTTTCTAAGTCGCCTTCTACGACATCCACGGGAGGACTTGGAGTGGTCCTATTCTACTCTGCCGGAAACCACACGGCATATCTGAAAGTGAAAAACATAAGTATACAAATTGATTTCTATATCGTATCCGTTTTACTGCATCCCAACAACACTAGTATCGAGTTTTTAGCTAAGGGTCCGATATGTTTACGGTGTTCACATGTCGTATTTTAGTTGGGCCGCGTTTTATTTCAAATCAATTTCTATTTTCAGTCTCATTTTTTTCAAATTGTTTATATTTTTATCGTTAAAAGGTTTTATTATAAAGTGCCTTTTAAACGCTAAAGTGTATTATGTACAATTCAAAAATACTTAGTAGATTTTTTTTTTAAATTTTACAAAAGAAATAATTAAAAAAAATATGGTAAGTACACGTTACGGCTACGAACTTGTACCTCTACTGATCTGCGGTTGATCGACATGAAGTCTAATGTCATAGAAATACGAAAGTCACCGCGACACGTCGTCTGCTGTTGATTTCTGCGGTCGGCTCCGAATTGAACCCATCGAATACTAAAGGCCTATTTACACAGTGCAAGTTTCTTGCCTGTTGCAAACAATTTTATTGAAGCAAAGCAAAATCTTTTCCCGCGTTTTGACTTTGGAAATGTCTTTTCGTTTGCTCCAGTGTAGGCTCCGGTTTCACGAAAAATTGCGATCTAAGGGGATCACACTTTTTCGTGAAATCGGAGAGTTGTTTAGATATGATATTCAAAAAAAGCTAAAAAGACGCGTATTTACAAGAGCTGTAAGCTGCAAAAAGAGTTATTTTAGAAAGTCAAAAAAGAAAAAGTTATGGCCGAAACAGTGAAAAAAAAATCTATTTTTTCCGAATTTTTGATTTTGGCGCTCGATATTTTGATAACGAAGAATGATATCAAAAATTTGAGAAAAATTACTCTGGACAATTTAGTCAGCTACAATTTGAGCCTAAAACAAAGACGATCAGGTTAAGGGTTTGCCCTGTAGCCTAACCTTTTTAAAAAAAGTCAAAAAGAACGTCATTTTTTCGAATTCCGTAGATTTATTTCCATTGTGCTCGATAGTCATGCGAGGCACGAAATCTTTGAATTTTTTAAACGAATGTTATGTTGTGTATCCCTCAGAAAATCTGGTAAAGTTTATTGACCAAACTTGTTCAGCATCCTTGCTCAACATCTGCACTTTAGAAAGTGACCTCTCTATGTGCTTTAATAGCTAACCGATTTTTCGAGCTGCCTAAAGGCATCTAACGAAGCTTAATAACTGTCATCAGTGACAACAGTCATTATTCCACACTAGTGAACTAGTGTACAGGCTTCCTTACGATGTTTTGCTTCACAGGAAGCAAGTGGTGGTATTAATAGTTTCAAATGATCGTCTTGTTCTTATTTAGGTGCCGCTTCATTCCTGAAGATTGGCAGTCAGCTCTTTAAATCTCGATTTGTCCATAGCAAGCCTGAACAGTTGTTCTACTATTTTGATACCAGTCCATTGTCTAATGGGGTAGGGGAGATCGGAACTATATCCGGCCCTATTGTCAACCTGCACGCGCCATATGGCGGCGGTGTAAGATACTGCTCCCTGCTAGATAACAAACGAGGCTCTGGCGATCGCGTCAATGGCGGTATACCCATTCCCTGCCGGGCAACTGGTGGAGGAGGCATCCCTGGCCTTGAGACTTAAATACTCTCAAAAAGTACTGACAGTATAAAGCAACGGGAAACTACCACTGATTATCATCTCTAGTTGGTCAGCTCTGACCGCATCATGACAGAATGTCCAAATGATCCTACATGAGTTCGAACTCGGAGGCACAAGTCGCGCCTGTGAGGATCGAACAAGTGCCTCACAGACTCACAGCCAGTGCCCATCGCACCACCGCTTCAAAATTGACCTTATACAACCTGTAACAAAAAGGGAGTATCAACCCGAAAGGGAGTAAATGTACTAATCAATGTAAACAACTTTTACTATGGGATGGGACTAAAATCGAAATAAAAATCTGCAGTTTTATATATTATGGCACGGTAGATATTTAATTTTGTATGGAGCTGCAGATTTTTTTTATGCGATTTTAGGGATGGTCTCATAATAAAAGTTTTTCACATTAATTAGTACATTTACTCTCTTTCCGGTTGATACCCCCTTTTTGTTAAACGTTGTAGATAAATAGATAATTTCTTGTCGATTGCTGATACAATAGTAACCAGAAAAGGATAAACTCCCATTTATCATCGATTAAGCTTAATCAGAACACGAAAAAGCTCTACGAAGTTTTCAAATGCGGCTTTTAGATTTATGTCCTAGTGTTTCAGATTATTGGCTTCGTGCGTAAATTAACAAGGGTACAGAAAAATAGCTTTACTCTTTAGGGCTTTATACAAATAAAGTCAGTATTGAAGATGTTTGTTTTTAGGGTTCCGTTCCGTTCCTAGTGGAACCCTTATAGTTACGTCATGTCCGTCCGTCCGTCCGTCCGTCTGTCTGTTTATATATTTTTTTATCATGAATTTTCATCATCATATGAACATAGGCCTCTCCCACGGATTTCCAAAATAACTGATCTAGAGTGGCCTGTATCTAGCGCTCTCTCTATCGCTTTCCAGCGGCCTTATTTAGGTCGTCTGACGTCGCCATTTGAGAACCTTTTTGCCCCATAACCCATTGGTTCGTCTCGCTATGTGTCTCGCCCACTTCCACTTCAATAAGCTAATCCGCTGGGATACGTTATTGATTTCTGATTAAATATACGTAGAGGAACATTGAGCATAGCCCTCTCATTGGCACGCTGAACAATCTTGAACCTTCGTACTTAGGTATGTGAGTCTAAAATAGAGTCTTTTGTAAAACTATTCAAATAATTCGTTGGAGTTGGAAGTCATTTACCAGAGTTTCACATCTGTACCATTACTAGTTTTTGTTATTGGCTTCGAGCCTTGCTGAATAGATAACAGATAAACAATATCTTTAATCTTTGAGTTTTGCCGCTAACGCACATTTTAAATGGATGGCCCGGTTTATGGAAAGTAGCCAATGGAATATTTTGATTCAACTGCTTTATTTTGTAGGCTTATTAAAACATGTTTACACTATATATTTTTTTCAGTTTCCGTGTAGTTTTCAAACCACTCCATTTATTCTTGTGGATGTCGTAAGAGGCGACTAGAGGATTAAGCACTTCTATTACTAAACGGGGTTTTAATTGTCGCTTCTAAAACTTTATGGATAAATGTGTTTCCAAGGAAAATGGGAAAATTATTGGTCACTTAATACGACATGACTCCTTATTTAAAAACATGCTAGAATGAAAGATAAAAGGTAGAAGAGGTCCAGGACGACCAAGAAAGAGCTATGTAGACCAACTGAAAGAAAAAGCAAGGGTCATGTCGTATCAAGCACTAAATAGTAAGGCAGAGAACCTAGAAGTTTGGCGCATACTCCACCGACAAGAGCCACTTAGCTCTTAAATAAAAAGAAGAAGAAGAAGTGTTCCCAAGGAGGATTGACATCGGACAGGCGGCAATTATTTATCAACAGCGGAATGAAGTCCCATCATGTATCAAAGTGTAATCAAAAGCTGAATCTAATCCGATGATGGATTTGATCAATGGATCAAAGTAGAATAGAGGATATAATGCAAGCCCTCATCAAAATAAAAATAAGATATTGAAAGTTAATCACAGAGTAAGTTCTTAACAAAATAAAAAACAACCGACTATATTTTTTTAGGAGTTTCGTTCATATCATCATATTTTTACCAAATTAAAATCGAACAACTTCGTAGTAAATTAAAGGCTTTAAAAAAAAAACATACAGTCGAATTGTTAAAATTCGACTGTATGTTTTTTTTTTTTGTATGTTTATTACGCGATATCTTCGCCAATTGTGAACCGATTTTGATGATTCTTTTTTTATTTGAAAGCCTTTACTACCAAGTTGGTCTCATTTTAATTTGGTGAAGATATGATGAAGAACTTTGGAGATATGGAAGAAAGTCCTAACAAAATTTAAGAAGGTTGTTTTTTTTGTTAAAAATTACGTATTTTGCTGCTGCTGAAGGGTTGGTAGGATGGGACACATCTTTCAGCACGTTTTCATATGCTGCCTATCATTTTCTGTCGCTCAGAACCCTAAAGATATTTGACAACACCAGCAATCAAAAGTACCGATTTTTCCTCCTTCGGAAAAAAGTGTTTTTCGATTGATAAGTTGCAGTCGCTGCATATTTGATGTCCTGTCGTGTAGTCGAGTCTTTTGATGAGTCTAACCACTTAATGCGGGCATAGTATAAAGTATAGCCCAAGTAAAGAACGATTTGATTGATTTATAAAAAATAACACATAGGACATACTTACGGGACCAAACCATCTTCTGCGTCCCGCCATCCCTACGACGCAGTTATATGTATCCAGACTCTTCCACTCCACGAAAGCTGAGGAAGTGATGGAGTACGTCCGCGTGAAGACCAACATCACGCTGAGAGTCGTGAAGCTGGAGTAGCGCCACAACGTAAACTTGACTTCCTTCGTGGTGCGAGTCCCGACGGAGAAGCTGGCGACCTTCATGGAGGCGAACTTTTGGCAGAAGGGTGTTATGTATCGTCGCTTTCGCGGCACGATACCCGACACCCCGATGACGCGCAACACGTCGCAGCCTCAACGTGTACCGTAGTTTTTAATTTATATAATTATATGTATGCTAGTCTATAAGGTATTTATTCTATGGGCCTTTAATATTGTAGTTAATATTACGTAGCCTGAAATAAATGATTTGATTGATTGATTGATTGATAGGAGAGTACGCTTACGCATGTCAGCGACTCTTGGTCCGTACTTGGATTGGTGACTAAGTTGTATTATATTTGATGCTGTAATTAATTAGTTTAAATCGGTTGGCTCACGTACAATAGTCGGAAAACGACGACCTCTGTGGCCTAGAGGTCATCATGCCAGGCTGTCACACTGGAGGTTCCGGGTTCTATCCCCGGTCAGGTTAAGTTTGGAAAATTATCTTTTTCAGATTGACCTGGGTCTTGGATGTTTACGAGTATCTATGGGTATATGTATTTGTTAAAAATTATAGTACTATCGTTGAGTTGGTATCCCGCATAACACAAGTCTTGAACTTACTTTGGGGCTAGAGCTCAATCTTTGTGATTTGTCCGCATATATAGAAAAATAGATATATGAAACGGCCGATCACATTTAGATTGTTTCGAGACGAGTAGAGCGGGCGGTGACACGCGAGGCAGCGCTCAGTGCTGAGCAGACAGCGACATGGTCGGGTCGCCGTTCCTGACACTCGCCCTGCAGATGATCGTCTAAATCGATCAAAACCTGTTCCGCCTTTTTTCTATTATTTTACGTGAATTAACCTTTTTAAATTTAATTATTATAGATGTTCACGTTAGTGTTAATAAAAATATAATGTTTGATGCCCTCTCGTGTGGTCCAAGACGTCTTATTATATAATGCCTCATGCAGGTAGCTTGAGTGGTCCTAGACACAAAAATAAATACATACATACACTATCACAGCTTCATCCCTAATGGGGCAGACAGTAATTTGGGTCTTGCGGCTCTAAGCAGACAGAGCCCAGGGCCGTAAGACCGCTTTTAGCATGATGGGGTCATCTTCTGACAAAAGGAATCAAACTAGTGATGGGTTGCTAGCCGCTGTTTGTCTATACAACGTATGGAATGGACATACCCGTAATAAATCGAACCACAGTCTATACTAGATCATTATAGTATAATGAAAGTAAAATCACAGCCAAAAAACATAAAAAGAATTCGGAAATTCCATAAAAAAGTGTGCAGCCCGGGCGATTTGTATGGGAATGCCAATTTTTTGGCTTTTTGACTATTATTTTAATTTTATTATACTTTAGTGATCTAGTATAAACCGTGGTTCGATTTATTACGGGTATGTCCCTTCCACGTTGTATAACGTGTACTCGTATCAAAATATACTGAAACTATTTTAAGGGTAGATTTAGTCAAGACACTGAGAAACTTTCCCTTATAAAAAATATATTATATTACATTAACACGGCGCGCCGACGACGACCCGCTTCTTTCGTTTTAGGGTTCCGAACCCAAAGGGTGCAAACGGGACCCTATTACTGTGGCTCCGCTGTCTGTCAGTCTGTCCGTCTGTCACAGGGCTCTACCTCTTGAACCGTAATAGCTAGACACTTAAAATTTTCACTGATTATTTTTCCGACCCAAATATCGACCAATAGAATTGCACCATTCGACGTCACGTGGTACAACCTACATGGTATTATACTGATAATTTTTTGATTATTTTCTCTGTTGTACCACGTGACGTCGAATGGTGCAATTCTATTGGCCGACATTTGGGACGGAAAAATAATCCCCCGAATACCACACGAGCTTCAAAATTATCTGGCATTTCCCTCAAGGTTCCCTGCAAACAAATAAAGTCGTCAAGTTTTTCAGGAAAAATCACTCGCGCTTCGCGCTCGTGATTTTTTAACCTGAAAAACTTGACTCCTTCATTTGTTTGCAACGAACCTATCGGGAAATACCCGATAATTTTGAAGCTCGTGTGGTATTATAAGTGATTATCTATTACTGTGGCCGCTATAACAACAAATACTAAAAATTAAAAAAAACTTAAAAATTAAAGGGGGTCATCATACAAAAAACGTATTTTTTCAGCGTATTTAACTAGATCTTTATAATGGCATTAACTAGATACTTGAAATTTTCACAGATTATGTATTGCTATGACCACTATGACAATACTAAATATATATTATATATATATATATATTATATATATATATAATAATACTAAAAATAAGACTTACTTACTTACTTACTATCCTGGCTCAGCGACCCAAAGTGAGTCTTGGCCTCCAGCACAAGAGCACGCCAGCGCTCCCGGTCCCGCGCTAGCTCTCGCCAGTTGTCTCGCCAGTTGTTTTTCAGGAAAAATCACTCGCGCTTCGCGCTCGTGATTTTTTAACCTGAAAAACTTGACTCCTTCATTTGTTTGCAACGAACCTATCGGGAAATACCCGATAATTTTGAAGCTCGTGTGGTATTATAAGTGATTATCTATTACTGTGGCCGCTATAACAACAAATACTAAAAATTAAAAAAAACTTAAAAATTAAAGGGGGTCATCATACAAAAAACGTATTTTTTCAGCGTATTTAACTAGATCTTTATAATGGCATTAACTAGATACTTGAAATTTTCACAGATTATGTATTGCTATGACCACTATGACAATACTAAATATATATTATATATATATATATATATATTATATATATATATATATATATATATATATATATATATATTATATATATATATATATTATATATATATAATAATACTAAAAATAAGACTTACTTACTTACTTACTATCCTGGCTCAGCGACCCAAAGTGAGTCTTGGCCTCCAGCACAAGAGCACGCCAGCGCTCCCGGTCCCGCGCTAGCTCTCGCCAGTTGTCCCCAACTTGCAGGTCGCGCAGGTCCGCCATCACCACGTCGCTCCAGCGATACCTGGGACAGCCCACCGGCCTGCGACCGATCGGCCGGCCCTGGTATGCTCTCTTCACTCCCCGATCCTCCTCCATTCTTTCGACGTGTCCGAGCCATCGAAGGCGGTGCGCTTTAGCTTCGCCCATAATGTTAGGCTCGTCCACTAGATCTTGTATTTCGACATTGCTCCTAATCCTCCATACACCATCCTCTCCTCTCACTGGTCCCAGGATCTTGCGAAGTATCTTTCTTTCCGCTACGAGAAGCCTTCTTTCCTCTTTTAATGTTAGCGTCCACGCCTCACATCCATACAATAGTATAGGACGGATGATCGTCTTATAGATCCGTATTTTTGTGCTTCTGCTGAGAAGTTTGGACGTCAACACCTTATGTAGGGCTGCACTGCATCGAAGGGCATTTTGGATGCGGATGTTAATCTCGTCTTCTCTCGTGTTTGTGTCCGTAATAGTGCATCCTAGGTATTTAAACTTCGCTACTCCCTTAAAAACGGTGCCATCCACATGGAGATCCTCTCGCTTGACACGGGTGTTCTTATACCGCTTCATGTGAAGGTATTCCGTTTTTTCTTGATTGATCCTGAGACCGACCCTTGCAGCTTCTAGTTCCAGGACCTTTGCAGACTTTTGAACGTCTTCGCGGTTTTCCCCTAATAGAGCTAGGTCGTCCGCGTATCCTATCACTTTATGACTCCCATTTAGTTCCACACCAGAACATTGTGCTAGAACCTTTCTAACGACATATTCTAGAACCAAATTAAAGAGCATTGGTGACAGGGCGTCGCCCTGCTTGAGATCGGTTATCACCGCAAATTCGTCCGTTAACTCACTGCCGACTCTGACTCTCATTCGACTCGTGCTAGTCGCGACTTGGATCATAGTAACGAGTTTTTCAGGGATCTTGAAGCTCCTCAAGATGTTATAGAGGGTCTGCCGGTCTATGCTGTCATAGGCTTTGGTGTAGTCCACAAACAATGTGTGAATGCTTTGCGCGTACTCCCATTTCTTCTCCATGAGTTGTCTTAGCAGGAAAATTTGGTCTATTGTGCTGCGATTAGATCGGAATCCACACTGATAATCGCTGAAATTTTTTTCCGCGTAAGAATCTAATCTCCTAAAAATAAGATGAAGTTAAAAATTAAATGGGGTCGTCATACAAGAAACGTGTTTCTTCAGCGTTTTAAAACATTGTACGGAGGTACGGAACCCTTCACGTACGAGTCCGACTCGCAATTGCTCGTTTATTAAATTGAGAAGCGCGCGCTACGCACGCGCTCGTTGTTCTTTGTAAAGAAGTAATGCGCCTAGTAACACTTATAACTTAAACCATAGATCAAAAAGAATGGAATAAAAAATCACCCTTCATCGGAGTGGCCTAATTGTAAACCTCTTTGAAGTAACTATTAAGTAGATATCGAGTAGAGTAGAGAGAAGAGAGTAGGTACCTATCGAGTAGTAGTACCTACATAATTAATTTATGACATAATTGAAATGAGGTCTAGAATTAGATCAAATGTAAATAAACAATTCAAACCAAAATAGTCAATTAAAGTAAATTTATAAATTGACATGATTTTTAGGGTTCCGTAGCAAAATGGCAAACAACGGAACCCTTATGGATTCGTCATGTCTGTCTGTCTGTCCGTCCGTATGTCACAGCCACTTTTTTCCAAAACTATAAGAACTATACTGTTGAAACTTGGTAAGTAGATGTATTCTGTGAACCGCATTAAGATTTTCACATAAAAATAGAAAAAAAAAACAATAAATTTTGGGGGCACCCCAAACTCAGAACTAAAACTCAAACATTTTTTTTTTCATCATATCCATACGTGTTGGATATCTATGATGTCTTCAAAAATGATATTGAGGTTTCTAATATAATTTTTTCTAATCTGAATAGTTTGCGCGAGAGTCACTTCCAAAGTGGACAATGTGTGTCCCCCCCCCCCTGTAACTTCTAAAATAAGAAAATTATAAAACTAAAAAATATAAATGATGTAAATTACCATGCAAACTTTCACCGAAAATTGGTTTGAACGAAATCTAGTAAGTAGTTTTTTTTTAATACTGAGATATAAATATCCTATATGACAATAAATATATTTAGAATTTTAATTAAATAGGTCTTTTCTCCATCGTTCAAAATAATCTTTTAGTCACTTTACAAATCTGACACTTTACTACTCATCGTAGTTTTGATGGAATTATAAAATTAATTTTAAATATTGGTATTCGATAATCCACCCGGCAATTTGCTTTCAACCGACTAAGGGAAAATGCACACTTGACGTTTATGCAATTATCGATATGTGGACACAAACCATTGATACTCCAAATGAAGGAATATAAACTCTAAATTCTTTTGCATAAGATGTTGAAGAGGTGAATGGCGAAGAGGGTTTTGATAATAGTCGTAGTGAAGTAAATAGTAAAGAAGATATAACTTCATTTTAGTCCAGTGGTGGATTCAGGATTTTGAATAGAGAGGTTCAGGGATGGACTTAGTGACTTTTTAGATTTTAGCTGTCTTATAGCTCCACTGAGACTCAGATGTTTTTTTGGGATGGCTTTGAGTTTCTGAGCATCATCAAATTTTTCAGGACCTTTGATTAGGATAGGGAAACTGCTTTCAGTGGTAGAATAGAAGTTCCAAACTTATATTCCTTGCGAAATAAATCAGTGTAAGTGAATGGTCGTAGACGCGCTTTTCTATCAACTTTTTCTTCTTCTCCTGCCTTCCTTATCTCCTCTCTAGATGGAATCTGGACAGCATGTAATTAGCTTCCATTTTACTCCATCCTTCGTCATCTCAATGTAACATCTTTCCTAGCTATATTCTAGTTTGCAGACTCCATCCGCCTTTTTTTTGGCCTCCCTTGATTTCTTTTAGAATTTTAGTTTAGAATTTTTTCATACTTTGTTCCATTTCTGTCAACGTTTTTTGTTTGAAGAAAATACTCTTCCTTGCTTTTAACAATAAAATTTCACCATAGGTGAACAGATCGCAAAGATATTCTTTTTGCAGTAAGCTCCTTTTAACTCTCTCTCTCTTAACTACTTTTGGCGCGTTATCGATTATATCCTTTGGTTGAACTGCTTCTGAACGAGTAATCTTTATTTCTTTACTTTTTGGTTTTTTCTTCTCAACTTCGCACATTCTTCGGCAACCTTGGTTGTGTTACTATTGGCACGCATATAAACCTTGACGACGTCAAGCCTGTTATGGTCTTTTTACGTTAAACAAGAAATTCTTAGAATTATCAAATGAGACCTCTCCAACACATCTGGCCAGCGTGGAGAGTGTAGGCCAAATCCTCTGACTGCTCTGTCTGGCTAATATATGGCTCTGGTAGTACAGGAAAGGTCGTGCTCCTGCAGTGCAGGTGATGAAGGGTGTCGTAATGTACTTAACTAAGGTGTAGGTAAAAGAAAACCGGCAGCAACGTAATATAATTATATTTACCTATATAATATAATGTTTGCCATGTGGTTCGTGGCAGAGTAGAATAGGAGCACTTCAAATCTTCCCGTGGATGTCATAGAAGGCGACTTAGGAAATACGAGCTTAACAAAGCGTATAAGCATCAGTCAGACCTCTCCAAACTGACAGGCCAGCGTGCCATGCAGGCCAAATCCTCTGGCTACTCTGCCTAAGTAGGCTCTGGTAGTACAAAAAGGATCGTGCTCCTGCAGTGGAGACTAAAAAAGAGGTGATGATGAATATAATGAGAACATGGTTCCAAAGATATCGAGGAATTTAATATGTTGGAGATATAGGAGACGAAAATTTATATCTAGTTAGATTTAATTTTAGTGAACTTTGCTTTCCCTGTATTTTTCAGAGTAAGGCAGTAATAAGTAATCCATGCCTCGATTAATTCGGTAACACTATAATTAAGTCAATTACTGCACTGTATTCGCTTATTCCGTAATGAATATTACAACATCCAAGTTTGACACAAGCAATTTTCATAATAAGTAGTTACAGCATATGCAAAATTACAAAATATTTTTTTTAATACCGAGATGATATTGTTAACAATGTAATAATAGGAATTATCCCCCTTTTTCGGACTAATTTCATGTCAAACTCATTTTCTCTTCAAGCTTCACGACTCTGGAATGCTTTACCCGTTGATATTAGAGAAATGTCTACCAATTTCTGTTTTAAGAGGAAAGTCCACGCCCACCTTTCAACCTCCCTTTCTATATAAAGTCATCATCATTCAGTTCTTCTTTTCATTAGCTATTTCTTTGTTATTATATTTATTAGTATATGTATTGTGTAAGTAGGTATTTACTCTGATATATTTATAAATAATATATACATATATATAATAGTGTGTATCAAGTACTTAGTATTTTTGATGTAAGTATATAGGTATTTATAGCTTTTGCGCGGCACAATTTTCTCTGCTTATCCCTATGGTTGACTGGGAGAAAATGCTCTTAGCATTAAGTCCGCCATTTGTTAAAAGTATATTTTTACTTTGGACAATAAAGTTTGATAAATAAATAAATAAATAAAAAGGTAGATCCATCTCTGTCCGAGCAGATTGTAATAGCTAATCAAGGAAATAGATGAGAATTTTAATCGTATCATTAAGCGATGCGACTAGCAAATTATCATTATTTTAATTCCAATCTATTTAAATCTTTCGGCCTTAGCCGCTGTTTGTTCGGAATTAAGATGAGAAGCCATTTTTTTTCAGAGTCCCATACAATACTTCGTTCCTTGACAGGAATCGCCGATAAGACGCAAAAAGCTGTAAGGCGAAGAGGGATTGGGCGGGCCATGTCATCAGAATACCTCCTGAGTAATGGGCGAATAAAGAAACTCTCTGAATACCCAAGGATGGTCGTCGACGCAGGGGAAGGCTGAGAAAAAGATGGCGATGGTGACGACTTGACGCTTACACCGTGGTTGGTCGGCAATGAGAATGGAAAGAGTTATATGAAAAGGATTGGGAGATACCTTTGCCCAGTGGGACAAAATAGGTTAATAATAATAATAACACTATTATAATAAAAACTACTAAAGTGTTTGTACGTGTGTGTTACTGTGAAAGTGAGTATTTATAATTATTTCCCACGATGCACATAATCCAAATTCCAACTACACTCGATTGTAGTGCCAAGGCCAGAAATACGTCTAAATTGGTGCAAAGCGATTGAAGTCACAAATTTCAGAGCGCGGGCGTTGCTCAAGGCAGCGTATTTGGACCGCTGTGTCAATGTCGAAGATTTGGGGCGATGCGTGCTACGATTGTGCATTTTTAATGAATGCATCTATGAAATGGTAAATAATTACCTAGATACAACATTATTTTAACGGTTCCTATAGATCATTTGCTTAATTGGTGTCCATGCCTTTATAAAAGCCGAGCATCCCATCTACTAGAACGAATAGACTAGACCTATAACTTCGCTTTCGGAAATTTTCACGTTTCAAGTGTCCAGGACACGTGTCCTGATCGAAAATTCATAAGACGGATGGAGAGTAGACAGCCGGCGCGGCGTAGGACAGGAAGTATCCCCCTCTCTTTCTACGGCGCGGCGAAAATGTATGCTTGCGCCTGCTGTTTCATTTAGCTGAGAGATAAACTTTTTAACGTAATATAAATTGTCATGTTTGTCTACGATAGCGCAATAAATCAATATTTATTTATTCATTCTACCACATAAATTATAGTACTTTTATACTGATAATTAAAGCAATTCGTGCAAAATTATTCCCTAACCATTCTCTGCCGGCACTCCCGGAGTGCAAACCGATTTTTTTTTTGAAAGGATGCTTGATCAAAAGTGATATTAAAGTCTACCTGTGTTATAAATACAGAAGACTTGATAACCACCAGGCAACATAAACAAGCAAGCAAGTTCAGTCCATGATACTAAAGTACATTCTATAAAAATTTACGAAAAAAAAAATCGCCTCATACAAATCAGCGCTGGGACGAATTTTTTTATGAATTTTAATAAAAAAAATTAGAAATAGTAGTTCAGTATCATTGACTCAACTTATTTCAAAAATTTGAGTGCTGGTTAATAAGTCACTTGTAAAATTATTAGCTTTGATTAGAAAAAAATATCAATCGATTTGACGAAAATTGGCACACAAGTTCCTTGATTTATTGAAATTCTAAGTCTATTGTGATTTTTGATTGGGGGGAAACATTTTAAAGGGAGAACTTGGCTGTAGCGTTATTTCAACCAAAGTGACACACTAAGGATAAGGTGTTTAAAATTCAATACAGTAATTGTAACCGTCTTCGCGTCGGTAATTCCTTCAAAACAACTCAATGTCTAAATAGAAGAACTGTACCTACTACTAACTGTGATTATCCTCGTATGTTGACAAACTGAAAACACCAAGTTAGTCATAGAAATTTCCCAAATATAGTATTTTACGCGAATTGTTCTGTCAGTATGAATAATATTGATGACTTTATGTAGGTTAACGCGACAAGGTTAAAGTTTAACTTTCGTGGTTTTTGGTAATGATGATAGTGCTAATAACTGCAATTTATGTAAAAAAAATTAAATATCTTCATCATCCGAGCGTATTCCCGGTTGCATCCTCAGCGGTTACGCTTCAGAGGGGGTCCGCTACCTAACCAAGGTGATTTAACGAGGTAACTGGTTTTTACACAGAGCGACTGCCGTCTGACCTCTGCAAACCCAAAGGGTAGACCAGTGAAAAAATAGGATATACTCGTACTTACTAGCATCTTATTTTTCCGAACAGATGGTAATGTCGGATCAAGAAAATGAATAAAAATTATCTCTTGTCTTCTGCCATGCTGGTCTGGGAGAAAAAAAAAAACTTAGAATATACCAGCTGCTTCTCTTCCCGCGCAGATCGTTAAAGACGATCGAGGGAATGGGCGAGAATCTTAATCATGTTACTCGTAACAGGTAATGCGGCTTACTTACTTACTTACTTCTCCCGAGGACTTCTTTTCCGCAATTTGGTCCATTGCGCTGAACCCGTTTTGCGTGTGGAGCCGGCGCCGTTATCAGTTTTCAAACCAGCCCAGCTCCTGCAGGAATCCGAGAACGCTCCCCGGCTTCCTCCACGGTTCCTTGATGTTCCAGGAACCCTCTTCTTATGTATGCGACGCCACCGCACTCGATGAGGAGATGGCTCGCAGTTTCATCAGCCTCCATGCAAGCTCTGCACAGAGGGCTATCAGTGATACCTAGGGTGTAAAGGTGTTTGTTTAGTGCAATATGACCAGTAATAATGTCAACTATACGGCGTAGATTCCTCCGGGGTAGTGCTAACAGGCGTCGGGATAGGCGACTATCCCATTGGGGTAGTGCCTCCCTAGCCTGCCGACATGTCCGGCGGGATTGCCATGATTGATTTTGTTCTTCGCTAATGCGATTTCTGATCCAGGTGCGAACCTGCGTTAAGGGGATCGGAGCCATACGAAGAGGTCCCAACGGTGTCATACTCGACCCTCAACGTACGAGCTCGTCAGCTGCATCGTTATCCAGTGAGTTGCTGTGTCCTTTGATCCATTGGAGAGTGACTGTTTATACTTACAGAGTTTTTCCAGGGATCTGTGGCATTCTTGTATTAAGGCAGAGTCCACATGTGTGCTTCTGAGGGCAAGTAGGACCGCTGCGCTGTCAGTTAGGATACGGATGGACATACTTGATACCTTCCTCCTAATAATTTCTGTAGCTGCGTGGGTTATAGCTGCGCATTCGGCTTGTAAGATGGAGTTGTCCTTACCCAGGGCAGATGCAGAGTAAATGTTGAGATCACGAGAGAATACGCCAGCACCTACACCATTTTGTGTCTTTGAGCCGTCTGTGTATACCCTCATTTCTTCAGTACCGGAGTTGTCTGAAGATTCCTCATGTAATTGTATTTTGTATTTTTGTCGAAGACAAATTGCTGGTGGATCCTGTCGTTTATCGCGCCTATGAGGTGTGATGCTTTGAGGGCTAGTGGCAGGATTCGCTTATGAGGGGCCTTGTCTTTGTGTTTCCACAGGCCTAGTGTTTTAAGTCTTGCAGCTGCGACTTGTGCCTCTTGTTTGATGTGTAGGTGTAGCGATTTGATATCAAGAATTGCCTCGAGTGCCGCTGTTGGGCAAGTTTTCATGCCTCCACTTATTGCCAGACATGCAGTTCTTTGGAATCGCTGTAGCTTGTCTTTCACTGTTGTCAGTGTGGTCCTATGCCACCATACTAGTGCTGCGTACGTCAGTCCTGGTCTTATGACTGTTGTGTATAGCCATTTCATGATTTTAGGGGAGATGCCCCAGTTTTTGCCTACTAATCTTCGGCAGTTTGCTTTATTTATCTTTTCCTCTAGATTTGTGCTCCAATTAAGCTTTGAGTCTAGTTTTACACCTAGGTATTTGACTTCATTCGATAGAGTGAGAGTCGTTCCAAAGAGCTTTGGTGGTTCGTACTTTCCTAAGACTCTTTTGTTGGTGAACATAACCAGTTCTGTTTTGTTTACGTTCACTGAGAGATCGTGTGTGGTACACCATGTCTCCACTATGCGTAATGCTCTTCTGGTTAAGCTGCACACGATACTTGCCGAATTCCCTTGTATGAGTATTGCCAAGTCATCAGCGTAGCCAACTGTGTGATAGTGTTTGTCGTTTAGCGATGTAATTAGATCGTTTACCACTAAACTCCAGAGAAGGGGAGATAATACCCCTCCTTGTGGGCAACCTCTGGTTGCCATTACCCTTGTGGTGTCACATATATCTAGTTGTATATTACGTAGGTTTAGCATGTTGAATATCCAGCCAGTTACGGTGCTTGGTACTTTATGCCTATTTAGTGCTTCTTGTATGCAATTGAAGTTTGTCTTGTCAGAGGCACCTTCGATGTCAATGAAAGTTCCTAAACATAGGTTTTTGCTGTGTATTGCGTTCTCCAGTATTGTTACCACTTCGTGTAACGCTGATTCAGTAGATTTACCCGTGCAGTATGCGTGTTGTTTTGGATGTAATGGATAATTCATTAATGCCGTATCTCTGATGTGCCTATCACATAGTCTTTCCAACACTTTGAGGAGGAAGGACGATAGACTTATAGGTCTAAATGATTTGGCATTTGTGTAATCCGTTTTACCAGGTTTCGGTATAAATATCACTTTGACTTCTCTCCATTGCAGAGAAATGTAATTATGAGCCAAGCAAGCCGTTAATAGGTTAGTGAGGTGTTCTTAAAGAACTTTTCCTCCCCATTTGAGTAGGCCAGGGAATATTCCATCTGGACCTGGTGATTTGAATAGTTGGAAGCTGTTTATTGCCCATTCTACTCTATCTTTGGTTACAATCTCTCGGGCTATTTCCAATCTTGTTCAGTAGGATGGTGTATAGTTTCCTCTGGTTTATCCAGGGGATTAAATTTGAGGCATCCAGGGAAGTGCGTTTCTAATAGTATCTCACAAATTTCCTCAGTATTTGCAGAGTAACTGCCGTCCTCTTTCTTTAGGGTGCCTATGGTTTTGTTGCCCCCGCCTGACATTAGTTTATATACCCTGGAGGCTTCGGACGTGCTCTCGATACTCGTGCAGAATTTACACCAGGATATGCGCTTGAACGCTCTGATCTTGTTCTTATAGTTGGCGCGAGCCCTGGCATAGTTGTCCTAGTCTGTTTCGTTCCTTGTATTTATCGCTCTATTAAAGAGTCGGTGTACTTGACACTTGTGCCTTTCTAGTTCGGGGCCCCAGAATTTCTTACCGCCTTTGGGGCAGCTGCCTCTGTTGCCGAGAGGGCATGAAGTTTCGTAGCTTTGTGTAATAGCTTGTGATATGTTTTCTGCGTATTCCTCTACTATGGGAACGCTGTTTAGTACCGTATGGTGTTGCATTGGTCCAGGTGATGCGGCAATTAGACCATCGTTTTTTTATGTTACAGGACGGCAAACGATCAAGCGGGTCACCTGATGGTAAGTGATCACCGCTGCCCATGGACAATTTCTACACCAGGGGTGTAACAAGAGCGTACCGGCCTTTTAGGGCCCTCCCCAGCCGATATCTGGTCTTTCTTTTATCTCATCTATCTTCCTAGATCCTAAATCTAGGTTTTACTAACTGAAACGGTATAAAAGGGGGAGGGGGGAAACGGGGCTCCGGCTCTGTCACTCACCAAACGAAGCATAGTAGCGGTGTAGCTACTACTCAGACGTCGATTTTCTGTGAGAGAGTGGTACTTTCCCGGACGAGCCGGCCCATTCATGCTACTAGCAAAACAGAGTTTTGCCGGTAGCGTGGCTCTACCACAACATCATCCATACATTCCTGGGCTCTGTCTACCCCGACGTGGTAATGTATTGTATCTCGTCTTCATTCATTTTGTTTCGTTTTTCGTGTGCATTAGTGACCAACAGCATGTATATGTCATAGCTCAAGAAATGTATTCGCCATTTGTGGTCACCCATCCTATTGGTGACCACGCTCGAGGTTACTTAACATGAAAAATTAGTAATGCGTACTTCCGACAGGCCATCGTGCTCTTCAAAACAAGTGAATAAACAAACCTAACATTTTTAACTTTTATGCAAAATACTTACATGGTATCACGTCTTTTTCAATAATGGGGCAGGCAGAGGCTTTCGGTCTTGCGGCCCTGGACAGACGGACTGAGGGCTGGACCCAAAGGCCACTTTAAGCGTAATGAAGGGCGAGACGGTGGAAATAAGTAATCAAAGTTGATTCGCATTTTCGCAAAGAATGGCTTTGATCGACTTTTACGATCTGCGCGGGAAGAGAAGCAGCTGGCACGTTCTATTTTTTTTCTTTTCTCCTCGACCAGCATAAAAGAACCTAATGCAATATGTTAGCAAAAATATTGACCATTCACGCACGTCAGATCCATTAATGGTGGGTATTAATAATACAGCTTCTGATGGCATAGGATCAAGTGTGTCGGCCGAACACTGACCCATTTATCACAAAAAAACATCATTTTAAATTATACCTCAATGCAGAGCAGGATGACCCTTATCCACTAACTTTAATCTCAATTATGCATTTCAATGATAAATTTCTAACAGTTAATGTACAGTAGGTTAAAGCAAAGCATAAGGTTTTAAATTATCCATAACAATAGCTTTTTAGACAATAGCTATTCAAATGAATAGCTATTGTCTAAAAAGCTACCTAAAATGGGGGCAGCACTGGGCCCCGGAAAATTCAGGTACGGCCTTCATGTTCTCACTTATTCTTCCTATCGAGTCGAAATGGTTTCGCTTATATTCAATTTCAAACGTTCTTAATTTGAACTGTAAACAGTACTTTATAAAATAGTTTGAAGGGTTATCTAGGGCTTTACAAAGACAAATTTTTAAATGACATCTCCGTTTCCTTTAAAATGATTTATTTCAAATGGGGACACTGGACCCCGGAAAATTCATGAACGGCCTTAAGCGAGGTTGCCCTAAATAAATTGCTTAGCTTGGCCGCCTTTTGCACATTTCCTTGTTTTTAAGATAATTTATGTCCTGTATTTTTTCTTTTGTGCATTAGAGGGTATTATTGTATTGTATTGTAAACTAGTGTATAATAATATGTCTCGAGTGGTGAAAATGAATTCAACTGCGTTATACTATAAGGCTTAGTTTCTCTATATGCCTCCTCTGTGCCACGACTCAGGATAAGCTCACCTTTTTTATAGTAATGAGAATTTATGGGGCCAAGGGGGGAAATTTGAGGAGCCAAGTTAAAAACAACAGGCTTACCGAGATATTTTTCAAATCTTTTGATTTTATATTAATTACCAAAATGACATAACACGGTTGTTCGTTTAAGATATTTGTCCATTTTGGGCGAAAGCCAAAGTCTGGATGCTTTATGAATTTGCCTTCTTTTGGCTCGGTTTGGTAACTCTTGGTTGAAACGCTCTTTCATTTTAACCGACTTCACAAAAAAGAGGTTATCAATTCGTCGGTTTTTTATGGTTGTTCCTCGATTTCTTAAAGACGTCTTGACTGATTTGGAAAATTTATTTTTAATTTAAAAGGGTATACTTTCCACGTGGTCCCATAGAAATTTTAGTAAAATCGGTCGGTGGTTTGTTTTTTAAGCGAAAATACTAAACTTAGCTTTTCTGGTATTGAGGTTTGGTAACGAGGTTACTGGTTTTTACACAGAGCGACTGCGTCTGACCTCCGCAACCCAAAGGGTAGACCAGAACTAATCCTAGGATAGCTTTAAACAAACGCCAGATGACGTTCGGAATCCACAGCCTTACGTTCCTTCCGAAGCACGGAATCCTCCTTCTTTTCGGATAATCAGGTGATTCAAGCCTGCAATATCCTAACCAGACTGGAATAAACTTTCTACATAGTATGCTTCTCATGTGGAATGACGTGCAAAAACAAAGTTTTTTAAAAATTAAACCTAGCTAGATCAATTTTAGGCCCAGTCACCTAAATTACATAGAAATCTTTAAAGCCGTTTCCAAGCCTGTTTTTTTAAAGTTATAAGATAATTTCTTATTATATATAAACTTATACAACTTGTTATTATTCAAGAAAATAATTAAATATTTACTTTAAGATTTCAATCTAAATTATAACTAGATAAAAATAAAATTATAAATACTATAGTCTTTTGAAGCCGTGTGGTTCCGAGCAGAATAAAATAGGACCACTCTAAGTCTTTCCTTGGATGTCGTAGAAGGCGACTTAGAAAACACAAGCTCAATAAAGCTTTTAAAACATCAATGAGACCTCTCCAACTCTTCTGGCCAGCGTGGAGAGTTTAGGTCAAATCCTCTGACTGCTCTGGCTAATATATTACTCTGGTAGTACAGAGAGGGTCGTGCTCCTGCAGTGAAGACAAAAAAAGACCTGAATGATAGACTAAGTCTTTTAAATACAAAAGCTACCATTTTTTAATGTCAAGGCTCTACGGAGGTCATCGGCCGTTCGTGGAATGACGTTAATATAATAAAAAAGTGAAATCATAAATCAGCTATATAGTTTAGTAGTCGCACGCGGATCACTGTGCTGCTCAAATTATAAAAATTACAGGTATTACAGGTAGCTCTTGTATGAAATCAGGGTGTACTTTCTTATACAGACAAAACTTTAACAGATTTTCGTCATAGAATAATCAATATGTAGGTTACTCAGTATAAAGAATTTTTAATAATAGATTTTCGTTGCACAGAAAATCAATAATTGGAATGTTTGTTACGAATAATTTGAAATCATAGAAGTTTATTACAAATAACATTTACTTTTTCGATGTTTCTTATATCAGAATATCAAATAAAATATTATTATTTTTAATAAGTTTAGTAAATATAATATTTATAACCTATAAATTGGCCCTATTCTAGTAAAATGGATAAAACTTTCCCAGCATTTTTGGTCGCAGTTCTAACCTAACCTAACCTATAAGTTTGCCCTAACCTATATTGTGGTAGCGGTTTATAATGTATTCTAACTTATTTTATGGTATTTAATTTAATTAAACAATGTTTTCACTTAATACTTCCTTAAATAATAATTTTCAGTAAAATAAAATTCCATGAAAGATTATACCGAACAAACAATATTCTTTAAAGAAATATTCTACTGTTTGATTAGTTTGTTAAATGAAAATATGAGATTCTAAAATTCATTGAACTGTGTTTCTATAAATTGTGTTTCATTCAAGTAAATAGTCTTTGAAACAATAATATTTGAAATAAAAATATAAGAATTAAATATTCTATGAAAAATTTTCTGTGAATCGAAATTCTATGAAATTTCAGTCTGTGAAACAAGGGGCACCCATGAAATCAACCTAACCATTTTTTCATAAGGAAACCAAAGTATAAAAGTTTTTCCCGAAACATTTTTGGTCTCTTATACAAATTGACCAATCAGCTGATCCGAGTTTGTATGGTAAGCATTTGTTTTTTAATTTTTCGATACATGATTCTTGGGTAAAGTTGTTCAGTATCACGGACTGAATCTACCCTTAAAATAATTTCAGTATATTTGATTAGACATTGTATTTAAAGACACGAAAAAACTTCACAAACTTTTTACTGGTTTCATTTTTTTTTTCTGCACTTTGCATTCTTCGATGAACATTGACAGACATATTACAGAATAGAATAAACGGGCAAGTGCGAGTCGGACTCGAACATGAAGGGTTCCGTACCACCGTACAATGTTTTAATACGCTGAAGAAACACGTTTCTTGTATGACGACCCGTATGATGTATTTGTTGTTATTTTGGTCATAGTAATACATAATTGGTGAAAATTTCAAGTATCTAGTTAATGCCATTATAAAGATCAAGTTAAAAACGCTGAAAAAAACACGTTTCTTGTATGACGACCCCTTTAATTGTTAAATATTTTTTATTTTTAGTATTTGTTGTAATAGCCGCTACGGTAATACATAATTGGCGAAAATTTCAAGTGTCTAGCTATTACGGTTCAAGAGATAGAGCCCTGTGACTGACGGACATATAGACAGACGGACAGACAGACGGACAGACAGACGGACAGACGGACAGACAGACGGAAAAACAGACGGACAGACAGACGGACAGACAGACGGACAGACAGACGGACAGACAGACGGACAGACAGACGGACAGACAGACGGACGGACAGACAGACGGACAGACAGACGGACAGACAGATGGACAGACAGACGGACAGACAGAAGGACAGACAGTGGAGTCACAGTAATAGGGTACCGTTTGCACCCTTTAGGTACGGAACACTAAAAAGAAAAAAACGTAACTCAGGCTCCGAAACAGCAGCTGGGGATGTAATTGGGAACAAAGAAAAAATTTTAAAAAAATATGACGTTATGACAAACGAGTCCAGTCTGTGCGGCTCTTTACAACTATTTTTAATTTGTGCAGTACAATCTGAATGGGACAGAAGGCCGAATGGTGATTACTAGAAAATTATTCTTGGGCAACCGGTATGCTTGGGAAGATAATTCCTTTTAGTATACAAATAATTTAATTCACTGAATATTGTGAATAAAGGTACATGAGAAATTGGCTCAATTCAAGAAATTTGTGGTTGATTAATCTGGGTCCTAATGTTAATCTAAAGTTTTTTTGGTTATTCATCCTAGTTTTTTGCAATTTAATATTCTTTTTTTAGGTACTTACTTACTATCCTGGCTCAGCTACCCAAAGTGAGTCTTGGCCACGCTCTCGGTCCTGTGCTAGCTCTCGCCAGTTGTCGCCAATTTGCAGCAAGCGCAGGTCCGCCATCATGCACCACGTAACTCCAGTGGTACATGGGTCGGCCTAACAACCTGCAGCAGATCGGCTAGCCCTGGTATGCATACCAGGGCTTGTCTTGGTAACAAATATTGTTATGAAAAAAACATTTTCAAAACCGAAAATTAGATAACTTGCATATTTTATGAACATATTTATATTTCATTTTTGGTCTGTTTTACGAAAAATAATTCTAGATGAATTTAAAAAATTAATAATAAATACTTACTACCTACTAATACCTGTAAAAAGCGAAATATGTTAACAAAATCATTGATTTCAAAATGTCTAAAATAAAGGCCCCTTGAAAACGTTTTGCGTTATCAATTTTGTTCATTAGAATCTGAATTATATAAACCTTGGTAGTGAATTGATAGTAACGTGTATAGAATGTATTAATAATTGAAGAAAAATAAGAAAATAAAATGAATCAGTCGAATTATAGGCAATTTTACTGTTTTATAAAATATCATAAAAATAAATATTAAAAATTAAAAAGATATTGCCAAAGAGTTTACAAGAAACCTATTTATAAAGTGACTATACAATAACGTTTTAAAAAAATCAAATCACAGCTAGCGTTTGTGTGTTCGTCTATCCATCGTTCCTCTGACAGAATATTTAAATTAAGTATAATGATGGTAATCAGCGTATGTACATCTCGTTTGCTTGATTTGAGAATTGTATTATACAATTTTCAAAATGGCCGCCACCTAAATTTGATGTAATTGGAAAATTTGAGCACATTAATTTGAAAGTAGATTAGCTGGAACAAATGACAAAAGTTTGCATACGTAATAAAAAGGGGATTCACCTAATTTTAAAGTGAGCGAGGAATTCCGAGCAAACTTAGACATCCGGCTTTTGTACGTACACATTTATAGATAAACTGATAGGTCTTTATACCTAACAGAGAAGACAGAGCCCAGGGCCGTAAATACCAAAAGTCAAATGTTATAAACGATGGTCATTGTGATAATGATTATAAAAATATGTAGGTTATCATAGTATAACACACTTCATAGATAGAAAGAGCTTCAAAGAAACCATATCATTTGAGCCAATCGAAACGAAAAGAACAACAGGAACCTAATAAGATACGATTAGAAGTATTAAAAACTCGATTCCTGAGAATATGGATTTAAAAATAAAAACCAAATCGGTGTATTAATCTGGTGAGGTATCTAATCTACTACAAATATACTTAGGTATACACACGATGCGGTGGTTCAAGTCTCGTCTATCGATGTTTACAGAGTGTATAAATTAATGATTTATATGAATCTTCTGAATACTCGCAAAAGCGGAAAAGACATTAACAAACCAATTTCTGTATCGTCTCTGATGTTCTGAACTTTAAAAATAGAATTTGCCGAATACGTAGCAATTCCATATTCAATACCAAATTAACTCGCCAGTATCGTGGGCAGTCAAAACGACACTCTATATAATAGCATTGCAAATATTTGCCAAAGAAACAATATTGTTTTGGTTCGAGCAAACGCTACGTAATTTGTAGTCGATATGGGTCTGTTTGGCAAAGAATAAATTGTTTAGTGTGTATAGAAAAGAAATGTCAGAAACATATAATATACACAGATATTAGAAGATGATCGACTGAATGGGCGTTAACTTGTAACTTGAATCTAAACTACCCATTAGCTGGCAGCTATTTTGCTCAGCGTATAGGTAAAGAGTGGGAGAGAGAAGAAATATTTTAAAAACTATTGAAAATAGAAGACGGAAGATGATTGGACATCTAATAAGACATGACAATCTATTCAGAATAATAGTAGAAGGAAAATAAAAGGGAGACGAGGAAGGGGAAGACCAAGGATGAAGTTTTTCCAATAGGTTAGGAAAGGGTAGGAGTCCTACCAAGACATTTAAAAGATGGCAGAAGGAAGAGAGGAATGGAGGCATCTCCACTTAACTCAAACGACAAAAGCAAGCTCTTCCATTAAAAAAAATTAAGGATAGCGATACAGCGAGTAAACGTTGCCAGTATTCTGGGTACGGTTGCCTCAATGCGGTGCGTTGGAAGAAGTTTTATATTTGTAATTTATTAATAATATGTATCGTTTGAATAAATAACACTATTGACGTGAATCTTAAACCTCGTAAAGACCATTTCCTCCCATAAGATCTTGCGATGTTTGGTTCTATCTATACCAAAATTTATAAATATGTGATAAAAGGTAGAATATGTACTTGTATGATAAACAAGTAATTATTTCAAAAAATCTTTTTAAGAACAAGCTTTTACAATACAATACAATACAATTACTCTTTATTGCACCATGAAGAAAGGACATACAACAATACAGAGAAAAAAAACAAAAATGATACAAAGGCGGACTTATCGCTTATGTAGCAATCTCTTCCAGTC
The DNA here is from genome assembly GCA_963576875.1 of Acrobasis repandana. Lineage (NCBI taxonomy): Eukaryota > Metazoa > Arthropoda > Insecta > Lepidoptera > Pyralidae > Acrobasis > Acrobasis repandana. Next base: position 1,922,997 of record OY756231.1, on the reverse strand, counting down.
AACCTTTGGGTAGAGAGAGAAGTGAATTATGAGAGAGGCGATGCAGTATGTCGGATTTACCTTTTTGTTTGCTTTTATCTATGAAATAAAAAGTTTAAATTGTTCTTCAAAATGAAACTTATGGGATTGTGTTTTTTTATTGCTGAGACGGGCGTCCGGCGGCTAGGTGGGTCGACGATAACCAAACGAATTGCTGGAAAGAACTAGACCGCTAAGGCTAAGATAAGATTCAGTGGCGCAGATAAAAGGTGGCTTATGCCCAGCAGTGGGTCGTTGAGAGCTGACGATGATGATGATGATCACTGAGATGCCGTTTCTACCTTCTGGCTTCATCATGAGATCAGGTCATTGATATATCACAATTTAAAAAAAAATTGAAGAGAAATCTGTATAAAGGTAATATGTATGTAGATAATCTCTTACTTTCAAAGTCATAATAATGATTACGCTTATAACTAGATTGCAAATTATCCAAGACATTCTGTTTACAAAGTTACTCTTATCAATTTTAATATTTATAAATACACCACGGCTATTTAATCAGTACAAGCCAGCTGTTTATTTATAAGGTGTTTAATAAACAGGATAACTAGTTTTATAATGTATTGTTGAGTAAATTTTCCAAAGGAAATTTACGTTCATTTTGTTAGGAAATAGAATTAAGGTGTTATCTGAAGGATTTTATTAAAATTAATACTTAATTATTATGGAATAACTTTCATGCTATAACTATATTCTTAGAATTTTATCACAATATAAAAAGAAAGTTTCTTAGATTTAGGGTAAGGCCTGATAGTTTCCACACATTAAAAAAAGTTGTATTATTTAAAAATTAAGACGTATCTTATGACAATATGCTCCGTGTGCGATAAAACATTGGTCTTAAATATTCTATTGTAAGTACCCTATTTTTTGAAACACAATATACAACGTGGAAGGGACATATATACCCGTAATAAATTGAACCACGGTCTATACTAGATCATTATAGTATAATGAAATTAAAATAACAGCCAAAAACAAAAATAAATTTCAGCATTTTCATATAAAAGTGTGCAGCCGCCCAGGCGGTTTGTAGGGGAATGTCGAAATATTTTTTGGTTTCTTGACTGTTATTTTAATTTCATTATACTTTAGTGATCTAGTATAGTCCGTGGTTCAATTTATTACGGGTATGTCCCTTCCACTTTGTATATTGATTTTATGTTACCTATTCTATGAAATATAAAAATTATTAAGTCTTTTTTTCAACTTAAAAACTGCCATAAACAAACTATTTTGTCCCGTTGTGTGTGTGTCCGTGATCAAATCTTGCAAGCTAAATTAGTCCCATTTTCCATTATTTGATTGATCTGAAACTTCACAAACTTACTTATATAAGTTGGGTAACAATGCAATATTATGGTACCAATGATCTGAACTCATTATGAATTCAATTCAATTCAATTCATTTATTGCATTTTATAATGTGCATCAGTTCTAACTACTTAAAGTCATTGTCTTAAAATAGCACACTATGAACCCTGTCGGGTATCGCAAAACAAAATTTGGAACGGCAAGCGAGTTTTATAACATGCAGTTAATTTATGAATATAAACCGTGTTAACTAAATAGGTTCTTTTTTTTAAATTTACTGTCAGCAAGATGGTTATTAAAAGTAAATTAATGTAAATAAAAAAAAGTAATGTCAGTGTTTATTTGGTTATGTGTGTGTGTTATATGTTATGTTTATTTAAAAAAGTAATGTCAATATTTATGTTTACAATGTCAATTTCAATTAAGTTTTTTATCGTTAAAGAACTCGTCCAATTTATAATACGTTTTATTTGTTACAATTAATTTCAATTTTTTTATAAAAAGTGAATTTTTTCTTCATTTCTTAGGCTGTCGGGTAGGGCATTGTAAATTTTTATCGTCATAGCTAGTGGGCCAGATTTAAAGAGTTCTAGCTTGGAAGTGGGTGTCACTAATGTATTTTTCTTCCGAGTGGGATATCGTCGCGGCAAGTCTTCCTTCTTTGTATAGAATTGGGGATATTTACGGACAAACTTACAGGCCTCCAAAATATAAATCGACTGTACAGTTAATATTTCTAAATCCTTAATTATTTTAAGGAGTTAGAAATATTAACTGGCTTGCAGCTCTCTGTCCCTTTTATATTAACAATTATTCGTATACATTTCTTTTGTAGGGTGAGTAGTCTTTCTACATCAGTACTGTTTCCCCAGAGGATGATGCCATAGGTTAAACATGAAAAGGCATGAAGCCGGAAGGTAGCCACGGCATCTGTATGATAATATAACATAACTCCATTGAGTTTGGGCTCGAAAAGCACTTCAAACATTTTAGTTCATTTTATTCTTGTACGGCCTTGATGTCAAAATATTCTTTAAATAATTTGTTATTGGTTCCACTACCTACAAAGCTTTTAATCCTTCTGTTTTTCATGTTAGTCTCTGGTCATCCGTCACTAGTCCGGTCACGTAGACAGTAAGCTTGGTTAGAGCAATACCTAAAAACTAAGCTTTGCTTGAACTTTGAAATTCAAATGTAAAATATCGATGCGTCTACCAGACATGTGGGTTTATATTAGGTTTTAATATTAAATATCCATGTGCAATTGTACTTTTTAATGAATTTTAGATTAACCATGCTTGCATGTTAATAACGTCTATATCTTTTACGGGGTATATATACCCCGTAAAAGATATAGAAAATCTCTGAAAGGTAGAGTAGATTTGTCACGTTGTGTATTTTATTTGTGAAAGTGGTGTTAGATATATCAAGCTGCCTAAAGGCATCTGACAAAGCTTGACATTTTCGTACAATGAAGATATCCGGGAGCAACGGCTTAACTTTCTTTAACTCTTAGTAAGGTCTGTGAGCCCTAACCTCGCATGCTCACTTAAATATCCAGACTGGTGGTGGTGTCGTGGGTCGGGGCGCTGGTTACCTCTAATATGGTTAAGTTCAGCGATGGCTGATCCACATGTCAACTCGTGAACGGGTGCCGCCAGTAGAGACTGGTCAGCTCGGCTTCGTTTGTTAAGACTATTTAGTTTTACTCATTTCTGTAAATTGAATTTGGCACTCGTTCGCAAGCTTTATATGTTATATTGTGATAACATTGTATTAGGCATATCTTTGTAAACTAACAAAGCCCTTCTGGCGCGTAGGCAACCAATACTGTGTAAATGAGTTACTTTAGGCGTTTCTTCTCAGCAGTGGTCATTGTAAAACGACGAATCGGTAGGTTTTTTAAAGAAATAAATAAAAATGATGTACACTAAATTATTGACGTGTTAAGTGCCTGCGATGGTCTAATTACTAAATAAATATTTGATTCTTTGATTCTTCCAAAGCACGGAGGAACTAGATAAAATGTTATTCAAGTGCGTACCATGCCCAAAGTTGCTTAACTTGTTACCACAAAGCTTCCCAGATGGATAGATCAGTCGCTTATAGCAATACCATAGGCAATACGGCGCGAAGGTTTGAAGTACTCGTAAGAAAAAGATGTGATTCATAATTCACACAGGAGTGTATGTACCTGTAGAAGGTTTTACGCAGTCAAGTCACGTCTCCTAATGACAGTATGGTTGTCATCAGGTTTTAATAGCAACATCATATAAAATAATATGTTTCCGTGTATCAAACCAGACGTCAGTGACATATATACCTCGTTTACTTCGGCATACGGGAATGACCTCTATCACTTTAGAGTTGTTAGCAATAAGTGTCAAAAGTCTTTATATTACCGTGTTCGTGGTCGCATCCTCAGATGTGCTGCAGTTCAGAGCCCAAGGTACGCTTTCCCGCTTTTTCTTCTTCAAATATAATATGCGTGCCAATAACCATCCAAGGATACCGATTTTAATTAAAATAAACGGGCAAGTGCGAGTCCGTACCTCCGTACAATATTTAAAAACGCTAAAAAAACATGTTTTTTTAGGACGACCCCCTTTTGGTTTTAACTTTTTTTTATTTTTAGTATTTGTTGTTATAGTGGCCATAGTAATACATAATCTGTGAAAATTTCAAGTATCTAGTTAATGCCATTATAAAGATCTAGTTAAAAACGCTGAAAAAACACGTTTTTTGTATGGCGACCCCCTTTAATTTTTAACTTTTATTTATTTTCAGTATTTGTTGTTATAGCGGTAGTAGCACAGTAATACATAATTGACAAGTGTGTAGCTATTACGGTTCAAGAGATAGAGCCCTGAGACAGACGGACAGACGGACAGACAGCGGAGCTCAGTAATAAGGGTCCCATTTGCACCCTTTGTGTACGGAACCCTAAAAAGGATTAATTAAAATTAAAATAGTAGATTTGGTTTCTTAGAGCTTTATTGTCCATTAAATACGAATTATACTATCTTTAGTGGTCTCTTATAGTACCCGTAGGAGAAGAATAGATACACTATACTTATACACTATCACGTCTTTATCCTTAATAGAGTAGATAGAGTATTTTGGGTCTTGCGGCTATAAACAGAGAGAACCCAGGGCTGGAAGACCCAAGACCACTTTTAGTGTGATGGTGGGTGAGAAGGTAGAAAAAGAAATCAAAATAGGGTTAAGGTGATGGGTTGCTAGACGCATCATTCTATCGAATGACTTTTACGACAGCAGAAAAATAGTAAAAATAAATAATCGTGTGAAAAAAGTAACAAATAAAAGTCTGGCTATCGTAACGTACAAGTCCTTACCGATTATTAAAAAAAGCTGGCAGACTACCAGGAACGATGAGTGGATGACACCACTGACCTTGGTGACTGTTGGTTAAAAATATAAATTTACAGAACTACAATCATATGTGTATCTTTTGTAGGATTGATAGCTAATGTCTCGATGGCGTAACGAGCGTTTTATAATATTATTATTTTTAAAAGTAAGATTTTCTGCATTTTGTTAGAAAATAAAACCAGATGAAAAATAATAATGTTACATATTTAATTTTGATGATTGAATGATTTATTTTAGCTAAATAAAATTGTGTTGTATAAACTTTAGAAAGTTGTGTAATTGCTAAGGCTTGTACTGTTTTATAGATATAATGTTTCTAATATCTGTCGTAATCGTAAGTAGTGTCATTAAATGTGATCAACGTTACATTATTTGTTGATGGACCTACCCTTTTTTTTGATGTCGTATAAATGCACTAAGCCGCCGCTTATATGTGTAGGTCTTCTTCTTATACATTTAAAAACTAGGCTCCTGTCAGTGTCATTGTATGAATATAAACGGAAACAACTACAATTTTTGGCAGAGATAATGGAGTGGTTTCCCATTGCCTTCTCCTTTTTTACACACTGGTAAACATATTAGTGTATAGTCACAGAATACAGTAAGAATCAACAGAACGAAATCTCCTAAGATACGCGCAATATGTCCCCGTTCCCCGCACCCGCACCTCTCCCCCGGTTCTTGTGGGCCAACTTGTGTCATCAAGGCGAAAACGGAGGAGAGGTACGGGGACGCATATTGCGCGTACCTTAGGAGATTCCGTTCTGTTTACTCTAACTGTATTCTGTGGTATAGTGTAAAGGTTTCCTCACGATACTTTCCTTCACCGAAGGCAAGTGGTGTTAGCTGAAAATGACCAAACATTAGCGCAAACCTAGATGTACAAGTCGAACTTGTGCCTCCTGTACCTACGCTTGCCCGCGATCGCTTTAGTCAAAAATGTGTAGGTACTTAAAATGGCTTTGTGCAAGGTGTCGCTTCTGTTACTGATTTTAATTTGAGCTGTCGGCGCAGATCAAAGTTAACATTTGTCGGCGATATCAAAATAACTGATATTAAATGTGAGTTCGATTCAATTATTTATTTAGTGGCATTGGTATGTATTTGGGAATGTTTGACTTTGTTGCTAGTGAAAATTGAGTATAATGTCTTTGTACTTGCTGTTGAATTTTGTTTTATTATATCCTTATACCTTTGTACAATAAAGAATTTACTTTCTTAATGTCCAAAAATTTTTTATTTTTATTTTCATACAAACTCTGTTTAGCTGATTGGACAACTTGTAGGGAGACCAAAAATTATTTTTCGTATTTCGATATAAGTTCCTTGAGGAAAGTTGTTCAGTATCACGTCACGGACTGAATTGATCCTTAAAATAGTTTCAATATGTTTTTTTAGACGTTTTATATTGTTACAATGTTACTTGTAGTTCGTAGTACCTTCAATTATCAAAATATCAAAATAGTTTATTCATTACTGTAGTTTTTACAGCACTGGTTTAGCGATCAGGGATTTCTTGTAAGCAAACGTATATACGTTTGCAGGCAGAGAGCAGGGATTTCTAACACAGGCATATGCCTGTGTTAGAAATCCCTGCTCTCTGCCTGTATCCCTGCTGAAATAATAGATACCTGCACATATCATTGGTTTAAGCACATGCTGGTATTACCTTCTTATAAAAAAATGTTACACCTTGTATAGGTATGTATTTGAATAATCCAACTTTTTTATGTTTAAATAGTAATCCTAGGACAAAGCCCCTTACTTAAATACCTTAAATAATTTACAGAGTATAAAAGTTAAAAAGAGTGCCAAAATCTGTACAACACATACAAAACCGTGTGCGAAGCTAGTAGATATAATAAATTATAATAAGTTTTAAAAATATGCACTTTATGAATCGTAAAAGTCGCATATTATTTGCGCCATTGCAATATCGCGGGTCACTGACCTTGCATTCGGTCAAGGTTTGCGTCTGGGTTAGCTCCGTGGGACACCGACAGATGGCGTTACATGTTAGTTTAATTAAATTAATTTATTTAGATAGGTACTTTATTTATTGCGCCATTTTGTGTAACATAAAATAATCAAAACAAATTGATTCTTACATGTACCAACCATAACATACGATAAGTAAAGACATTTTTTTCTTTAATTTTACAAAAACAATAGTACAAAATGCAGCCGCATCGCCTATATTTATTTTGTAGAATCCAATATTTTTTTTAAACTGCAATATAAAAAAAAATTGTATCGTAGTTTTTTTTTGTGCTATAGGTTTTACTTACAAGAAGGTTAGATAATGATATTTTCCACCTTACCGCCCACCATCACGCTGAAAGTGGTCTTTGAAACCGGCGACCCTGGGCTCTGCTTGCTTAGAGCCGCAAGACCCAAAATGCTCTATCTTCCTCATCAGACATAAAGACGGTATATTAATTCTTTTACGTCCAACGTCGTATTTTCCAGAGTTTTCACTGCGAAATCTATAAAGTTTAAGTGATTAATTAAGCCCGCTCTCCAAAGGTCGTGTGTGGGCGGCCTGCAGTCTGTTGCAAGACTGCGGTTGACCTAGAGAGGGTAATGACCTCGCTATAAAAGCTAAAGGTACCTATTTTAGAAAACGATTGAAATTCGGAACTTACCCCCTGAGTGTCGATGGCTGGAACTGTAGCCAGAAAGCATGGTATAATAAAGCAAGGTATTCTCTTAACGCGATGGCTCAAGACTACGTCACTAATGTCACGATCATTGTTACCACTGATTGTTCTTTTCAGTAATTTAAGGACTTTCTCAATTAGGTCATCATCATCCGAGCGTATTCCCGGGTGCATCCTCAGCGGTAACGCTTCAGAGCCCGGGGCGCCACATACATACAAAGAATCAAATATTTATTCAGTAATTAGGCCTTCACAAGGACTTTTACACGTCAGTAATTTTAGTGTACATTACGTGTAATGTTTATCTATAACATAAAAATTACTTTAAAAAAAAAAGCTACCGATACTAGCGTTTCGCAACGACCACTGCTGAGAAGAAACGCCGAAAGAAATTCATTTACACAGTATTAGTCGCCTACGCGCCAGAAGGGCTTTGTCAGTTTACAAGGATATTATGCCTAATACAATGTTATCACAATATAATATGTAAAGCTTGCGAACGAGTGCCAAATCCAATTTAAACAATAAGTAACACTGAGTAGTCCCTACTGGTGGCACCCGTTCACGAGTTGACGCATGGATCAGCCATCGCTGAACTCGACCATATTAGAGGGAATCCAGCGACCCGACCCACGACGCCACCACCACTACCACCACGCATACGGCGCTACATACGGGGTTTTTACAGTTATCAATTAATTACTGAATATAAAATAGAATACTAACTTATCTATTTCGTGTATCGTGTAAGTAATCGATTACATTTATAATAAATTTATATTTTAAATAATTACTTCATAATTGGTTTGTTAGGTTAAAACATGTACATGTATATATTTCGCTCAATTCAATCACTTACAGTGTTGACATTCCCAACTGATGACGTAGGTATGCTTGGGCCAGCTGTCACTGGAAGAGAATACCTTGTTTTGTTATACCACTAGCGGCCCGCCCCGGCTTCGCACGAGTATGTATTATACATGTGAAACTTCCTCATTAATCACTCTATCTATTTATATAAACCGCATCAAAATCCGTTGATGAACGAGATCTAAGCATACATAGGGACAGACAGACAGCGGGAAGTGACTTTGTTTTATACTATGTCGAAGTGATGCCAGACATATTATATTATATTCTTAGACACAAGTTGCACCTTCTGTGTCTCCACCCCCCAAAGGTGGAGGTATAGGCAAATGACCTTGAAGTGGCGCCCTCACTTGAAATAAATTATTAACTTGTAAATATGGAGATAATTTCCATATTGCTCTTCGTCATGCACTAGATAGCCCTTTAAATTATTTTATGAACCACCGTTAAAAGTATTTACATTAGTCCGTCTAGCTTTAAAACTTGCTTCCGCCAAAAGTGGCCACGGCAAGTTTTAAAGCTAGACGGATCACCAATAATAGTTTCAACGGCAGTTCATAAAATAATTTAAAGGGCTATCTAGTGCATGACGAAGAGCAATATGGAAATTATTACCATATTTACGAGTTAACAATTTATATCACACTTCAAGGCCATTTGCCTATATCTTCGCCTTAAAAAGTCTTCAGAACTTCTATTAAATAGGTACATACAATGAAATAAAACTACATTTCTTTTTTTATATTTTCTTTTTCAAAAAACCTCCATACTTCCATTTCTTTACGACAATCGGAAGCATCATAAAACCAAGAACAATCCAACAAGACGAATAACGCACATTAGTACGTACATTTCTCAAGAACCTAAAAAACGCTCGTCCATATTACATTACATTACATTAAGTGTCAGTCGTCGATCGTCATAGGCAAAAAGTTTCAGTACAGTTTGTCTACGTAAATAGATATCTCTGGGTTGGCGGCGGACCAATTTCACATGAGTAAAGATATGTAAAAAATTTTTTAATAACCTCAGTCATCCCCCTGCTAGGAAAAAAAGTCTCCCTTCTCCTTCCACTTCTCTTTATCAATTGCAATCTCAAACCAACCACTATAAAAGAGATCGAGGTCGAACGCCAACGCTTTCTAGTTCTACCACTGCGGCGCCGACCACTTCAGATATCCATTGAGTACCTAACTTGGTTGGCCCATCTATCTGTAGGCATTCTACTTACGTGACCCTCCCAATGCCATTTCAACTTGGCGGTCTTGTGTCCAACATTCGCTATGCCTGTTTTTGAACGAAGCATTTGAAAATCTAACATTACATCGAACAATAAGTCAAATAAGTCATTCTGAATTTAAATATTCGGATTTTGGATCCTAAAAAACAAACTATATCTAGAAGCAAATGCTTTAAATTCAGATCTTAAAGCTTACAACTACATTTTAATTTAAGATAACTCTACTCGATGCCTACGTTATGTGTAAAATTTATTGAGTTCTAGAGAATAGACTTAACAAAATATCCTAACTCATGTGTTAAATCGTAGAAATTCAGTGGTAATGACGATGTTCCGGTTGGAAACGCGACAGATTTCAGTGTTGCTGCGATGATAAATACTTGTCATTTCTCGGCTGGACGACAAAAAATATAAACGTATCGAGTAGATATAATTTGTGATTATTTTCTGCTTTATGGTCATATCGCTGATAAATTTATCCGATCAAAACATGGCCGCCCGGGTACTCCCCATTAACCTAACGGTTTTTTACCTTAACCTTAAGTAAGTAAATACTTACTTAAGGCCGTACCTGAATTTTCCGGGGTCCAGTGCTGCCCCCATTTAAAATAAATCATTTCAAAGAAAACGGAGACATCATTTAAAATTTTGCTACTATCAAGTCCTAGATAACCCTTCAAAGTATTTCATGAACTACTGTTTACAGTTTATAATTAGAACGTTAAGCTTTACTACGCACATTTGCGAAAAACGGTCACTTTTGGCTAATGTGCGTAGTAAAGCTTAACGTTGTCATTATAAACTGTAAACAGCAGTTCATAAAAAACTGGACCCCGGAAAATTCAGGTACAGCCTTAAATGAAAAAGTAAATTACTAATGAATATTTCTGATAATATTCAAGAATTATTAATTAAGCTGTGTGGTTCCCGGCAGAGTAGAATAGGACCACTCAAAGTCTTCCTGTGGCTGTCCTAGAAGGCGATTTAGGAAACACAAGCTAAACAAAGCTTATAAACATCAATGACACCTATCTTAACCGTCTGTTTAGCGTGAAGAGTATAGGCCAAATGCTCTGGCTGCACTGGCTGTGGTAGTATAGAGAGGGGCGTGGTCCTGCAGTGGAGAGTAAAAAAGACCTGATGATTTTTTTTTTTATTAGAGTTTAGAGTGCGTTTGACTTCTATCTAGCCTCATGGGAAGCGAAGATGAGGTCTAAGGTGTAACACGCAGACTAAAAAAATGCCTTTTCACTCTTGCCTTGAAAATCCCTAAATCTTATGTATGGGGAAACATCGACGCAGGGAGGGAATTCCACACCTTAGCGGTTCGCACAATGAAGGAGGAGGCGAATCGAGAGGTACGATGAGGAGGAATATCGACCACAAATGGGTGGAATCCCCGTCCACGTCGATAATGATCACATTAATTAAATAAAAAATATCCTTAAAGTTACAAGAAACAGGATTTTTTTTTAATAAATGCCATATTCTAGGGATAATTTTTTACTCTAAACATACAGGATGGATAAAAACTTCCGTCTTATCTATTCGAAACAAAAATACACTTCAAGGCTCATTCATAGTACATTCAAACCTCATTTTTCCTTCCTCATGTAATATTTATTCAGCAGTAAAAATTCAGAGATAATGAACCTTTTCCGGTCGGACGCGGGACAGATTTCAGCTAATGATAAATATGCTGTCATTTTTTCAATGCGTTATTCAAAGAATTTGTCAGTTGAGGAAAACTACTGAGTTTTACGCTCTAGGGAGTACAGTGGAAATAAAACGTTTTGGTAATTTATTTTAATGTCTAGCTTCATTTATCGTTAATATATACTGATATTTGTTACTACTTCTTTTTGACTGCCTCCGTGGTCCAGTACGTGGTCAAGGCGTTTGTCTTGTAATCCGGAGGACGTGGGTTCAAATTCCACTGGGAAGCATACTTTGTGAAAAGTTGTTGCCAGTCTGGTTAGGATATTGCAGGCTTGAATTACCTGATTGTCCGAAAATAATGACGATTCCGTGCTTCGGAATGCACATAAAGCTGTAGGTCTTGAACACTATCTAGCGTTTGTTTAAACCTAACCTAGGATTGGTTCTGGTCTACCCTTTGAGTTGCAGAGGTCAGACAGCAGTTGCTCTGTGTAAAAACCAGGAATCAAATCACCTAGGGTAGGTAGCGGACCCCGGGCTCTGAAGCGTTACCGCTGAGGATGCAACCGGGAATTCACTCGGATCATGACGATGATTATGTCTAGCACGACGCTACTTGGGTGTATTCTGTCAACGACTCTGAATTGAATGGATACATACGTTACGGTGAAACATATTAACCCTCTTTCTTCGCCGTAGTCGGGTAAAATAAGACGATATACCTAAGCAGAACATGTGTAGCGTTGAGCGTTGGAATCGTAAAATAAATTAGAATCATCGACTACATTCATGTATAAATTTCAAGTGAGGCATTAATAATATAATAATATTCTTTATTTCATATATCAATCCATTTTGTAAGTATATTTTCTTAACCTATGTTAGTATATAATTAATTTGGTATTCATTACATTTTATTTTTATTTGATAGCACCGATAGCTATTCTCATCATGTGGTTAACGATGGGAGAGTCGTACCGGCCTGTTATCATCTTTAGGATGCAGTTATCGCTGCCTCGCACTCTGTTTAACAGTGAAGCTGCTTTTTTGCGCATTATTGCATGAAAACCATCTGTATGACTTTCTGCAAACATTGCGGAAGCGCTACAGCGGCGAGGCAGCGCGAAAAGCATACGAAAAGCGTCATTATAAATAACACGCAGAGAGCTGTAGGCTCGTTTCGTATACTTAACCTACAGACTGCCCGAGTAAAAAGACGAGCAATAGGCTTTAAAAAGGCTGATTTTAACTGATGTAGAACATCGGGCAAATCTGCGTGTCAGCATATTACTCCTCACCGCCAACGCCCTGCGCTCCCTCTCTATGTCCAGGTCATCCCCTAGGTCATCCGTAAGCGGTGTTGGTTCCGGTTTAGTGTTCGACACATCTATCAGCACGGAACAGCACTTTCCCATGCTGCTATCCTTATCTGTCGCTCAGAACAGTCATTTGCTAGAGCGAGAGAGAGCGACGACGGAACGCTTTAGCATGGCCAGTGCTGAAGCGTGCCGTCAGGATAGCAGCATAGGAAAGTGCTGTTCCGTGCTGACAGATGTGGCCCAACCCTTAGTCACTGGCGGTTTGTTTGCGAGACACAAGTTTGATCCCCACTTGCAGTTTGGAGTTTATATTCATGTAGGTACGGTCATTTTCCATTACATTTCCTTAATGGTTAATGGACATCACAAAATTATTTAAAAGCTTGCTTTAGCACCTATAGAATATTTTTATGAATTAAAAATATGATAAACACCCAAGACCTAGGACAATTTAAATATGGCTATTTCCCAACTTACCCTAGCTGGAGTTCGAACCTAGAACCTCCGGATTGGTGGAGTGGCTTGTTAACCAATACGCCACGGAGGTCATCATTGCCGACATTTACTTGTTCTCGCATATAATATATGTTTTGTTTGTTTGTTTGTTTGTAATAACTTTACTGTACCAAAAATTTAAGTATTAAAGACAAAATAATACGAAAGAGCAAATATACAAAGGCGGACTTATCCCATGTAGGGATCTCTTCCAGTCAACCTGCGATAGATTGAGAGGATATTTACTCTGTTATAATTTCTTGGAAATTTCTTGGTATTAACTCGGGTACGTACACATTTGTTAGTGAGGCACATGGAAGCCGCATGTGGCTGGATCATTGCGTAACAACCAAGGCCGCGCTGAGCTCAATATCATCGGTAAGGGCCCTTTATGATGTATACTGGTCAGATCATATCCCGTTAGAAATTCAGTGTAATATAAATACTGTTATGCCGACTTTGCGGTCGCCGTGTGTTTCTTTTGATAATGTAATATGGGGAAACCGGATTTCTAGTCAAATAGAGATGTATACAGAATATTGTAATAATAAATTAAAAGAAATAGACTTTCCTAATGAACTCAACTCTTGCTGTGATTCTATATGTTCAAATCTTAGCACAGATCATACTATGATAATTGATAATTTATATCATAAAATAATTTCAACACTGCAGGAGGCTGCCAGGCAAAGCTGGTTGGGTAACACGGGGGATAACAGAAGGAAGAGTGGGCGACCCATCGCAGGGTGGAACAAGCATGTTCGTGATGCATATCGGGACGCAAGACAAAAATTTCTACTTTGGGTCAGGTACGGACGACCTCGGTCGGGCCCTGTGTATACAAATATGTGCGAGTTTTGGAAACTTTTCAAAAGTAAATTAAAATATTGCCAGAATAACAAGGACATCATTAAAATGAATATTTTATCAGAAACACATAGAAGTAGGGACTTTCGGGCGTTCTGGCAACAAACAAAAGATGAGTCCTAAGTCTGACGTCCCGATGAGCATTGATAGTGTCAGTGATCCGGTAGGCCAACATGTTTAGATCGCACTTTCAAGTGCAGCCTTCTCCAGTGTGTAGTGATAGTAGGGCAAAGGTGGAGTGGTCGTGTCCAGCATGCCGGAGCGCGTCACTGCTAAACAAGTGCACAGTGTAATAAAAAATATGAACAGAGGCAAGTCACCTGGGCATGACGGCCTCAGCATAGAACATTTCCTACATGCAGGGCCACACCTGGCGAATTTACTGGGGTTGCTCTTTACAATATGCAACAGGCATTCTTACCTTCCGGCTGATTTAATGAAATCTATCGTAGTGCCAATTGTTAAGAACAAGACTGGCGATATTTCTGATTAGAACAACTATCGACCTATATCATTGGCTACTATTGCGGCCAAGGTACTTGATGGTTTGCTCGAGAGACAACTAAAACAACACCTTAACTTACATGACGCACAGTTCGGTTTTAGACCTGGACTATCAACAGAATGCGCAATTCTGTCTCTTAAGCATACCATTAAGTATTACACAAATAGGAAAACTTGTGTTTATGCGGTTTTTCTTGATCAGACGAAGGCATTTGATCTGGTTCGATACGACATCCTATGGCCTAAAATGGTGGATGCTGGTGTACCGCCGGATGTAATAAACATGTTCAAGTACTGGTATGAGCACCAGTCTAACCAGGTCAAATGGTCTGGATAGTTTTCTGAGGAGTATGGATTGGAGTGTGGGGTGAGACAGGGTAGCCTGACATCTCCGTCACTCTTCAATCTGTACATAAATCAGCTGATTGTTGAACTGAGCAACACACGTGTAGGATGCTCAATTGACGGCCAATGTGTAAATAGCATTACATATGCTGATGATACCGTGTTGCTGAGTCCATCAATCGCGGCACTCAGAAGGTTGTTAGTCGTCTGTGAGAGGTTTGCTGAGAGTCATGGTCTTATTTTCAATGTCAGGAAGACTGAGTTCATGGTTTTCCAGTCAAAGGGTCGCAAAATAGTCGATGTGCCGGCTGTTGCGTTGTATGGGAAGCCTATTGCAAGGGTGTCGTCTTTTAGGTATTTGGGTCATGTGGTAACCGAAGACCTGAAGGACGACAGTGATATGGAAAGGGAAAGGAGGGCATTGGCGGTTCGCTGCAATATGTTGACCCGCAGATTCGCTCGATCTGGTACAGAAGTTAAAATAACTTTGTTTAAATCCTTCTGCCAGTCCATGTACACATGCAATCTGTGGGTTAATTATACGCGGCGCGCCTACAATGTTCTCCGAGTACAATATAATGATGCCTTCAGAGTGATGTTGGGGTTTCCGCGACACTGCAGTGCATCCAATATGTTTGCGCAAGCTCACGTCGATGGCTTTCATGCCGTTTTACGTAAGCGGATCCCATCGCTGATGCACAGAGTGCGCGGAAGTGCCAACACTATTCTGAGGGTAATAGGATATAAATTTGATTGTCCAATTGTGCGGCACTGGGTACATGCTCATGCGGTTGTCCCGGGGTCGCCCAGTGGGACAAAAAAATATTTAAATTAATTTATAAAATATACTAACATATTTTCGTAAGTTCTGTACTATACTAACACTAAATGGACGTTTTTTTGTCTGAATAAATAGATTTTTTATTTTATTTTTTTATTTTATAAGGCTCTTATAATAAGTCTGTTTAATTTTTCTATATTTCTTTTCTGATCGATGGGCTGTTTTTCCAGACAAGTATAGTGCCCTGCTTCCTTGTTCCAGTAGAGCAATTATATTTTTACAAAAAAAAAAACTATGCATATTTTAGTAGGTATTTTTTCCTTTTTTTTTTCATTATTTAATCAAAAAGAGATACAAACTTCGTAAACCTGAAAATCTGTTCAATTCATACATCTAGCAAAAAAAAGAAAAATATAGGAACATATTAATAGCTTTTCCTCAATTTTAAATGAAAAAAGAAATGAAATCGGTGAAATTTTGGAGGAGGAATCAGGGGACTACGAAACGTTGATTTTGTGTACTTTTTATAGGTATTTTCGGTCCGAGCTGCAGTTGTCACTATCGCACTCATTAGATTGTTGTTCAGACACAGAGCGACAGCAATAGATTTTACAAATACCTATTTTCCAATTCCCTCGACCTAAGTTTTTCCTTAGGGTCAGCGCACACCAAGAGCAGAGCAGAGCAGTTTCTGAGACTACTTACTTAAAAATTTATCTTATGACTATTAACATACATTACAAAATTGAATACACGTCCAAATTTGATGTTTGACCATGCTCGCGCATGAAGGCTGCATGCTCGAGCAGTTTGCAGTTAGGTCTGCGCTGACCCTTATAAGACATCTAAAAAAAATCTGAGATTCTCATCGCACGCCTCCGTATCTTCTTAGCTCTACGTTATTAGGGCGTAGACACACGCTGATTTGTCGATCGTAAACCAAATCACATTAAACACATCAGTACTTTACATACATTATCTAGTTATTGTGTTTTTATTTGTCGATGTTCGAACTCGTGACCCGCGTGTGAATTGTAATGGTTACAAGTGTAAAACTTCGTGTTTGATTTGTTTTTAGGGTTCCGTACAAAAAATTAAAAACCAGAACCGTTATAGGATCACTCGTGTGTCTGCCCGTCCGTCTGTCACAGCCAATTGGCTCCAAATCTACTGGAACAAATCAGGTAAAATTTGGTTGGATGGTGTGATCCTATGACCCAAACACAGATGTAAATAAATATTTTTTTTAAATAAGGGTCATTTTCGGTGGACAAAATAAGAAAATTAAAAAACAAAGTTTTGCAAACCTCACTGTGTCCTATATCAAATGAAAGGGCTCGTTTTAAGGATTTCAAATATATTTTTGTTATTATTGTAAAATATAAAGTTTTGATTTTATTCATGAAAGAAGACGAAAATTGACCATTCCCCCCCTGATCTCAGCTCTTTTTTTCAGCAACATCTTGTATAGAATGAAGTCCTGAATGTGCCTCTCAAATTTGATTAAAATCCGTCAATAAATAAAGCTACAGAAAAGTTCCTCCTATTTCTCCCAAAATGAAAAATCGCGATCGACCAAGAAAAAAATCAAGAAACTTTTTTATTTATTTATTTTTATTTTTAATCTTTATTGTCCATCAAATACAAATTGTACAGAACAATAGGCGAACTTAAAGCTAAAAGCGTTGTCTACCAGTCAACCTTTGGGTTATACAGAAAGTCTAAATGTGGGTTGCAAGATAAAGTGTAGTATACATAAAATACACAATGTACATTGTTACTTGTTTTGTTGAAACTTTTGTGCCAATTTTAGTCAAAATTGGTTGAAAAATGCGACATATAGGCGAGAACAGATACGAGTAGACGGACAAAAGCATTTTACCAATCTCGAAACTAAGCTCGCTCGTTTAATAGTCACTAAGTAATTTATGAAATAAAGAAATATAAATCTACCTATATCAGTAATTTTATTTCCTTAATTTATAACATATTTGGCTGCAAGTACTGCAACATAGGTAAATCTGTTTGGCAATCTGGGTGCAATAAAATGTATTTCGGTGCATTTCCATTGCACTTGTTTATCAAAGGATCGAGGAGCACGACCAGTTTAATGGTCGACGTCTTGAATACATTACGATTACTGTCATAAAAACAGGGTTATCTGACAATTCGTAAGAAATTCGTCAGCTTTGAACTTCTCTCACTTATTTTCCACCAGTTCAGATCTACCTGACTATGTAAATCATCATCATCCGAGCGTATTCCCTGTTGCATCCTCAGCGGTAACGCTTTAAAGCCCGAGGTCCGCTACCTAACCTAGGTGATTTGACGAGGCTATTGTTTTTTTTTTTACACAGAGCGACTGCCGTCTGACCTCCGCAACTACAAGGGTATATAGACCCATGCTTGGATAGGTTCGGAACCCACCCACAGCTTTATGTGCCTTCCGAAGCACAGAATCATCTGTCTTCAAATAATCAGGCCTGCAATATCCTAACCACTCTGGAAACAACTTTTCACAAAGTATGCTTCCCAGTGGGATTTGAACCCACGACCTCCGGATCACAAGGCAAACGCCTGGACGACTATGAAAATATTTAATTTAAAACTTTTTTAACTAACGTGGTCTTGCGGTCCAGGTCATTGCTTAGAGCCGCTACCCCCAAAATGCTTTATCCACTCCTTTTGGGAGAAAGACGTGATAGTGACGTGGCAGTTAGCCGTGTGGCTTTCGGCTTAGAATAGGACCACTCCATCTCTTCCCGTGGATGTCGTAAAAGGCGACTGAATGAATAAGCACAAACATCTTGTGCTACAATTGTATTCATAAGGAGAAGGCTAGCGCTAAGATGAAGAAGAAATGTAAACGTGACACTGTACTAGATCTAAAAGATGTCTAAAAACGATCATTCCTAATTCTCTAAGTCTAAATCTGGTTCTAAATCTAGCTACAATTTCATAATCTTTCCATAACGTATTTTAAGCCGAATGCAACTTCTGCTGATCGTAAAGACGCCATGTTTATTTTATTTAGCGATGGTTTACGTTAGTGCATGTGATTTCAGAATCACCTTCGGCGTGTGAGCGTGTTTCAACCTACTTTATAAAAGGAAAGATCTAAAACGTTGTAAGAGCATTGAAGTGAACACCACATATACATATATTCATTACCATGATCATCGTCATCTCAGCCTTTCTTCCGCCCACTTCTAGGCAGCTTGAAAAATCTGACACCAGTGTTGGCCACTTACACACACGAAAAACAAAACAAACTTCTATGCATAGGCCTCTTTTCGTCGACATACTCGTGAAGAATAGGACTAGTTACAATAATTAAAAGTAAAAATTAAAGTAAAAATCATTTATTCTCTCTAAAAAATCGTTGCAATGTTTTACAATAACATGTACAATTCATTTGTTATTTATACTTCAGGATCCTTTTAGATGTTAGTGTATATGCTTAATCTTTTTTGACAGTTGAAAATCAAGTAGCGAGTCAAGTCGATTAACCAGAGTAGTAACAGAGTGGTGGTCGAGGCAGATATAGGGAAATCAACCGTTGGTCAGATGACATTGTGAGGTATACGGGAAAGGAGTGACTGAGACTAGCACAGGACTGTACAAAATGACGCAAAAAAGGAGGCCTATGCCTAACAGTGGGTTGATGTGGGCTAAGAATGATGATGAATGACAAGCAAGTCGAATTCGTCAATAATAGGATACGCTTGTTTAGGTTCTAGTTAAATGCCCTTTAAGAAAAATAAAGACATCGTCAACATGTGCTTAGTATTTTATCCATGACAAGTCTCGTTTTAGACATTTATTGATAACCAACCTCAATCATTCTCCTGGATGAGTCATACTCGTAATAATTCTTAAAAATTAATTTTATAAAACTTTAAAGTAGCTAAAATACTTACACTACTACACTTACATAAGTGTTAGCTACTTACAGATATGAAAAACAATAAAACAACAACAATTAGACTTAACTTACTTTTTTACCGAAAGCTAATTGATAACACATTTTTCACGTTATCACCATTGTGTTATTGACCATGCAGGCCCCATTATTTCAAAAAGACTTTAGATACAAACAGCTATAAATCAACCAATTGGCCGATAAATCGATCATCATAGCAAAAAGGTGACAACCTAACCAAAACCACATTGCGACCACATGCGTACAGTTGCATACAAACGCTACGTAGATAATCTCCTACATTAAACAGCCATATATTTATTATATCCATAAATCAGTCCATACTCCGAGCCACATCACTGAAACGAGTTGTGCACTTAAACCGGAGAATCACAATCTATTTTATACCCTATATAAAATATTTTAAATCTCAAATTTCAGTGACATTATGAAGAAGTTATAGCGTTTCGGTTTTGATAAGAATACTTAAGGGATAATCAGAAACGCACTTTAACGCGTCCACTGAAAATGCATTTTAAAATGTTTGCAACTTTCGTCGGCAGTTTTACGACATTATTCAGACACGCGAGTTTAAGCCTTGATTTTTATGAAGTAAAGTTAGTTTTTGCATGTTTGTGTATCGGTGTTAATGTCCTTTTGATAGGGTTACAAAGGAAATTGACCTCGGATGGGTCGTCCTGTAAATATTTGTGGTTCACGCGAACTAGTAAGAGATTAGGAGCGAAACTTTTGCATTTTAAAATTTTGCAATTTTACTAGCTACATGTTGCGCGCGGGTTTGCTTCAGGATTTTTTTAGTAAGTGGTGTAAAATTCAGTTTTCATGCAGTTGATTCAGGGTTAGATCTCATCTATCAGCACGGAACAGCGGTCTCTCGCTCTAGCAAATTACTGTTCTGAGCGACAGCAAAATTCCAACATGGCTGCATATGACAAAACAGTGTATATTTTAGGACCTAAATTATATAACAAATTACCTGACTGTTTGAAAGAACTTAATACTAGACTATTTAAATTTAAATTGAAACAATTATTAGTACAAAAATGTTATTATAGTATAGAGGAATTTATATGTGACAAATTATATGATATTGAATGATTTATAATTAAGTAATTATTTTTGCAACACCCGAGAGGGTAAGTAAGGAGAACTGTATATAGTTATAAGACCTTGTGAACTCTTACTATGCAAATAAAGAATTGATTGATTGATTGATTGATTGACAGAAAAGGATAGTAATATAGGAAAGTGCTGTTCCGTGCTGATAGATGAGATCCAACCCTCAATATACGTATTCTTTAATCTCTAAAAGAATACGTAGATTGAATCAACAGCTTCTTTTCCTGCGCAGATTGTAATAGACGATGTAGGGAATGATTAAAACTGGAAAATCATGATTTTTTACTTTTTTTTTTTTTCTTCACTTATACACTAACTATTACTTACGTGACCTCTTATGGTTCCAGGTTCTGTCTAATTCATAATACTGTGTTGTGATGAAGCGTTTTCGAGGGGTCGAACCTCTGGACGCTATCATAAACATAAATTAGGTAGACACCTGTTACCACCTTGGTATGACAGGGTCTAAAGGTCCTAATGAGGTAGCCTACAGGGAAGGGTGTATTTAAAACTCACTATACCAACGGTAACAATTATTTATTTACAGGTTCTGCATAACTCAGTTTAACCTAGACTTAACTAACACAGCCTTAAATCTAGATTTACAGCTGACCTATATAACCGCCTATGTAATCCCAGAGGGCATTCGGTACACGGTACGTTACGGAGTATCTACGGTCACACAGCTGCAGGCGATATAGCGCAATACCTGATTGACGATAGGGTAGAGGGTGCGTCGGCGCACCTAAAACGGGAACCACGGGACGCGTGGTTTAAATACGGAACGGAAGAAGTACCTACTTCTACGGGTCGGTCCTACGGCTACAGATCACTGGAGGCAGAGGGCTGCACCGGTGATGTCACCCTGAGGGGTTGCGGAAAGGGATGCACACAGGGGTGCAATACAAAGAGGCGCGCGCGGGCGCGCGGGCGCGCGGTGGTGGAAAACGGGGGGCAGGGTACGGTCGGACCTGCAGGACGGAACGGTATCGCCGCACGTACGCGGGTGCGTGGGCGTCAGGATACCACCCCTACCGTGTGCTCACAATAAGGTAGTGGCAAGGCGCTCGAGGGGTGGGGTGCGGGGTGCGAAATGCACACTCGCCTACGATACCGCTGAGCGTGCGCGGGCACGTCAGCGTCGGGGCGCCAACCCCCAACGTTGAGGACGAGTAGGGGTTGGTGCGGCGCACGGGGTAGTGCGCCCACGGTGTATCTACCCTGAAGGGGTAGGTAGGACGCGCAGGGGCACGTCGGCGTCGCGACGCTCCCTCACACGGGGGTGAGAGGGGGTGGAGCGGACGACCACAATACGGACGGGACGGAGGGTTGTTGGGACGGATCCTCGACCGTACCGAGATATCTGATCCAGGCGGCCGAGGGGGTTAGGGGGAAGGGTAGGTTCAAGAGCCCTGACCGTACCTAGATGTCTGATCCAGGCGGCCGAGGGGTGAGGGGGAACGGTAGGTTCAGGAACCCTGACCGTACCTAGATGGATGATCCAGGCGGCCGAGGGGTGAGGGAGAAGGGAACCCTGACTGTACCGAGATGTCCGATCCAGGCGGCCGAGGGGTGCGGGGGAAGGGAACCCTGACCGTACCGAGATGTCCGATCCAGGCGGCCGAGGGTGGTTGGGAGGAAGGGGGGAAGGGAAACCTGGTCGTACTAAGATATCCGATCCAAGCGACCGAGGCGGGCACCCGAGCGAGTGTCCGCGGCTACTGGGCTCGTATGGCCTTATATAGTCGGCGGCGGTGCGGTCGGCTGGGGAAACCAGATCATACTGGTTTTGTATCGAAAGCAAGTTTGTATGCGGCGCGTACCGATTGCAGCTGTGTGAGTAGTGGAATATTCCCAAGGCGTATGTGTGCGGCGATGACGGCTGGCCGATCGCTGCATCACAGTGTAAATGAGATTCTTTCATTGTTTCTTCTCAGCAGTGTTTGTTACGAGTCGCTAATATCGGTAGCTTTTCTTCATTTTCTTTATTTATTTAAGTACATTTGGAAAATTAACAAATATACACATAAAAAATAAGTAAAACATAGCACTTAGGTGCTACTTATTTCTAAATAAATTCTTTCAAATTAATAATTAATTGTACACGTAATACCTCTATAATACAAAACTTATTCACGTGAAAAAGTGCCTGCAAAGGCCTAATTACTGAATAGACATGTAATTATTAATCAGGTACCTACCTATTTATCATTATCGCCTACCTTTCAAAAAGCCACTGTTTGGTTGAAGCCTCCTTATTAGATTTACCTGTTGGGTGTACAATATATTTTTTCGTTATATAATTGAGTAATAAATTCTGAATAACACAAAACTCGTATAGTTAACTCCTTTGTTAACTCCGACAAAACTGCCAAAACATCACTTGACTGATATTTAACTTATTTATTCGGTATTCCGGAAACAAACGCCATTAAGAAACTAAGCAAAAATGTTAAAACAGGAATCGAAGTGACGACCTTGGGTGCCGCAGCGGCTGGTACCGTGCTGGTATAATCCCTTGTCACGACACTTCTGTGGACAGTGGGGTATGCTAAAAGGTCGACATCGACAACTAAGTTTGTTAACTTAAAAAAAAAGAAAGTAAAAGGAGTGTTATGTGTTTCACCGCTATGTATGTCTTCTCCTTCTTTATCTAAGCCCATTCCCATTTGCATCCTCAGCTATGCTGTTTCGGAGGCTGGGGTGCGCTTTCCCGCTTTTTCTTCTCTATATATAGACAATGTGGAAGGGACATAGAATAGAAATAGAATAGAAAAACTCTTTATTGTACACCAAAAGAAAAAACAATATAAACAAATAACTTTAAATAACATTAGTACAATGGGAGGTCTTATCGTTTAAAGTGATCTCTTCCAGACAACCAGTGGATGGAGAGGACTATGAGATAGACAATGACGGTGATGTAACTAAACAAGAAGGGAAAAGAGAAAAAAAAGCTGTAGTAAAGTTAGACATTTCTACACATAATTATACACATTTTACAAAATTTTATAAAATACATAAAACATAAACTATACTTACATATATAGTTTTTATATATAAATACATAAAATTAATAAACTTACTGATACCTATAAAAATCTCAATTTCTATGGACAATTTAAATAACTTTTGAAAGGTAGTAATATACTACCATTTTCTTAAAAATAGAGAGAAAATCTGCACGCCGTATTGAGATCGGCAATTCATTCCACAGACGCACAGCTTGAACCGTGAAGGACTTATCATAGAAGTTGGTTCGATGCAAAGGCATATCCAAGACTAGATTTTCTGATGACCTTAAATTATGCATATTATTAGAATGCAGAAATTTAAAACGTTCCCGTAATAAATCGAACCACGGGCTATACTAGATCACAATATTATAATGAAATTAAAATAACAGCCAAAAAACAAAAAAAAAATTGGCATTTCTATAGAAAAGTGTGTGGCCGGCCGGACGATTTGTATGGAAACGCCAAATTTTTTTTTTGTTTTTTGGCTTGTATTTTAATTTCATTATACTATAGTGATCAAGTATAGCCCGTGCTTTGATTTATTACGGGTATGTCCCTTCCACTTTCATCATCATCCGAGCGTATTCCCGGTTGCATCGTCAGCGGTTACGCTTCAGAGCCCGGGGTCCGCTACCTATAACCTAGGTGATTTGACGAGGTTACTGGTTTTTACACAGAGCGACTGCCGTCTGACCTCCGCAACCCAAAGGGTAGACCAGAACTAATCCTAGGATAGGAACAAACGCTAGATGGCGTTCGGGACCAACGGCTTTACGTGCCTTCCAAAGCACGGAATCATCTTCTTTTCGGATAACCAGGTGATTCAAGCCTGCAATATCCTAAACAGACTAGAAACAACTTTACACAAAGTATGCTTTCCAGTGGGATTTGAACCCATGACCTCCGGATCACAGGGCAAACGCCTTGACCACTGGACCGCGGAGGCAGTCATGTATGTATGATCATCAGTATGTCCTTTCCACTTTGTATACTCATAACATGCATGTCAATGGTCACCCAAGGACACCAAAGACCTTGCCAAGTGGAGAAGTAAATGCAGGAACAGTTAAAATGATTTGGCTGTAATTTTACGACGGGCCACCTGTCCGACGTCGAAGAGATGGAGTGGTCCTATTCTAACCCAAAACCACACGGGGTCACACCACACCACACTTTGACCGCTATGTATGTATGTATGTTTATCTGTTCCTTCGTATCTTCAAAGATATCCATGATACCAAGATAAATGAAAAATCGTCGAAATTGTCTTGGCTGTCCGATAGTTAAAGGCTATGTAGCGTCACAGTAAATCTGCTGTGGCGCCCTTTATAGGCCATATAGGTATAAACTAAAAAAAAAAATCGTATCATACCGAGTTGGGTATCAAATAAAAGGGCTTAAAAAGCACATTTGAAAAATATATACATTATTAACTGTTTCCTGTTGTGTTTGCATTAACTGGATAAACGTACTTTTTAGTATGATTTTTCAGTAGTCGGGTTTTAGTTTTTATAACTATAACTTGTCATTATTATTTAATATATGTGTTACTCATGTAGGCTAACATGCTTCAACCTCATCGCATCGCTAACATCGATGCGTTTCAGGACAGCTTCCCGAGCTGCCCTACGTCATGTACCATAGAGGACCTTAATGAGGCTAACGACAGAGGGATCGCCGTAGCCACATACTGGTCAAAGATGATTTGAAATTGAAGCTACGGTAAAATCATTTTGACTCGACAAGAAGGGACAGCTTAATACGTGGGTATCGCTTTACTTATCACATTTACCCTGAGGAAGGCCTCCGGATGAGGTCGAAACATGTCGGCCAGTAGCTGTCTTTCTACGTGAATAACTCGTCTATTGCGTAATTTACCGGAAGTCAATAGCAACTTTACTTAATGGATTGACAGTCTTCTATTCACCCTCTAACTTAGCTGCATATTTTAGAAAACCATTCGATAATAAATAAATAATAATAATTTGTGCTGTATTATTCCAAATGTTGGGCTACTAAGAGCACAAAAGAACGAAAACTGCATGCTTCTGAAATGAGGATGCTGAGATGCATGAGTGGAGTAAATAGAAAGGACAAGAAGGAATGAGTAAGTGAGGGGAAGTGCCAAGGTAGTGCCAATAACTGAAAAGCTAAGAAGTAATAGATTTGAATGGTTTGGTCATGTTATGAGGAGACACGAAAACAACGTTGTGAAGAAAGCGTTTAATATGGAAGTGAATGGAAACAAAAATAGAGGGAGGCCAAAGACAAGGTGGATGGAATGTGTTTACAATGATATGGCTTGTAAAGATGTAACAGTCGAAATGACAAAGGAAAGAACAAAATGGAAATGACTAACATGCTGTGCCGACTCCATTTAGAGTGGGATAAGGAAAGGAAGAAGAAGAAGAATGTCTGTCTCATGTTAGTTTGGCCTGGGGATTATTAAGGATATTGTACAGCTGACAGAGAAAATGTTGGTTCCTGCGTTGACGAATTGGCAGCCAATTGAGCTGAGAACGAGATTGGGAAACGAGATCGTATTTGCGCAAGCAGAAGATAAACCTAATACAGTAGTTAAGAAGACGTTCTAATTTATTTAGTTATTCCTCGGTTAAGTCCAGATAACACACATCAAGCGTAATCAATTATGGGGAGAATTAAAGTTTGCGCTAGCATGGTTTTTGTTTTCTCAGGCAGAAAGTTTTTCAAGCGCTGTAAGTAGTGAAGACTGGCAAACACCTTTCTGCTTACTTCTGAGATGTGAGTTCTCCAAGATAAAGTGTTATCAATCCTGAGGCCAAGATTTTTGACCTCAGTACTGAAAGGGATATTGCAACCATCAAAAGTAATTGGAGTTACGATACTCGTATCTATAGCATTTTTTTGCCTCTTGCTTCCAACAATTATGGCCTGGCATTTTTGAGGATTGACCCGCACCCCATAGTTGTTGGACCAATTCATGACACTTGTAAAGTTATCATTCAATAGCGAAATCGCAGTGTTTATGTTCTCCGCGTCGGTCTGCGTATAAAGCTGCAGGTCGTCAGCATACAGATAGTATGAACAAGTTAAACAGTTTGAGAGAAGATTTATAAATAAAGAAAACGAAATGGGAGACAATATACCGCCTTGTGGAACGCCAGCTACAAGCCCACACCAATCAAATGAATCCTGACTGTTGCAAATTTGCTGCCGACGACCACGACGATAGCTAGAAAACCAATCGATCACCGAGGAGTCCACATTGTAATGGGAGAGGATAGCTAGTAGAATATCAATATCGAACGTGTTAAAAGCATTGGTGAAGTCAATCAGCGATATAACAGTCACATTTTTGTTTTCCATTCCAGCCCTAATGTCATCAGTAACTTTCAGTAGGGCTGTAGATGTACTATGGCCAGGTCTGAAACCTGACTGATAACCATTCATCAAATTGTTCTCATTGATGTGCTTTGAAAACTGATCGAATACCGATGCTTCCAACACTTTGGATAGAAACGCGAGAATTGATATAGGACGGATGTCATTTAATCGGATAGGGTTTGAGATTTTGGGAAGTGGACGAACATAGGCATTAAGCCATAATGAAAGAAAGCGATGCTGTGAAAGGCTGTGATTAATGATATGCGTGATAATAGGAAGAACATAACAACGGATATGAATGATCATCATGCGACTAACTTGATCATGCCCAACGGCGTTAGAAGTAATGGACATTATTTTTTTACGGACGTCCTCCTCAGTGACCGCGGTGAATTCAAATAAGTTACTATTTGGGGCAGACAAGTCAGCTATAGAAGCAATGGTTTGTTTTTTATCATCACTATTAAGTAAAGGAACAGATGCGAAGTGTTTGTTGAGTTCATTAAGTGTGAAGGGTAACTTGGATGACATCTCATTCTGAACATTGCCTATACCCACAGAATTAAGAAATTTCCAGAGATTGGCTGAAGAAACGTTTTCGATATTATCACTGAAGTAACGGTGTTTAGCATTTCTACAAATTTGATTACAGCGATTTCTTGCTGCCTTATACGCATTCCAATTGTCATCAGAAAGATCCTTTTTAAATTTCTTAAAAGCACAGTTACGTCGCTTCATGGCGATTCGAACAAGATCCGTAATCCAGGGAGTTGGCGCACGTTTTACTTTAATTGCTCTCACTGGTGCATGAACATCGTAAAGAGATAAGATAATATTATTAAAAAGAGAGACTTTATCATCCACGTTGTCTGCATCAACCACCGGAGACCAATCAATCTTCGCTGCGTCAGCTGCCAACGCACCATTATTCATTCTAGAGAAACAGCGCAAATGTAAAATTTTGGATTTGGCTTTAGGAACCTTAATTTTATAGGAAACGTAGATAAGGTCATGATGGGAAAATGCCGGTGCATGCATTTGACCATGTCTAGCAACGAGGTTTTCGGAAGACGTGATTGCCAGGTCTAGCAATGTATCACCATATTTAGTGTAATGAGTGGGCCCTGACGGGGAATAGAAAAGTTGACTGACCTGACAATGTTCAAGAGAGATTCCTTAGATATAAAAGTAATTTAAGTAAAATAAAAACACTAGAGTTTGATAACTCAAAAGTAGAAACGTCGGAAACATGTGAAATCACAAAGCAACTAAGTTGCCTTCTCCATCGATCAATCACCAGTTCTAATCGTCCTTCGATTCAGATTTACTGTTTCCATATTTGCATTTAATTTGCCGACCACCCCGTCTCAGTCTGCCCCCTCCCCCCTCCCCCTAGACATTGAATGATTTACTGGCGTTAACTTAAATAGCTACTAAGTTTTAACTATTAAAGCATTTTTTTATAACTATTTTATTAATTTATATACTGAATTGTATACATATAACGTCTAAAAAAATATACTAAAACTATTTTTAGGGTGAATTCAGTCCATGATACTGAAAACTTTTCCCCAAGGAACATGTATAGAAATAGGTATTAGAAATATTTTTTCGCTTTCCATACAAACTCGGATCAGCTGATCGGTCAACTTATAACTTATATAAAGGTCTGGCTTGAGCTTGGCGCAGGTCCCTCTTAAAGGTTTGTATACGTCATAATTTAGGTACATTGGTACATACTAAATTTACAAATTGACATTATTTTAAATTTCGTAATTCTTATAATTCAATTTAATTATGACATAATAAACAATGTAATCTCTGTCCATCTATATAACTAATTTTAAGTTTTTAGTTTGTTAGTTGACGTCTTTGGAGAAAACGTGCAGTGCAGTTTGTTGCCGCTTCTTCTGCACTTGCGCCTAGGAAGCGGCGTAAACTTAGCTTTAAGTAACGATTTGACATCAACATTTGTGAAAAACAAAACAAAGTGACTATTATTAAGAGATATTATAAATATCCTATGATAATAAAGATATTTTGAATTTTTTTTTGAATTTTATATGGGAGGTCAAAAAATATTTTTCATACTTCGATATACGTTCCTTGGGGAAATTTTTCAGTATCATGGACTGAATCCACCACAATAAACTTATGTTGTTCCTACTAAATATTTTTTGCGTTAGTTCCGTCAGATACGTACGTCAGCGTCGCGTAGTAATTTCCGTATGTCTGTCAAGCACGTCAATGTTCCGGAACAAGGATAACATATGCTACATAACGAGTTAGTTACTTATACAAGAGTAAATTGTTATATATAGATAGAAAACTGGTCTTGAAAAAAATTAGAAGAAGATTTTTATATCGACCAGACAATATTTTGGAAGATGGTTCAGTCTAATAAATGGTTTTAAATCGCAATTTAGGAAATGTAAATATTTTTTAGAAATTGTACTCATTTATGGGTGTTAAGGCCGTACCTAAATTTTCCGGGGTCCAGTGCTGCCCCCATTTAAAATAAATAATTTCGAAGAAAACGGAGACATTATTTAAAATTTTGCTAGTACCAAATCCTAGATAACCCTTCGAAGTATTTTATCAACTACTGTTTACAGTTTATAATGAGAACGTTAAGCTTTACTACGCACATTTGCCAAAAGTGGCCGTTTTTCGCAAATGTGCGTAGTAAAGCTTAACGTTCTCACTTTAAACTATAAACAGTGGTTCATAAAATACTTTAAAGGGTTATCTAGACCTTGGTGGTAGCAAAATTTTAAATGATATCTCCGTTTTCTTTATTTTAAATGGGGGCAGCACTGGACCCCGGAAAATTCAGGTACGGCCTTAAGAGAAGAAATCGTTACAAAATAGTATCCCTTGTCATTGATCATATCCATTTTCAACATGATTTTAGATTTATTAATTTAGAACTATGGGACCTAAATGGCTTTGAGGTAGGTACACGTATCGGCTTTGGTTTGTAAGCGTGATGATGCACTTTCCAAGGTAGACCTCATTTATACGCTCTTGCAGCGTAACTGTTGGCTGGGCGGACTCAGAACAGAACAGAACAGAACTATGGGACCTAAATGGCTAGAAAAAAAAGTATGACGACATGTTTGTGATGATACAAATGCCATATAAAATGTTTGTTTTGACGTTAAGAAAAAAGTGTCTGATTTGACTTGTTGCCATCTAGCAGATTCTTGAATTTAACACATTTCCGGTGACTTTTATAAAAAAAAATTATCATGGAAAATTATTTATTTTTTCCATTACAACCTCACCTCCAACTTAATCGATTAAAATTAAAAAATAAAAAATAGATTGATAATGCTTGCAATAAATAAAAAAGCAATAAAAAAATGTTTCCTTAATAGCCTGCAGTCATCGGTGGGTGAGTGACCGAAGCCTTCAGTACCTTGAGAGCGTTGCCCTATCCTTGGTGAAGTAAAAAGTTTATTTGCTAGGCAAATTTAAATAAACCCCAACTATCAAGAACGTCATCTAGTGATAAGTAGCGGAACTGCTGATACGACTTGATACGGATATCAAGTCGAGCTACGGATAGCGCCATCTATTATTTGCTAGAGAAATCCCTGACTTTCAAGCGTTAACCCCCAATAACTTTTAAACGGCTGAACCAATTTTCATTAAAGCTAAAAACAGTGCAAGGGAACTTGCTTTCACGTTACAAAAAAAATGGATCGAAATCAGTCCATGTGTTCAAGCAGACGCACACAGACAGGCAGACAGACATACAGACAAACAGACACACCGACACACACCCCTCTTTTTCGTCGGGGGTTAAATCATCAAAAGTACTTATATTTGAAGCCATGCCCGAAAACATTAGAAAATTTAATCTTCTTTCACGAAGCAATTTCGCTGAAGCAATTTTTCGTAATTAGTTTTGGTTTGTTGCCAACCACACACGACCTTGGGGTACCCTAATAGATTCACCTTGACCTGTGCCAAATACAAGGTCATTGTCGTGATAGTGTGGCCACGAAACATGCGAGAATGGTTTACGCAGACGTAAATTGCATGTTGGTTTGACGCGACTATGCTGATGCTAAAAACTGAAATACTAGATATAAGGAACACTAGATTAACAAACAAGATATAATTTTAAAAACTTAAACTCGACTACAAAAAAATTCTTACTGAAAAGTACCTACATTTATCCAGTTATCCTAAACTAGAAGTTCGCCGCGAACTTAGACCTCGCGATTTTTTATTGATATTTCAAAAACTACTAAACCGATTTTGATGCCCAACAAACTTGAAAATTCTATTGATATTTCCTACATGCCTACCAAATTTAATCAAAATCGGACCATCGGTTTGGCAGTTATCGCGGAACATACATACATACAAACAATGTGTTTTCGCCCCAACTTGAATTACAGCCCTCGCTCGCTTCGCTCGCTCGGCCAAAAGTAAAAAAGTTACGAAACCCTTAATGTACGAGTCCGACTCGTACTTGCCCGTTTACTATTAGTTCATTACTTTATGGCCTATAGAGCCACAGGCACCGTGAATTTCGTGTGTCATCATATAGAATATAACAAGCTTGACGGGCCAGACTATATCAGAAATCAGAAATCTTTATATGTTAGAATACATTACAAAATAGGTGTTCAGTACAATTAAAGCCATTGTATTCAGCCTGCAAGCAGACGTGCAAATATACACAATCAATTCAATAAATTGATCAAGTTACATAAACCGATTATACAATTTAAATTACAAAAATATAAAATAATAATAATAATAAAATGTCAGACTACTTAGAAGCTAAATATTCCTTTACACTATAAAAACATTTATCTAAAAGCCATTTTGTCAATTTATTTTGAATGAAGTCCCATTCAATTCCTTAATTTTATATAGCCTGTCACAAGTTTGACGGGCCAGACTATAAACTGCTTTTATATGCTGGTTTGGAGGAAAAGAAGCTATTTATCTTCTCGTGCGTGCAGATTGTAAAAAACGATCGATCGAGGTAAAAATTTCGTATATCATCTGGCTAGACACGTCATTATTTTGATTATTTTTTCACACGCTCACCATAACGCCATTATGTCTTATGGCTCCAAAACAATCACCTAATTAGTAGCTTCTAAATTTTCTCGACTACATCTGGCCACGCACACACTACTCGTAGAGTCTGGACAAACGAAAGCTGGCCATAAAAACGGTGGAAAATTTAAAAACTACACTTTTTTTATTTAATTTTGAACCTATTTAATATTACAAATGTGACATTACATATAACTAATAAAATGTTAAATATGTAACGCAAAAAACTAAAACGTATCCAAATCTATATAAAGTTAAATTTGCTTCTCTTTTTACTTTATCACGTCTTTATCCCTAATGGGGCAGACAGAGCATTCTGGGTTTTCGGCTCTAAACAGACAGAGCCCAGGGCCGTAAGACCCTAAGACCACTTTTGGCGTGATGGTGGGCAAAAAGGTGGAAAATGAATCAGAATTGTGGGTTGTCTCCCAAAGCAGCATGGAAAAAGATCTGACCACACATATTCGCTATTCTCGGAAAATTGCTGTTACGTACACACTTACCGTGGAAATTTCAGCCCGGCGACAAATTGGTTTAGAACGTTAGACTGTTCCAAAAAAAATTTGGCTTCCTATACAAAATAAGGTTACTACATTTGCTACACAATGAAAATGATTTCATAACCTCAATGTCATTAATTCTTTAGTATTCCCAGTTGCCGTGTGGTTCAGCAGAGTAGAACCACTCCAAGTCTTCCCGTGGATGTCGTAGAAAGCGACTTAGGAAACACAAGCTAAACAAAGCTTTTAAACATCGGTGACACCTCTCCAACCCGTCTGGCCAGCGTGGAGAGTACGCTCTGGCAGTACAGAGAGGGTCGTGTACTGCACTGGAGACTAAAATCATCATAAGATCATCATTCCGGGTTGCATCTTCAGCGGTAACGCTTCATAGCCCGGGATTCGCTTAGGTAGCGAATCTACCTAGGCGATTCGACGAGGTTACTGGCTTTACACAAAGCGACTGCCGTCTGACTTCAGCAACCTAAAGGGTAGACCAGATCAAATCCTAGGATAATTAACATTAAAATAGTATTTCGCCCCTTTTCTTTATCTTTTATGCTGGTCTGGGAGAAAAGAAAAATCTTAGAATGAACAAGCTGCTTTACTTCACGGCAGATCGTAAAAGCCTATCGAGGGAATGGGCGAAAGTGTGATGCCACTAGCAACTCATCACTATTTTGATTCACTTTTCCACTTACTCGCCCACGATTAAGCTAAAAGTGGCCTTTGAGTCTTGCGGCCCTGGACTCTATCTGCTAAGAGCCGCAATACCCATAAGTTTCTGTCTACCCCATTTGGGATAAGAACGTGATAGTGAATATATATTCCCCCTTTTTTGGGTTCTGTACCTTAATTGTGCCAACGGGACCCGTTTACTGAGATTCCGCTGTCTGTCCGCCCATCTGTCACAACACAATAGACCAATTTCGATGAGATTCTTTAAATCGAAAGACTTGTTTGTCGAGATGGTTCTTAGCTATGTGTGATAAAAATCGGTTCAGCCGTTCAAAAGTTATTGGGTTATTTTTTTAAAGGCGAGCGCTTTCTCTAGCAAATAATAGGTGGCGCTATTAGTAGCACGACTTAATATCCGTATCAAATCGTATCAGTAGTTCCGCTACTTTTCACTAGATGGCGATATTGACAGTCGGGGGTTTTTTAATTTGCCTAGCAAATAAACTAAAATTTTTCAAGTGTACAGAAATAAATAAAATAAAATTACATTTCCTACGACACCTGATGACCACACAAATTCTCTATTCTCGGAAAATCGGTGTTACCGTGAAAATGCCACGTTTGTGACAAATTACTTTCGACAATTGCTCTTTGAGACATGTCCCTTTGATGCTTGGCGATGACGGCTTATTCTCAAAATCAATTAGGATTCTTTGTACAGTCTGTGGTAGGTACATCAAAGATGGACACAGTAGAAGTAATTCAAGGTCACCTGATAAAACATAAGTAAATGTTTAAACTTCAGAAATATTTTTTGGATTTAAATATTACATTTTTGCGTTTCATACTGGTCGTCTAATGTTATGGCTGTGTAGTTTACTATCGTTCATAGGTTCTACCATGCTGGTATGGAAAAAAGAATGGTACCCCATCAAAGCTCTAAAAAGAAGTAGCTGGTAAGCTACTTCTTTTCCCGCGCTGATCGTAAAAGCCTCAAAAAGAACGAGGGAATGGAAGAAAATGCGAATCATGTTAAGATAATACATGGAAACCAGTGCTGCTCCCATTTTGAATAAATTATTTGAAAGGAAACGGAGATATCATTTAAAATTTTGTTCTAGTAAAACCTACATAGCCCTTCAAACTATTATAAATAATATCTCCGTTTCCTTTAAAATATTTTATTTTAAATGGGGGGAACCACTGGACTCCTTGTATCATTTTAATAGGTGATGCGGCTGGCAACCCATCAATATTTTGATTACTGTTTTCACTTTGCCTACCATCACGCAAAAATTTGGGTCTTGCCGTCCTGGGATCTGGCTGCTTAGAGTCGCAAAACCCAAAATGCTCTAACTGCCCCATTAGGGATAAAGACGTGATAGTGTTTAAGAAGATGACGTTTTCAGACTCAAAATGGACAGTTCAGTTTTTATGTATGTTCGAACGATAATATGATGGAGTACCTATCTTAATGTATTCGAACATCCGGTAGCGAGCGGTGACATCCAAATGGAATGATTTTAGTATGCATTTGTCGGCTGATATCTTTAGTTTTTATATAAAACATGTCCAGTGTTGCCCCCATTTGAAATAAATTATTTGAAATGAAACAGAGATATAACTTAAAATTTTGTCTTAGTGAAGCCCTAGATAACCCTTCATACTATTTTATGAACAACTGTTTACAGTTTAATGTGAGAACGATAAGCATTTCTTAGCATTTTTGCCAAAAGTGGCCGTTTTCCGCAAAAATGCTAAGAAAAGCTTAACGTTCTAACTAAAACAGTAATTCATAAAATAGTTTGAAGGGTTATCTAGGGCTTCACGAAGACAAAATTTTAAATGATATCTCCGTTTCCTTTCAAATTATTTTTTTCAAATGGGGGCAGCACTGGACCCCGAAAAATTCATGTATCCCTTAAAAGTACTTTGCTTGATTAAAGGACTAAGAGATTCAAAATCACCCTATATTGGCGCTTCTTATAGGATGTCTATGAGCCCAGTGTGCCTCTTGGCAAAGGCCTCCCCCAATCATTTCCACTGCTTTAATCTCTGGCAACGAATATGTTTTATACATGTAAACCTTCCCGGAGAAATGAAATATATGTCACTGCAAAATGGCCAAATAGTTTCAGGGACTTCATTTTATATTATGTACGGATATGTTTACAGTTGTAATCTGTTTTGTGCGATAATAGAAAAAATGGATTCTAAGACCTAGAGAAGGTCAGTTAAAACACAAAAAAAGTGCAGCAAAAACTAAACGGCATAACATCATCGTCAGAAATAACCTGGATATCACAAAAAGTGTAACGGATCGTATCAGTCCATTGTTCTCCCATTAGACACAGTGGCAGTTTGGCAAGTTATAGCTGGCTAGGTTTTCTTTAATTTAATTTTAGTATTAATAAAATCCACTTCGGTGCAATATTTTAGTTTAAATTTTTTTACACTTGACAAAAAGAATGTCGTGTCGTACAGCGAAGTAAAACAGCTGGCAGATGAGAAAGACAAATGGGAGAGAATTTATACTCCACTGACAAGAGCATAGCTCTTAAATATAGATAGATAGACGAAAATGGAGGGTGCTATAAGTTAGATGTGTCTGTGTGCCTGGCTGTGGCATCGTAGCTCCTAAATGAAAAGACCGATTAGGATGTATTTTTTTTATCGAAAGCCTAATTCTGTTGAGATGGTTCTTAGCTATGTTTGATGTAAATCGGTGCAGCCGATCAAAAGTCATTGGAGGTGAAAGCTTGAAAATCGGGGGTTTATAAAAATAAACTTGTTAGAACGAAGATCTTAAGGCGTCTGTAGTACGATTTAACAAGAGAAGAAGGTACAAAAAGACGTTGTACGATACGTTAGTTTCTTTCCATGTATAAACCGAAAAGAACTCTTTGAAAGAACTTGTTTTGAAGAAAAAGCGTTTTTAGGACTGAAAAATATTCGTTCCTGGCGAGAGTTGACCGCACCTTGCATCCTATATAGATATACTGCTATTGCGGACCTCTATATTTTAGGACATCTATCCCATATAAGGGATAGCTGCATGTAGGTAATTGACATTTAGGATAGAT
The DNA here is from genome assembly GCA_963576875.1 of Acrobasis repandana. Classification (NCBI taxonomy): domain Eukaryota; kingdom Metazoa; phylum Arthropoda; class Insecta; order Lepidoptera; family Pyralidae; genus Acrobasis; species Acrobasis repandana. The sequence goes on along the minus strand of OY756231.1, from coordinate 1,886,717 downwards.
GCCCTGTCGAGTAAAAAGGCATCTATCTCACAAAACCTTCAATCGCATTTTGCCTTACAATCGCACAAAGACATGAGACTCGGTCAACTTAGTGATAGTAGTAGAATCTTTCGATAGATTTATAAAATAGCATGCGATACTTCTACGCAACTAGAGCAATTGTAATCGGGTCAACTTTACCCCTGGGGAAACTATCCTGGTTTTCATCATCATCATCAGGTCTTCTTTAGCCTCCACTGCAGGAGCATGACCATCTTCGTACTACCAGGGCCATATATTAGCCAGAGTAGTCTGAGGATTTGGCCTACAATCTCCACGCTGGCGAGCTTTGTTTAGCTTGTTTCCTTAGTCGCCTTCTACCACATCCACGGAAAGACTTGGATTAGTCCTATTCTACTCAGCCGGGAACCACACTAACACTTCTGGTTTTGCCAGAATTTAATTATGATCAGTGCGTGCGAGTCCCAGCCAATAGGCATGATGACTGAAAAATTATTTTAGGCCCATCGGTTAGATTATTAAAAAATATTGTACACATATTTTTTCTTTTCTCTGAAAAACAATAAATGACGAAGATACAGTGCATTAAAGTTTCGCATGACGTCACGCTTTCGTACGATTTTTACACATCGGTGACGTCACAAGCCCCCACTCTGGAATTTAGATGCTCTGTAGGTATCTTTGTGAATTTTATTGTGAATTCTTTGTAATACTTTTCTGACCCAGTCATCATCCCTATTACATTTATATACATTGTGTTAAGTAAAGAACGCAAAAGCTCTCAGATGGGACTTCAATCCATGTAACTGAACAACTTTTGTTCAACAACTTTCACGAAACTAAAAAAATAAATTTGAATTTTCATACAAACTGATCAGCTGATCGAGTCAATTTGTATGAAAATCTGAATTTTATTTTTTGGATTTCGTGAAAGTTGTTGAACAAAAGTTGTTCAGTTTCATGGGCTGAGGTACCATCTGAGAGGTTTTGCGTTCTTTCATTAACACGATGTATATAAACGAATGTTGTTTCTTTAGCATCTAGGTCACACTAATCTCCTCCAGATCTCTCCAAATGCCAAGGTGGCATCGTAAACATTTAATGTTAACTCTAGGAGTTATTCAATCTAAGGTCATTTCAAGTCATAAAATCAAGTCATATACCACCCACTGGGATGCAGACTTAATCATTTGCAATTTTGCCAAATCTGTTAGCAACCTACGCAATGTGAATTGAACTCTATCTAAGTATTTTTTTTATTTTCTTATTTGTGTCAGAGAGTAGAAAGGAAAGGTCTTTGGGAAGGTAAAAGATACCTATATCATCCCACTGCTGGGCAAAGTTTTCCTCCCTCTATATCCAAGACTCTCTATTTAATGCCAGTTCCATCCACTGTTCTCGTATTTTCGAATGTCGTCATTATGCTAAGGTATTATGAAATTAAAAAAAAATAGGCGAGCAACAAGCGAAAACGCGGTAAAATCAAAAGTATAATTCAAAAAAAGAATGTGTCAACTGTCAACTCCAAAATTACACAAGAGGCGAAGACGTCACCGCGCGTACAGCCAATATTAATCACGTTCCAGGAAGCTGGTGGTCGGAGCCAAGATGCGAGACCTTGGTGTTTGAAGCCGGGTGAAGGTTACATGGAAGGTTACCAGCGGGCGACGCCCGGCCGACGAACCGCGTAAATAAATAAATGTGGCTGAAAATGGCCGACGAATTTGAATGCGCTTCACTGTGATTTAGATTAATTGATTGTTGCTTTTTTATATTACACTTAGTTATATGAAGGTTGTAATAGATCATAGTGTGTTACTTAACTTTCAAACAAAACGTGAAAATTGTTTTCATGGGAGTTATGAAAAAACCGGTCAAGTGCGAGCTGGCACCGTACATGAAGTGTTCCGTACCTCTGTACAATGTTTTAAAACGCTGAAAAAACACGTCTCCTATTATGACGACTTTATTTCATGTTTGACAACAAATACTGTTGTTTAGCGGCCACAATTTTAAATAATCGGTGAAAATTTCAAGTATCTATTTAATGCCATTATAAAGGTAAAGTTAAAAACGCTGGAAAAAAGACGCTTTTTGTATGGAGACACCTTTCATTTTTAACTTTTTCTTATTTTTAGTAGTGACGTAAGTTGAGCAATTGATTTTCCATATTGTCCTACGTCTTGTTACCTTTCATTATAGCAGCTGTGGTCTTGTTTATAGAGTTGCAACGGAAATCCGGTCACATTCCGGCCTTCTTTTAGCCATCCGGCCGGATATTTGCGTATAATCCGGCTTGATACTGGATAGTAAATTTTCATACTATTTAACGCCAAAATTCTTTCATGTGCCGTGAGGCTTTCGGTAGATGGTAAATATATCATCTTTGAAGAACAAACTGGAAAGTGTACCCCGTGCTCCAAAGCAGCATTACTTGTTCCCGGTTCCATCCTAAAACCCACACTCTAAAATGAGAATTAATAATGCACGCATCCGCTGTCTCGTTTTAACGCGAAGGCCAGACAAACAAACACTTTCATTTACAAATTAGTAAGCATTAACATATTTCAAGCGACAACGCAGGAAGCGTATGCGCCGTAGTTTTATTTGGATGAATCACTCTGTTTCCATGCAATTTGTTCTGATTCACCTAGTCGTACGATGCTATACGTCATGTGGCGTGATCTTTTATTTAATTTAGTTGATGATCACCAGTGGTCTTATTTGTTATTTCTCAAACATACGTCAAGTTTTGTTTATTGACATGGCAATTACAATTAGATAAGTACTCGCAAGTTTATAACTTGTTTGTTAGGAAAAAAAGAAATAAATACAATTGAAATTAAACTACCTACAAACTAAACCTAAAAAGAAAACCTAATCTAAATTGTTGATTTAGAAATCTAAAAGATTATCAACGTGCGGCATGGTGCCAAGAAGGCTGGCTGCGGTTCCTCTCTGAATATGTAGGTTAATTCGTATAATAAGTACTCATAATGAATATTTTACTAAAACTAATATATTTGATGCGTATTGCGCTGTTCTCCTTCAAAGGGTCGCCCTCTGGTTATAAAAATCTAGAATTTAAAAAAAAATCGTAGAGGCAGTACTGTTAGGCGCTATTTCTTTTGTCACTTTTTATTGTGTCAAATTTATAAAACCATCCGGTAGACACCATTGGAAATTGGCGGTAAAATTAATATATTGAAGCACGCGAAGGATCAACCATATTATTGTCGATTGCCAGTCGTGAGGTGTATATTATGGTCCTACACTTAGACTCTATTTATCCTGTAAAAGCTAAATATATGTATATAAACTACATCTAATAAATATCAAAAAGCACCAGCAAAATTCCAAGATGGCGTCTGAATTACGATCTAATTAGGAAGATGCACCAACAACGCTTCCTGCCGAGCATAAAATCTAATTTTAACTGTTTGTTGCCTTAATGCTAAGTATATTTGAAGCCTTTTAACCAATAAATTTATCTTCTTCGTCTAAGCGCATTCCCAGTTGCATCCTCAGTTACGCTGCTTCGGAGCCCGGGGTGCGCTTTCCCGCTTTCTCTTCTCCAAATATAACATGCATGTCAATAATTACCCAAAGAGGCCAAAGACCTTGCAAAATGGGGAAGAAATAGCCGGAACACTTTAAATGATTTGGCTATAGTTGTACAAACGGCCGCCTGCCTGACGTCAACCCTCTTTAGGAATGTCTTTGTGCGAAAAGTTTTACAACCAGCCGCCCGACGTTAACCTCCTTGGGAATGCAATTGTAGCACGAGTTGTTTGTGCTTAATCCTTTAGTCGCCTCTTACGACATTCACAGGAAGAGATGGAGTGGTCTTATTCGAACCCGGAACCACACTCGTGAACCAATAAATTTATATACCTTACATAATCTGATATAGGGGATAGATAGATAGTAAAATAGGGACAAATCACATATTTGAGCTAGCCACAAAGTAAGTTTTAAACTTGTATTATGTTACACTACGAGTAACTCAACTATACTATATTTTATAAATAGACACCCAAGATCTAGAGCAATTTGAAAAAAAAAAAGGTTAACGTCGGGCGACGGCTGGTTGTAAAACTTTTCGCACAAATACATTCTCAAAGAGGGTTGACGTCAGGCAGGCGGCCGGTCGTAAACTTACAGCCAAATCATTTTAACTGTTCTGGCATTTTCTTCTCTACTTGGCAAGGTCTTTGGCATCCTTGGGTGACCATTGACATGCATGTTATATTTGGAGAAGAAAAAGCGACAAAGCGCACCCCGGGCTCGAAGCAACATAGCTGAGGATGCAACTGGGAACGCGCTTAGATGAAGAAGAGGGCAGACAGAGTATTGAGCCCCAAGATCCGAAGACAGAAGGATACTTTAAGCGTGATGATGGGCAAGAAGGTTCAACACAATATTTTCACATCACAATTTTGATTCACTTTGTTCATCACAACGCCCACTATCTCGCTAAACGTGCTCTTTGGGTCTGGCCCTTTGCTCTGTCTGCCCCATTAAGAATCCCCTTACCCTAGACTTTCCCATACAAACGTAGTCTACGTTTTATTTTAAAACGACATGTCAGATTTCGGTAAAAATTTGTAACTTTAAAGTAATTGCGTATATCTAGGGTTATAATTAGTTTTCACAGTCAAAATATGAACTTGAAAGAAAATATAAGGGTGTAAAAGTTTTCCATACTGATTGTCAAAAATGATAAAATACACTATATTCTCTTTCAATTTCATATTTTGACTAAGAAATTCGATTATAACCCTAGATATATGCAATTACTTTAAATGTACAAATTTTTACCGAAATCTAAAATGTCGTTTCAAAATAAAACGTAGACTACGTTTGTATAGGAAACTTTAATTCTGTCTAGGCACAGAATACAGTAAGAGTAAACAGAAGGGACTCTTCTAAGGTACGCGCAATATACATCCCCGTTCCCCGCACCCGCACCTCTCCTCCGGTTCTTGACGGCCAACGTGAGTAATCGAGGTGAAAACGGGGGAGAGGTGCGGGGACGGGGAACGGGGACGCCTGGGTGACGCATATTGCGCGTACCTTAGGAGATTCCGGCCTGTGGTCTAGGGTAAGGGGACTCTTAAGGAAATGTCTGCCTTATCAGTCAGTCGTGATAAATTATGTAAAAATTTTATGACAATACTCGTAGTATCACTATAGAGACTGTTACCGCAGAATAGATGCCGTGACTAAGATTGTAAAATATCCCGATGAGACTGAACTAGAGATGCCAAAATGTTGAACTGCCAAATTGTAACACACTTACATCATGTCATATCATCTTAGTTCTTTTAGTTTTATAGGGTTCCGTACCCGAAGGGTGCAAACGGGACCCTATTACTGAGACTCCGCTGTCTGTCTGTCTGTCTGTCCGTCTGTCCGTCTGTCACTGGGCTCTATCTCTTGAACCGTAATATCTAGACACCTGAAATTTTTAGTAATTATGTATTACTGTGGCCGCTATAACAACAAATACTAAAAATAAAAATAAATTGAAAATTAAAGGGGGTCGTTTCTAACTCAATCTGTCACAGGGCTCTATCTCTTAAACCGTAATAGCTAGATACCTGAATTTTTTACCGATTATGTATAACTATGACCACTATAACAGAAAATAGTAAAATAAGATAAAGTTAATAATTAAAGGGGTTCGTCATACAAGAAACGTGTTTCTTCAGCGTTTTAAAACATTGTACGGTGGTAAGGAACCCTTCATTTACGAGTCCGACTCGCACTTGCCCGTTTATTTAAGATCGACCCAGTAATTCAATTAGATAATAACCTATGACACTCTTAAGACTAGTGGTTCTGTGTGAACAGTAGACCTCCTGAGCTCTTATAACCATGCAATAACTGAAACTTTCCCCTTTCACCTGGCTTAACAAAGCCGTGTCAATGAAATCCACCCATACATAACACTACAGCAAACTTTCCCCCTGTTCCCTCTCCACTCCCCCTTTTGGATTTGTTTACGCCATCTTGTGTAAAAAAAATAAAGTTCATAGGTGTGCCTCTTAAATTTGATTAAAATCCGTAATGCTTCATAAATAATGCTTCACAAATTTCCCCCTACATACATACAATACTATTACGCCTGTTTTCCACAGTGGGAAAGGGTCGACCTCGGCGAACATTCTGCGATCAGATTGCAGACGTTCTGAAAAAGGGAGAGGTAAGACGTACCCGTAGACCCCAGAAGGGCATGTATGAAGAGGCTGATGAGTGTAGATGAAGCGAAAGAGGTCTGTCAGGATCGTAGTAAGTGGAGGTCCATAGTCTTTGCCTACCCCTGTGGAGTCATAAATACGATATAAAATTCAAGGCACGTGTGTGCTATTGTCAAAATTGGCTTGACGGACAACGGACAAAAGCATTTTTGACGCTTCGCTCGCTTGTTAAAAAAAGCAACATCTGCCATCTGATTTGACCACACTGATTGATATCGAGTGACTTTTACGAGTAATCTTCAAATAGTACATAAAAAAAATTCAAAATATCTTTATTATCATAGGATATTTATAATATCTCTTAATAACAGTCACTTAGTTTTGTTTTGCACAAATGTTGAAGTTAAATCATTACTTACAGCTAAGTTTACGCCGCTTCCTAGGCGCAAGTGCAGAAGAAGCGGCAACAAACTGCACTGCACGTTTTCTCCAAAGACGTCAACTAACAAACTTAAAACTTAAAATTAGTTATATGGATGGACTGAGATTACATTGTTGGTTATGTCATAATTAAATTGAATTAAGAATTACGAAATTTAAAATAAAGTCAATTTGTTAATTTGTAAATTTAGTATGTACCAATGTACCTAAATTTGACATGTCTAAGTATACAAACCTTTAAGAGGGACCCGCGTCAAGCTCAAGCCAGACTTTTTTGTCTTTAAGATTGTCATCGGTCCTATAATAAGCCTTCTCACAAAGTACTTTCTTTACATAAGCTTTGAATTTTCTGTCTGGCATATCAAGGACCGATTCTGGCAATTTATTATAAAAAAGTATACACTTCCCCATAAAATACTTACTGGCTGTATTCAGCCTGTAATACAGCCTGTAATACGGGCTAACTAAGTCATTCTTATTACGTAAATTTCTATCTGTAAAATCACTTACTTTATTGAACATGGAAATATTTTTCCTTGCATACATTTTATATTATGTATTGTGTAACCTCATGTACCTCCATGGGTTGGGTTGTACATTTACACTACAATACAATTATCATAACATAATCTAACAAAACTAAACAATACAAAGCAATGACTGCCCGTCACATTTCGATGCACACGCACAATGACAGACGCACATTAAAATTTATTACTTGTGCTTAAAAATGTTACACCTAATGGACAGCTGATGGAAAATATTGATTTGTGTGTTGAAATATAAACAAGATAATTTGAAAAACTAAAAATTCTTACTTAGACCCCTCGCCCACGACGACTTTTAGAAGCGCGTTTCGCAAACGCGCGACGGCATCGCTACTATAGCCATGCAAACGCGCGACCGTGTCGGACTACATTGGGGAGGGAACGGAGGGAGGGTGGCGCGTGAGGAGAATGGACGGAGTTACAGAATCGCGTTTGCATCGCGACAGAAGTGCGACAGTATCGCGTTTGCATCGCGACTGAATCTCGTTTACGTGGGCGAGGGTACACAGCTTGCGACCGCATCGCGACAGTATCGATGCGACAGATTCGCTACAAAAAATCGCCGTGGGCGAGGGGCCTTAGAAGTATGAATTATCGAATGCAAGCTCGGCAGCTATTTACGCCGCACTCAAGTATAATATTTGTGTCTTTCATTTGATACCCCACTCGATATTGAAGGAATATTTTTTTGAGAACCTCACTTTTTAATCCTTAACGAAAAAGAGGTGTGTTATAAGTTTGACGTATGACTTCTGTGTGTATGTATGTGTCATCGTAGATCCTAAACGAATAGACCGATTTCGATGCGATTTTTTTAAATCGAAAGCCTTATTTGTCGAGATGGTTCTTAGCTATTAGTTTGATGAAAATCGGTTCAGCCATTCAAAAGTTTTTTTATTTGTCTGACAAATAGACTTGTTTGTATTTATCTATCATCATATTTATTTTATAGCTCCCGCTAATACTAAATCTTCTTTCTTTTTGTAAATGCAATAAAATTGATTTTTCTGTTTTTCCTAAAGGTTGACTGGTAGAGAATGCATTAGCGTTAAGTCCACCTAATGTACCTTTGTGTTTAATAAAGATTTAATAAATAAATAAATAAAACGTAAATTAGTCGACATGTGTATCGTGCCCGTCTTAAATTATGTAGCACTGACCTAGTGTTTGATCTTATCGCAAAATTCCAAACTCGAGGTTTGCCAGCGGTCTATAGAGCGAAGTTTATTGGACGTCAAACTGACAGATCATGTGCGGAACACAATCATTCGCTCCAGCCCCGCCAGCCAGCATGGTACCGTTGATAAACCCAGATAAAGTTTATATCGCACGACGGACTAGTGTCATCACAGAATAAATGAGACTATCATACAGAAGTCTCACTCAGCAAAGAAATTCAAAGAAATATCTACTCAATGTGGCATACGATATGGTTCAATTTAGTTCACGTCAGAACTCAGCACCTTTTCGTATAAATACCTAGACATCCATTGCGAGCCAATTTCATTCTTATTACTCGGGACAAACGATTCGTATAACTGAATTTAACACCCGGAGGGGCCGCCTGCGCGCATAGTAATAATGTAGGTACATTTTCGATACCGAAACGGGGAGTGACACAGGCCTGGTTTCATTCTGCTCGTTATCATGACGTAGAGCGAGTAAGTGATAGATGATAGCGCTCGGTAAACGCTATTGCCGTTGCCATGCTAAGAGGGCAGGACTAAAATAATGGACGTTGAGAGAAAGGCAGCTCGTTTTATAGCTTTTTCTCTAAGAAGAATTAGAGAGCAAAAAACGTGACGTCTTTCCCGGATTTTTCTTCCCCAATTATCCTTGGAAATCAATCATCGACCCTTGTGGAATGCATTTTTCCAATAAGTTTTATAATTTTTCCGATAAGTTTTACATAGGTCTTCCTAAGGATATCATTAGACCTATGTCCAGCAATGGACATAAAGCTTTAAAGATGACGATGTTGAAGATTACTAATGAACGGGTACCTATTAATTCTAAGAAACGGACGCACGTTTGATTGAGTCGTAGTTATAAATTAGATTTATAATGAATGCTATAATTTCTACTATTTATTAGGTACTAATATAGTGTTCACAGTTTAACACAAGCTAATCTATACTAATCTATACTAATATTATAAGGCGGAAGAGTTTGTTTGTTTGTTTAAACGCGCTAATCTCAGGAACTAATGGTCCGATTTGAAAAATTATTTTTTTGTTGGGTAGTCCATTTATAGAGGTAGGCTTTAGGCTATATAACACGCGAACGAAGTCGCGGGCACAGCTAGTCTTATATATGAAATTCTCGTGTCACAATGGTCGTTCTCGTACTCCTCCGAAACGGCTTAACCGATTCTCATGAGATTTTGTGAGCATATTGATTAGGTCAGAGAATCGGCCAACATCTATTTTTCATACCCCGAATCTACGCGGGTGAAGCCGCGGGCAAAAGCTAGTAAAGACATATAAATAAGCATTAGATGGCCTGATGTAGTCTGTGTAAGGTATAGTTCACACAGTGGATCAACAATATACGTAAGTACGAGTATAACGAATAATAGACCTCTGTGGTATATTGGTTACCAATACAGTTACAGCATGCTGCCACTCCGGAGGTTCGGGGTGCGATCCCAGCCAGGGTTAATTGCAAAATGGCTTTTTTTTTATTTGTCTTGGGTCTTGAGTGTTTTAGAGTGTTTAAGTTATTTATTTTAAAATACAGTGTAGTGGAATAATAATACAAGTTTAATTTTAGTTTGGGGCTAGCCTAATGAATTGAGCTAGCCTTAAGGCCGTACCTAAATTTTCCGGGGTCCAGTGCTGCCCCCATTTAAAATAAATCATTTCAACGAAAACGGAGACATTATATAAAATTTTGCTACTACCAAATCCTTGTTTACAGTTTATAATGAGAACGTTAAGCTTTACTACGCACATTTGCCAAAAGTGGCCGTTTTTCGCAAATGTGCGTAGTAAAGCTTAACGTTCTCAGTTTAAACTGTAAACAGTAGTTCATAAAATACTTTGAAGGGTTATCTAGGATTTAGTAGTAGCAAAATTTTAAATCATGTCTCCGTTTTCTCTGAAATGATTCATTTTAAATGGGGGCAGCACTGGACCCCGGAAAATTGAGGTACGGCCTTAAAACTAGTAGAACTAATAAATATTTCTTCTTTGTGTGTTATTATTATAATTAGAGATCGGATATTCTAGCTGTTATGGAAAACATTTTTTTTATCGAAATAATTCTGCGCTCCCGGTAAATTGAGTTGTAGTAATAAGTCGGACTCGTATATGAAGGATTCCGTACCTCCACATACTACAATGTTTATTTTATTAATAGAAACTTTTTCGAACAGTTTCTTCAGCTAAACGCTGAAGAAACACGTTTCTTGTATGACGACCCCGTTGAATTTTTAACTTTATGTTATTTTTAATATTTGTTGTTATGGTGGTTATAGTAATACATAATCGGTGAAAATTTCAAGTAACTAGTTAATGCCATTATAAAGATCTAGTTAAAAACGCTGAAAAACACGTTTTTTGTATTACGACCCCCTTTCATTTTTAACTTTTTTTTATTTTTAGTATTTGTTGTTATAGCGGCTACAGTAATACATAATCGGTGAAAATTTCAAGTGTCTAATTAATACGGTTCAAGAGAAAGAGCCCTGTGACAGACGAACAGACAGACAGCGGAATCTCAGTAATAGGGTCCTGTTTGCACCCTTTAGGTACAGAACCCTAAAAATCATCATCCGATTGATTGAGTAATGCAATCCCGGAATATAAAAGAAAAATAGCCTAAGAAGCGGCAACCATAATCTGTTAGCCAAAAATTAACTTTAGTAAATATGCATCCGATTATCCGATATCTAAGTTATAAAAATTCAAAATATCTTTCTTATCATAGGATATTTATAATATCTCTTAATAATAGTCACTTTGTTTTGCACAAATGTTGACGTCAAATCGTTACTTACAGCCTACGAATAATATTTCCATGCTTACAGCTAAGTTTATGCCGCTTCCTAGGCGCAAGTACAGAAGAAGCGGCAACAAACTGCACTGCACGTTTTCTCCAAAGACGTCAACTAACAAACTTAAAACTTGAAATTAGTTATACGGATGGACTGAGATGACATTGTTTGTTATGTAATAATTAAATTGAATTATAAGAATTTTTAACAAAATTTAAAATAATGTCAATTTGTAAATTTTGTATGTACCAATGTACCTAAATTATGACATGTCTAAGTATACAAACCTTTAAGAGGGACCTGCGCCATGCTTAAGCTAGGCTTTTATAATATAGTGTATTAAATATGCATCCCATTATCCGATCTCTAAGTTGTCATATTATGTATGTTCTTTATTGTGTATATGTGTTTTTTTAGATCAAATGAACCTATGTCTACAAATGGAAGAAACTGTTTACACAACCGACAAGAGCATAGCTCTTAAATAGAGATTAAAAAAATATATATTATCATAGTGTTGTGACCACAAGCTTATATGGGAAGTAACGTTATTCTAATTGCAGCATAGTATACGCAGTCCTTGACATATAATGTTCGAGTTAGCTGTACTCTACCATTATGCAGATTATATCTATTCGTTTGTTTGTTTTTATAATGTTACTGCTAACAATAATACAAGGACCTTTCTGATCAGTACATCACTCTTAACAGCTTTCCCTAATTAATTATATTATGAACAAAGAAAATAATACTGTAAAATAAATCTAATCATACCGAGTGGGATTTCCCCACTCGGTGTGATTCTTCTTCTTCGTTTAAGTGCGTTCCTTGTTGCATCCTCAGCTGTGCTGCTTCGGAGCCTGGGGTGCGCTTTCCCGCTTTTTCTTCTCCCAATACAACATGCATGTCAATGGTCACCCAAGAATGCCAAAGACCTTGCAAAATGGAGAAGTAATAGCCGGAACAATTTAAATTATTTGGCTATAGTTTTACGACCGGCCGCCTGTCTGACGTCAACCCTATCTGGGAATGTATTTGTGCGAAAAGTTTTACAACCGGCCACCGCCCGACGTTAACCCTCCTTGGGAATGCAATTGTAGCACGAGATGTTTGTGCTTAGTCGAAGAGATGAAGTGGTCCTATTCTAACCCGGAACCACACGGGGTCGGTGTGATTCGATTTATTTAATTTTTTAGTTCATTTCTTTATGGCATACAGAGGGCGCCACAGTGGATTGACTGTGACCTGATTTAGCTTATACCCAGCGGAGAGCCAAAACGCGTCCTACGATACCTCAGTTGTCAGAGAGTCATGGATATCTTTGAAGATATGAGGGAACAGATAGACTTACAAACATACATAGCGGCGAAATACATAAACCTTCCTTTTAATATCGTCGTAGTCGGGTAAAAACAAACACGGCATACTCCAGCTATCTACCATTTTATTATCATAGCCTATGACTTAGTGACTAACTGAAATCAAAGCATAAGTAGATACACTACTTTAAGCACGTACACCATTTTCATAATTTTCCACACTGGTTTTATTATTATTCTCATCAGGTATTCTTCTTTGCTGGTCTGGGAGAAAAGAAAAAACATAGAATGTACCAGCTGCTTCTCTTCCCGTGCAGATCGTAAAAGCCGATCGAGGGAATGGGCGAGAATCTGAATCATTTGAATAGGCAATGCGGTTAGCAACCCATCACTATTATGATTTCCCTTTTCCACCTTCATGCCCACCATTACGCTAAAAGTGGCCTGGGCTTTACCGCCCTTGGCTCTGTCTACCCCGTTAGGGATAAAGACGTGATAGTGTATCTGTATCTCATCAGGTATTTTCTTTTAATCCCCACTGCTGGAGCACGACCCTCTCTATACTACCAGAGACATACTTGGCCAGAACAGCCAGAGGAATTGGCCTACACTAACCTATACATGCTGGCCAGACGGGTTGGAAAGGTCTTAAAAGTCTCCTTACCCTAAACAAAATCCGAGCTTCCCATACAAACGTAGTCTACGTTTTATTTTGAAACGACATGTTAGATTTCGGTGAAAGTTTGTAACTTTAAAGAAATTGCATATATCTAGGGTTGTAATTGGTTTTCACACTCAAAATATGAACTTGAAAGAAACATAGTGTATTATATCATTTTTGACCATCAGTATGGAAAAGTTTTCCACCTTTATATTTTCTTTAAAGTTCATATTCTGACTGTGAAAACCAATTATAATCCTAGATATATGCAATTTCTTTAAAGTTACAAATTTTTACCGAAATCTGACATGTCGTTTCAAAATAAAACGTAGACTACGTTTGTATGGGAAAGTCTAAGGTAAGGGGATTCTTAAGGCCGTACCTTAACCTTAAGTAAGTTTTTACTTACTTAAGGTTAAGGTAAAAAACCGTACCTGAATTTTCCGGGGTCCAGTGCTGCCCCCATTTAAAATTAATCATTTCAAAGAAAACGGAGGCATTATTTAAAATTTTGCTACTACCAAGTCCTAGATAACTCTTCAAAGTATTTTATGACCTACTGTTTACAATTTAAAGTGAGAACGTTAAGCTTTACTACGCACAATTGCGAAAAACGGCCACTTTTGGCTAATGTGCGTAGTAAAGCTTAACGTTCTCATTATAAATTGTAAACAGTAGTACATAAAATACTTTAAAGGGTTATCTAGGACTTGGTAGTTGTAAAATTTCAAATAATGCCTCCGTTTTCTTTGAAATGATTTATTTTTTCAAGTACGGCCTTAATGAATGAATCTACATGAATTTTCCGGCGTCCAGTGAAATGGAGATATTATTTAAAATGTGTCTTTGTCAAGCCCTAGATAACCGTTCAAACTATTCTATGAACTACTGTTTACAGTTCAAAATGAGAACGTTAAGGCCGTACCTGAATTTTCCGGGGTCCAGTGCTGCCCCCATTTAAAATAAATAATTTCAAAGAAAACGGAGACATTATTTCAAATTTTGCTACTACTAAATCCTAGATAACCCTTCAAAGTATTTTATGAACTACTGTTTACAGTTTATAATGAGAACGTTAAGCTTTACTACGCACATTTGCGGAAAACGGCCACTTATGGCTAATGGGCAGCACTGGACCCCGGAAAATTCAGGTACGGCCTTAAGCTTTTCTTAGCATTTTGCGATAGTAGGCCGTTTTCCGCAAAAATGCGAAGAAAAGTTTAAAGTACTCACCTTAAAGTGTAAAAAGTAGTTCATAAAATAGTTTGAAGGGTTATCTAGGGCTTGACAATGGCAAAATTTTAAATGATATCTCCGTTTCCTTTGAAATAATTTATTTCAAATGTTCCCCGGAAAATTCATGTATGGCCTTGAGGGACAAGTTTAGACAGCAGCAGCAAACCCAGCGATATAAAATTTTATGAAAAATAAAGAAAATAGTTTTTACCTACAAATTTTAGGAAAACCTATGACAAACACAGAACCCTCCTCTCACTTGACTGGTTTATTTATTATTTAAAACCTATCATATTAGCTTCAAATTTGCAAAATATCCTGGGGAAAACCCTCCGATAGAAACTCGTCATACGATTGTCAAAATTATCTTGACAGGGAGCGGATGACAATAATCGATAAGTAGCTAAAAAAAATACCTAGCTGAATTCCCCGAAGTCATTCAACTATACAAGCTTTTTTAAATGAATCATCTACCTACAATTTTTTATCTTGACCCTTTTTTTTTCTGCAAAATTCCATTCAATTGATTTGATTAAAAACTGAAAACTGATTTGAATTTTCAAATTCATTTAGTAATTTTATGAACTAAAACTAACATTAAACTGTTTTTATTCTAATATATCTCAAAAATATACTTTTAAGATTTTTCTTAAAATAATTTACCGTATTGTATTGACAAATTTCATGGGTATTTCCTCAAAACTCGTATACGTAACGTTCTCCTAAGCTAATCAAATGACTTATTACCACTTCGGACAGCACAACAACACCAATATAATACATACTATACCCACAAACATAGTGATAAGCCGCAATTTCACGCAATATTTATGATTTTAATATCAATCGGCTATTTTATTACGCGAGCGAAGTCACGTACTACGGCGGTAAATCGTGAGATTTGGCGTCTGTATGTCTGTTTGTGACGATAATTTAGCTGCTTTGTTACTTCTCCTTCTTATCGTGACGCTGGCTCAAACTTTAAATTTTGCTATGAAATGTTAATAATGTTACTTATTTTGATTATACATGGTTTATAATAAATTTAATGTTAAAATGAACAAAAATAATTTTGTTTACACTGTCTAGGCTATTTCGTCTCGATTTAGCATGGTTTTCAGCATCTTTTAGTGACCATTATAATAATACTTATATGGACGAATCACACTGATTAAGCTAGCCCTAAAGTAAGTTTTAAATTTGTGTTATGGGATTCTTAATCAACGATACTATATTTTATGATACATACCTAAGTAGATAAACACCCAAGACCCAGGACAATATGAAAAAGGCCATTTTCCAGCTTGCCCTGGTTGGGGATCGAACCCAGAACCTCCGGATTAGCGGTCTAGCGTGTTAACTATTACGCCATGGAGGTCGTCATATACATGCATATTATATTTGGAGAAGAGAAAGTGGGAAAATGCACCCCGGGTTCCGAAGCAGCACAACTGAGTAAAGATGAAAATAGAAATTTAACGCCGCGTGTTGTTTCCGGGGTAGATTATGACCATACCGTCTCCTGTGGATTTTGTAAGAGGCGACTAAAGGACAAACATCCTGTAAAACAACTGTATTCCTGCAAAAAGATGACGTTCGATAAAGACTCATTTTTAGGGTACCGTACCCAAAGGGTGCAAACGGGACCCCATTACTGAGACTGCGCTGTCTGTCCGTCTGTCTGTCTGTCCGGCTGTCACAGGGCTCTATCTCTTGAAACGTAAATATAAAAAACGTAACAGCTAGACACTTGAAATTTTCATCGATTATATTTTACTGTAGCCGCTATAACAAGAAATACTAAAAATAAGAAAAAGTTAAAAATTTAAGGGGTCGTCATACAAGAAACGTGTTTCTTCAACGTTTTAAAATTTTGTACGGAGGTACGGAACACTTCATGTACGAGTCCGACTCGCTTGAAACTTGCCCGCTTATTTTTTATTCAATGTAGAATAAATTTATCTCTAAGCTATTTTTCAAAAGCTGCAAATAATTTCAGTAGAGATAAATTTATTTATTTTATTGCGTTTCAGAATGACCACTGCTGGGAAGATCACGCCGAACACAGTCGGGAACTAAAATTTAGTTCATATTATAAAAGTTTCATTTATCGAATAAGCTTCAATATAAAAATTTTAAGGATAAATTCAGTCCAACAATCAATAATTTTTTTGACAGACTTCTGATAATTTCATGATTTTTGACGAAATGGAATAATTTTCCAATAACAGCAAATTTTTTGTATGTTATGAAATTGATATCTTCCATAACGATTTATCTTATTTCCTGCGAGTCCTCACTGATAAACCGAACTGATAGGGTCGGATTGACCCCGTATGTTATCATGATCGACGTAGGTAGGTCATGAATCATTGGAATTTAGCACTGGTGGCTTCTGTTTAATGAGGCATTGTATTTTATCAGGTATTTTGTCATAAGCCAGAAAATAGCTTTACATTGTATCATCATAATATGAGTGTATTCCCGGTTGCATCCTCAGTGGTAACTCTTCAGAGCCCGGGGTCCGCTACCTAACCTAGGTGATTTGACTAGGTTACTGGTTTTTAACACAGAGCCTGCAGTTTGACCTTCGTGACCCAAAGGGTAGACCTAATCCGATTTTAAGAATTACTTATCCTGTACGCTACACGATATATAACTAATGCAGTACATAAAAAATCGTCTGAACTTAATGCAAAGTTGAGAAAAATTTACAAAAACAAAACAAAGACCTCAAAGATCTGAAGATAAATCAAAGCCTTAATTTTAAGACACGAGTATCAAACCTTCCGAGAAGGGCCTACCGGAAATAATTGCAAATCGAAGAAAAAAGGTCGAATTGTTGTATTACTCACTCGGTTGGTTCTGAATAGTTTTATTGAGTCTGTAGTTGAGTCTTTATTCTTACATTTTCCTGCGAAGTTGTACGTACAGAGTCTAACAAAATATATTGAAACTATTTTAAGGCTGAATCAGTCCATGATACTGAACAACTTTCCCTAAGAAACATATATCGAAATATGAAAAATAATTTGTGACTTCCTATAGAAATTGACAGTTGATCCAAGCGTGTATGGAAAGTATTTTAATTTATTTTTCATATTTTGATATATGTTGGGGAAAGTTTTTCAGTATCATGGACTGAATCTACCCTTAAACAGTTTCAGTGTATTTCGTTATACCCTGAATAAAGCCATTTTAACACGTCAGTTCTATAATATAACCGATTCAGTCTTCCGAGCTGAAAACGGAGAGACGGCGTTTCCGATATTATTGTCATAGCGACTGCCTGAAATCGGACGTGTACTAAATGAATCCGATCCGATAACTTGATCGTTGACGTATAAATTATTGATTTATACAGCATTATAATGATCGGATTATCGTATAGGATCGGATTAATTATGATTAGCCGTTTGGTTCCCGGAAAAGTAGAATAGGACCACTCCAAGTCTTCCCGTGGATGTCGTAGAAGGCGACTTAGGAAACACAAGCTGAACAAAGCTTATAAACATCAATGAGACCTCTCCAACCCGTCTGGCTAGTGTGGAGAGTGTAGGCCAAATCCTTAAACTGCTCTGGCTAATATGGCTCTGGAAGTACAGAGAGGGTCGTGCTCCTGCAGTGGAGACTAAAAAGACCTGATGATGATGATAATGATTGGAACAATATCTGAATTAAAAATATGTGATAAAAAGTTAAGTGAGACGTCGATCACTTAGGTCACCACGGCCTGGCCTGCCACCGCTGTGCCGGCCGGATTCCGCGTCACGCTGCTCTGAATGACGTCATCCGTCGGGCCCTTGCTAGCACCGGGGTGCCAGCGGTTCTAGAGCCTGCTGGTATCTCACGAGATGATGGCAAAAGGCCCGACGGGATGACGCTCGTTCCATGGAAAATCGGGCGGTCTTTGCTTTGGGATGCCACCTGTGTAGACACCGTTCTCGTCAATTGTTTATAGAGATCTCCGCACGTTTGATCGACGTCTCTGGGGACCCAAGAGCTGGTGCGCGTTTCGGCCAAAGGCTTAGCCTGGCCATACAACGTGGAAATGCCGCCAGCTTCTTGGGGACCTTGCCTGCTGACGGTGGCAATTGGGTTCAATTTTTTATATAAATATAATGTTTGCTGTTTCTGTTTGTATAGTTTTAGATTTAATTTATTGTTGTTATACTTAGTTTTTATTAGATAAAAAGTTTCGCCACGTTGAGATTCGAACTCATGCCCCGCACATTTCTTCGGGTGATACAAAGTCACGGTACTCAAGGTAGCACAATTAAATGTGCACTCACAGTACAGATGTGAAGAGCGTGAGTTCGAATATAACTCGTGGCGAAACTTTTTATCTATGTGATGTTTTTAATTCGGACGTATTTTCCTGTCCAAAAGGGAATTTTACTTTAAAATCTAAATAAATAAAGCTGACTAAGTAGTTGGTAATGCGGGCGACCTTGCGCGATAAGATAGTATAGTAGAGACACGGAAATAATTGTATGTTGATAGTAAAAATATGCATAGGGGTGTTGACAACTGTAGGTTAATAAAATACCCGTAGTATTTGTGTAGTACATGTCATTCGCAAGCATTACATGTTATAATGTGTCAACATTGTATTATAATATAATATACATACATACTTCAAAATACAAGACTTACCGTGGAAGTCGTAGAAGGCGACTTACGAAACGCAAGCTAAACAAAGCTCATAAAAACATCAATGAGACCTCTCCAACCCGACTGACTAGCGTCGAGAGTGTAGGCCAAATCAGGCCAATAGTACAGAGACGGTCGTGCTCCTGGAGACTAAAAAAGACTTGATAATGCTATACTATCACGTCTTTATGTCTATTGGGACAGATAGAATATTTTGGTTCTTGCTGCTCTAAGCAATCAGAGCCCAGGGCTGCAAAACCCAAAGGCCACTGTAAGATTTTATTATTAGTATTGCACGCCTCATAAGCGAAGCGCATGAGGCAGTGCTCTACTCTCGCCTTACAAAAATCAAGTGATTTTTTTAACTAAATGTGTCTCTATTTATTTTCTATCGCACTTGTACAATAATATTTACACATAAATGTCAAGGAAAAACACTAGTTTCAACACTTATGACATTTTTAAAAGACATTTTGCCTTTTAAATAAATAAAAACAATGTTTAATAAAATCATTTTGTGGACGTCCGTGTGTCTGTATGTATGGAAACTGGCGTGGTCACGATAACTCCCGAAAAACTTATCTGATCAAGTCCATTTTTTTTATACGCTTCAGTATTATCCAAAACTAAGTCCTTTCGAAGATCACGGTCTAATTCAATGTAGTTTAATCGTAATTTCAATTTAATTGTGAAAAATGAGATTATGAGGCGTGCACTTTTGGATTTTCCAAACTTATTTGTAAATTGACAGACATAATGACAAAGCTCTTCTGGCGTATAGGCGACCAATACTGTCTAAATGAGTTTCTTTCGGCGTTTCTTCTCAGCAATGGTCATTGCTAAACTCTATCGGTTGTTTTTCTTTAAATGGTTAATAACTTAAATCATCATTATTATAGTCAGGTCTTTTAGTCTCCACTGCAGGAGCACGACCCTCTCTGTACTACCAGCACCATATATTAGCAAGAGCAGTCAGAAGATTTGGCCTACACTCTCCACGCTGGCCAGACGGGTTGAGGAGGTCTCATTGATGTTTATAAGCTTTGTTTAGCTTGTGTTTCCTAAGTCGCCTTCTCCGATATCCACGGGAAGACTTGAAGTGGTCCTATTCTACTCTGCTGGGAACTACACGGCTTAAATAATTTAAATATAAATAAATAATACACGTCATGTTTATAAAACTAATTGACATGTAAAAGTGCCTGCAAAGGCCTTAAGAACTGAATATAGATTTGATTTTGAACGCTTTATTTTCTTGCATGGCATTTACTATCATCCTTCATGCTAAAAAGAATTCATTCTCACACTTTAGAACTAAAATATCATCCACGATACGGTATTTTCCATGTTGGAGAGATAAAAAATGTACCAGCAGCTGCTTTTTTTCCCTTGCAAATCAAAAATGAGGCGATGCAGCTAGCAACCCACCACTAATTTGATTTTTTTTCCACCTTTTCGGTCACCATTGCTCTAAAAGTGGCCTTTGAGTCTTGCGGCCCTAGGATATCTGCTAAGAACCGGAAGATCCAAGCTTTGGTCAGCTCCATCTATATCTATACTTCTATACTAATATTATAAAGAGGAAAGATTTGTACCTATTTTTGTATGTTTGTATGTTTGTAATGAATAGGCTCAAAAAGTACTGGGCCGATTTAAAAAATTCTTTCACCGTTGGAAAGCTACACTATCCCCGAGTGACATAGGCTATGTGTGTACCACGGGCGAAGCCGGGGTGGACTGCTAGTTATGGATAAAGACTAGTGTCGTATGTTGAACCCGTGTAGGAGCGTTTATCCTATCCTAACTAATATTATAAATGGGAAAGTGAGTTTGTATATTTGTTTGTTTTCTTATTTGTTACCTCTTCACGCTTTTTCTACTGAACCAATCTTCTTAAAAAATTAGCATACACATAGTTAGGTGTACAGAGAAGGACATAGGGTACCTTTCATCACGGAAAAATGT
Organism: Acrobasis repandana; assembly: GCA_963576875.1. Taxonomy (NCBI): domain Eukaryota; kingdom Metazoa; phylum Arthropoda; class Insecta; order Lepidoptera; family Pyralidae; genus Acrobasis; species Acrobasis repandana. The sequence goes on along the minus strand of OY756231.1, from coordinate 1,865,694 downwards.
AATGTTCCCGTGGGATACGCGAGCGAAGCCGCGGGCAAAAGCTAGTAACATGTTGTAGCAAAATGTTTAATAATCTTAAAGAATGTTATCGTGTTACACGGTACTTTATATAACTGCTGTGTGGATGTTTTTACCTTTTGATATCTCATTAAGGTCAATCCAAAGAAATGACCTAAATCATAAACAATAATAAATTAGGATGAGTGATGTTACCAAGAACGTTTGCCAATTGCACGTGAGTCAAACATACAGTTAAATAATCGAGTTACTAATTTGTAAGGTACAGTTCAACCGTCCGAGCAGGTTGCCTTAAAAGGACGCGGATGATATCCAATGGACCAAATTTTAATGAGTAATGAAAATTTATGGGTCTAACTGTTCGACTAATTTTATATTCGTTTTTCGTGATTCATAAATGTACTGTTTTTTGGATTGGAAGATTCTTTTTCCAGTGCCGTAACGGGTCGGGCGCTGTGGCTTCTGGCCTAGAAAAGGTTCCATCTCTTCCTGTGGATATCCTTAGAGGTGCTAAGACCTCTGTTTGTACATGTAGTGCCTCAACTGCAGGTTTGGTGGCGAGCCGTGGCCGGTTATTTTCGCACAAATTATTACCACACAATTTCGCGAAAAAATTTTTTTTCCTACTAGCTTTTATTGGGAAGCCTAAATACTTATATATTACATTGTCATCTGATTTACATTCAAAATTTCATCTCAATCGAATACCAGGAAGTGAAAATGAACATTGACATGCAAAATATAGGTATTTAAAACAAAAAAGCGGGAAAAGCGCACCCCGGGCTCCGAAGCAGCACAGCTGAGGCTGCAACTAGTAACACGCTTAGATGAAGAACAGGTTAAAGAAAACAGAATAAAGTAGGTAAAATAGAGGTAATAAGACGAAATATTTTAATTCATACAAGCTGGTCTGGGAGAAAAACAAAACTTACAATGTATAAGCTGCTTGTCTTCCCGCGCAGATCCTAAATGCCGATCGAGGGAATGGGCGAAAATGCGAATCATATTATAATCAAATTATGTCATTTTACAAAAACCTGTAAAATTCCCGAAAAATCTGTGAAATTTACGGAAAAATATAAAACTTTACATAATTGTTGTCACTGTTAAATATTTTTCCGTAAATTTCCCAGATTTTTCGGAAATTTTACAGGTTTATGTAATTTTTTGCATGTAAAATTACATAATTTTATGTAACATTACATAATTTTTAACAATTTACCCATCACAATTCTGATTCGTTTTTCCATCTCGCCTACCATCACGCTAAAAGTGGCCTTTGAGTATTGTGGCCCTGGGCTCTTAGAGTCGCAAGACTCGAAATGCCCTGTCCGCCTTGTTAAGAATAAAGATGTGATAGTGTATACGTTTCATATATGAAGACGAAATATAATTATACTTCTCAAAACCTAAAACTAAATCCTAAACTGCGATTTTCTCCGAAGACCAGACCCTAACGGTACAACATCTGCCATTTGAGAATTAACTTTATTACCTCGTTAAAAGTCTCATTTTGGGTTAAACGGTTGGTTATCAGTTTAATTAATTGTTAGTCATCGGTAACGGCCATCGGTGAGTCAGGAGTGCGTTGACATAGGAAATCTTGGTTACGAAAGGTGAAGAAACCTGATCCTTATGAAGAGAAGAATTTTGAAAATGGTTTAGAGGTAGGTTACACTATCATTCTAGCATCAGTCAAGTCCATCAGTCTGGAATGACGTGACTGACCCTTATTTACATTGGTGTACGGTGTGTAGTAAAGTAACTAAAGTATGGTGACTGACGCGAGAATGATACTGATTGCGTAAACCGCATTTAAAACAATTTTAATTTTCATCAGTCAGAACCATCAGTCTGTCATTCAGCGGGTTACACGATCATTCTCCGATCATTCTGATCAGACTGATGGACTTGACTGATGCCAGACTAATCGTGTAACCTACCTCTTAGATATTATATACTTTTTGCTTTATATACAGGACCTAACAACATATACTGAAGCTATAACTTGACTGATCAGCTGGCCTGGATCACTTGGCCTTCCATACTACTTGACCAATCAGCTCAGGAAAGCAAAAATAAATATATTTTTATAATTTCACTATTGTTCCTTGGGAAAAGTTGTTGAGCATCACGGATTAAATCCTCCCTTAAATCATCATTATCAGGTCTTTTTTTTAGTCTCTACTGCAGGAACACGACCCTCTGTACTACCAGAGCCATTATTACCCAGGCAGTCAGAGGATTTGGACTACATTCACCACCATTTGTGTTTCCTAAGACGCCTGTTCCCGTGGATGTCCCACGGAAAGACTTGGAGTGGTCCTATTCTACTCTGCCGGGAACTGCACGGCCCTTAAAATAGTTTATCTATATATGTATTTATCATAAAATATAGTATCGTTGAGTTAGTATCCCATAACACAAGTAAAAAAAAACTTACTTTGGGGCTAGCTTAATCAGTGTGATTTGTCCTTATATATTTATTTATTTTATTAGACGATATATATAATTGAAAAAAGCTTACTAGTAAGCTGACATGATTGCTGCAATAGGATGTAATAAAACATATTTAGCTTAGTAAATGTACATACATCTTTTGTTATAAAAAGTTATTCAGAGTGACGGACTGAACTTTCCTTAAAGCATTTGTACTTAACACATTGTAGGACACACTACATTTTTAGTCGTTAGGCTTAGTGTCCAGCAATGTGTTAATAAAAAAAGTATGTTTAGTTCTATCGCGAATATTTATTTATTTATTTAAAAAACTTTATTGTACATCAAGGATAGTTACACATAATAAAATAACAAAAGTAATTTTAAAAATGCGAATAATACCTTTTGTTGCACTAAGTACCTACTTAGAAAAAAAGATGTTGACTTGTTGTTCCCATTTTTTTTGTTAATTGTATAAATGTTGTTGACTTGTAGTTGAAAACAATGTTGTTGACCCCAGTTGACTTAAAAGCATACTTAAACCAAAGGAAATAATAATATATTTTAACGTATCCAGGAAAAAAAAAGCATCAGTGCGCGTTTTTGCACTTAAAGTGATCCAGCCCATGTAGGTAAGTAAGTAATACTTTATTATACACCAAGAATAAAATATACACACATATAAACATTAGTATGCCGTCTTACGATGGGCGGTCTTATCGCTAAAAACTATTTCTTCCAGACAACCGATGGATGTCTCCATCTACCAAAAAGAAGATCGTGTCTATATATTCGAGAAAATATAAAGATATGTTTTTTATTTTTGTTATTTAAGAGCTTGCTCTTGTCGGTGGCATTAAGTGGAGATGCCTCCACTCCTCTCTTCTCTCTGCCATCTTATTTTTTTTATTTTTTATTAATGTCCTGGTAGGACCATAGGCATAGTCCAAACTTTTCTTTAATTTGTTGAAAAAAACCTCATCCTCAGTCTTTCTTTTACTTGTTTCCCTTTTTAGGGTTCCGTAGCCAAATGGCAAAAAACGGAACCCCTATGGATTTGTCATGTCTGTCTGTCTGTCTTTCTGTCCGTCCGTGTCACAGCCATTTTTTTTCGAAACTTTAAAAACTATATTGTTGAAACTTGGTAAGTAGATGTATTCTGCGAACCGCATTAAGATTTTCACACAAAAATAGAAAAAAAACATTAAATTTTGGGGTTCCCTCATACTTAGAACGGAAACTCAATTTTTTTTTCAAAATACCCATTCTTGTCTGTATTAATGGATAGGTCTTGAAAAATGATATTGTGGTTTCTAATATTATTTTTTCTAAACTGAAAAGTTTGTGCGAGAGACACTTTCAAAAGTGGTAAAATGTGTCCCCCCTGTAACTTCTAAAATAAGAGAATGATAAAACTAAAAAAAATATATGATGTACATTACCATGCAAATTTCCACCGAAAATCGGTTTGAACGAGATCTAGTAAGTGGTTTTTTTTTATACGTCATAAATCGTAAACCGCAATTTACCTTAAAAACTTTTATATTATGTTGCTGCTACGGAACCCTTCATGGGCGAGTCCGACTCGCACTTGGCCGTTATTTCCTTCTACTATTATTCTGAAGAGAGTATCGTGTCCAATTAGATATCCAACTCTTCAATTCTTAATAGTTTTTAAAATATTTTTTACCTCTCCCACTCTTTTTAGTACCCCTCATTGCTTACCCTATCTATCCAGCTTATTTTCTAATCTTCTAAGAAAATAAGCTGGTACTGATTACATATCCCAAAATTATTTTTACATTTAGCATACTCTGGAAATATAAATCAAATCAACAAATCACCGATTGAAACATGAGGCAATAAGTTTAAAATTAGTAGAACAAGTGTAGAGAATTATATTGTACCTATGAAAGTTTATCTATTTCTACAACTTTATTTATTAGTCATAATCATAATCCTGCGCGGAATAATAAGTAGCCACAATGAACGTGTCCTAACAGGAACTCGATCGTTTAAAACCACGAACATGCAACATACCTACAACGAAGAATTATAAATAATTTTTTCGTATACATTTCTCGTTTTAAGAGTGTGTAAGAGATAAGGACAGTATTAAAGCTTCAATGTATCTTAAAATTTGTTAATACTTGAGTGTTGGAATTCAGTGGAAGATTTTACAATTTTGCGTACGTGATAGTGAACGAACAACGTAGAAACTATTGTGCAACAATTTAAGTCTTGTTAAAGGGTAAAATACGATTAAATCATAATCAAAACCTTTTACGTTAAAGCTACGGTTATCCGTTTAGCAAAGAAAATATAATATCAGGTTTTTAATAAAAATAATCTTCACTTTTGACTGTAATCAGAATAGTTGTTGACGTTAAATTATTTACTTACAGTTTTAGCTACTACCTTCTCCTACTAATCGTCATAGTTTGGTATTTCATATAACAAGTTGAGAAAACAGTATCTAATACAACATACGTACTACGAAAATAGTAACTTATGAGACTTAGAATTACAGAATTAGAATACCGTTCCGTTTTACGGTTTTACCCTGTTTGACTGATTTTTAAACGTAACATTTTATATAAAGTGGAAGGGACATACCCGTAATAAATCGAACCACGGGCTATACTATACCACTAAAGTATAATGAAATTAAAATAACAGTCGAAAAACCAAAAAAAATTTGACATTCCTATACAAATTGCCCGAGCGGCTGCACACTTTTCTATGGAAATGCAAAAAAAAATTTTTGTTCTTTGGCTGTTATTTTAATTTCATTACACTATAATGATCTAGTATAGACCGTGGTTCGATTTATTACGGGTATGTCCCTTCCACGTTGTATAACTAGGGCAGAACAAATATTATCTTGTAATGTCGGTAAGTAATGACATAACTAGACTTGATTTTAACCAGACCGCTGCAAAACCTTGGATCTTAAAAATGAGTCAGTCTGAGATTGTGCACAAATTATTAAGATAATAAGAGGATACGAACATTTTAGTCACGAACCAATTGTCAATGATCGGTGTACCGCGGCGTAGGGATGGGATTGTTGTGTAAGTATCGATATATTTGATCGATAAATAGGCCAAAGGTCATTTAGTTCAAAGTAGCATTGATAACTAATACAATTTTTTATTGCATTACCTACTCATCATCATCATTATCAGGTCTTTTTTATCTCCATTGCGGGAGCTCGATCCTCTCTTTACTATAAGAGCCAAACTTGGACAGAGAAGCCAGAAGACTCTTCACGCTGGCCAGAAGGGTTGGAGAGGTCTTATTGATATTATAGCTTTGTTTAGCTTGTTCCCTAAGTCGCTTTCTACGACATCCACGGAAAGACTTGGAGTGGTCCTATTCTTCTCTGCCGGGAAATGTTATCAAAATTTCTATGAAACCTTCTCCTTCCACACTTTATCCCACTTAACGAGGAGTTGGGCGGGACAGCATTTGAGTCTGTCATTACTCTCCTTGCTGAATAAAGATTTGGCTGACAATTTTACGGCTGGCCGCCTGCCTGAAACCAACTCTCCTTGGGAATGCATTCGTGAAAACAACCGGATGCCACCCGACGTCAACCCTCCTTATGTTTGTCCTTTAGTCGCCTCTTACGACATCCACAGGAAGAAACGGAGTGGTAAACCACACGATAATTTGTATACACTATTATAATATTCTTTCACTCCTGTTTTCCATATTATTCAATCCTGCATCCCCTAGGAACTTAAGGGAACGTTTCGTTTTTTACAGTGAAATTGCAACTCGTAAATTACGCAGCTCCGAAACTTTGCGACTAATCATTCCTGATCATTCCACCCGGTTTTATTCTCAGTCCTTCACTGTAGAAGCTGTTCGGCTTTGGAACGCACTGCCACTGTCCATCCGACAGGCTCGAACGCTAGCCAGCTTTAAATCACAAGCCAAATCACACTTCCTTTCTTCTTTGTAAGTCACTCTTTTCCTTTCGCATCTTGTTTAGGTTCTTACTTTCTTTCGTGTACACTATCTTATTTATATTATATGTATGTAAATATTTTTCATATAAGAATGTATTATATGTATTCTATAACATTTTATTTGTATATCTCCTTTGAAATATTGCACCTCACCTGTAACATATCTAAATTTCTTTTGTATCCATACTACCCTAAGGTTGCCTGGAAGAGATTGCTGTGCGATAAGGCCGCCTTTTGTATGCTAAAATTTATCTCTATTATTTATGTATAATTTGTTAAATTGTGTGCAATGAAGAGTAAAATAAAATAAATAAATAAATAAATACATGAATTTAAATGAATGCTCAATCTTTCGAGTTTTGCAATGCTAACTCGAAATTTTGAGCTACTAGAAATTTTGTATTAAATCGTACAAGAAAGTAATTAGGAAAAAACATGTTAGTTTGTCGTTATTTTTTTGACTAGGTATAATAGAAGCTTTATGAATGAAAAAAAAGATTAACCATTTGGAGTTTTTTTGTTGCTGGTTTTTAAAACATTGACATACTTATGCCATAAAATATGATACAGAATTAAATTTGTGAATAATTTAATTTTATACGCAAGTATTTCTTGAAAGACATCATAAATCTGATACAGATAGATTCAAGTACGTACTAAACATTTAAGTATCTTATAATAATACCGACATTAAATATAATAACAACAAAAGGTGTCAAGACCACTAACATCAATAACTCTTCTAAGTAAATTTTACAACCTTCTTGAACCCAGCCCTTGATAACCTAAGTTGAATGTTCACACATTAACAAAACACTCATTTTACAACATAAATGCGCGAGTGCAATAAAGATTCAAACATCGATAACTTGTACAACTCAATAACCCCATCACTAAGCTAACCTTTAGTGCTCGCTTTTGCAAGTTTAATCATGCTTCGCTCGTGACGCAATGTTTTGCAAGCTTAGGACTGGATTCAGATTGATCGAGTTAAGTCGACACTACCCAACAGCCCAACAAGTTCTTATTATAAATATATAACGTCTAACAAAATACAGTGAAACTATTCTAAAGGTGAATTCAGTCCATGATACTATACAACTTTCCCCAAGGAACATATATCGAAATATGAAAAATATTTTTTGGCCTTCCATAAAAACTCGGATCAGCTGATCGGTCAACTTATATGGGAGGTCAATTTTTTTTTTCATATTTATGATATATGTTTCTTGGGAAAAGTTGTTCAGTACGATGGACTGAATCCACGCTTAAAATAGTTTCAGTATATTTTGATAGGCCCTGTATAATTTTACTTCAGAAAAAAAGATTGCCATTGCCAAGCATTGCCATTCAGCGCTGTACCGCGGCTAGTGTGTTGGGCATCTTTGCAGCAGAAATGTCAAGGGACACAATAATAATATTAATTATCATAATGAATAATCGTAGTTCTAATCTCCTTCAAAAATACTGGCCCCAGATAAATAGATGCCGAACTTTATGAGAAAAATGTGCTAAACTAATCTCACAGAATACATAAAAGTACAAATTGGCGTCCCCGCACCTCTACCCCGCAGTTTCTGTGTCTTTTTGCGCTCTAAACCAGGTTTTAGTTACTAGCCGCACGCAATTCACGACGTATCTTGTCTTGAGAACTGTCAACCAATAGTAACCATCATGGTGAGATATTCTTTCGCGCTTTCGCATTGGCGGGAGAATACACAAGAGAGTACACAAAAATATTTGTGAAGTGATATTATGTAGCTGTTTCAGACTTTTCTGTAACATTTAATACAAATAAGTTTGGAAAATCCAAAAGTGCACGCCTCATAATCTCATTTTTCACAATTAAATTGAAATTACGATTAAACTACATTGAATTAGACCGTGATCTTCGAAAGGACTTAGTTTCGGATAATACTGAAGCGTATAAAAAAATAATGGACTTGATCAGATAAGTTTTTCGGGAGTTATCGTGACCACGCCAGTTTCCATACATACAGACACACGGACGTCCACAAAATGATTTTATTAAACATTGTTTTTATTCATTTAAAAGGCAAAATGTCTTTTAAAAATGTCATAAGTGTTGAAACTAGCGTTTTTCCTTGACATTTATGTGTAAATATTATTGTACAAGTGCGATAGAAAATAAATAGAGACACATTTAGTTAAAAAAATCACTTGATTTTTGTAAGGCGAGAGTAGAGCACTACCTCATGCGCTTCGCTTATGAGGCGTGCAATAAAACAGAATATTTTTTACGTTATAGTGTTCGCAATACTACCGGTATGGAAAGATATAACCGTAAATACCTATGTCGAACTCGTAAGTAGGTAGGTAAGTATTAAACTAATTCTGCGGTGCGACCCTAAGTATAAAACTCACAAATCGCCGTGTGTACAGATAAATTGTTTCGTTTGTAGTAGTAGTAGGTATATAAGTTACTCTGAATCTATGAAGTGTCATACCAGTGCTAATGTGCAGGTGGAAATTTGCAGTAGATCCCAATTGTTGCTGCGGGGATATACAGCCTATGTCCAACTCTACTGACTTTTGTCTATTGAGAATGGCATACAAAAAATAGACGAAGCCGATAGCGACGTTACTAAATTGATTGACAGCCTTCCATTCACCCTCTAACTTTGCTTTATATATGTATTTTAGAAAACCATTCGCAAATAAATAATGCTCAGTCATTCTGAATACATAAAAAAAATTGTCTAAATAACTCGCTCCATATGAAATTTGCTTCATTATTTTATCTTACAAATTGTATTCATGCTGACTGTCGACTGTCGATTGTTCTGTTATCGATAAGAGATTTATCGCATGTGCATCACTAATGATTTTGAAAATGGAATAACAATGAGTCCATTTCTAGAATGCGTATGCTCACTCGAGCTGTATTTTTCTACATTGTTTGTTTATTTTAAAATACCTTTGATTGTACGTTGCCATATCTAAATATATATATATAACTCAAAGGTGACTGACTGACTGACTGACTGACATAGTGATCTATCAACGCACAGCCCAGACCACTGGACGGATCGGGCTGAAATTTGGCATGCAGGTAGATGTTATGACGTAGGCATCCGCTAAGAAAGGACGCGAGCGAAGCCGCGGGCAAAAGCTAGTTAAGAATAAAATTGGGTATTTTGGTCTTATGAGAAAAAAAATTAAAAATGAATTCTTAAAATAGCCTAGGGAGGCTAATAACAGTCATAAAAAACCAAAAAAAAAATATTAAATGAAAAGTTTTTAGTTTTTATAATCAGTTTTTAAATACCAAATAGTAGCCGTTAACGGCTACACAAATAAAGAGCATGGGCTATTTTAACTAACTTTATTGTTCCACAATACAAATTATTTTACAATTGGCGGACTTTAACTCTAAAAGTCTACGTCATACGCAGGTGTAAACTAAAAAGTGTCAACTGTCCAAATATATATATACATCACCGCATTTGTTTACAAGCATAACTGACGTCAAGACCACAGAGCAATATGGCGTCCACTGCTCCAACGTTATCAGCATATAACGAAATTTAAAAATGCCTAATTTAAATGCATTTTTATGGCACTTATCTTTTTAGGGTTCCGTAGCCAAATGGCAAAAAACGGAACCCTTATAGATTCGTCATGTCTGTCTGCCGTATGTCACAGCCACTGTTGAAACTTGGTAAGTAGATGTATTCTGTGAACCGCAATAAGATTTTGACACAGAAATATAATATATTTTGGGGGTTTTAATATATTTATAATAAATTTTGGGGTTCTCCATACTTAGAACTGAACTCAAATATTTTTTCGTGAAACCCATACATACGTGTGGGATATCTATGGATAGGTCTTTAAAAATGATTTTGAGGTTTCTAATATTTTTTTTTTCTAAACTGAATAGTTTGCGCGAGAGCCAAAGTGGTAAAATGTTGGTCCCCCCCGTAGATAACTTCTAAAATAAGAGAATGATAAAACTAAAAAAAATATATAATGTACATTACCATGCAAACTTCCACCGAAAATTGGTTTAAACGAGATCTAGTAAGTAGTTTTTTTTAATATGTCATAAATCGTAAAATGTTACTTGCTGCTACGGAACCCTTCATGAGCGAGTCCGACTCGCACTTGGCCGCTTTTTTTTATCTGGTTTGTTAGCACTATGAGACATTTAATTGAGACATAAAAGTAAGTGTAATAGCCTATTTTTATATCATCATATAATTTCCGGCATAATAAAAAACTACTCTACCTGTCTTTCTCTTCCTGTGGATGTCGTCAAAGGCTATTATTACTTGTCAAAGGCTAAGCAAAAATATCTCATGCAAGTTATCTTCCCGGTGTAAGAGAAAAAAGATGATACAGTTAATATCCAGAAGGCAAGTACTCCTGTAGCGTTTAAGAGTGCAGTGCGTGCACATTATCTTCGGGAACTGTTAGATAGAATATAAATATTATATTTGTAGGTTATTAACAGTAAGTGCTTATCTGTGTACATTTTGAATGTATGTTTTGTGTATGCATAAAGGTACATAAATATTTATTCTTCCTAATGTAAGTCACATAATTTGCACCTCCTATTTAAGTCTTATTTTCTTACTTTAAGTCCGCCTACTACATATAGTAGAATAGGATTACTCCAAGTCTTCCCGTGGATGTCGAAGAAAGTGACTTAGGAAACACAAGCTAAACAAAGCTTATAAACATCAATGAGACCTTTCCAACCCATCTGGCCAGCGTGGAGAGTGTAGGCCAAATCCTCTGACTGCTCTGGCTTATATATCGCTCTGGTAGTACAGAGAGGGTCGTGGAGTGGAGACTAAAAAGACCTGATGGTGATAATTAATGTAATGGCTGCTTTTCTCCCGGCGCAAAAGATGATTACTCTGAATAATTTCAATAGGCGATATCGCTTGCAACTCATCACTTCCTATATTGATTTTTTTAAGAACACTATCATGCCACGGAATAAAAACGCAGCGTAGGACACCCGCCTGCTAGATGGATGGACGACCTGAACAAAGTTGCAGGAAAACGCTGGATGCAAGCCATTTTATTGACTCTTAAAGAATAAACTTACTCCTATTTACTTACAATGAGCCTAAAACTAATTTAGTGTAGTTCTAAAAAAATAAAAATAAATTAGTTAAATTTTCTTACAATATTTTGCTGTAAATATAATATACTTTTTCAGCCTTGATTTAAACATTTTGGAAATCCCGAGATGAAGCCTATGTCCAGTAGTGGACTTCCTGTAGCTGGTATGATGATGAAAAATAAAAAAATGCATCTAAATAGTTTGATACAAACTGTTGACCGATACCTAGTTAAAAATTACTACAAATTGAAAGCAAATAAACGGCTATAAAAAGCAAAGGTTAGTGACACAGGTCTGTTGAACTTTGTATTGAAAAAAAAACTATAATGATGCCATTGTTTTCGTCTGATTATGCGTGTGAATGGTGGAGTTATTTTTCATAACGTTTATGCAAATATTTGCTATTGGATTCCTATTTTGTTGTCTTTAAATGTTGTGCAAGTTTTGTTTGCACAATTTTTTGTTTTTTTTCCTGTTTTTCCTTTTTATTCTTATTTTATTTTTCTTTTTATTAAGATAAGATAAAACTTCTTTATTGCACTAACTATAAGAAGAACATTTATAAATTTAAGTAGGTACAAAGGCGGGCTTAACTTAACTTTATTTCTACTTAACTTTAATTATCTTCTATTTTTTTTTTGTTACTGCAAGTTTGTCTTGTGAGTCAATTTTGTCAGTACAGCAACTTTTATTATATGTTTTTTTAGTTTTTTTTTAACATTGTTTTATTTTAATGGCTTGTTATATTATTGTAATTTAAATTAAAATAATTAAAATACGAGTAAGTATATCCTAGTCATGGTAGTTTAGTGAATAAAGAATTACATATCGTGGATTTAAAAATTCTTTGAATACTATAATCTCATTTTACTATACTCTTTTGAATTCGGATTCTAATAAGCAGTTCTTCAGATTTATAATCTGCACTAACATCTGGTTATGCATCGTCGGCAGATTGCAGCGACAACTGGTCAGCACATACTATTGTTTAAATCTGGATTCTCTTGTTGAAAAATAAGGTTTTCAGCTAACTTTCATCGCAATCCCTTTTCTTCATCTTAAAGCGTGCTCAGTTGCATCCTCACTCAGCTGTGCTGCTTCGGAGTCGTTTTCTTCTCCAAATATAATGCGCATGTCCACAAGGATGCCAAAGAACTTGCGAAAGGGAGAAGAAATATCTGAAAGAAATTTTAAGGATTTTTTACAGACAACCCACAATACCCAAAACACGATTGAGAATTTTTGGCTCGATAGAAAAAAATCACAAACATACCTCTAAATTTGCTTTTATAATACATATTATTATTTTATACAAACACCTTTTTATATGAAAATTATACCAAAAAATGTATTATCTAAATATCTATCCGTTTTGGCTACAAAAAAAATTATAAATATAATACAAAAAAAATTATAAATATAATACAAAAAAAATTATAAATAAAACACTGCCACAGAATACATAAGAGTCAAACAGAATGGTATCTCACAGCGTCTCCCGCAAATTGGCGTCCCCGCACCTCTCCCCCGCACTTTGTAAGCTTTGACGGCTCCAAACCAGGGTTTAATTACTAGCCGCACGCAATACGCGACGTGTGTTGTCTTGAGAACTGTCAACCAATAGTAACCATCATGGTGAGAAGGTGCGCGTATAATAATTGTTTATCCACCCAATACTCTAAGAAAGTATATTTCATACATTTCCAAATGATGAAAACAGGTAAGCAAAGCAACAATATAATTTCACGTTATTACCCAGCAACCATCTTGATATATATACCCTTCTCGCTCTCTCGCATTGGCGGGAGATACACAAGAGCGAGATTGTAACATTACCGGATTGCTAATAAGCAATCCGGTAATGTTACATAGGCTCCTCGCTCACAGGTAATCACATACACGCAAATGCCAACTGGATTTCCGCCGGTTTTAGTGCTAAATGCCATTGTTGACATTGACAACTTGACATGCTAAGTGTAAGCGTGATAAACATTTGTTTATTTTTATTGAATTTATTCATATAATTAAAGTATAGTTTTGCGCCGAATATGCAAATGACTATATTACAATAGTGAATTAGTGAAATTAGTGCGTTACAATATAAATGACTCAATAATAATCAGTAAAGTGAACTATAGGTGAAATGGACAATGGACACAATGAAAAATATTTGTAAAGTGATATTACGTAGCTGTTTCCGACTTTTCTGTAACATTTAATACATATAAAGGGTAGGGTTTAGGGTTCCAAGGCTGTTCTTGGTGTAGTCTATTGTCCCCCTTCTACTAACTATTTTTCGGACCTTGAAATCGAATCTAGACGCATTCGGATCGGAGTACACACATCAAATAATTTTAGGGGACTTCAATACAAATCTCATTAATGGTGGTGATTCGGCTCGGTCTCAGAAACTTAATCATATCCTGGATTCAGCTGATCTTAAGGTCTTACCATTGAATGCCACTCACACAAACACTAACACTGAAGACACCTGGCTTGACCTAATAATTTGTTCATCTGCGGACCATGTTGTCTCACACGGACAATATCTAGCCCCATGTTTTTCTCGTCATGATCTCATCCACTGTTCGTATAATCTCAAACCTCCTAAGAGAATTCCCAAAACTCGGCATCTCCGTAGTTTTGCGAGAATGGATGTTGACAGACTAATAATTGACGCTGCTGGAATGGGGTGGGATAGTATATGGGCTGCCGCAAGTGTAGATGAAAAGATTGAAATTTTTAATCAGCTTTTAACTAACCTGTATGACCAGCACGCTCCTATAAGGAAAGTCAGAATTAAAAGACTTTCGGCCCCTTGGATAACACGTGGTGTTCGAATGGCTATGCGTAGAAGAGATAGGGCATTCCGAAAGTTTAAAAGGGACCGTTCTGATGATAACTGGGCTTTGTTTAAAGTTGCAAGAAACCGGTGTAACAGAATGATGCGAGACGCTAAACGCCGTTTAATCTCCGATACTATCTCCTCTTCTTCAGCTGCTGATATCTGGAAGTTCCTAGGAACCCTGGGTATTGGCAAGTCAAATAACTTAGATATCCCTTCTTCAATTACGTTAGACGATATCAATAAACATTTCTCCACATCTTCTCCATTGGATCTCCTAACAAAATTGAAAACAATTGCTTCTATTCAGTCTCTCCCAAGTCCCAACATTCCTCAATTTGAATTCTCTGCAGTCAGTCAGGAAGAGGTAAAAAAAATATTCTTGGCAATAAAAACCAGGGCTGTTGGTTGTGATCAAGTAAATCGCCGCATGATCGAATACATTCTTGATATTATTTTACCAGCCATTACCCACATTATAAATCACTCTCTGTCAACATCCCAATTTCCTTCTCTTTGGCGGAATGCTTTTATTCTCCCCCTTCCCAAAACCTCTAATCCTTCCCTTCCCAGCCACTTTCGTCCCATCTCAATTCTTCCGCTTTTGTCCAAGGTTCTTGAGGCTTGCGCTCATAGGCAACTCACCTCATTTTTTCATGTTAATGGACTGCTGAATCCATTACAATCTGGCTTTAGACCTGGGCATAACACTGTATCTGCTTTACTTAAAGTGACCGACGATATTAGAGCCGGTATGGAGGACACTAAACTCACTGTGCTGGGTTTAGTGGACTTATCTAATGCCTTTAATACCGTCGACCATGATATCCTCCTAGCAATCCTTTCCCATCATTCCATCTCACCTGCGGCAGTTGACTGGTTCTCTACTTATCTCCGTGGTCGTCAGCAGTCAGTTCGTCTCGACGAACGCACTTCCAGCTGGAGCAACATTGACACTGGCGTTCCACAAGGCGGTATTCTCTCTCCATTACTGTTTTCAATCTTTATAGATTTCATTACAAAAGAACTTCAGTGCTCGTATCATCTTTATGCTGATGACTTGCAACTTTATACTCAAACTGAAGTGGACCAGGTAGACAGCGCCATAGAAAGAATAAATGTGGATTTGAGGGCGATAGGTGACTGGTCTCGGCGATTTGGAGTAACAGTTAACCCCAACAAATGTCAAGCTATACTGGTTGGCAGCTCACGGCTCCTGAGTCGTATTGACAACGGCTCCCTGCCACCGGTTTTGTATGACAACTCCATCATTCCATTTAGTTCTAGCGTGAAAGACCTTGGCCTTCAGATAGATTCTAGTTTTGCTTGGAATGTGCAAGTTTCTGAGACTGCTCGTAGAATCACCAATGGTTTGCGCTCCTTGTACAAATTGAAAAACTTTTTTCCAGCAAATGTAAAAACGATGCTAATTCAAACTCTTATTCTTCCTATTCTGGATTATGGTGATGTGTGTTACTCTGACTTGAATTGTGACTATCTAAATAAACTCGACAGACTTCAAAATAACTGTCTTCGGTTCATCTTCGGCCTTCGTAAGTACGACCATGTGTCGGCTTACCGTACTCAACTAAAGTGGTTGCCCGTTCGTCAGCGTCGCCGGCTGCATATTCCTACAACCCTCTTTTCCATTCTATTTGACCCTAAAACTCCATGGTATCTCAAATCAAAATTCACTTTTCTTGGTAATACTCATGAAAAAAATCTTCGCTCTTCTAGCAATCTCCGTCTCGCTATACCAAATCACCGGAGTGGGTTCTTTGAGCGTTCGTTTACTGTTCAAGCGGTAAAGCTTTGGAACGCCCTACCAATTAATATCCGGAAGGCCCGTACTCGTGTAGCGTTCAAGAGTGCAGTGCGTGCTCATTATCTTCGTGAACTTTCAGATAGAATATAGATATTATGATATAATATGTAGTTTACGTATAGTTTATTATATTATATATTATAACCATGTATATTTTGAATGTAGGTTTATTCATATGTATATATATATATATATATATTATATTGTTACTGCTATCCTCATAAGGTAAATGTGACAATATCTACATAACTTGCACCTCCTTCTAAAATTTTCTTTTTCTCGGCATCACCAGTGGTTTGACTGGTAGATAAAGCCTATGGCTTTAAGTCCGCCTATTACGTTTGTAATAAAGTTAAATAAATAAAAATAAAAAAAAATATAAAACAGAATATTTTTTACGTCATAGTGTTCGCAAATCTTCCGGTATGGAAAAATATAATCGTAAATATGTCGAACTTGTTAGTAGGTAAGTATTAAAATAATTCTGCGGTGCGACCCTAAGTATAAAACTCACACATCGACGTGTGTACAGATAAATTGTTTCGTTTGTAGTAGTAGGAGGTATATATGTTACTCTGAATCAATGGAGAGTCCTACCAGTGACACTGCAAAATATCGTCAAACACGGTTCCGGGTCTTTCTTCGCTCTCGAATATTTCAGTTTTACTTTTTTTTTGTAAATTTAGGCAAATTTAGAGGTATGTTTGTGATTTTTTCTATCGAGCCAAAAATGCTCAATCGTGTTTTGGATATTGTGAGTGTCTGTAGAAAAGCCTTAAGATTCTTATTAAAAAATTTTGAGGAATAAACTGTAGGAGTTTAACTGCAGTGATGTTTTTAAAAAACTTACATTTTTCTTAGCTATGAACTGACGAAGTAAAAGTAAAGTCGTAAGACTGAAAGTCGTTCATAAATTCTTTTTAGTTTTGTGCTTACGAGGACTAGTCTATCGTTTTTAGGAAAATATTGTTATTATACCTGCAGGTAAGTAATGAACTTTTAAATGATAACATATAATGTTCTTTGTTCATATCTAATGAATGAAGTTAAATTATAATTGTAATTAAAAATGACAAATGTTAATTAAAAAAACAAAATTTGCATGCCGTCGCTAGGAGGTAAAATGTATAAGGGAAATACTTTCAGTAAGTACATAAATTTTACGCAAATAAAGACATTCTTCTTCTTCATCTAAGCGCGTTCCCGTGGCATCCTCAGTTGTGCTGCTTCGGAGCCCGGGGTGCGCTTTCCCGCTGTTTCTTCTCCAAACATAACATGCAAATAAAGACGCAAATAAAGACATTGATTGATTTAAAAAGTTGAATAAAAATATTATCTCTCTTTGGTAAAAAATGATTGTACATATCAGTAGTTAAGTACAATTCAATTCAATTCAATTCAAAATATCTTTATTATCATAGGATATTTATAATATCTCTTAATAATAGTCACTTTGTTTTGTTTTGCACAAATGTTGATGTCAAATCGTTACTTAAAGCTAAGTTTACGCCGCTTCCTAGGCGCAAGTGCAGAAGAAGCGGCAACAAACTGCACTGCACGTTTTCTCCAAAGACGTCAACTAACAAACTAAAAACTTAAAATTAGTTATATAGATGGACAGAGATTACATTGTTTATTATGTCATAATTAAATTGAATTATAAGAATTACGAAATTTAAAATAATGTCAATTTGTAAATTTAGTATGTACCAATGTACCTACATTATGACATGTCTAAGTATACAAACCTTTAAGAGGGACCCGCGCCAAGCTCAAGCCAGACCTTTTTGTCTTTAAGATAGTCATCGGTCCTATAATAAGCCTTCTCACAGAGTACTTTCTTTACATAAGCTTTGAATTTTCTGTCTGGCATATCAAGGACCGATTCTGGCAATTTATTATAAAAAAGTATACACTTCCCCATAAAAGACTTACTGGCTGTATTCAGCCTGTAATACGGGCTAACTAAGTCATTCTTATTACGTAAATTTCTATTTGTAAAATCACTTACTTTATTGAACATGGAAATATTTTTCCTTACATACATTATATTTTCAAATATGAATTGTGATGCAAAAGTAAGTATACCTATTTCCTTGAATGATTCCCTCAGTGAGTCTCTCGATCCTAAACCGTAAATGGCACGAATTGCTCTTTTTTGTAAAAGAAAAATAGTCTGAATGTCGGCTATACTCCCCATAGAAGTATCCCGTAAACATTAGACTGTGAAAGTAACTAAAGTACACTTGTCTAGCAGTTGCTACATCTGTTAATTGTCTTATTCTCCTAACAGCGTAAGCCGCAGAGCTAAGCCTATTAGAAAGTTTAGTTATATGAGCGCCCCATTGAAGTTTCGAATCAATTGTGATTCCTAAAAAGGTAGTACTTTCAACCAGATCGAGTTTCCGACCATTAATTAGTATGTCAACGCAGGCTTGATTCACATTAGGAAGAGAGAATCGAATGCATTGGGTCTTGTTCGCATTTAACATGAGGTTATTGGCCGAAAACCAATCAGAAATTAAAGATAAGGTGCTGTTCACCGCGCTAGCATCACTGTTATGTCGATCTATTTTAAATATTAGCGAGGTATCATCAGCAAACAGCACCATGTCAGCCTCTTTCTCAACCATGTAAGGCAAGTCATTGACATAAACTAAGAAAAGGAACGGTCCTAGAATTGAACTTTGGGGTACGCCCATTTTCACATTAGACCCGTGTGATTTTACGCCGTTTATATCAACAGTTCGAAGCCTATCTGTTAAGTAAGATTCTATTAATTTAATTGACTTATCATCAAAACCGTATTGACGAAATTTGAGCAAAAGTGTTGGATGATCAACGCAATCAAATGCTTTAGAAAGATCGCAAAATGATCCAATTGCATAATTTCTGTTTTCCCACGCGTCGTAGATATTAGTAATAAGTGCTACTCCTGCATCGGTGGTCGATTTTCCAGCAGTAAAGCCGTATTGTTGGCTATGGAAAAGATTATTGGTCTTAAAGTGAAGTAGCATTTGATTAAGCATTATCTTTTCGAACACCTAACTCAAAACTGGCAGAATAGAGATAGGTCTGTAGTTGCCAGGGTCTGTTTTTTCTCCTTTTTTGAATAATCGGATTAGTTTACTACATTTCATTAAGTTAGGAAATATGCCTTCATCAATACATTCGTTAAATATAAAAGCTAAATCGGCAGCAATTATGTGTATAATATGACTTACTACGGCTACTGACATGCCCCAGTGATCTTCACTATTACTACTCAGTTTACATAGTTTGGACTATATATTTTCACTAACTGCCCCACAGCACTATCACCCACTGTTCCCGCGAGAATAAGCCCCTAAAAGTTTATATCGACAGACAAACAAACAGTGCCGGTAAAACCTCAGCCATGGGAGATTTATGGCACCAATAACCCCGCAGGGTGAGGTTAAAAATGTATTAGAAAAGTTTTGATATATAACGTGTAACAAATTATACTGAAACTATTTTAAGGGTGAATTCAGTCCATGATACAGAACAACTTTTCCCAAGGAATATATATCGAAATATGGAAAATAATTTTTTGCTTTCCATACAAACTCGGATCAGATGTTCGGTCAACTTGTATGGGAAACTAAAAATATTTTTTTATATTTCGATATAAATATGTTCAAGTGCAGCGTAGGTCGTCCGTTGGCAAGATGGGTAGACGACATCAGAAAATTCGCGGGTCAAATGTGGATGAGAGTAGCTCAGGACCGTGGTAAATGGCATGGCACCATGTAAACTGGGTTTGCGCGGGCAACAAGTTTGTACAGAAAGCATTTGATTTAAGTCAAATAATGTATACACATAGATAGAGGAAGAGTTGGGACAGTAGATGAGAAAAAGGATTTTTTAAAATATTTTGTAGTTTTCCTAAAAACAAGCATTGAATTTACCCAAAAACATGCAAAACGCACTTTGCGCGGGCAATAGTTATGGCTTAAGTAGAAAAGACCACTAAGAAAATTACATACCTAGTTATAGGTGAATAGACTAGCCAGTAGACGAAAACCGTATTTTTTTAATTTTCATTCAGAAAAAGTAAGATAATTGTAAAGAAACCTGAAAGAAATATTTTAGAAAATCTTGCTACAAACTGGCTTGTTTTTCTGCGTAAAGAAATATTCTAACAAGGGATTGCATATATTTTATAAAAATAAAGGCTATTTTGAAACTTCATTCTTAATATTTGCTTACAATGCAATCACGCAATAATAAAAAAAATAATTTTAAAAATTGGATGTTTTGCAACGTTTTTGACAGAATTTTCTGAAATGGCGGCCATGTTCCTTTCATACAAATTCAGTTGCCCGCCGGGCGTTCAGGGAGGAGGCCGTGCCGAATTTTTCAAAAAAATCCATTTTCGAATTACGTAAAATTGCATTACAGTCTAAAATATTTCAATAAAAAACTATGTACATACTGCCAAATTATGTCATACTTTTGCTACACTATGGTACAGTTTTGACATTTTGTTGACGTTCAAGTAAAGATGTAATGCTATCGCAGATACGGCATCGCACATTTTTTTTTTAAATTTTATTGAAAATTAAGTCAATGAAAAAAATAATTTGGTTTGATATTACCTATATCTTTTAATTGGCGATTAGGGTGAAAATCGGATTGGAACTTTCTCGGGTCGCGGAATCATATTAATAATTTTTGTAATAAATGGTGCTGTTTAATTAGGGTTTTACAATTATTTTGAGGGGTGATTCAGTCTCAAATTTTGAACAACTTTTCCCCATGAATATATATCAAAATATGAATTGACATTATGCGTAATATATCGAACCACAGGCTATACTAGATCTATACTTGGCTAGGCAGGCAGGCTATAGTAGGCTATTTATCTATACTAATATTATAAAGAGAAAAGATTTGGTTGTTTGTTTGTTTGCATTGCATGGCTCCGAAACTACTGGACCGATTTAAAAAAAACTTTTACCGTTGGAAATGTACACTATCCCCGAGTGACATACGTTTTGTGTGTACCAAGGGCGAAGCCGGGGTGGACTGCTAGTATAGTATAATGATATTAAAATAACAGTCAAAAAACAAAAAAAAAATCTGCGTTTTCACACAAAAGTGTGCAGCCGCCCGGGAAATTTGTATAGGAACCGATTTTTTTGGTTTTTTTACTGTTTTTAGGGTTTCGCTTGTCTGTCTGTCCGTAAGTCACAGCCAATCTGCTACGAAACTATTAGAATGATTTAGTATTAGCCTACACTATATATATACCTACACCTATGTAACTTAGTGACCCAAAGATAGACGTATAACGTAAATAAATGAAATTTAAAAAAGGGGGCCACTTATGGTGGGTAAATTAGACATTAAAAAAAGTTTTGATAACAAAATCGTGAGACATATCAAATGAAAGAACTTTTTATGACATTTTTAAATATATATTTTTAAATATATTTTTCTGTCAGTGGAACACAAAACGTGTAGTTTTCCAAGTCACCGCTTGCGTAAAATACTATTTGATTGTATTTTTGAGAACGTCCTGTCAGCGATAAGTAATATTGATTTACGCAGAAATATCATAAATTTGTCTATGGTTCCCTAAAATTTAAACTTAACCAAATTTAACCGGCCACGTGCCGTGACGGGCCATGTGCAGTGCAGGGTTCCGTAGTCAGTACCTACTTGTTTTATGTAACTTACAACTGCCTAACTTTAGGTCTGAATTCAGTCCATGATACTGAACAACTTTCACCAGTGAACAAACGAAATACAAAAATTATTTTTGATCTCTTACACACAAGATTTGGCAAAATGTAATATTTATGTAATATATGTATGGAATACGTAAGGACAAATCACACTAATTAAGCTAGCCCCAAAGTAAGTTTTAAACTTGTATTATGGGATACTAACTCAATGATACTATATTTTGTGATAAATACATACATAGATAAACACCCAAGACCCAGGAAAATTTTAAAAAGACCATTTTCTAACTTGCCCTGGCTGGGGCTTGAACCCAGAACCTCCGGATTAGCGGTCTAGCGTGTTAACAATTACGCCACGGAGGTCGAATGGAAAGCAAACATTTTCTTTTCATATTTAATTATGTATCCTTAGAAAAAGTTGTTCAGTATCATGAACTGAATCCACCTTAAATTAGTTTTAGTCAGGGAGACGTTATATACTACTGCCGTAAATTTTTTAAAGTGTCCACATACAACCGTTTAACTGACAGAGAGACACATAATTGTAACAAAAATTTCCAATCAAAAACCAAATATTTCACAAACGGATTCTAAAACGAAAAAGGGTGTTCATAATCTTACAATATTTTTGTAAGACCTATTCAACGACGTCTCACACCACCCTTTTTTTTTCAAGTTTTTATTACCACATATCCATGCCCATTACAATTACAGCTTTCTAGTACTAATAGTCTATGAGTAAAACTGGGGACAGACAGACAGACAGACATGACGAAACTATAAGGGTTTCTTGTTTACTACGGATTCCTAAAAAGCTGCGTGAAACTAAACAGATTCTCTATTCTAAGGGGTCTTTGTCATTTGCGCTTTAACAAATTTCAAAATACGAGTAATCAAAACCACTTGTGCAAATATTTCGCTCCACTTCGCAAACGATAAATTCAAAAATTGATGGATGAATGACCGTGCTTTTACAGGTTAAGCAACTTCTAGCTTGGTCACAGTTACGATGGGTGACCGTGCTTTCAATTTTAATGTTGTCCAAGTCAAATGTTGAGATTCTTATGAATAAATTTCAGTTTTCTCTACCTACATAACTTGGCAGCTATTTAAATTTCAATCTTGTCGGATTTCAATGTATTGTCGGAATTTGAACTTGGCATTTTTACATTTATATTTTTGATGGGATAAAATAAACACCCAAGAACCAGGATAAATTAAAAAAGGCCATTTACCAACTTGCCCTGGCTGGGAATCGAACCCAGAACCTCCGAGTGACGGACTAGCGTGTTAAGGAATCGCGACGGAGGTCGACTAATAAATTGAAAAAGTAATAAATTTTACGCAAGATTCGAATAACTATAACTTGGATTTTTTAGAAAGTGCTATATGAATTTCACATATATTTAAACTCGCTTTTTAAATAAACGTCTTGCATTCACGCACACTACTGTATTTTCGACTTTACTTTTTCTACTGATAGCCTGTCTACTAAAGTGTTAAGTACATTATAATGACGTCTGCCAAGGCCTTAATTCAGAAATAATAATTCAAACAAAATAATTCTTTGATTTGATTGATTTGAAAATTTTAATAAGTATCACGGACTGGAAGTCTTGACGAAAAGAAAAAAGTAAGCTGTATACTAATTCTACGTTACAATTTATGATTACCTACATCTATTGTCCCGTTTACACATTATTAACTCTATGTGATTCATCTTGACATTTTTATCCCCCTAGCGGGAAAATTTTGCATATTTCAGAGCCAAATCCGACCACGTGGCTTTGTGCATACAGTCCTTAAGAGACGCCTATTCCCAGCAGTGGGAGGTTCAAGGCTGCGAATGATGATGACGATGATATTCCTTGGAGAAAGTTGTTCAGTATCATGGACTGAATTCACCCTTATAAATTTAAATAGTTTCAGAATATTTTTCGAACGCCAAGTCGTTACGCTTTCAAACGGGCGGTTCATAAACGGTTTCTCCAAGAAGTCTCTTCTTCTCGTGGTGTCCCTGCGCAGTAATTAGTAGTCATCCACATATGTATTTATTTATCCGAAACGCCACTTTTGGCAAAAAAGGAAACTAAAGCTTAACGTTCTCACTTTAAACTGTAAACAATGGTTCATGAAATAGTTGGAAGGGTTATCTAGGTTTTACTAGCTAACATTTTGAATGATATCTCCGTTTCCTTACAAATTTATAATTTATTTCTAATGACGGCAGCACTGGACTCCGTGTATCGTCTTAAATCTATCTAGTTGTTATTGATAGTGACATTTATACTTTATTATGTGCACATTGAAGCTAACACAGTTGTTTAATCACCGATTGTGTCAT
The DNA here is from genome assembly GCA_963576875.1 of Acrobasis repandana. Lineage (NCBI taxonomy): Eukaryota > Metazoa > Arthropoda > Insecta > Lepidoptera > Pyralidae > Acrobasis > Acrobasis repandana. The sequence continues at coordinate 1,841,437 of OY756231.1, read as the reverse complement.
TTATTGATATCATAACTTAATTCTAATTGACCAGGCTTAGAAGAATGACAATTATCGACTTAGGTCATCGTAAAGGAAGTACGGATATAGGCATTGCTTAGATGTAATAAATGAATATTTTAATAACTGCTTCGATTTTATCTCTTTAATAAAGACATTAGCCTTTAAAACTAAATTGACAGAATGGCTTCTGGAACACTGTTTTTATTCCGTAAAAGAATATATAAACCATTGTGAGAGTAAAAAAAAAATATTGTAGAAAATTGCATTTAATTCCTATAACCTAGTTATTTGTTTTAATTTATTACTGTGACGTTTTAAATATGTATTAAAATTCAATTACTTATTTCAATGTTTGCAACTATATGTAATGTAAACTATATAAATGTAATGAAGTAAATATAAATACCTTGATATTTTTTAATTGCAAAATATTTGCATGTCTGTTCTCGGACTAATACATGTACTAAACTGCGATGACAACGACTTATAAAACAGTATTTTGGCAAATAAATGATTATTGATTATTGATCATCCAATCATAAACTGTGGTTATTGTATAGGTACATATAATTGCCCTTTTTACTGTACTCAACCAGCGGGATCGCACTTTAAGGCGAAGATATAGGCAAATGGCCTTGAAGTGTGAAATAAATTTTTAACTCGTAAATATGGTGATAATTTCCATATTGCTCTACGTCATGCACTAGATAGCCCTTTAAATTATTTTATGAACTGCCGTTAAAACTATTATTGGTGATCCGTCTAGCTTTAAAACATGCCGTGGCCACTTTTGGCGGAGGCAAGTTTTAAAGCTAGACAGACTAATGTAAATACTTTCAACGGTGGTTTATAAAATAATTTAAAAGGCTATCTAGCGCATGACGGAGAGTAATATGGAAATAATCTCCATATTTACGAGTTAACAATTTATTTCAAATGAGGGCGCCACTTCAAGGTCATTTGCCTATATCTTCACCTCGTTTGAGAGGAAACACATAGGTATTTGTAAAATCTATTGCTGTCGCGCTGCGCCCGAACCACAGCCCGAACAACAACCGGGCGAGTGCGATAGAGCAAAATCAACGTTTCGTAGTCCCCTGATGATTTCTTCTGCAAAACTTGTTTTATTCTTTTTAGTGTTCCGTACAAAAAATGAAAAAACGGAACCCTTATAGGATCACTCGAGCGTCAGTCAGTCCGTCCGTCTGTCACAGCCAATTTTTTTCGCATCTACTGCACCGAATCAGGTGAAATTTGGTAGAATGTTGTAATCAAAATGTGCAAAGTAAATAATTTTTTTTTAAAATAAGGGTCATTTTCGGGGGATAAATTAGGAAATTAAAAAACAGTTTTGATTTTATTCATGAAAGAAGACGAAAATTGACCATTCCCCCCCCCCCCCCCTGATCTCTGAAACTACTGAGCCTAAAATTTTGGAAAAAAATACAAAATATATAGGTCAATGCTTGTAGATCACAGGAAAACCTATAAGAATTCAATCAATTGTACGAAACCCTTTCCACGCGAGTTTGACTCGCACTTGGCCGGTTTATTTCATTAAAAACTTAATAGCACTTTGACGACCTCCGTGGCGTAATGGTTAACACGCTAGACCGCTAATCCGGAGGTTCTGGGTTCGATCCCTAGCCAGGGCAAGTTGGAAAATGGCCTTTTTCAAATTGTCCTGGGTTTTCGGTGTTTATCTTTATATGTATTTATCATAAAATATAGTATCGTTAAGTTAGTATTCCATAACACAAGTTTAAAACTTACTTTGGGGCTAGCTTAATCAGTGTGATTTGTCCCTATATATTTATTTATTTAATAAACTGTAAAGAAATAACTTTCAAGTAAGGTACCTAAGTAACCAGATTTCATTGACTCAAAATTAAATACGTAGATACCTATGATAATATGTACCTACGCTGCTATATATTCAAGTATAGAACAGGGACCCATGCTTGAGATAGCTTCAAAACTCCATGAGATAACTGGTCTATATTTCTATGTCAATGCCTACCTACAAATAATAAATTCTGTAAAATTGTAACGCTCCTACATTCACCGCTTCGATTCTGATTCCATTTACGCAAACAAACTAACAGTAATAACAACGCAACACTCAAACACACACATAGACAAATATGCATGCCATTGGTCGCGACAAGGTCACGCTTCGTCGTCGGGTGGGGGCGGTCACCGCAACGAGCGGTGAGGTACAATGCGTGGCTTAGGTACATTTTGCATAACACTTTCCACAGATGTCAAGTATGGATTATTAAAATGTTTATAAAAGGTGAGTCCTGTGTTTTTCATGTCTGTATGGCTTCTACACTACTTCACGGCACATGACGGCATTTTTAATGAATCAATTATCGCAAAAACACAGCAATGTTCTCAAATAAAAATTTTTGCGACGCAACCACACGACTCGAGTGTCACAGTGAACTGTCGCGCAGCCCGGTTAATATTTTAGGCCCCGCCCTCCCCGGTACATATCGCGTGGAATTATTTTTCGGGATTAGTTACGATTCTAGAGATTATTATTCGTAGATGCCTACCAACCCAATTCTCGTCTCGGTAGCAACCGAGTCACAAGTCACGACATGTTGCAGCCGATGAACTATAGTAAGGTCACGCAGTATTAGTTTCCGAACGTACTTTCTTCGTTAGTCGGCATCCTTACAACTTGAGCTATTACATCAGTCTTCATCAGTGTCTGTTTTATGCAAAAAAATTATAAAACATCTAGAATGCCTACGAAATGGCAAAGCCGTTCCCCTTAGATTTCTTTAATCTGAGCCGTTCCTAATAAACATACCTAAAGTTGTAGGTGTCCCTTTCTATTCTATTGCACTGTCAGTTTACGGGAAAGGGACGTCTACAACTTTAGGTACGATTTTTCGGAACGTTAGGTATTTCATCATAAGCGTTATGGAAATATAAACTTTATGTACGTCGCATTAAGTTTAATTTTGAATGATGTTTTTTTAATATTATTAGGTACTTGTAGTCATTCTAGATTGATTTTAATTTCTTTGATTTTATGTCGATATGATTTTCTTTGGGAAAGTTGTTCAGTATCATGGACTGAATTTACTTAAATATGTTTTTTAGACGGTATATTTAAGGCCTAAAGACGATACCATTTTCTAGCACATTCATGTTTAATAATTGAATGCAATAATTGAAACATACAATTGCAATAATACAAGTACTTACCTTAAAATTCTCAAATCTAAAAAAGGGCTCAGCTAATCTTTCCTCTGCATTAGACTGGTATCAACTATTTTGATTCACTTTGATCCACTTTATCCACCTCCAGCACAACTCCACATCCCACAAAAGCTGAAAAGTAAAGTTTTTGACCAATGTGACCTGCCACTATTCACCTACGGAATGTAAATGATTACCATGACTGTGAAATCTGAAGAAAAACTCAGAGTTGCTCAGTGGGCAATGGAGAGAGCAATGTTAGGAATAACAATGCTCGATCGCATACGAAACGAGCTGATTCGAAGGAGGACCAAAGTCAAGTCAGGAACGTTGTTGATACTATAAAAAGACTTAGGCCAATAAGCGAGGTAGAGGACACCCAGCAATGCGTTGGGTAGACGATATTAAACGTCACGCAGGCCGCAAATGGATGCAGATGGCAAGGGAGAGACACAAATGGAATGATATGGAGGAGGCCTATGTCCTGAAAAGGATAACATAGAGGCTGCTATGGATGGATGGATGGATCCACCTCCAGACCTTCTCGCAGTTGCATAAATAATCGGTCAAGTGCAGTTCGGACTCGGTCATGAAGGGTTCCTTACCTCCGTACAACGTTTTAAAACGCTAAAAAAACACATTTTTTGTATGACGAACTTTATATTATTTTTAGTATTTGTTTTTGCAGCAGCCACAGTACCTAATACATAATCGGTAAAAATTTCAAGTGTCTTGCTATCACAGTTCAATATAGCCCCGTGACAGACGGACGGACAGACAGACAGACAGCGGAGTCTCAGTAATAGCTCCCGTTGGCAACCTTTGGGTACGTAACCTTAAAAATACAGTCAAGGCAATATTACTTACTGTACAAAAAGAAAATCACACACGTCGATTTCACGAGCGAGCCATATTAGGTCCCTTTAATGATCTAAAAATAAACGGAAATCCGAGACATGCCTTACAGATGTCGATGGGCAAAAAGAGGCCAACTGTGGGCAATTAGTGGGCTATGTGATGGATTGTTTTTTTCTTTATTTGGAACTAGTATACAGACCTCCTAGTCAGTGGTATGATCCTATGATACATTATGATACCAACTTACTCTAGGTCTATTTCTCTTACGAGTACACTAGTAGTTCATTACGAGCTTAGACCGCGCGATTATATTTCCCTAAGTAACACCTAGATCCAAAGTTAGAACGCGCTATGGGTTCGTTTGTTACATAATTGCGGACATTTTATTAATGTTTCAAAAACTACTGAACCGATTTTGATGCCCAACCAACTTAAAAATTCTATTGATATTTCCTACATGCCTACCAAATTTCATCAAAATCAGATAATCAGTTTGGCAATTATCGCGGTACAAACATACATACATACTCGTACATACAAACAAACAATGTGCTTTCGCCCCTAACTCGATTTAGAGAACAAATAGGAGTGCGTAACAGAAATTCGAAAAACAAACGTGCAAAGAATTGTGGTTCGAAATATCTTAGTAACGATTTTGATTGAAATCCGTCGACTAATAACGCTACAGCAAACTCCTCCATTTACCCCTTTATTTTTCATTTATTTTCGCCTATAGCATCCACTGCTGGACATAGGACACCGCTCTAGATCGAACATTTTAGAAAGCCTTGAGAGAGACCTAAGCTATTTTCCCCTTATTTTTCACTTAATCAAAAATCGCGATGGACTAAAAAATATTAATAAATCAAATATCTTGTGGCCAAATCATGAACAGATAGACGGACAAAATCATCCTTTGGCCAACCTCGAAACTGAGACACTTTACCAAATACTCTTCCCGACTAGCACGGTATAAAGTGCTTCTAAAAACTATAATGTACTATGCCTCGAGAAGTCCCAGAATTCCGGCCACGTCTTAATTTTATTGCTCTAGTTCAGAACCTTATAGTTTTCTGCACTGGAACTATTTCTAGTCCATAGGTGTACGGAACTAAATCCCGGGTTTCGAAATATTGAGTCGTAGAATTCTAAAATGGTCGCTACAAAAATTGGATTGCCCAATAGCAATAGACGGTGAGCCAATTTCAGACTTTCATGGTTATAACGAATATTCCTCATAATTAGACTTGTTTTTAGAGTTCCGTACCCAAAGGGTGCAAACGGGACCCTATTACTGAGACTCCGCTGTCTGTCCGTCTGTCACAGGGCTCTATCTCATGAACCGTAATAGCTAGACACTTGAAATTTTCACCGATTATGTATTACTGTGGCCGCTATAACAACAAATACTAAAAATAAAAAAAGTAAAAATTAAAGGGGTCGTCATACAAGAAACGTGTTTTTTTCAGCAGTTTTAACTAGATCTTTTATAATGGCATTAACTAGATAGGTACTTGAAATTTTCACCGATTATGTATTACTATGACCACTATAACAACAAATACTAAAAATAAGATAAAGTTAAAATTAAAGGGGATCGTCATACAAGAAACGTGTTTTTTCAACGTTTTAAAACATTGTACGGTGATACGGAACCCTTCATGTACGAGTCCGACTCGCACTTGCCCGTTTATTGTTAAGACCATCTCATAATTTTGCAATAAATCTATACTTCTATACTAATATTATAAAGCGGAAGAGTTTGTTTGTTTGTTTGTTTAAACGCGCTAATCTCAGGAACTAATGGTCCGATTTGAAAAATTCTTTTTTTGTTGGGTAGTCCATTTATAGAGGAAGGCTTTAGGCTATATAACATTACGTTCCGACAACCACGCGAACGAAGTCGCGGGCACAGCTAGTAACAAATAATTTCTTTATTTTAACGACCTTCGTAGCGTTAGTTAACAAGCTAACTCCGTCACTAGGAGATTCTAGGTTCGATCCCCAGTTAGGGCAAGTTGGTAAATGGCCTTTTTCAAATTGTTCTGGGTCTTTAGGTGTTTATATATATGTAGGTAGGTATATGTATAGTATGCGTATGGTCTTAAAAGACCTGGATTATGATGATGATATGTAATAGTATATTAAAACACAAGTTCAAACTTACTTGGGGGTTAGCCCAATCTGTGTGATTTTTCCCTATCTACATACTCGTATTTATTTATTTAGACCAACTTATTTTTAGACGAGAATAATCTTTACACCCCTTACTATGAAGACATGTGATTTAGACAATAAGCATTTTAGACGAGTTGCCGTGTGGTTCCCGGCAGAGCAGAATAGGACCACTCCAAGTCTTCCCGTGGATGTCGTAGAAGGCGGGAAACACAAGCTAAACAACTTGCAACTAAACATCAATGGCCCGTCTGGCCAGCGTGGAGAGTGTAGGCCAAATCCTCTGACTGCTCTGGCTAATATATGGCTCTGGCAGTACAGAGAGGGTCGTGCTTCTGCAGTGGAGACTAAAGAAGACCTGATCATGATGATGATGATGCTCCCTATGGTTGACTGGGAGAAAATGCTCTCAGCATTAAGTCCGCCATTTGTTAAAATAATATCATTTTTACTTTGAAACAATAAAGGTTTATTATAAAAATAAATCAATAAATACCCTGAAATCTTCAATTACGCAAAATGCAAAACTGCAAAAACTGATTCATTTAAATGCATTACTATTAGACGTCTCGGGCGACAGAAGTAAAAAGTGCAAGTTTACAAAACCATTAAGTTTTCATTGGGAGAGAGAACTGACTGTTGCGAGTTCGTTTTGTTTTGTGTCCATTGTCGCAGGTGCCGAAGACGCATGTACAGGATGCTTTAAATAGTTTTACAATTAATATTTTGGATTGTAGGTTTTTGGTGAGAATCTAGCTACAACGTTAAATACGATGATCAAATGACTTAAGTTCGAATTTTTTTTTGTTTGTTATTTTTTTTTTCTTTTTAGTGCGTATACTAAGAACAGGAGAATACAAAAAATACGATAAATCGAAACAGCAAAGGCAAATTTATTTCATTTCATGGTATTTATTATATAATATTTATTTTCAAAGTTTTATTTTGTAGTATATTTCTGACATTACATAAAATATTGTTTATTGTTAACGTTTTTACTACTACAACTAATTTATGACTACAACAAACTAAAGTTAAAAAAGTGCAAGTTTACAAAACCATTAAGTTTTTATGGAGAAATGGTACTGGCTGTTGCGAGTTCGTTTTCTTCTGTGTCCAATGTTGCAGGTGCCGCATAAAAATGTACAGAATGTTTTTTTTTGTACGAATCAAAAATATATAAGTTGCATGATGACCAAATGTACTTGCTTATAAAAAATTGTGCGTATACAACCTTTTTAAAAGTGTGTTAATTGCAAAAATAAAAGAATCATCTAATTTAATTTTTTGAGAAATTTGCGAATACTTACAAACGTGTCAGTACCCTATCTTCTTTCAAAGCCACAAAAATGCAAAACATTCCTAGATATTAAAATTAAATTTTTAACAAATGTTATTTAAAAATCCTATATAATCATCGAATTATTCAATTTACAACATTAATGATTTGTTACTTTAAAAGTTCTAAAAACAAAATACTTACAACATAATCTAATACAAAAAAATATAAGGTCATCGAACTTCATCCAAATCAGCCAATCCCATCAGATCAAAAGACATTATTTAGCATTGGTGTTCTACACCAAAACAAATGGGTTCCCAACTCATTCCTATCTCCGATCGCATGTACCCACATATTTTAAAATCCGATACAATCGACGTCTGTTTGGGTGCTACCAGTTTTGATTCTTTTTTTTATGTTTTTGTCTTACAAAATCGTTTGTTCTGGTCTTAAAAAGCCAAACACTTTTAATCTGTGGATAGGTAATTGTCGATTTTGTTTTTATTTATGGTGTGTGGTGATATTAGAAGGTCAGATAAACTAATTATAAACAGCCTTTTTATAATTAGGTAATATAGACTATTCATAATAATTGACCATTATTATGTCCACAGGATGTCCAATTTCCTGTGGATAATCTTATCAGCATATCAAAAATATAATCATCTTCAGACGATTGTATTTTTATTCCCACTCTTAGGCAAATATCCCCCCATATCTCTCTGCTATTGAGTTTCCGTGTGGTTTCGGGTGAGAATATGACCACTCCATCTCTTCCTGTGGATGTCGTAAGAGGCGACTAAAGGATTAAGCACAAACATCTCGTGATACGACTGCATTCCCAAGGAGGGTTAACGTCAGGAAGGCGGTCGATCGTAAAACTATAGCCAAATCTTTAAACACTTCTGGCTATTTCTTCTCTAACGCAAGGTCTTTGTTATCCTTGGGTGACCATTGACATGCATGTTGTAATATTTAGAGAAAAAAAAGCGGGAAAGCGCACCCCGGGCTCCGAAGCAGCTTAGCTGAGGATACAACTGAGACCGTGCTTGGGTGAAGATCTCTCTGTGCCATTAAAATAACAAACTACGTCAAATTCTAACTTCTTTAAAGTCAGGTTGAAATAAAGAAATCTATCAATAAAAAAGAGGAAAAACCAACACCCGTATACAAAACCAACATTGCAGCACCAAAACGAGACTTCGGACACAATTAGTTTGTACACTGAAATCGCATTATTGCCGGCGAAAAAAGGATCAACCTGTATTTTAAAAAGAAAAAAGCCAAGTCTCCGCTGAGTTGCGGCTTGTTCCAGCTTTTCTCCGAGAATTTAATTTTTGAGAGTGAATTTCGCTATAAAAATGTACTCTAGAAATATACAAAGAATTTGGCGCTTGTTACTATGTATTTTTGTATAGGAAAGAGATGATAGTATTTATACTGAAGTGTTCTTAACTTTAGTTGTATTTTAGAACTGTAAAATTTTATTAGAATTCGATTTCCGTGGCGTAGTTGTAGCCTATTGGCTAGTCTGCCACTCTGCAGGTTCTGGGTTCGATCCCCGGCCAGGACTAGTTGAGACAGTGTAGACAAAGGGTGCAAACGGTGAGACTCCGCTGTCTGTCCGTCTGTCCGTCTGTCCGTCTGTCCGTCTGTCCGTCTGTCCGTCTGTCCGTCTGTCCGTCTGTCCGTCTGTCCGTCTGTCCGTCTGTCCGTCTGTCCGTCTGTCCGTCTGTCCGTCTGTCCGTCTGTCCGTCTGTCCGTCTGTCCGTCTGTCCGTCTGTCCGTCTGTCACAGAGCTTTATCTCTTGAACCGTAATAGCTAGACACTTAAAATTTTCACCGATTATGTATTACTTGTGGCCGCTATAACAACAAATACTGAAAATAAAAAAAAGTTAAAAATTAAAGGGGGTCGCCATACAAAAAACGTGTTTTTTCAGCGTTTTTAACTATATCTTTATAATGGCATTAACTAGATACTTGAAATTTTTACAGATTATGTATGACTATGGCCGCTATAATAACAAATACTTAAAATAAAACGTTAAAAAATTAAAGAGGGTCGTAATACAAAAAATGTGTTTTTTTAGCGTTTTAAAACATACTTCATAATTCATAGAGAAAAGCTGGAGCTGTCAAAGTTCCATGGAGAGAAGCATGACGGGAATAAGGAAAAGAGAAAAAGACTGATAACCTTGCTCGTATAGACCAACTGAAATGGAGATGGTCCGGCCACATGGTGAGAGACAAGCAAGACAAGTGGAGTACAGCCGTCTCAGACACCAGTATGAGGCCTATGCCAAGAGGCACACTGAACAGCGTGACATAACATAGAATAGATAACTATGTACAACCGTAAACTGTAAAATTTAGAATAAAGGGCTTATTATATTATTATTATATCATATTATATTATCCTCATCGTCAGGTCTCTTTTTTAGTCTCCACTGCAGGAGTACGACCCTCTCTGTACTTCTAAAGGAATAATGCAGAACTAATGAAATGAATATAATCCCGCAGGCTACTTGATTCTCATTTAAACTGAAAATCCTTATATCCAAAGTATACTAAAGAGCAAAAAACCACACACTGGTACACACTTCCAAACTTATTAACTAAGCTTAAATCTCTGAGCTTTTTCACTCGCCGAAAGTTCAATTAGCTTATACTGAAATTTGATTGCAAAGTTTCATTGAATCAAAAGTTTATAAGGAGCTTAAAGCACAGACAAGTTTCTCATAGAGACGTTTAAAATATTGGTCCAGGTCCGGACCTCACGGAAGTTGATAGGGTTGATTTTAATAAAAGTTTATGTCGTGAGGGGAAGTGGTTTGGGAAATTAATTAGGGGAAATTATGGCGTTAGTTTTACCCTTTGGATTTGGACATTTAAGATATCGTTAGATTCGCCGCCGCCCGTTAGCCGTGTGTTTCCTAGCAGCGTAGAATACGACCACTTCAAGTCTTCCCGTGGATGTCGTAGAAGTCGACTTAGGAAACACAAGCTAAACAAAGCTTATAAACATCAATGAAACCTCTCAAACCCGTCTGGCCAGCGTGGAGAGTGTAGGCTAAATCCTCTGACTGCTCTGGCTAATAAAGAGGGTCCAGCTCCGGCAGTGGAGACTAAATAAACGGGCAAGTGCGAGTCGGAATCGTACATGAAGGGTTCCGTACCACCGTACAATGTTTTAAAATGTTTTTTGTATGATGACCCCCTTTAATTTTTAAATTTATCTTATTTTTAGTATTTGTTGTTATAGCGGCCATAGTAATACATAATCGGTGAAAATTTCAAGTGTAACCGTAATAGCTAGCTATTACGGTTCAAGAGAGCCCTGTGACAGACGGACAGACAGACAGACAGACGGACAGACAGACGGACAGACAGACGGACAGACAGACGGACAGACAGAGAGACGGACAGACAGCTGAGTCTCAGTAATAGGGTCCCGTTTGCACCCTTTGGGTACGGAACCCTAAAAATTGACCATGAAATTCGTCCCAAAAACCCAAGTCCTTAGATAGTTTAAGAAAAATCAAAATAGGGGATTTTTGGCAAAATTGTACCTACATTTTTGATAAATATATTTTTTAACTAAACCTAATTATTAAGTAGGGTATCAAACTTAAGGATATTATAAAAAGATTTCAAAAATATATACAAATTATATGTTTTAATGTAATTTTGAATGAGTGATGCAAAAAAACAACATACTCGTATCACTTCAGCCGCATAATGTCCACTACTGACATAGGATTTTTCTCAAGGATTTCCAAAACGACCGATTTAGAGCGGCAACACCCAGCGCTTTCCAGCGACAGTCAGGTCGTCTGACCACTTTGTGGGTGGGTGTCCTACGCTCCGCTTGCCAGTACGTAGTCGCAAATTCAAGAACCTTTTTGCCCCATCGGCCGTCGGTTTGTTGCGCTGTGTGTCCTGCCCACTGCCGCATCAACGAGCTAATCCGCTGGGCTATGTTAGTGACTTTTGTTTTCCTACGAATTTCCTCATTTCTGATTCGATCACGTAGAGAAACACCAAGCATAGCCCTCTCCATAGTGCATTGAGCGACCTTGGAGCCTTCTTATCAGACCCATAGTAAGTGACCACAATTCAGAGCCATAAGTCATCACTCATCACACACATTGATTATACATTTTCGTCTTAAGGCACTAAGGTATAATCTTAATCCTAATCCTAATCCTAACTAATATTATCCTAACGTCCTAATCCTAACTAATATTATCCTAACGTACTAATCCTAACTAATATTATAAATGCGAAAGTGAGTTTGTACATTTGTTTGTTTGTTTGTTACCTCTTCACGCTTTATCTACTAAACCAATCTTCTTGAAAATTTACATACACATAGTTAGGAGTACTGAGAAGGACAAAGGGTACTTTTCATCCCGGAAAAATGTAATGTTCCCGTGGGATACGCGAGCGAAGCCGCGGGCAAAAGTTAGTAAAAATAAATAAATAATAATAGGTATAATAACATAAATTTTATTGTTATATAATGTTATAGTTTTATGATATATGTAATAGATAAAAACATATGGTTAGACTTACATATAATTCATATAACACTTTACATGATACATTAAAAAACTGGTCGGCTGATAGAAGGAAAAATGGCGTTCCTTAGGGATTTACACAGAACTACGGAAGCGAATCCCGAATAAAATATTCAAATGCACAGGAAGTAATTAGGAGATGTGTTTTTATATTCCACGCTCGGTGTTTCTTTTGCGACTGGCTGCTTTATAGTTGGGGAAACACATTTGTACCTTTTTGGTTTGTTTTCTTTTTTCTTTGTGCTACCTCACTTTTAGTGTGATGGAGGGCGACTTTTTTTTTTTTTTTGGAAACGGCTGAAGTATTTTTTTTATGTTTTTAACCCCACACATAGCCACCATTTTGAAAAATTTCGAAAAAAATTGGTTGTCTGTAAAGTCGGTTTACGGACGGTAGTTTGACGTGACAACGTCAAACATTCCGAACTGAGCCGATCGCTCGAGCCGATCATGCCTCTCTCTCGTTCGTGCCGCGCTCTCGCTTGCGGAACGCAACAATGAGCGTAACGGGACAACGACGTCATCTTTTTGTGCATGCAGCCCGTAGTATCGAGTTATTAGACGTTGTCACGTCAAAAATGATTTGACAATAATTCTATGTCATTATCGAACCTACTAACAAAATTTTACGAGAACAGACTACGTTTGTATGGAAAAGTCTAGGTTGGTCTTGGTTGGGTAAGGGGACCCTTAAGACTATCTGATCCTAATAATATAAAAAATACGCGACCCTATTTCGTCTATAACCATAGAGGTAGATATTTACCTTTATGGATATAACTGTCATCGAGGAATAGAGACCTAACCACGTACTGACGCATTTAATACACTAGTTATTCCTTAAATTGTCTCGTTCTCCAGATATATCGGTTGCAGGTCTACCTATTGTCCCCCGAGGACTTACAACTGACTCTCCACATAGCCTATTATTTACAAATCCACTTCCTAATCTAAAACCACTCTTATTAAATCTACAATAAGTTTCAAAATCCAATATCGTTATCTAACATTATTGGTGAATGTAACCGCGCGCGAAATACTCTTCTCAACAATAGATTATAGAGTTGAATATAGGTTGTAGGGTATTAGAATATAGGATGTTTTGTACAGGATGTAATCGACGCTGGATAAAGGGTGTACCATTAATCGTAGGACGATAATATCGCCAGTAATCCACGATTACAAAACGATTGGTTTGTATACTTGGGCTGGCCGTTATATGATAAGATGGTAGTATAGTTTGGAAAAATAGTCTCTAAGTACTTATCTTTAATGCTGGTCTGGGAGTAAACTAATAATTGACCGAACGAGTGAAGCGAGCGAAGCGTCTAAGATTCTAGATAGGCCTAAATGCTTCTGTCCTCGTTTTCGCAGACAGGTCGCATTTTTCAACCGATTTTGGCGAAAATTGGCATACAAGTTTCTTGATATTTAATTTTTTAAGTCAATCGTGATTTTTGACTGGGGGAGAAATAGGGGGAAAAGAAAACTTCGCTGTAGCGTTATTTATTGACGGATATCAATCATGATTGAGAAGCACATTAAGAACTTCATTCTACACAAGATGTTGCAAAAAAAAAGGGGGGAGTGGAGGGGAATAATGGAAAGTTTGATGTAGTGTTATATGGACGGAGTTCACTGAAATTGCTTTTCTAAGCCAAGGGAATGGGGAGTTGGTTTAATGCATGGTTATAAGAGCTAGCAAGGTCTATTTTCTATGTAACTTATCTATCTATCTATTATTCCCACAGAACCACTAGTGTAGAAATATACCAGCTTTTTATGCGGAGCAGTCGCAAACTGTCGCGCGACGGTAGCTAACTGTCGCTGTCTAGAGTCGCGAACTGTCGCTGGCTGTCACTCGTAGAGCACTCAAGCCTTTACGGATTGTTATTTAAAGTAGATAAACCTATATACAGGGTCTAACAAAATATACAGAAACTATTTTAAGGGTGGATTCAGTCCACGATATTGAACAACTTTCCCCAAGGAACATATACCGAAATATGAAAAATATTTTTTTACCTCCCATACAAGTTAACCGATCAGCTGATCCGAGTTTGTAGGGAAAGCCAAAAATTATTTTTCATATTCATGACATATATTCCTTGGAGAAAGTTGTTCAGTATCACTGACTGAATCCACCCTTAAAATAGTTTCAGTATATTTGGTTAGACGTTATATAACTATCTTTAACCTATTATGACGAAACCCTTAAAAATATAAATCATAAAACAGAAATGTATCCAACATCATAAAGTAATCTTAATTCAATACCAAAGAAAGCAGTTCCGGATATCGATGTCACATATAAAAGAAATAAAACCAACGACACCCATTAAATCCCACGGGAGTTAACATCTATTACTAATTTGTTACGTAACAGAGAAATCATTTCGAGAAGTCATCAAATAAATCTACACAAAAATAAACGAAAATAACGCACGGAAATCTGACACTTAGCGCCGTGACATTGAAGTGTATTTTCGTGTAACGGAAGCAAGGTGTTACTAATCAGTAGTCGACACTATTAAGCTTTTCTGGAAACTGATCTTGATTTGTTAATTCTTAAGATAAAGTTTCTATGAAACGTGAAACATTGAATTTCTAGGAAAATTTCGATCGAAAAAGTTTTCTGTGAATATACAATTATTTTAGAGTTTGTGGTCAATGTTTTTGTTTAGTTTTTTATTGACTAACACTAGATCACGTCTATATTTTTAACGGGTTTGACAGAGCATTATAATCCGGGCTAGAATAAGATTACTCCATCTGTTCCTGTGGATGACTAAAAGGCGACTAAAGGACTAAACACAAACATTTTGCGCTTCAACTGTATTCCCAAGGAGGGCGGCGCGGCGGCGGCCGGTTGTAGTAGTTTACGTACAAATGCATTCTCAAAGAAGGTTGATGACAGGCAAGCGGCCGCGCCGGTCGTACAACTACATTCACATCATTTAAACGTTTGTGTGTTGTTTGTGTTAAATTCACAAGGTCTTTGGCATCCTTGGGTACCACTGACATGCATGTTATATTTGGAGAAGAAAAACCGGGAAAGCGCACCCCGGGCTCCAAAGCAGCATAGCTTAGGATGCAACCGGGAACGCGCTAAGATGAGAAGAATACTGTAATCATATTTTGAGAGACATCTTGTGACAATAGACATTATTACACTAGCACAGAAGACAGTAAGAGTATACAGAACGGAATCACCTAAAGTACGCGCAATATGCGTCCCCGTTCCCCGTCCCCGCACCTCTCCCCCGTTCTTGTGAGGCCGCGTGCGCCGTGCAGTGTGTGTTCGCCTGCTCTCGCCCGTCGACAAAGCGAGAACGGGGGAGAGGTGCGGGGTCGGTGAACGGGGACGCATATCGTGAGGGACCTTAGGAGATTCCGTTCTGTATACTCTTACTGTCTTCTGTGATACTAGTGAACTATAATTCACTAGTGTCACAGAAGACATCGTGACGAAACCTGCATACTATAGTGTGCAGGTTTCGTCACGATATTTTCCACCGGAAGCAAGTGGTGGAAAAGTGACAGTACATGATTACAAACTCAAAGGCACGAGTCCTGCCTAGTGAGGATCGAACTCTTGCCTCACAGATGCATAGGCAGTGCCTGATCCACTTGGCCACCACGCTGGGCAGACAGGATGGTGATAGCAGGTGGTGACAAGTTGTATTCTACTCTACCACAACTCTACCGTCACCACACGGCCATATATGACGATTTACCTGCCTACTTTTTCAAAACATGGATTCCCCTCATCTAATAACGAAATTCGAACTCACGCCTCTCACATCTGTACTGTGATTTCACTTCCAATTGGTCTACCGTGACTTCGAATCATCATCATCATCCGAGCGTATTCCCGGTTGCATCGTCAGCGGCTACGCTTCAGAGCCCGGGGTCCGCTACCTAACCTAGGCGATTTGACGAGGTTACTGGTTTTTACACAGAGCGACTGCCGTCTGACCTCCGCAACCCAAAGGGTAGACCAGAACCAATCCTAGGATAGGTACAGACGCTAGATGGCGTTCGGGACCAACGGCTTTACGTGCCTTCCGAAGCACGGAATCATCTTTCTTTTCGGATAATCAAGTGATTCAAGCCTGCAATATCCTAAACAGACTGGAAACAACTTTTCTCAAAGTATGCTTCCCAGTGGGATTTCAACCCATGACCTCCGGATCAGGAGGCAAACGCCTTGACCACTAGACCGCGGAGGCAGACCGTGACTTCGAATCATCCTGACAATATTCCTCATCACATACGAGTATTACTTACGCACTTAAAGCATACTTATTTTCTTCATTACTATCGAATCTCACTCGAAAATTTCCTTTCCATATTTTTAATTTAAATATCGTTTCAAGCATTGTATTAATCAATAATTGATATTATTGTTTATATTATATTGTATTATCACCTAAAGTTTTTTATCGTTTCGATTCTTTTTTAACCGAAAATATATCGTGTGTACGCCCTAAAGAAAATACTATCTAAAGCAATCAACCAAATTAAATCGAGAGTTTTCGAAAATACGTTCTCGGGCTACTTAGCCCAAATCAATTGCTTACAAAGTGACTGTATTTGGGGTACTTTCACTCGATGTTTGTTGAGTTCGTCTTAATCCCTCTGTCTGGCCAATAAATATTTATTGCCACTAAACGAGAGATATAAGGTATGGGAGTCGGCGATTTAAGGTGTAAGCTAAAGCGATTTTGGCTCCGTGGCTAAATTAATTTAATAGTCGACTAGGAATAATGCATTTCCTCCTTTTCTTAGAATTATTTGTTCTTAAATATTAAATAAAAAAAAACTATTATGTTTTGTCGTTTTTTAATAGGATCTAATTTAAGGAATTACTTTAGGTGATGCCAATGACCTCTTTCTACTTCGCTGCTGTTGAATTAATATCCAATCCAAGTCTAAATAAGTTAAAAACCAAAATGATTGCGTACAGTGAACTTTGATTGATCTTTTTCTTCCTCTTCGTCTAAGCGCATTCCCGTTTGCATCCTCAGCTGTGCTGCTTCAGAGCCCGGGGTGCGCTTTCCCGCTTTTTCTTCTCCAAATATAATATGCATGTCAATGGGCACCCAAGGATGCCAAAGACCTTGCAAATTGGAGAAGAAATAGCCGGAAGAGTTTAAATGATTTGGCTATGGTATTATTATTGGTACAGTGAACTTTGATTGATATCCTACCTTTTTTTGGAAAATGCCCTAAGAGGCATTTTACACTTGGTTGGCTGTCTCGCACAATAAAACATTTTTTAAGATTATTAAAAAATGTGTCGCATTTTTATAAAAGTGTTTTATTATTAACCTAGATAATTATATCGTGGATATTTAAGACATGTTTTAAGTTTTGAAGACATTGACTACATCATAAATAAGTCGATCCAAACTTTTAAATCTTTGATCAACCTACTTTTGTTTTGTCGTATGACGGCAAACGAACAAGCGGGTTGAAACATGGACTTGATACATATTTCAGTGGTTTTATAAAACTGTCTCTAGTCTTCCTTTGCCACTTCTTATTTCTTTTTTTCCTCCAATAACGTTTCAACACAGGCTTTCGTTAGAAGTTGGAACTTACATATGATAATAAGAACATATTAACATTTTAAGCATGTAAATCGCTAACGCCTTTCACTCGCACCACAGAAAACTATTGAGATATAAAATCTATTTGTGCGTACATTGTTGATTTGCCAGTAGATTGCATAGTAATAGTGCATTGATACAATCTCAATAATTGAGGACCGTTGTCCTAGATTGATTGGCTTCCATAGGGCTTTGACATACAATTAAGTAGGTACTTAGCTTTTAATAGATTGAGCAAGCAAAAAGAGCTTATATGTCCTCTTAATTTCCAACCACTATTCATAAATAAAATCGGCCAAGTGCGAGTCGGACTTGCCCATGAAAGGTTCCGTAGCAGCAAGTAACAAAATATAAAAGTTGTAAGGGTAAATTGCGGTTTACGATTTATGACGTATTTAAAAAACTACTGACTAGAGTTCGTTCTCGTTCAAACCAATTTTCGGTGGAAGTTTGCATGGTAATGTACATCATATATCACATTTGCGAAAAACGGCCACTTTTGGCAAATGTGCGTAGTAAAGCTTAACGTTCTCATTATAAACTGTAAACAGTAGTTCATAAAATACTTTGAAGGGTTATCTAGGATTTGATAGTAGCAAAATTTTAAATAATGTCTCCATTTTCTTTGAAATGATTTATTTTAAATGGGGGCAGCACTGGACCCCGGAAAATTTAGGTACGGCCTTAAATTACTGATGAAAGTTCAGTTTTCATTAGGGTAATCCTCACTGAGTAACAAGATACACACCACACACACTACAAAATTTACAAATACGGGTATAAATGTTACTAAACTAAAAGAAAAAGTATCAAATACTTTTAAAAATATTATCTTCTATTCAACTGAAGCTAACGCACAATCAAATACAATATCTGAGCTATTTCTACAGACAGCGCACCAAATGTGTCGCGAAATTGTTTTCTCGAAATATACTGTGTTGTGATTGTTTATTTATTTCATATTTCTTTTATAGCTAGCAATAGCGCTTTCGCATGTTAAGTAACCCCGGGTTTTTTTTTATTTATTTAGTCTAGGGAATAGTCTGCACTACGAATAATAATCCCTAGAAGCGTAACTAATCCCGAAAAATCATTTCACGCGATATGTACCGCGGCGGGCGGGGCTTTAAATATGAACCGCGTGGCACGACAGTTCGCCGTGACACTCGAGTCGTGCGTTTGCGTCGCAAAAAGTTTCATTTGAGAATATTGCTGTGTTTTTGCGATAATTTATTCATTAAAAATGCCATCATGTGCCGTGAAGTGGTTTAGAAGTCATACAGACATGAAAAATACAAGACTCACCTTTCATAAATATTTTAATAATCCATACTAGATATCTGTGGAAAGTGTTATGCAAAATGTACCTAATCCGCGCGTTGTACCTCACCGCTGGTTGCGGTGACCGCCCCCATCCGACGACGAAGCGTGACCTTGCCGCGACTAATCTAATGCATATTTTGTCTATGTGTGTGTTTGAGTGTTTCGTTGTTATTACTGTAATTTGTTTGCGTAAATGGAATCAGAATCGAAGCGGTGAATGTAGGAGTGTTATATTTCTAGAGAATTTATTATTCGTAGAGTCTGCACTTGGATTTATGACCACAAGAGGCACAAAAATTTCTCGAACTCCTCAGTACTTCGGAAGACCCGTTAAGGCAAAATGCCACCAAAACAGATTTTTTACAGCGTTTGAACTTCAAACAAAACCATTTATTTGCTTTCAAACTCAACTACGAATTTGCCATAAGTTTTGCATGACACTGAATGCTAAAAATATTTATTAATTACTGGCGTAAGATGGTGCAAACGAAACTAATTATACCCCTCTCCCACGACGACTTTTTGACGCGCGTTTCGTAAACGCGCCACAGCATCGCTACTAACGCGCATTAGTTGCATTTGCAACGCGCTACAGCATCGCGACTGTAGCGATGCAAACGCGCGACCGTGTCGGACGACATCGGGGAGAGAACGGAGGGAGGGTGGCGCGTGAGGAGAACCAAGTTACTGAATCACGTTTGCGTCGCGACAGAAGCGCCACAGTATCCCGTTTGCATTGCGACGCGACGTGTTTACGTGAGCGAGGGTAGACAGCTTGCGACCGCGATTGTATCGATGGGAACGTGCGACAGAATCGCTACAAAAAGTCGCCGTGGGCGAGGGGTCTTAGTCTCCTCTACACCTTGATGGTACAAGTCAATGGTGCATATGGTACAATGGGGCCAAAACACGATTTATATCAATTGCCTCTATAGAAACTTCGGAGAATCAGTTTTATTCAATCTATCTATCTATATTTAAAAGCTATGCTCTTGTCGGTGGAGTATGAATTATCTTCCATTTGTCTCTCTTATCTACCAGTTGTTTTACTTCGCTGTATGACACGACTTTCACCTTTTCCTTTATCTGTTTCATGTAGCTATGCCTCGGTCTTCCTGGTCCTCCTTTCCCTTCTATCTTTCCTTCCATGATGGTCTTTATGAAGTCGTCATGTCGTAGCAGATGACCCAACATCTTTCCTCGTCTATTTTCTATTATATCCAGAATACAAGGTGCATTCTGGACATTCTCTCCTACCTTTTCAGAACCACCTCATTTGTAATTTTTTCAACCCAGCTTATCCTTTTATTTAATAACTAGCTGTGCCCGTGACTTCGTTCGCGTAATGTTATATAGCCTAAAGCCTTCCTCTATAAATGGACTACCCAACAGAAAAAAAGAATTTTTCAAATCGGACCATTAGTTCCTGAGATTAGCGCGTTTAAACAAACAAACAAACAAACAAACTCTTCCGCTTTATAATATTAGTATAGATGTATTTTATTTATGACTAAGACCAAGCCTTGCCAAGCCGAAGGACCCAAAGGTTTAATTCAGAATGATAAAGGTGGAAAAGGAAATTAAGATCGTTACAAGTCACTAGCCCGCTTTGCCTGTTCCCTCTATCGACTTCTAAGATAAGCAGCTTGTAAAGTCTAAGTTTTTTTTCCTTCCAGACCAGTCTTATTTTTTTATTATTATAAATACAGTTAAAAGTGAAGGATCAGACGCAGACGTCACGTAGTAGCCGCATCTGTACAAAGACACACATTTTCACACTTGTATTGAGAACCGGTTGGAACTGGTTCGTAAAATAACAATATTGGTTCGAACTGGTTTGAAACCAGATCGTGTATTGTTTTGAATACGGATGACTTATTTTGTGGTTAGTTGTACATTCATTCTTACATGTCTGGTCTGGGAGAAAAGAAAATAATTGGAATTTACCAGCTGCTTCTCTTCCTGCGCAGATCGTAAAATCTAATCAAAGGGATGGGCGTAAATAAAAATCATGTAAATAGGCGATGCGGCTAGCAACCCTTCACTATTTTGATTCTTTTTCCATCTTCTCGTTTACCATCACCACAGGCCGGAAACTCCTAAGGTACGCGCAATATGCGTCACCCAGGCGGCCCCGTTCCCCGTCCCCGCACCTCTCCCCCGTTTTCGCCTCGATTTCTTACGTTGGCCGTCAAGAACCGGGGGAGAGGTGCGGGTGCGGGGAACGGGGACGTATATTGCGCGTACCTTAGAAGAGTCCCTTCTGTTTACTCTTACTGTATTCTGTGCCATCACCCTAAAAGTTGTCTTGCAGTCCTGGGTTCTGTCTGCTTAGAGCAGCAAGACCCAAAATGCTCTTTCTGCCTGGCATACCACTACCTATTAGTGTGACATTTTTCTGTATTTAATTTTGTTATAACGTTTATCCTTCCTCCTTCGTGCTTCGGAAGGAACGTAAAGCCGTTGGTCTCGGCTGTCATTGTATGGCAGTCGTAGCTATGCATGCAGCATGCCTTAAGGCAGCTTGAAAAATCTGACACCAGTGTTGGCCACTTACATACACGAAAAATGAAAATAACGTTTATCAAATTACAGAGTCTAACAAAATATACTGAAACTATTTTAAGGGTGAATTCAGTAGAATTCTTCGAGAAAGTTGTTCGGTATGATACTGAACAACTTTCTCAAAGGAACATTATATATGAATTTTTTTTTATAATATATGATGTTCCTTCGAGATAAAAATATTTTTTTCATATTTCGGTAAGTATATGTTACTGAAAGTTGTTCAGTATCATGAACTAAGTCTACCTTTATTATAGTTTTAGTATATTTACTTAGACGTTATATATAATGAACTTTTTAAAAGATAGATTAAGATAATGATACAGAATGAAGTAATCTTTCTTTTAGAATTTTTTTAATTGTTTCTTCTTTTAGATTATTATGTCCCTTAAACATAATTATCTAAAAGGTGGAAAAATTAAAAAAGGAAAAATCTTTATTTGCTTCCCATTGAAACTTGGAGCAGTTTATCAGTGAACTTGAATGCCGAAGATTTTTTCATAAGTATTGTGTGAATTTGTCAAAGTTATTCATCCAACAGGGAAACAGGCGTGATAGTATGTAAGTAATGGGCATAAATAAAATGTGTAGGCACGTGTTATTTATGTACAGCCGTCGAAACGTCTGCGACAGCGAGGCTGGTCTTTCTTATCTTACATCTGTGGCACAAGTTCAAGAGAGGAAGCGTTTTTACGTAAAGTACGTTACGTTACGTACGTTAAGTTTTTTAGCTTGCCCTTTTGGTGTTTGATAAATCCAAACTCATAAAAGATTACTAGTAACTTTAATTCGTTAAATAGCTAACTACTCGTAATTACAAATTCCAGTACGCTAGATCGTTAATTCAAATATAAGTACAACTGAATTACACTAAAATCACTATTTAGTTGCAGACAACCTCTTAGTTCGACCGTCGTCGCTCGACTGACTTGTCTGCCTATACAAACTTGACAAAGTAAAATCAATGACAGCCGCGCGTAACGGGTGATCGTCGAACCACCAATCACGCGCGGCCTGTGTTGCCAATACAATTAAATTAATTAGTATGAATTAATATTTTAATCTAGCTATATTTATTATTTATACGCTGACATGAGAGTGAGAGATTTATTATTTATATTTTTAATAATTACCTAATTATAATAAATAAAATCACACGACTTAAAAATCATCACAGGTGTTTTTGGATCAAATCTTGCAAGATTTTGAGCCACTTCTCGGTTTTTTTTTAATTTATTTATTTATTTTACTCTTTATTGCACACAATTTAACAAATTATACATAAATAATACAGATAAATTTTAGCATACAAAATAAATAGGTTTCTGATTAAGATGGCATTTTGTATGCTAATGTCCACATGATCACGAGAAGCTGATCTGATGATGAAACCGGAAGGAATAGGAACCCTGTAATAAAACGACGGAACCACATCGAGTTTGAGCTTATTATATTTGTTTTGATAAGTTCTTAGGCCTCACAATAAAATATTGTACGAATTAGTTGTTTTTTCAATAATCTTATATACGTCCTATTTTGTTAAATCAAGTTTTTCTTCAGAGTCAGTCTTTCAAAAGGGGCGTGAAAAGATTACTTCTAGACTTATGATATCTCATGGCTTTAGGCTCTATCTATCCAGTAAAAGACAAAGACGTACTTAAGGTGAACATATAGGCAAATGTTGCAAATGGCAAACTATTATTGGTGATCCGTCTAGCTTTAAAACTTGCCGTGGCAACTTTTGGCGGAGGCAAGTTTTAAAGCTAGACGGACTAATGTAAATACTTTCAACGGTGGTTCATAAAATAATTAAAAGGGCTATCTAGTGCATGACGAAGAGCAATATGGAAGTTATCTCCATATTTACGAGTTAACAATTTATTTCAAATGAGGGCGCCACTTCAAGGCCATTTGCCTATACCTTCACCTTAATTAAATTTAGTATGTTTGTAACCTTTAATTGAATTTGTCTTTTTTAGGGTTCTGTACAAAAAATGAAAAAACAAAACCCTTATAGGATCACTCGTGCGTCTGTCTGTCCGTCCAATTTGCTCCAAATCTACTGGACCGAATCAGTAGAAATTTGGTAGAATGTTGTAATCCTATGACCCAAACACATATGTGCAAAGTAAATAAATATATTTTTTAAAATTGTTGTTATTGAATTATTGTCTACGGAAATGACAAGGGTCATTTCCGTAGACAATAATTAGGAAATAAAAAAAAAGTTTTGCCAACCTTACTGTGTCATATATCAAATGAAAGGGGTCGTTATGAGTATCTCAATTATATTTTTGTTATTATTGTAAAATGAATAGTTTTGATTTTATTCATGAAATAAGACGAAAATTGTTCCACGCGTGTTCAATGGTTTCTTCAAAAAGTTTTCACTTTACTTTAAAAATCCTTTATTCTGATAAACATCATTTAACATTCACACAACAATAACAGCTACACATATTTTCTGCTTGGTCTTATGGTTGACCGGTAGAGAATGCCATATGGCATTAGGTCCACCACTTGTACAATATTTTTGTGCAATAAAGTGTTTAAATAAATAAATAAAATTTTTAACAAAAGAAACAACCGACTTCAATTTTTTTTAGGAGTTTCTTCCATATCTCCAAAGTTCTTCATAATACCAACTTGGTAGTAAAGGCTTTCAAATAAAAAAATAATTATCAAAATTAATTCACAATTAGCGAAGATATCGCGTAACAAACATACATAAATAAAAAAAACATACAGTCGAATTGATAACCTCCTGCTTTTTTGAAGTCGGTTAAAAATAGGTAAACTACGAGTTAATCTTACCAACACACTAAATCAATTGGTTTCAATTATCTTGTACATTTTGTACCAAATTTTGTAGTAAATTAAGTTAGTGTGATTTCTCTAAATATTAGTTTATCTCATGACTAGTGTAAATGTTTCCCTCGTACAGCCAGTATCAAAGCTATGTAAATAAAAACAAATCTGAACGTCGCCGTCGGTGCGTCTCGTAGCGATATCGTGGTGTATGGTGCAAGTTATAAACGATCGGACACGAGCTGATAAAGCGGGTGGCAACTGATTTACGGTTGAATGCAGTTTATTTTTCACTTAAGTGACGAAGTGGGTTGCAGAGTAACGACCATTGAAATCAATGCTAGCAATGGCTTATGTGAGATGTCGTGTTCTGCGAAAAAGCGCCGTGTCAAGGCAATTTTGTAAAGTAATAACTAAATCTAATCTAATATAATGGATGAGAATTACAAAATAATAAAAATATATCTACTACGCTATTTTATTGTTTATGTGTATTGCATAATAATGACATTTTGTTACAGGTCAATGTCATTTATAAAATTTGGTATCCTATGCAGCGTAGACATATTCAAAGGCTAAATTGACGACCTCTGTGGCCTACTGGTCACCATGCCAGGCTGTCACACCGGAGGTCCCCGGTTTGAACCCCGGTCAGGCCAAAATGAACTTTTTCAGATTAACCTGGGTCTTGTATGTTTATCTATATATGTATTTGTTATAAAATACAGTATCGTTGAGTTAGTATCCTATAACACAAGTCTCGAACTTACTTTGGGGCTAGCTCAATATGTGTGATTTTTCCGTATATATTTATATTTATTTATTTTAAAAGTACGAGTATAACTCAAATGTTAATATTTACAAAAAAATTATATTTACAAAGTAGAAAAATTGCTTACTTTTTTATTTTTTATTGCCGGTTTTTCTCTAAACCCAAAACAAAAGTTTAATCTTTTTACTTCTTTTTCCATACCATCATCATAGACCTTTTTACAAACTGATCACTCTTGATTTGGGCCACACGTTGATGACACACTATCGTACACTGAACCACACGAAGGACGCAGTAAAGTTTGTTTTTAGACAGTTGTGTGGACCGACCTTTATTATAGCGCTTTAGTTTACCTAAACTAGTAAACTTTTACTTTCTCTAAATGTATTTACCTGGTTACTGGATACAAGGTAGAACTATGGCAATTAAATAAACATGTAATTATTTAAAAAAAATATTTTATTCTAGAAAAAAATCTAGAAAAAAAAAACTTGATATTAAAAGATGAACTAAAAATATACGAGTATTTACAACAGAAGTTTGTTTGTTTATAAAGCTTTATTGTACACAAAAGAAAAGCAGATATAAAAAAGTAAAGTAAACATACGACGGCGGACTTATCCCATATAGGGATCTCTTCCAGTCAACCGGCGGAAGTATGCCTAGGATGCAACCGGGGACACGGATGAGCCAGGTTATTATGTCGTTTTTTAGCTTTTCTTATTCGACGTATAGACGAATTTATCGACACCTCTGAACCTAAAATCAATCAAGCCACAAAGACTGCAAAGTACCAAAGAAATATACAATAAATACACAAGAGAAACTTATGATTATAATAATCAGACGAAGTCAGGTAAAAATAGAACTATGACAGTGAAATAAAAAATGGACCAAAGGCAGGTTATAATTGAATAAAGTTCAAGTACATTTGAATTTTTAAATATAAAAAAAAGAAAATGTGTAATGTCACAAAAGTAATTTGACGAGTTTCTTTCATATCTCCAAAGTTCTTCGTCACAACTCCACTAAATTTACATGGGACCAACTAGCTAGATAGTTTTCAAATTAAAAAAAAAAAAACACAAAATCGGTTCACACTAGCTAGATAGCTTTCAAATAAAAAAAAAAACAAAATCGGTTCACAATTGGCGAGGATATCGCGTAATATACATACAAAAGCATAAATATGCTGTAGAAAGCATACAGATGTAGAGCACAGAAAAGAAAACTTGATGAGCCGTCATAAAGCAAAATTACGGCTCAGACCATCAGCAAGCTAATTCTGACAAACGGTAAAATGAACGGCCCTTCTAGAGGATAAGGTACGTATTTAAATGTCGTAAAATTTTTACGAGTACATTGTTTTATTTAATGACTTTTTTGTCGATACATATAAATACGAGAGGATGTAGTTAAGGGGGAGTAAACAAGCAAGGAATAAGGAGAGTAGAGAAATGTTCCTTTGCCTTTTCTCCGATGCTAAACAGTGAGTAAAAAAAAACTTACATTTGGTACAACAACTAAACTAACTAAAACAAGACTGTGTTTAAGACTTAAAACTCATCTTAAAATTAAATAAGTTTGGAAAATACAAAAGTGCACGCCTCATAATCTCATTTTTCACAATTAAATTGAAATTACGATTAAACTACATTGAATTAGACCGTGATCTTCGAAAGGACTTAGTTTTGGATAATACTGAAGCGTATAAAAAAATGGACTTGATCACATAAGTTTTTCGGGAGTTATCGTGACCACGCCAGTTTCCATACATACAGACACACGGACGTCATCAAAATGATTTTTTAAACATTGTTTTTAGTTATTTAAACGCAAAATGTCTTTTAAAAATGTCATAAGTGTTGAAACTAGTGTTTTTCCTTGACATTTATGTGTAAATATTATTGTACAAGTGCGATAGAAAATAAATAGAGACACAGCCAGAGGATTTGGCCTACTTATAAAAATAATATTTCATCTAAAGTGCCAAATCAAGGCATCATGCCCAATATCCTAGCGGAATTCTCCTGAGCTAATCAGCTGAGCGAAGAACCGCCTACTCACGGATTTGAAGTTGTCTCGATGAGGTGCATTATTAATTTTTTTTTTTGCTTCGACACTTTATATTTACTTCACAGCAATTAAAACTTTGAATTTTTCGGTCAGGACAGTCGATTGTATTTTATCAAACTTAATTCAACCAGAGCTTTCAATATTTAGGGATACATTTGGTTGACCATTTCTGAAGTACTTAATAAAAAAATTACGGGTTGCACTCCGGGAGTGCCGGCAGAAGTGAAAACTTGAATATTAACGTTGAGTATTTTTGATATTTTGGAATGGTTAGGGAATAATTTAGCACGAATTGCTTTAATTATCAGTATAAAAGTACTATCAAAAAAAGTGCACAACGCCGCTTAAGAAGTTTTCACTTCAAAAATTATACTTATAAAATGTTGTAGTCAATAATGAACTTTATATTTGCATTATTAAATGAAGCGTGCCTTTTTTCTTTCAGCGCCGGCGTTTTGTAAACATTTGTACCATTTCTTGCGCGTATATTGTGTCTTGTATTTTTATTTTATATTTCTGTACTCTCAGTTATTTGTGTTGCAAGTAAAACAGTAGTAATTTTTATGGCTGTTTTTATTGTTATCTTTGAAGGTGATACAAGTTCACTATCACACACGCTAATAAAATGGAGAGCACGTATAGGTATATAACGGGAGCCACATCCGTTTTATTTTATTTTAATCAGTAGGCGATGAACTAGCTATTACTATAATTTTTTTTTTATTAAAAAATTGAATATTTTTTTCAGCAGTTTATAACTTCAGCCATTATTTTAGTAAGTACCTATTATTAATTTTATTTTTTTGTTTATTTTTAAGAAGTTCTTAAAATTGTATTTTTGTACAAACATACATATACCGCAACGTCTTTATTCTTAATGGGGCAGACAGAGCATTTTGTGTCATGTGGCTCTATGCAGATAGAAAATAGGGCCGCAAGGGCCAAAGAGCACTTTTGCGTGATGCTGTCGCCCAGCATCACGCAAAAGTGCTCTTTGGCCCATGCGGTAGGTAGAAAAAGGAATCAAAATAGTGATGGATTGCTAGCCACATCACCTACATGATTCGCACTTTCGCTGTTTCCTCTACCGGCTTTTCGGGAACAGAAGAAGCTGGTACATTCCAATTTGTTTCTTTTCTCTCAAACCAGCACGGAAGAATTATTTGATATATTTTTGAAAATAACATAAAACAGTTTTTTTTAAATTAAGTTTGAGACATGAAATTGTTTAAATACATACATTTAAAACACAGTTTTATTATCATTGCCCGTCACCCACACAAGCTACTTTATTTCCCATAAAACTTTAATAAAGATAGTAAGTAATTAATTCGACTAAACAAAAGCGATAATAATTTTTTAGATTGTGGCCCAAAAATTTACGTCCCGAATTTTTAATATGATTTTTTATCTGAACTTGCTTTACATTAGCTGACATTTATTATATGTTCAGTCTTTAATAAGTTATGTTGTTTTTTTTTTCTTTTCAATTTAAGGACTTGTTTTTGCCAGTGGAGTTAAGTGTAGTAAGTAAGTAAAAAATAGGGTTGTTTCATGGTAGTTTTGAAATATGCGACAGTTTTTTTTAATTTATTGCAGTGTTATCTTCAAAAACTGTTATGTGTTTGATTCCTAAAAATATATATTTCTATATATTACTTTTTTTTTATTCATTTTCATAAACATACGAATGACCAATTCAAAGACGTGTAAAAATTTTGCAACATGCAGACCATTAAACCGTTTGAATTTGTGCTACTTTTGTTTTCTGTTTTATTAATAAAATTGGCCAAAACTTTGAGTTGTACATATTAACAAAAATAAAATGGGACAAGCTAATTTTCACGTTGAAAGCGTAAATAAAAAATGGGCCAACAGTTTGCAGGACAGGATGTAATTAAGCTCCACCGGAATCGATCCCGGATGCAATAAAACAGATGCAATGAAACTGCACTAAAGGGTTATTTATTAAAGGGAAATATTTTAATTACTTATTAAATGGTCATTCAAGGTTTAGTGCTTTTTAATTGTCATTTTTTAATTGGTTGGACGATCTGACTAGGGTCGTTGGAAAGCGCTGGACGCAGGCCGCTCTAGATCGGTCATTTTGGAAATCCCTGGGAGAGGCCTTTGTCCAGCAGTGGACGTTATGCGGCTGAAATGATGATGATGATGATAATGAATTGACATTTGAACATATATATAAATTCTGTATTTTTTAATTTTAATAATATACTTAACCTAAGAAATAAAATAAATTAAGTGAATAATCAATAATAATTATATATAATTGACATAAATTAAGAACAAAATTATTTGAAGCTTCTGATTTTCGAAGTTCTAAACCCCATATCTCCGTCATTTTAAAAAATTTCCACAAGCTGAATTGACAAAAAAAGTCATATTTTCAAACCTGCTTATAAAATTTCACGAGAATCGGTTGGAACAAACCGACAGACAAACTGACGGACAAATACATTTTATCTTGAAATTGAGACGCGTTCGCTCAGTCAATTATTTATTTCAACATAGCTTAAATCTATCATTACAGTTGTGAACCAAATTATTATGAAAATATATTATATTATTACGAGTATGTACCAAACGCAAGCCAAACAGACAATAAAATTTTGAGACTAATTCATGAATTATGTCATTTGTATTATCATTTATTTTAAATCTTTATCTTTCTTCTTTGCTGGTCTGGGAGAAAAGAAAAAACATAGAATGTACCAGCTGCTTCTCTTCCCGTGCAGATCGTAAACGCCGATCTAAGGAATGGGAGAGAATCTGAATCATATGAATAGGCGACGCGGTTAGCAACCCATCACTATTATGATTTCCCTTTTCCACCTTCATGCCCACCATTACGCTAAAAGTGGCCTGGGCTTTACCGCCCTAAGTTCTGTCTACCCCGTTAGGGATAAAGTCGTGATAGTGTCTCTTTATACAAATTAAAATATTCTACAATACCCACTCAAAAAAATGATACACTACTTAGACAGTCGAGTAAAAACATCTCCATACCTAATCCAAATTAAAACTCATCTTGTATCCTTTGACATGAAGATTTCAGATTGTTAGCTAAAAGTTTAAGCCGAAAAATGGCGGGTCGCCCGCCATTTTAGGCATTTTCAATTATGCCGCCATGTTTCTCGTCTCGTGTTTGGACAACTATGTACGAGTTTTTACTGTTTTTAACAGCAAAAGGATTTCAGATATTGAAATCTTTATGAGAAATGTCTTTAGATGTGATTAATGTTTCGGTGCTTTTAATTTTGGGGGTTATTTTATTTATCTTAACTATTCCATGTTAGTCTGGGAGAAAAGAAACAACTCAGAATGTGACTGACTCCGTGGCGTAATGGTTAACACCATGTTGACTATTATACCATGGAGGAAATGGAATATAAAACAGCTGACAGTATAAAATAATATATAAGAAGCCAGTAGCGTTTGAAATAGTTAAAGCGCGGGGTTAAAGCGATATAGCTATTATCCCATTAAACCAGCGCTATATAACTTGCTCTGTAATTTATTGCACAGTCCGTGCAGTCCCCTGGGAACCGAACTCTGCTCACGCAACAGCGATTTAGCAACTACACTCGTACGCTTATCTGGTTTTCCTTGTAGGCGTGGGGATGTCAAAGTGGCTTTTGGTCACAGATTTTCATTTAATTTTACTTTTATTGGTTAAAATACACTTGAAAACATACAAACAAAACAAATTTAAAAGGAATATACCTAGTAGGTACATACTCGTAAGTGCTACTTATTTATTATGTGGTGCTACTTATTTCCAAAAAAAATTCTTCCAGTAGACCCGCGAGAGGAAATGGAAAGAAAGAGGTAATTGGCGTGTACCTACAATACAAAACTAAATAAACTAGTAGTTCGCCGCGAACTTAGACCTCGCGATTTTTTATTAATATTTCAAAAACTACTGAACCGATTTTAATGCCCAACGATCTTGAAAATTCTATTAATATTTCCTACATGCCTACCAAATTTCATCAAAATCGGACTATTAGTTCGGCAGTTATCGCGGAACAAACGTACATACATACATACATACATAAAATGTGTTTTCGCCCCAACTTGAATTATAAGTAGACAAATACCTAAAAAATTTAATAAACATACTAGCTGTACCTTCTTAAACGTACGTAAAAACTTACATAAATACATTGCAGTGATCGTTGCGAACGCTAGTTTCGATAGCTTTCTTTTTAATAATAATAATTTTATAAATAAATATTACACGTAATGTACACTAGAAAAATCACGTGTAAAAGTGCCTGCCAAGGCTTAGTTAGTGAATAAATATTTGATTCTTGACATAAATAAATAAATATTAATAAAGCATTAACAACGTAGAAGGGACATACCCGTAATAAATCGAATCACGGTCTATACTAGATCTATAGTACGATGAAATTAAAATAACAGCAAAAAAACCAAAAAAAAACTGAATTTCTATACAAAAGTGTGCAGCCACCCGAGCGATTTGTATAGAAATGTCGATTTTTTTTTGTGTATTGACTCTTATTTTAATTTTATTATACTATAATGATCTAGTATAGCCCGTGCTTTGACTTATTACGGGTATGTCCCTTCCACGTTGTATATAATAAATACATATGTTAATATTTCATCTCTTGTTAGGTACCGTTTAATTTCCGGCCTAGAATAGGACAACTCCATCTTTTCCCGCGGATGTCGTAAGAAGTCAACACAAATATCCCTTATGACAACTGTATTCCCGAAGACGTTGGGCAGTTGACAAAAGTTACGATTTCCCAAGGAGAGTTGAAATCAGGGTGCCAGTGGCTACGAACAATAATTCCCTAGAATCGTAACTAATCCCGAAAAATCATTCCACGCGATATGTACCGCAACGGGCGGGGCTTAAAATATGAACAGCGCGGCGCGACAGTTCGCCGTGAAACTCGAGCCGTGCGGTTGCGTCGCAAGAAGTTTCCTTTAAGAATATTGCTGTGTTTTGCGATAGTCGATTTATTAAAAATGCCGTCATGTGCTGTGAAGTGGTGTAGAAGCCATACAGACATGAAAATTAGTTATAAAAAAAAGTATTATTACAGGTATTATACATATAGGTACCATCCGCGCGCTGTACCTCACCACTCATTGCGTTGACTGCCCAACCCGATCGACGATGACGCGTGACCTTGTCGCGACCAATCGCATGCATCTTTGTCTATGAGTGCGTTCAAGTGTTTTGTTGGAATTACTGTTCGTTTGTTTGCGTAAATGAAATCAAAATCGAAGCGGTGAATGTAGGAGTTAGATGTTAGATTTCTAGAGAAATATTTCGATGGCCAGTGTTCTTAAAACAACATTCTGGCTTTTTTCTCCTCTAATTTTGTACTTCTTTTTAGCAAGCCGGAATGGCTAAAATTATTATATGAGTGTGGACCAATGTGTAACAACACTTACACCTCTATCATAAGCCGAGTTTTGGTCGTCAATTGTACAAGGGGTTGGGCAATTGGGACTAGATAGTAGGTGGACCATGATTTGAACAGTTTCTCCTCCAATTCACACGGTCTTCGAAATCCTCGGGTGACCATTGACTTCATATATCTTTGGAGGAGAAAAGATCAGAAACCTAACCTTGAGCTGACAGACGGACAGACGGACAGACGGACAGACGGACAGACGGACAGACGGACAGACGGACAGACGGACAGACGGACAGACGGACAGACGGACAGACGGACAGACGGACAGACGGACAGACGGACAGACGGACAGACGGACAGACGGACAGACGGACAGACGGACAGACGGACAGACGGACAGACGGACAGACGGACAGACGGACAGACGGACAGACGGACAGACGGACAGACGGACAGACGGACAGACGGACAGACGGACAGACGGACAGACGGACAGACGGACAGACGGACAGACGGACAGACGGACAGACGGACAGACGGACAGACGGACAGACGGACAGACGGACAGACGGACAGACGGACAGACGGACAGACGGACAGACGGACAGACGGACAGACGGACAGACGGACAGACGGACAGACGGACAGACGGACAGAGAGCGGAGTCTCAGTAATAGGGTCCCGTTTGCACCTTTTGGGTACGGAACCCTAAAAATTGACTTTGACTTTCACCGGAAGTCACACTGCATTACTTTGAAACCGGCACATAACATCGGTATGACTTCCAGAGTAAATGATAACCATGTTCTTATGTCCTTGCGTTTGAGTTAAAAATGTATTTTAGCAGTTTCATAAAACGGTGTAAGTTGCGAGTTCTGAACTTTAACTTTGCGACGACTTTATTAAAATTCCACTCGAGCTTGCCATCGAAGCATCTTTGTTATTTCGAACTTTTCATTTTTTAGTTGCTCTCTTTTCTTTTGAGTGCCTTTTCTTAATGAAAGTTGTTTTTACATTTATAAATTGTCATTTTTCGATCTTCCTTTTTTGTTATTTATAATTGTTCGCTCGTTCGCGAGCGAGCGAAGCGTTTCAGTTTGGAGATGGGGTAAAAATGCTTTTGTCCGTCTGTCTGCTCCTATACAGGTCACAACTATTTTAAGGATGGATGCAGTCAATGATACTGAACAACTTTTCCCAAAGAACATATTATAAAATATGAAAAATAATTTTTGACCTCACTAGTTGACGAATCAGCTGATCCGAGTTGTTTGTATGGAAAGGCAAAAATTATTTTTCATATCTCGATATGTTCCTTAATAAAGTTGTACAGTAATTTCAGTATCATGGACTGAATTCACCCTTAAAGAAGAGAGCCTCAAAAGGCGCAAATATGTAGACATCGGAGTAAATTACATCATCATCATCATTTCAGCCGCATAAGGTCCACTGCTGGACATAGGCCTCTCCCAAGGATTTCCAAAATGACCGATCTAGAGCGGCCTGCGTCCAGCGCTTTCCAGCGACCTTAGTCAGATCGTCTGACCACCTTGTGGGTGGGTGTCCAACGCTTCGCTTGCATATAAATAAATATAAGTAAGTATATATGTATATATATATATATATATATATATATATATGTACATATATAAGATAATATATATATATATATATATATATATATTATATATCATATAAGTAAATTACATATTTGAACCTTTTGGGGTAAAAACTTTTGGTCCGTGGGGTCCTTCAGCCCATTATTTATTTAAATACTTGTCCACAAGATTATCCGAGGTATCCCGTAACCAAAGGGCTGGAAATTATCTGGCACAAAGAATCAGCATTGCCCAGCCTTTTGGCCACTCTGCCGAGGGGTAATATCTTAGTGGGATTACATAATTTGAAATTTTTTTAGTTTTAGTTCTTAGAGGTATAAGTTTTAATTTATAAAAAAAACATATTATTTAGCTTTAATTTAATTTAAACTGTATTATAATAAACGAGTAATACCCCTTAAAATAGTTTCAGTATATTTTGTTAGACAAATATGTCACAAAAATACTTCACTATAATAAGTCTTTCTACCAAATGTGAATAATCTAAAAGGACCAAGTTTAAAATTGAGGCCTCGATAGCTAGTTTAAAACTTTGAATTTCAATAAAGTCGTTACAAAGTTTAAGTTACAGTTTGAAAGTAAGCCGGACAAATCTATCAGAGATGTTTTCAATTTGTTTGACTTTCAATTTTAGGAGCAGATCTTTATAGTTACGTCTGACTATGACTGCCTTCGTGGTCCAGTGGTCAAGGCGTTTACTTTGTGATCTAAAGGTCGTGGGTTCAAATGCCACTGGGATGCATACTTTGTGAATAGTTGTCTCCAGTCTGGTTCTGCTTCTAAACGCCATCTATCGTTAGTTTAAAACAATCCTAGAATTGATTTTTTTCTACCCTGTGGGTTGCGAAGGTCAAAAGGCAGTCCCTCTTTGTAAAAACTAGTAACCTCGTTAAATCACCCAGGTTAGGAAGCTGACCCCGGGCTCTAAAGTGTATTACAAACATACAATATTTATTTGTTTTTTTTTTGTTTCTTTTTGTGTTTTAATTTTACGTACGATTATGTTCTTTGTTCAAGTGTGTTTTTTTTAGATTAAATAAATCTACCTTCTATGTCTAACCTCTCTTTTTGCATCAGGGGTTAAAACTTTACACAACAGTGCCTCGATTGGCAAGCTGTCATCTCAAGAACACCAGTACAATTGTTTCCGTGCTCGCCGAGTTGCTCTTGTGAAAAGAGAATTTTCCATTTTCACATGTAAAACAAAATTTGCCGCATTTTCTTCAGATTCGCACAGAGTCGCTGGCGGTGACGGGATTTTGTTCGGGTGACCATGGTTTAAGAATATCGCTAATTTTATAAGGGTTTATAACTAGGAGCTATAGAACATTTATAGATAGATCCTCCAGTGGCTCCAGTATATAACAGTATCTATTATAAACCGGTCAAGTGAGTCATGAAGCATAGGGTTCCGTACCTCCATACAATATTTTAAAACGCTGAAAAAAAGACGTATATTTTTAGTATTTTTGTTATAGCTGTTAAAATTCTAGCTATAACGGTTCAAAAGATAGAGCCCTATGACAGACGGACGGACAGACGGATAGACAGCGGAGTCTAAATAATAGTGTCCCGTTGGCACCCTTTGGGTACGTTACCCTAATAAAAGAACAAAGTGTATTTACCTACTGAATAGGTAAATATGACATCGTGATAAAAAATTATAAACCAAGAGCCGTGGAGGTGCCAGTCTTTACTTATTTTCTCAGAAATCCAATCCTCAGCGGTAACGCTTTAGAGCCCGGGGTTCGCAACCTCACCTAGGTGACTTGAGGAGGTTACTGGTTTTTACAAAGAGGGACTGCCTTCTGACCTTCGCAACCCACAGTGTAGACCAAAATCAATTCTAGGATAGTTTTAAACAAACGCAAGATGGCGTTCGGGACCCACAGCTTCACGTACCGATAATCAGGTGATTCAAGCCTGAAATATCCTAAGGAGACTAGGATATTTTTTTTACAACGTATGCTTCCCAGTGGGCCTTGACCACTAGACTACAGAGACAGTCACTTCATACCCATGTCAAAAAAGCTCTTTCAGTTCGTCTTAGACACATGCACCTAGTTTTTTTGTTACTTGACAGTATTTGCTTTTAAAATGTGCAGTTTCTGCGCGTTGTATTGTAAATAGTCCTAAAATTTCCCAGAGCCATGGTTACTACAGGATCGCCTGCGAATAGTTCCGCGTCTGTCAAGCTTTGAAGGGGATTTATTATTTTTATTATTGTTTCGCCAAATGCGACTAAGGCCCGACTTAAGTTATGACTCTTGCCGAACGTACAGAATTACAGAGACGTTATTAAACCTTTTTTCTGCCGTTCGCGCCTTTCATAGCGCCTTTTATTGTAGTGGGATAAGTAGTACTTTTATTTATTAAAGGGAGGTTTTATAGTGTTTTTATTTTGCTTGGAGTCTGAGGACTTTATTTGTATGTGATGCAATTATGTGAATAAAATAGAAAGAAAGAAAGAAAGTACGTTGTGGCGATGAATTTTGTTCATTGTATTGTGAACTAAGAGTAACTTCAAAGCCTTAGTCACGCTTGGATTGGTGTTCACTAGAATATTTTAGGGTTCCGTAGCCAAATGGCAAAAAACGGAACCCTTATAGATTCGTAATGTCTGTCTGTCCGTCCGTATGTCACAGCCATTTTTTTCCGAAACTATAAGATCTATACTGTTGACACTTGGTAAGTAGATGTATTCTGTGAACCGCATTAAGATTTTCACACAAAAATAGAAAAAAATCAATAAATTTTGGGGTTCCCCATACTAAGAACTGATCTATGGATAGGTCTTTAAAAATCATACTGAGGTTTCTAACATCATTTTTTTCTTAACTGAATAGTTTGCGTGAGAGACACTTCCAAAGTAGTAAAATGTTGATCCCTCCCCTGTAACTTCTAAAATAAGAAAATGATAAATCTAAAAAAATATATGATGTACATTACCATGCAAACTTCAAGTAGTTTTTTTTAATACGTCACAAATCGTAAAATGTTACTTGCTGCTACGGAACCCTTGATGGGTGAGTCCGACTCGCACTTGGCCGCTTTTTTATGTTTGTTTTATTGTAGAAATTTTGACAGCATATTTTCTACTATGTCATAAGTAAGTATTGAAGCCTTTTTGTTTAAATCATCATCATCAGGTCTTTTTTTATTCTCCAGGAACTCCTCCTTTCTTCTTCTGCAGGAACACGACCCCCTCTCTCCTACAAGATGATAATGTAGCCTACACCCTCCACGCTGGCGTGTATACAAATTGGAAGGGACATACCCGTAATAAATCGAACCACAGGCTATACTAGACCACTAAAGTATAATGAAATAAAAAAAAACGACGGGTTGCACACCGGGAGTGCCGGCAAAAGTGAAATCTTGAATATTAACGTTGTGCATTTTTGATATTTTGGATGGAATAATTTTGCACGAATTGCTTTAATTATCAGTATAAAAGTATTATCATTTATGTGGTAGAATACAATATTTATTTATTGCGCTATCGTTCAAAAACATGACAATTTATATTACATTAAAAAGTTTATCTTTCAGCTAAACGAAACAGCAGGCGCAGGCATACATTTTCGCCGCGCCGTAGAAAGAGAGGGGGATACTTCCTCTCCTACGCCGCGCCGGCTGTCTACTCTCCATCCGTCTTACGAATTTTCGATCAGGGCACGTGTCCTGAAGCGAGTTTAACATTTTTTACCCATAAAAAAAAGTGCACAACGCCGTTAAAGAAGTTTTCACTTCAATTACAGTCGAAAAACCAAAAAAGATTTTGACATTCCCATACAAATTTCCCGAGCGGCCGCACACTTTTCTATGGAATTGCTATTTTTTTTTATTTGTTCTTTGGCTGTTATTTTAATTTCATTATACTATAATGATCTAGTATAGACTGTGGTTCGATTTATTACGGGTATTCCCCTTCCACGTTGTATATTCCTTGACGCTGGCCAGACGCGTTAGAGAGGCCAAATTGAGGTGGCCAAAAGCTCTGTTTAGCTTTTGTTTCCTGAAACGCCTACTACGACATCCACGGCAAGACGGAGTGGTCCTTTTCTACTCTGCCCGTAACCACATGGCATATTTTGCCTAAATACTTTTGTTTAATTGTATAGGTACTTTAGGCAATGTTTGGAGCTGTTAGTGTAAGTATAATTTAGAATTCAGGCAATGTTTGTTGATTTTTTTTGATGTCATACTGACGACTGAGATAAAATTAAACCTCCGGAAAGACACATACATAAACTATCACGTCTTTATCCCTAATGGGGCAGACAGAGAATTTTGTTCTTGCGGCTCTCAGCAGACATAGCCGCAAGACCCAAAAGCCACTTTTAGCGTAAGCGTTCCCGAGAAGGTGGAAAAAGGAAACAAAATAATGATGGGTTGCAAGCCGCATCGACTATTAAGACGGCACCTGATTTATTTATTTATTTTTTTATAATTTATTGTACATACATAAACATGTTTAAAGTACAACAGGCGGACTTAATGCTAAAAGCATTCTCTAACAGTCAAACCTTTGGGTCGATTGGAGAGTTTTATGTGGGTGTGAATATATAAGGAAAACTTAAACTAAACTAAATTTAAAAGATAATAATAACAACACATACTATAAACATATTATCACATATACATAATTACTTACATACATATATATTACTTCATAAAATATATACCTACATTAAAATATATACAACAAAAATAAATATACAAATACATAACCATAAATAAATATTATGCATTCAAGTCTGTCTAATGTTTAATTGGAAGTGCAAGTGACTAAAAACTCTAAGTTTAAAGGAGTCGCGACTAGGGGCCCTTCTAATGGATTCAGGGAGAGCATTCCAGAGTCGTACAGCAGTGACGGAGAAAGAGTTATGGAAAAAACCTGTACGGTGAGAAGGAGTGACTAGGGTAAGAGTATTTGAAGAACTGATGCTAATAATCTAAATTTTGCTCCCACTTCCACGCACACAAATTTACTCTAGCCGAAGCGAGACAGCGAGCCATGCGGGGCGGAAAATTGCGGCGGGTCAAAGAGCTCTAAGTGATATCAGGGTTATACGCGGTCTAAACATAATTCGCATTTTCGTCATAGAAAGAGAAGCAACTAGTTCGTTCAAATTTTTTCTTTTCTCGTAAAATTAAGAAAATATGAACATGCCGAAACACAATATAGAAACCGAAGTTTTGTTATTTCACATCGTGAATCTCTCAAACGATAGTTATTTCCAACTTGATTCAGCTTCCACACGCTGTCGGGTTTCCATCAAGGATATGAAGTAGACTCCAAATGAAAGAATAACACTCGCATCACGATTTACCCAGACGGGCAACGACCGGGTTACTTACCCGGGTACAGTGTGCAGATAGCCTTAGGATCAATACTAATTAAATATTGTACTGTACATGGAAATTCGTTAATGAAACGTAGTTTTATATTTATTAGCTGCTAATCTTTATTTATTTGTTATTAGTTATGCTGACTGTACACTGTTAAAAATTATGTACTTTTACATAAAATCATATAATTTTACATGCAAAAAATTACATAAACCTGTAAAATTTCCGAAAAATCTGGGAAATTTACGGAAAAATATGTAAAAATTACAAAAATTATATAAAATTTCATATTTTTCCGTAAACCCAGATTTTTCGGGAATTTTACAGGTTTATGTAATTTTTTTGCATGTAAAATTACATATTTTTTAACAATGTATGTGTGGATGAGAATGGCACAGGACCGTGAAAAATGTCGCGAAATAAGGGTGGCCTTTGCCCAACAGTGAGTTGATGTGGGCTGAGAAAAGAAAAAGAAGAAGTTATGCTGAGACGACAGTCGGTGAAATCTGATTGAAAGTTACAAACACGGTACGTTTCGTGTTAATTCTCTTGTATAATATATAAATATTGTTTTTATTTAAATTTGTCCTAAGTTGTTCTAGTCTACTGTTTTGATGCTAATACAGTCAGTATTAACATCAAAACAGTAGAAAAACAGTGCTGGTTGCGTTAAGAAAATCAAGATCATAAGAGCTGACTAATCTTAAGAAATGAAGCTGTGTAAATGAGTTTCTTTCGGCGTTTCTTCTCAGCAGTGGTCATTGCGAAACGCTAGTATCTATCAGTAGCTTTTCTTTAAATAATTAATAATTTAATTTTACACGTTATGTATACAAAACTTATTGACGTGTCAAATAAACCTGAATAAACAGTTAAATTTGAATTTTGAAGATTGGCAGTCAGCTCTTTAATGGAGCAGAGGAGGATATATCACATACATATTATTAAGGCGAAGATATAGGCAAATGGCCTTGAAGTGTGAAATAAATTGTTAACTCGTAAATATGGTGAGAATTTCCATATTTCTCTACGTCATGCACTAGATAGCCCTTTAAATTATTTTATGAACTGCCGTTAAAACTATTATTGGTGACCCGTCTAGCTTTAAAACTTGCCGTGGCCACTTTTGGCGGAGGCAAGTTTTAACTAGACGGACTAATGTAAATACTTTCAACGGTGGTTTATAAAATAATTTAAAGGGCTATCTAGTGCATGACGAAGAGTAATATGGAAATTATCTCCATATTTACGAGTTAACAATTTATTTCAAATGAGGGCGCCACTTCAAGGTCATTTGCCTATATCTTCACCTTAAGTACTAGCTGTGCCCGCGACTTCGTTCGCGTGTTTGTCGGAACGTAATGTTATATAGCCTAAAGCCTTCCTCTATAAATGGACTACCCAACAAAAAAAGAATTTTTCAAATCGGACCATTAGTTCCTGAGATTAGCGCGTTTAAACAAACAAACAAACAAACTCTTCCGCTTTATAATATTAGTATAGATGATACGTAATAATGTCTTATACCTAACAGGGTGGCCATAACCTAAGTTTTAAGATACACGACCCTCTCTGTACTACCAGAGCCATACTTGGCCAGAGCAGCCAGAGGATTCGGCCTACACTCTCCTCGCTGGCCAGACGGGTTCGAGAAGTCTAATTGATGTTTATAAGCTTTGTTTAGCTTGTGTTTCCTAAATCATCTTCTAAGACATCCACGGGAAGACTTGGAGTGGTTCTAATTTACTCTGCAGGGAACCACACGGCTCTAATAATAAGCATTTGATTCTACAGTATTGCACTACTTGCCTTACCGGGAACAAATAATTGGTCTAATCTAATATACTGAAACTATTTTAAGGGTAGATTCAGTCCATGATACTGAACAAATTTCCCCAAGGAACATATATCGAAATGTGAAAAATAATTTTTGGCCTCCCATTCAAGTTCAGCTGATCCAAGTTTGTATGAACAGTCAAAAAATGCTTTTTATATTACGATATATGTTCCTTGGGGAAAGTTGTTCTGTCCAGTATCATTCACTGAATTCTCCCTTAAAATAGTTTCAGTATATTTTGTTACACGTTATACAGGCTGACTTTTTATCCACCTGCTAAATTTCTGGAGCAAGTTCAGTCCATGATACTGAACAACTTTATTTATTAAAAATCGATATAAAATTTTCGTCCTCCCTTACAAAATCCGTTTGGCTGAGCGCTGATTTGTATGGGAGGACGAAACATTTTTATCGATTTTTAACAACTTTTTTTATAGAAAGTTGTTTAGTATCACGGACTGAACTTGCTCAAAAATTTAGCAGGTGGATAAAAAGTCAGCCTGTATATATTTCTTAAGGTAATGCGGCTTATAAAAACTATTAACAACAGCAATCAGTATGATTGTGCGATTTGAACGTCACCATTGGAAAATTTATACCCATTATGAGTCAGTTAATAATGGCTTTAGTTGACTGTTCGAAGAAAACAGCGATGTGAAGGAAACGTGTTGTAATGCATGTAGGCCTGAAGATACACTATACAATACAATACAATGCAAATTATCTTTATTGCATCATAATAATTTATAAAATAAAAATAACAAAGAAAATATTGGTACAAAGGCGGACTTATCGCTAGATGCGATCTCTCAACCTTTGGGTAGAGGAAAAATTATCATATAATTATAATATTATCTTTATCCAAAATAGGAATAGGGTAGGCAGAGCCTTGGACCGAAGACGCAAAGGCCACGTTTAGCGTGAATAAAGATAATATAATTATTACTAACGTAACTAATACCAAACGTCATACAAACTATTGGCACTATAAGGCCATACTTGAATTTTCCGGGGTCCAGTGCTGCCCCCATTTGAAATAAATTATTTGAAAGGAAACGGAGATATGACTTAATATTTTGTCTCTACCAAGCCTTAGTTAACCCTGCAAACTATTTTATAAACTACTAAAGAGGCCGTTTTTCACAAATGTGCGAAGAAAAGCTGTACGTTCTGACTTTAAACTGTAAGCAGTAGTTTATAAAATAATTTGAAGGGTTATCTAGGGCTTGGTAGAGACAAAATTTTAAATGATATCTCCGTTTCTTTTCAAATATTTTATTTTTAATGGGGGCAGCACTGGACCTCGGAAAATTCAAGTATGGCCTTAAGGCCGTACCTGAATTTTCCGGGGTCCAGTGCTGCCCCCATTTAAAATAAATCATTTCAAAGAAAACGGAGACATTATTTAAAATTTTGCTACTATCAAATCCTAGATAACCTTTCAAAGTATTTTATGAACTACTGTTTACAGTTTTATTTATTTTAAATGGGGGCAGCACTGGACCCCGGAAAATTCAGGTACGGCCTTAATAGCAAACTTGTAGACTAAGTACATATTAGTACAACTGCAAACATAGATGGCGGCACAGAAAGTACTAGCAAACCTGCGTTTGGTAGGTAATATATCTTCAAATATTAGGTTTGTTAGTATAAAAATTTTATTTTTGCTCCTTTATTGGTCTCACTTATCTCAGCACCACCTTTTGGTTGACCGTTTACAATACTATAAAGAACGATATAAAAACGCCATTTAGTAACCTATTTGAAAAAAACATTTACCTAGAGAAGAAAAAAATTGCTTTATCTTGGCATATACTGGCGTGATGGTGGAAAAAGAAAATGAAAATAGTGATGGGTTGGTAGCTGCGTCCCTGTGTATTGACATGATTGTAATTATCGCCCATTCTCTTTAAATTCAGACCAGCATGGAAAAAAATATTTATTTAACATTATTACAAAAAATGTAACAGGCGGACTTAAGGCCTAGGGCCTTTTCTACTAGTCAACCTACAGGTGATGCTGATAAAAGCAAATTTTGGACGATTAGTACATTCAAATTAACTATTTGACCATAATCAAACATTTACCCAAGACATATATTCATATATATATATTTTTTCTTATACATTCATAGACCTACATATAAAAATACACAAATATTTTATAAATTCATAAAACCTAAAACCATAAACTACATAAATATTTATAATACTCTATGACAAATTGTGAAGATAATGAGCGCGCACAGCACTCTTAAACGATTATACATATTAAATATTATTAATAAATAATCATTTGTTTATTTCCAAACGATTTAAAACAGTTTAAAACATACCTATATCAGTTTTAATTGTAGTAATTCTAAAGCACGTCTGTGGAAGTTTACGGTATAATATGATGTGTACACAAAAGTGAGATATCACCCGAAAACGACAGTACTTAACATTTTAATGCCAGCATATGAAACGAAGAGGACTCATAAACAAGGTAACCACGTAGTCTGGGAGCTAGAAGCATTTTTAATGTTCATTAAATAAATGCACACTTCACATATTTCATTTCATCTTTACGCGTTCACGGTTGCATCCTCAGCTGTGCTGCTTCGGAGCCCGGGGGGCGCATTCCCGCTTTTTCTTCTCCAAATATAAATGCATGTCATTGGGTCATCCAAGGATGTCAAAGACTGTAATTGAAAGGAATGTATTTGTTCGAAAAGTTTTACAATCAGCTGCTGCCCGACGTTAACCCTCCTTGGGAATGCAGTAGTAGCACGAGATGTTTGTGCTTATTCCCTAAGTCGCCTCTTACGACATCCACAGGAAGAAATGGAATGGTTCTATTCTAGCCCGGAATTCATACGGCTCAGACTTTAAATATTCTCATAAGTAGCTACATTATTTAAACTCTAAGTTATATTTGTAATTTTTACTTCACTTAATATTTTACTGTTTAGGGTTGGATCTCATCTATCAGCACGGAACAGCTTTTCTTTGCTGCTATCCTTTCCTGTTGCTCAGAAGCGTA
Source organism: Acrobasis repandana (assembly GCA_963576875.1). Taxonomy (NCBI): domain Eukaryota; kingdom Metazoa; phylum Arthropoda; class Insecta; order Lepidoptera; family Pyralidae; genus Acrobasis; species Acrobasis repandana. The sequence goes on along the minus strand of OY756231.1, from coordinate 1,796,903 downwards.
ATTTGCTAGAACGAGAGAAAAGGATAGCAGCATAGAAAAGTGCTGTTCCATGCTAATAGATGAGATCTAACCCTTAATATCACAAAAATATTTTTTCACATACTCTCTTAATCGCACCACCTTTTATTTTTCAAAACAATTCATGTCATCCTAAGGTAGCCTATTTCTCACGTTAGTATTAAGATTGTCAATTTTAATTAGGTAATAAAAAATAAAAGAACCCTCATTTCATACGACCGCCTCCCAGCCTATGTCCTCATAAAACATAGTCCGTGCATACATACTGTTCAGCGTTTATACTCGTATTCAGAAATACCTGAGTACCTTCTCGGGAAGGCTGGTATTTGGGCTCGGCTGGGTCACGTGTTCAATAAATAACTTATCATATGCAAACTGACATACTACACTATTCACGCGCAGCCTACGAAGAAAACCCTAAACACATTGGTGACGCGCGTGTAGTAAGCGAACCTTCGATAGCTAGATTTAAATAAAATAAAATAAAAACACAGACAGCAAGGTAACAGCAAGAAGGGGAGATGTAGGAATGACGTGGCCTACCTCTTGGATCTTCGGTCAGCAACTTCCGGAGGCCTCCAGGTCTATCCGCCACGTGGATTCACAGTTTTAGTTCACACCTACTTGAGCACACACACTGCTAATGTTTCTTTATGTTAATTGTCTACACACTAAAGTCACCACTTTGAAACAGCGGGACTGATATGGCTTATGAACAACGGTTGTTCACATCACCGGCGAAAAGCGGGCAAGAAGCTAGGACAGCTCTTGGCGGTACGGCGGTTGTATGAAGACTGTTCTTTGTGACTCGCGGGCGCGGGTGAACGATGATCTTTAGGGCACACGTCAAAAAAGGGTAGTAGGAAAAAAAGGATTATGCATATACCTTGCTTATTTAACAAATAATTTAAATAGCCGATAGGTGGCAGCACCACACATAATCAACCTTTCTAGATCTTATTGACAATTAAGCAACTAAGCTGCATGGAGACAGATGGGCGTGGCCTTTGCCAAGGGGCAAGCTGATTACCAACAACAGCAGTCGCAACAGGAATGCATAGGATGTCAGCAAGAGAGGCTGCAGTAAGTAAGTAACTAAGTTGCAACCACATCTGCTCTCCAGTGTATTTGTTATTAGGGTTCCGTACCAAATATGAAAAAACGGAACCCTTAAAGGATCACTCGTGCGTCTGTCTGTCCGTCCGTCTGTCACAGCCAATTTGCTCTGAATCTACTGGACCGAATCAGGGGAAATTTGGTAGAATTATGTAATCCTATGACCCAAACACATTTGTGCAAAGTAAATAAATAATCAGGGGTATTTAAAGGGTCATTTAATTACTATTATTGGTGATCCGTCTAGCTTTAAAACTTGCCGTGGCCACTTTTGGCGGAGGCAAGTTTTAAAGCTAGACGGACTAATGTAAATACTTTCAACGGTGGTTCATAAAATAATTTAACGGTCTATCTAGTGCATGACGAAGAGCAATATGGAAATTATCACCATATTCACGAGTTAACAATTTATTTCAAAAGACGGCCTCGTTTGAAATAAATTGTTAATTGTTAACCACCACATTTATTAATTTATTTATTTATTGGTGTCATGCACCAGTTGATCAACAGATCTGGACGTTTGGCATTTTGACAAGCAGACAAATGAACAATGACAAAAAACATGTGTTGAGAATGAATACCTATTTTCCTTGTCAGCGCAAACAGAGGAGGGGGCGAGCCGTTTTAGATTAGACGATCTATCGTAATTTTATACACACGATTTCTCGAGACCGCGCTACCATAAATTCAATAAATCCAAAAAACAAATCCAGGTACTGATCTCCCACGTAAAACTTTTAAACCCAGACGTTCTAATATCGGGCACTAGACGTTCAAAGCTATCCGGTTTAAATACCGGTTAAGGTTTCCTCTAGGGATGTCACATTATTATTTTATATAAAAAATAAACTGACGAATATTGGCAGGGTCATAGGTATAATTAACAAAGTTAGTACTTATATTAACCCTAGTATTATTTAAAAAAATATATATTTTATATATTTACTTCTCTCTCTACCCAAAGTTTGACTGGAAGAGTGCGATATGCGATAAGTCCGCCTTTGTATAATTTTTGTGTTTTTTTTGTGTACTTTCTTTTGTTTATGGTGCAATCAAAAGTATTTGTATTTTATTGTATTGCAACATCATAATCATATATCCCAATAAATGGAAATGTCAGGGAAAGTTGTAATTTTATTTATCAGACTTATATTTTATCACTGTAAATATATTTTACTAACGTAAATGCATAACTTAATATGGTTATAATACAAATACACATATCCAATTCTATTTGGAATTTGGGAACGTTCCCGGGAATCTGAGGAATTTGAGAACAATCCCGGGAATGGCACATCACTTAACTTTGTAAAATTGTTATAACTCTACACAGGTTGATATTTCACCCCCTTGGTATATTGAAATCTTAAATCAGAATCACTAATAGAACTCGGAACCGTATAAAATAAGTCTTATTTAATTTTTTTAATAAAATAAAGTGGCACACACATATTATACATTGTAGACGCAATCACTCATTTTTAATGAACTCAGTTCATATCGAATGAAATAATGAAAACTATATTTCTTGAAATATGGGAGGCAACAATAAATTATACGACATTTAATGTCTCTATACTTATAGACTAATATAAAAAACTGTCGAGAAGAACAAGGAGTCGAGTCCTAAAACGTAGGTTTTCAGACTCCAATTTTTCCCAACACTATTCCCCACCGAAAAATTCGCCCGGAAAATATTCTCGCAAGAGGCACTCGAGAGCCTTTGGTGCATACCGCCCGGTTAAAATACCTGATGCTCTTTGGGATTTCCAGGTACGGGTTTTGAGTGTGTTGGCAGAGGTATAACGATCGCTGCAAGCATATTTTTAAATATTTTGGCTTTTAACCATTTTGCTTTAGACTGGTAAAAGTAAAAAAAAAAATTCTTTCCTATGTTTTCCATGTAATGCCTTTTGGCTTCCATCCTAGAATAAGACCACTTCCTCTCTTTCTGTGAAAGTCGTAACAGACGACTAAAGGACTTAACATAAACGACGACGGATGTAGTGTTTACAAATTAAGTCTGCGCCTGATGCTGGTAATCTAAATTTTGCTCCCGCTTCTACGCATACAAATTTACTCCAGCCGAAGCGAGACAGCAAGCCATGCGGGGTGGAAAGATCGCGGCAGGTCAATGAGGCTGGTTTGTATTACGCGTTTCTGGTTTTTGAGGTTTTTTTTTCGTTTTATAAAGAATATTTAAAAGTACTTTAAAAATAAGATGGCTGCCTTATGTTTAATAAAATTATAATCCAAAGTTACAAGGGCTACTTAATTTATTGTATTTTTTCTTGAATACTTTCTGTTTTAGTATAATTCTGAGGTTGGAGGCAACTTCGTAATTTTTTCTATAGAGAAAATTTTAGGCAGTCGTGTTTTTGAAACATATAGTGTATATAGTTAGTCCTGAACTTTGCTGTGTTTATATTTCAAAGTGAGTAGGTATTTTGTTGTTAGTTGTTAATATTGATAATATTTAAGATCGCTATAAGTACTATCAGGGTCATACGTGTTCTTAAAGAGTTATAGCCGACCAACTTATAAGACGTAAGCGTGAACTCTAAGTCAGCATTCGCAACTACGGAACACGGAACGGAACACTCAATTGAACTTTAACAGAAATATACTTATAGGAAATAAAAGAACTTAAAATGCAGTTTGATTTCCAGCCTAGTCCAATATGGGTTAAAAAAATTGGGAAACATCGAATTCGTTTCTAGACACATCTATCTAAAAAAGAAAGCTGGCTTGTGCTATTTCAACCATATTTCCATCTACCTATGCCTGTGAGCTAACTCACAGGCAACATGGAAATTTTACACCAGCTCTTCATTCTGTTAAAAGTAATATCTTACAACCCTAATACAAATTAATTTATCATTTAATTATCAACAACAGACTGAAGTCCCACTAATGTTACTTTTAATTTGAATTACGTATACATACTTACTATCACGCTGGCTTCCCGCAGCATTCGGCAGAGTCTATGGACATCCACTTGTTATGATCCTGATTAATGATGTCCAAATTCCCCGGGAACGTTCCCAAATTCCCGGGAATTTGGGAACGTTCCCGGGGAATTTGGAAATTTGGGAATTTCTAGGGAATGTTACGGAATATTGGATATATGTTTTTGTATTATAACTATATCAAGTGATGAATTTACGGTAGTAAAATATATTTACAGTGATAAAAAATATGTCTGATAAATAAAATGACAACTTTCACTGACATTTCCATTTTTTTGGAAAATTCCCGGGAACGTTTCCGGAAATCTGGGAAACGGGAACGGCACATCACTTCGACCTCTCTCGCTTCATTTACACTCATCTCTCTCTTCATGCCTAACCACAGGTTACGGGTACAGTCTGACCTCTCCTTTTTTAAGAATGTCAGCAATCTGGTCACAGTTCGTTTTTCGAGGGCGATCCTGACCTACTCTACCACGCACATTTGCTCCAAAAACCTTTTTAGTAAATCTTCTTTCGTCCATCCTTCCTACATCTAATGTTGTAACTGAAACAAATACCGAAAAATTTAAATTGCAAAATGTATTTTTGGTAGTAAGTATATAAAGAGTTTCGAGTTGATAGTACCTAGGTAATTAGTATTGTTATTTTCGTAATAAGTATCTAATTACTATGTTAAAATTATTTGAGGCACGTCTATGACGTCATCAAAGAAAAATGGCAAGTTGTTACCAAAAGGTTCGCCACCCCTGCCCTAGGGTATGTAAAATAGATTGTAAACATACAGCAACAAAAACAACATAGAACCAAAAACAATTTGTTGAAAATCCTCAATCGGCGATCTAGTTAGAAATAAATAGTCGGCGCTGGAATCTATTATTATGTTAAAGAGGACGCTGCACTTTTTGTGCTTTCCCCTGAATATAAACATGCCCAGTGTCGCTTTGCAGCGTTGGTGCATTGCCACAGTCTAACTACATGCAAATAAAAAGGGCTTTTTTTTACATACGTACAATTTGCCTTACAAATTTAAAAAAAAACCCTGGCTTTCAAGCTTTCACGCCCAATAACTATGAACGCATGAACCAATCAAACATAGATAACAACCATCTCGACAAACAAGGCTTTCTTTTAAAAATAAACCTATGAAAATCAGCCTATTGGATTAGGAGCTACAATGCCACAGACAGACACACACATACAGCCATACAGGCACGTCGAACTTCTAACAACCTTTTTTAAGTCTGGGGGCTAAAAATATACGAAAATAGAAATATAACATGAACTCAACCGACAAGAACCTAGTTCCTAAATATATATTTTTTTAATTTATGGCTTGACGCTACTGCGTATTTAGCCAGGAACAAGTAATTAAAACGTGGGAAATTCTTTTTTCCTAACAAGTTACAATCAAAGGTTGGTGTAGGCCTTTGATTGCTTTAAGGGAGCTTCTGGCGACAAATCTATACGAGTCCACTGGTTTTCATAGCCGATTGAGTGACGGACGACGCCCGAAGACGCCCACACAGTCCGCGAAACAAATATCACTTCAGCCGTACTATGACTGTCCACTTTAACTATTTCACATATTGTTCATGAGCATGAGCATTTATAACACCAAACAACACCAATTTCATATTATAAGGTCCACTTAAATCAATTTGCAAAATAATTTAAAGAAAACCCCAACCAAACACCTTGACTTCCCGCCAAAAACTCTCAGTTCTTAAAATTGCTGATGATGATGACGTGCAAAAACTACGTCACAGACTAAAGAAGTGCAGAATACAATAAACCACCAACATAAATCTACTTTTCTTCCAATGCAGATCGTAAAAGCAATCGAGGAAATAAACTTAGACCAGAATATTTTTTATAAACGATATAGCTAGCGACATTACTGCATTGATCTGTATTAATACAGTCATACAATATATTGGTACAGATCAATGCAGTTATGTCACTAGTTATATCGTTTATTATAATTATTCTGGTCTAAGCTTATTTCCTCGATTGCTTTTACGATCTGCATTGGAAGAAAAGTAGAATTATGTTGGTGGTTTATTGTTTTCTGCACTTTTTTATTTCCTGACGAAATATTTCCAACGTAAAAGGCTGTTTATAATTAGTCATTTAATCCAACCATCGATTGATTTATCTATCGGTAGTGGCGTAATGGTTACAACTCTACATCTACCACTCTGAAGGTTCTTGGTTCGATCATCAGCCAGGGCAAGTTGGAATAGGTATAGCCTTTTTCAAATTGTCCTGGTCGTGGGAGCTTATCATTAAACAGTGGCACTCCGGGAGTGCCGACAGAAGTGAAACCTTGAATGAGGTGGTGTCGGTTACGGTAACAGTCTCGCGAGTTTAATGGCTTTTTCCCATCTCAAAAAATGTCCAACGCGCCTAAAGAAGCTTTCACTTCATAAAAACTAGTAGTTCGCCTTAGACCTTCGAACTTAGACCTGGCGATTTTTTATCAATATTTCAAAAACTACTGTACCGATTTTGATGCCCAACGAACTTGAAAATTCTATTGATATTTCCTACATGCCTACTAAATTTTATCAAAATCGGACTATCGGTTCGGCTGTTATCGCGGAACAAACATACAAAGAATGTGTTTTCGCTCCCACTTGAATTATAGCCCTCGCTCGCTTCGCTCATTCGGCCAATTAAGAGTCTGTAGCAATTTTTTTTTGGGCAATAAAGAGATTACAAACAAAAATTTTAAACTAATTTGGTGTCTAAATGTTGTCCCTATATTTATCGTGTATATTTTATGAATGATTACCTACATACATAGTGAAAATTTACACTGATTGCGTTTATCCATTAAATTAAACGGGCAAGTGCAAGTCGGACTCATACATAAAGGGTTCCGTACCACCATAATATAATGTTTTATAACGCTGAAGAAATACGTTTCTTGTATGACGACCCCCTTTAATTATTAACTTTATCTTATTTTTAGTATTTGTTGTTATGGTGGTCATAGTTATACATAATTGGTGAAATTTTCAGGTGTCTATCTATTACGGTTCAAGAGATAGAGCCCTGTGACAGATCGAGTTAAAAACGCTGAAAAACACATGTTTTTTGTATGACGACCCCCTTTAATTTTTTATTTTTATTTTTTAGTATTTGTTATTATAGCGGCCACAGTAATACATAATCGGTAAAAATTTCAGGTGTCTAGCTATTACGGTTCAAGAGATAGAGCCCTGTGACATACGGACAGACAGCGGAGTCTCAGTAATAGAGTCCTGTTTGCACCCTTCAGGTACGGAACCTTAAAAATCAAATGTTTAGTTTGTATTTTTGGGTAAACTGCAAATTTGCGAACACTTCCTACACTGTGGCGTTAGAGGAATTCTCGTTACAGTATACGAGATAAAGTTAAAATATTATCGTACGGGATCGAACCCGGGACTCGGGATGTCTAGAGCGCGAATAAACGCATTAATACATTTAGAAAACAACGGTTCAATTTTGCCTTTGCTACTTGAGATAGGATTTTGTATAAAAGTATATTCACGGTTGAGCGGAACTAAGAATAGGTTTTAGATCGTTTTATTTGTGTACTTGTGGTATTAGGTATTTTTTATTGAACAATCAAGCCAGGCAAGCGGGGAATCCGGTGCGGCGTTTATATGTAAGTAAATATTTTTCTTAATATGAAAAAAAATTAAAAATGTACTAGTGGTTCTGTAAGAACAGAGACCTCGCGTCTCGTGAGCTCTTATATAATAACCATGCAATAGGCGACAATTCCCCTTTCCCCTGGCTTAGCAGAGCGATTTCAATGAAATCCGTCCATAAACAGGGTTATTTTTAATTAACCGGCAACCTTTTTGGAGCAAGTTCTGTCCGTGATACTGAACCACTTTCCATAAAAACAATTATCGAAAAACGAAAACAAAATTTCGTCCTCCCATGCAAAATCCATTCGGTTGAGCGCCGATTTGTATGGAAAGTCATTTTTTTTTCGTTTTTAAATTATTGTTTTTATGGAAAGTGGTTCAGTATCACGGACTCAACTTGCTCCAAAAATTCGGTTCGGTTAGTTAAAAATAACCCTGTATAATGCTACTACTGTAGCATTCTTCTTTCCCCTCCTTTCCTCCCCTCCAATTGGAGTCTTCCCCTTTTGGATTGTAGAGGTATTTACAATATTTTGTGAAGAATTAAGTCTTTAATGTGCCTCTAAAATTTGATTGAAAACCGTCGATAAATAACGCTACAGCAAACTTCCCCGTTTCCCCCCCCTATTTTAAATTTTTATATTTATTTACACTTTTTTATACACACATATACATGTTTAAAGTACAACAGGCGGACTTAATGCTAAAAGCATTCTCTAACAGTCAAATCTTTCTCCAACAATCAAAAATCGCGATAAAAACCATGTGCCTATTTTCATCAAAATCGGTTGAATAATGCGACCTTAGGCGAGAACAGACAGACTGACAAAAGCATTTTTGGCCAATCACGAAACAGACGCTTCGCTCGCTCGATCAATAAATAAAATATAATTAAATTTTTAACAAAAAAAACAACCGAATTTTTTTAAGGAGTTTCTTCCATTTCTCCAAAGTTCTTCATCATATCTTCTCCAAATTGAAATAGGACCAACTTGGTAGTAAAGGCTTTAAAATAAAAAAAGAATAATCGAAATCGGTTTACAATTGGCGAAGATATCGCGTAACAAACATACATCAAAAAAAAAAAACATACAGTCGAATTGATGACCTCCTCCTTTTTTGATGTCGGTTAAAAATAGCCTTTATTGCTGTTTAGTTTTTACAATTTTAAAAGGTTTGGTTGGTACGGTACGTCAAGATTTTGCAACAGCTGGTCCTTATACAAAGGCCTTCTCCTGTGAGGCCTGTGTTCATCCTATATTTCCCCTTTTAATTTTTTTACTTTTTTGATACCCTAAAATATATGGTCCATTATTTTTGGATATTTCTTTCGGAACCTGTTCCCCTATTGGCTCATTTTCATGGGACTTTTTAGTGAGAGATTTGCGTAACACATACGGGGAGCTCATCCACGGCATGAAAATAGATATTTTCAGTAATCAATCTTATTCTTCGTCTAAGCGCGTTCCCGGTTGCATCCTGAGCTGTGCTGCTTCGGAGCCCGGGGTGCGCTTTTCCGCTTTTTCTTCTCCAAATATAACATGCATGTCAATTGTCACCCAAAGATGCCAAAAGACCTTGCAAAATGGAGAAGAAAAAGCTAAATAGTTTAAATGAATAGTTTTACGACCGGCCGCCTGCCTGACGTCAACCCTCTTTGAGAATGTATTCGTGCGAAAGTTATACAAACGGCCGCCGCCCGACGGCTCCCTCCTTAGAAATGCAATTGTAGCACAAGATGTTTGTGCTTAGACCTTTAGTCGCCTCTTACGACATCCACAGGAAGAGATGGAGTGGTCCTATTCTAACCCGGAACTACACGGGTAAATATCTAAAATATATACATATCATATAATAAAAGCAATTACTTGCTCAAATAGACAATTTTCACTAAATGGCCCAGATCTTATCAAATTCTAAGCCTTAGATGTCGTAGATTCAACGGCCTCAAATCGGCTTAGACAGCAAGCCGACAATCAGGCGACGCGACGGTAAGCCGATCCCGGCAGAGCCAGACGTGTGGCAGGATGTGTGAATGTGCCTTTATTTCAAAATATACCTTACTAAAACTTTTTTGATTTTTTCTTTGCTGGAAAAATATTTTGAATATACCCGCTGCTTCTCTTACCTCGTAGATCGTAAAAGCCGATTGAAGTAAAGCCCTGAAGAAATCTTCATACCTTTTTTGAAGGCTTACATAGGTACTGTAAAGAAGGGTCAAGGTAAACGTCAAAGCTCATTTAGGGAAGAGCTTTCATACTGGTTTAAAAGAAAATAAAAAATTAAGAATGTACTAACTGCTTCTCCTTCTACGCAGATCGTAAAATCCGATCGAGGGAACTAGCAAGAATCTTTTAATAAAAATAACTATACAGGGTGTAACAAAATATAATGAAAATATTTTAAGGTTGGATTCAGTCCATGATACTAAACAACTTTCCCCAAGGAACATATATCGGAATGCGAAAAATAATTTTTGACCTCCCATACAAGTTGACCGATCAGCTGATCCGTTTGTATGGAGAGTCAATAATTATTTTTCATATTTCGAAAAGGTATGTTCCTTGGGGAAAGTTGTTCAGTACAGATCATAGACTGAATACACCCTTAAAATTGTTTCAGTTTATTTTGTTAAACTATATTTAAGAACAAATATGTGACGGTCCACGTGTAAAGGTACCTTATGGACGGTGGCGCTTAGGACGTTTAGAAAAACAATTCGTACAATTAACTTAGCTTGAATAAACACAATGTCGTAAGTGCCACCGTCCACAAGGTACCTTTACCCGTGTAACGTCACATATATGAGAAAGTGTCATATGAAAATTTACAGCGGTATTTAAAACAAGTCACATTAAACTAATAACCAACACTCAAATATTTACAGAAATATTCTAGTGCTTACTGCCCAAACAGTCATTATTTATCTAGCTTTAATTTTATTATTGAAAATACTCTTTCATTCATTTTATATTACAGATAAGGGTTCAAGTATTTAGTGTTCCGTAGGAAAATATACATACATATATTTTATAACTAATTAATTTAAAACATTTGGCGTACGTAATATATCCAGAAAATGCCGAACAGGTTTCGATCGATTTAGACGGTCATCTTCAGGACGAGTGACGAGGAATGGCGACCCGAGTACCCGACGATGCCGCTGTCTGCGCTGTGATGTCTGTCTGTCCGCGCTCAGCGACATCGTGGGGTCATTACGTAAGTCAACCGTTTCAAATCAATTAATTATGGAGTTAGCTCTTGTTAGTTTTAATCTTAATAAAATAATGACATATATTTTCTTGCACAGCTACCTTTTCTCGATTACAATGGAAAACTCCATCTGTGACAGTCGATTTCGTGAAAGGCTAATAAAGAAGTAAACATAAACATCTTGTGTTACATTGAAAAACGTCGACGTCGTGCGTGCTGCCTGAGTTTATAAAAAAAAAGAATTTGCATTCCCAAGTAGAGTTTATTTATTTATTTATACTTTATTGTTGACACATATACATGTTTAAATACAACAGGCGGACTTAATGCTAAAAGCATTCTCTAACAGTCAAACCTTTGGGTCGATTGGAGAGTATTATGTGGGTGTGAATAAAACGTATAGGTTATGAATTTATATAAAGAAAACTTAAACTAAACTAAATTTAAAAGATAACAATCACAACACATATTAATAGTTGATGTCAGGCAAGTGGCAGAAAAGTACTTTATTGAGTAAGTCAAAGTCAAAATCATTTATTTATTGTTAGATGTTTGTTTCACTTGATAATTCTCAATTTTATCTTTAGATTTCATAAAAGTTGTTGGCGGCGTATAATGTACTTACAACTTAGTTTAATGCCGCTTCCTAGGCGCAAGTGCAGAAGAAGCGGCAACTTTCTAGGCGCAAGTGCAAAAGAAGCGGCAACAAACTGCACTGCAGCATTTTCTCCAAATACGTAACCTAAACTAGATATGTGGCCTGAGAATACATTGTCATGTCATAATTATAATTTTAAAATAATGTCTTTGTGAAATTGAAAATAATGCCAATTTGAAAAAATATTTTTATTTTTTTTAATTCTAATTTCTAGGCGACTAACGAACCCTGAAAATAGTACTATCTACGAACTTTCTAGCACAGGTTGTCGGCCCATCATAGCAATACGTATCTCATTAATGATAGCAGATAGTACAGATCAATGACCCACTATCAAGCTACAGCGACCGGTACAGTATTGTTTTTGCTAGTGTCTAACTTGTCTGCCCTTGGTAATAATTATCCGACTGCCCTAGAACAGTTTTGTGATATGTTTGGGGGCACGACTTAAAATCAACAAGTCAAAACAGATAATTACATGCAGACATTTGACAATTATTACTTCATCCCATTTGCAGTTGAAACTTTAGGTCCCTGGGGTGCTGAAGCAAAACAATTTGTAAAACACTAAGACAACGCGCTCTCGAGACAACTGGAGACCCAAGAGCTGGCATTTTTTTCGCTAAGGATTAGCTTAGCTATCCAGCAGGGGAATAATGCCAGCATTTTGGGCACGTTACCTCGATATGGCGCTTTAGATTAAATTTTCTATTTACAAGTGTTTAATTTTAAGTTTAGTTTTAAATTTTAGATATAATTTAGTTTTAGTTACATTCATATTGTTTGTTTCTTTTTCTTTTGTGTATTCCTGAGAAACATAATTAGTTTAAATGAATATTTAAGGGCTACAGTAGCTACTTGTCATCAAGTGGGCCGTATGCATGTTTACCGACTTAGTTATAAAACAACATAAAATGCGAAAGTAAAACATCTTTGAACACATGCGGTTGACATTCAATGATGTTAGTAGGTCACATTAGATACAGGATGTTGCCTCGGAAACGACAATAGGAAGTAGACGGACGGACAGACAGATTTACTATGTGTACTTAGATCCGTGTTTGGCCTGTGGATATAGCTCTGAGTCGGTCATCTTGGTAAATTTAAATTTTGGAAGTAAAATCATAATTAAAAATTAATTTTTTGTTTCTATAATCAGGTACCTATTGTGCCATGTGGTTTCCGGCCTAGAAAAGGACATCTCCATCTCTTTCTGTGGATGTCGTAAGAGGCGACTAAAGGACTAAGCACAAGCATCTTGTGCTACATCTGCATTCCATAAGAGGGATGATGTGAGGCAAGCGGCCGGTCGTAAAACTATAGCCAAATCGTTTAAACTGTTCCAGCTATTTTGTCTCCACTTCGCAAGGTATTTGGCATCCTTGGGTGATCGACATGTGAGTGACATGTCAATCATGCATATTATATTTAGTAAAGGCTTGACTGCCTCCGTGGTCCAGTGGTCAAAGCGTTTGCCTTGTGATCCGGAGGTCATGGGTTTACCACACTAATTTGAGGACCCTGTTGGGCACTGCAAAGCAGAGAGGACGACCATACATCGAACATGCACGTCGCCAAGCCAGGTTTCAATTCACCTTAACTTATTTACATTCGAAAGTTGGGAGAATTTGTATCTACTTCAATACGAGGTGTGTTGGTCAGGAACCAAGGGCCCCTGAGCTTGGAGGTCTAGGCCTAAAAGGGTTAGACGGTCCGTCTAACCCTTTGGTAGTAACGCAACTGCATGACACCTATTAAACATAACCTTACTTACTAATGCGATAAATGGGTAACCCACGTGAAACAGCTATTGGCCGTCATTTTTTGACCTCATCTAAAAGCCTTCCTCAGGGCAAATGTGATTCACGACGCCTACACGAAGACGTCCCGAGCCACACTGTTTATTACCTACCTCTTTAATATGTTCCACGAGGCTCTATCTGTCTCACATGGGACATAACTAGAAAATAAGTATTAATACTTTCTTACAAGACCACTTGGGTATTCCCAGAAATAAATTCACTACAATTCACGTATCCCAGACGTAAAGTTATATTTACGGAAAGGTTACCGAGTTCTAAATTTATTACTTAGTATCAACCAATGACGTTGGTACTAAATATTTAATACCTTGGGTCTTCATTCTATACTGATACACTATCACGTCATTAACCTTAACGGGGTAGACAGAGCCTAGGGTGTTAAGGGCCAGGCCACTAGGGATGAAGGTGGAAAAAGGAAATCATAATTTTGGTTGCTATTGCTAACGGCATCGCCTATTGATATGATTCAGATTCTCGCCTCGATCCCTCCCTCGATCAGCTTTTGCAATCTGCGCGGGAAGAGAAGCAGCTGGTACACTCTATATTTTTCCTTTTCTCTCAGACCAGCAAGGAAGCATGTCTTCCATACTGGTCTTTGATAATAGAAAAAAAGTAAAACTAACCTGCTTTTCTCTCGCAGACTCTGACTCCGTAAATCCGATCAAGGGAATAGGCGCAAGTTTTAATCTTATCAATAGGCTATGCGGCTAAAAAACATGCTAATAAAGGCCTTAAAAGAATAGATAGATAAGGGCAAATCACACTGATTGACCTAGGCCCAAAGTAAGTTTAAACTTGAGTTATGGGATACTAAACTTAACGTGGCAGAGTAGATATCGTAAAAGGCGACTTAGGAAACACAAGCTCAACAAAGCTTATATACATCAATGACCTCCTCCAACCCGTCTGGCCAGTGAGGAGAGTGTAGGCCAAATCCTCTGACTGCTCTGGCTAATATATGGTTCTGGTAGTACAGAGAGGGTCGTGCTCCTGCAGTTGAGACTAAAAAAGACTGATAGTGATAAACTCGACGATACTATATTTTAAAATACCTAAATACATATAAAGATCCACACCCAAGACCCAGGACATTTTGAAAAAGGCAATTCTTCCAACTTGCCCGGGCTAGGCACGGAAGTTGACAATGTCTTCTTACTTTTAAACAAAGGAAAATTTTCTTCTTGATTTTTCGTTTTAATATAAAAGACATTCATCAATTTCTTTAGATACAACTCTATTAAATAAAACTTTCCCTGCTGAGATTAAAAAAACAAATCTATCTTCATCGAAGCAAAAACAAAAATATTTTCCGCAAAGAACATTATTGAATAACATTTTCATTTGAAGTTAAAGGGAAAATTACAGATACATTTGACCCTTGAGTTTCCCTAGCAACGACCGATCCTTCAGGACACTGGGATGAATAAATAAACGCTGTCAATCAGCTGACCCTTAAGTCCTGATTCCAATAGGACGATTTTTTAATTTCGCACTAGTTTAAAAAAGGAAGAAAAAAGGTCAGTTTATTTTTAGTTTATAAAATATTCTAACCGACTGTCTGTAAAAGAAGTGTCATGTATTCAGGAGTCATGTATGTAAGTATGTGAGTTTTTTAATCATAACTTTGAATTGAAAACCCTGAACAGATTTTGTTAGAAAAATATTCTTTAAGTTATTGAATTTAATCTACAGTGTTAGTTTTAAAACACTGGCGTAAGTTTTGGAGCAATTTCAGTCCATGATACTGAAGTACTTTCCATAAAAACTAAACAAAAAACGAAAAAAATTCGGCTTCCCAAACAAATCTTCGCTCAACCAAATGGATAGATGATTTTGATGCTTCCCACCACTTGAGATACAGGTTTATTCCTAGTTGGATGGTGGGTTGCAGAGTGATGGCCCCGCTCGCAGATGATGGGTAGGATTGCTACAAAACTTTTATTTAAACATTGTAATACTTATATTGTATACGTATGAAACCAGTCAATCATTTTTTTTTTATTTTGTATGGGAGGACGAAATTTTGTTATCGATTTTCGATAATTGTGTTAATGTAAAGTAGTTCGTGTTGCCGGTATTTAAAAATTCATCTGTATAGTGTATTGACTGTGTGGACGGCAGAGTAGAATACGATTTGTAACTACGCTTTTCCTCTCCCGCAGGTAAGAGGCGAGTAAGGGAGGTGTTTGAATATGTAACAAAGGAGGGGCAGCAGCGTCCTCTTTGCTAAGACTTTCTGCCATCTACTGCGATCACCATCCCGTCTACCCAGCGTGGTTATTATAAGCACATTCTCCTTTTATTGTGAGCGAACTTAAGTCCAGCAGTGGATATGGATCATCATCATCCGATGATCTGGGGTAAGATAGGGTTGACATGTCTGTTAAGATAAAAGCCCTTAAAAAATAAAGAGAAAAAAAAAATTCAGTAGACAATAGAAAAACTTAAATACTTGCGAGTATTATAACCTAGTGGTTTTGTGAGAAAAGTAGACCTCGCGAGCTCTTCATCATCATCATTCGAGCGTATTCCGCGGTGCATCCTCAGCGGTAACGCTTCAGAGACGGGGTCCGCTACCTAACCTAGGTGATTTGACGAGGTTACTGGTTTTTACACAGAGCGACTGCCGTGTGACCTCCGCAACCCAAAGGAAAGACCAAAACCAATCCTAAGATAGGTTTAAACAAATCCTAAATGACATTTGGAATCCACAGCTTTACGTGCCTTCCGAAACACGGAGTCATCTTTCTTTTCCAATAATCACGTGATTCAAGCCTGCAATATCCTAACCAGACTGTAAACAACTTTTTACAAAGTATGTTTCCCAGTTGGATTTGAACCCACGACCTCTGGATCACGAAAGCAGTTCCAGTAGTAAAGATTTACTGCGACGTCAGACTTTCGCACAAATACGTGCGCAATGGAAACGCACCTTTACAACACGCTAGGGTTGCCACGAGCAAGGGTTGCGACACGTGGATTTGAATGTTTAGATGGCCTTGTATATTAGAGGATCCTGGAGAGCTCAGGGCAGTATCTTAACCTCTGAATTGTTTATTTTAACCAATAAGTAACTAATAGATAAATATTGGGTCTGGTTACAATTTAGCGGCGGCGAACATTCTGCGATCAGATTGCAGACGTTCTAAAAAAAGGAGAGGTAATATGTACCCGTAACCGAGGGGCATGTATGAAGAGGTTGATGGATCTAGATGAAGCGAAAGAGGTCTGTCAGGATCGTAGCAAGTGGTCTATAAGTAGACACTTATGGACCTCCACTTGCTACGATCCTGACCGACCTCTTTCGCTTCAGTAGGCAGAGAGGTAGTAGTAGGCAGACGCCTAACTCTGCGGGAAACAAGTGTAATAGTAGGTACCTATTTAAGTATAATGTATGTATGTATCTAAACCATCAATTAAAATAGCCATGACTAAATATTTTTCTTAAAACCATTATAAAAATGGTTTTAATAGAAAATACCTACGAGGAAATAAACTCATCGTCATCAGGTCTTTTTTAGTCTCCACTGCAGGAGCACGACCCTCTCTGTTCTACCAGAGCCAAACTTAGCTAGAGCAGCAGGAGGAAATAAACTATTCGTATTTAAATAATATATTTCATCTCCCAAATAACTTATTAAACCAAGTTTAAACCTCAATTTCTTCAACGTAATTTCGCGAATTACGACTTTGTCATGAGCCTGTTTTTTAAGTAGATACAAAAAATATATAGCCTCAGGTGCGGGCGTAAATATAGCTTTTAATGGGAGGAGTCGACGAAGGACAACATAAAATTTATGACATACTGATACACTATCACGTCTTTATCCCTAAGGGGGCAGACAGGGCATTTTGGGTTTTGCGGCTCTAAACAGCCAGAGCCCAGGGGCGCAAAACCCAAATAACACTTTTAGCGTGATGGTGGGCGAGAAGGTGGAAAAATAAATCTAAATAGTGATGGGTTGCTAGCCGCATCGCCTATTAACACGATTCGCATTTTCGCGCATTTCCTCAATCGATTTTTACGACTGCATGGGAAGAGAAGCAGCTGGTACATTTTAAACTTTTCTCCCAGACTAGCATGAAAATATTTGACTTCACTTATTTGATATGATTCTTTTAGTATTCAAAATGCTACTAATAAAGTACACAAACTTGAAGATTATGCGGGGTAGACGCGATAGCTCAGTTGGGAGACCATAGTCGTTGGTCGTATAAATACCAGGTTGCTGATTCAAGTCCTTTTCGCGTGGTATGTTTTCACCATTGCTCATTTCACTGTTTAGTTTGTACACACTGTGTCTAAAGAATGAAATATATTTTTTATAAAATGATATAATAAGACACCTTTGCATAATGGTGGGGATAAAGGGTGGAAATAGTGATGACACCTTTGCATAATGGTGGGGATAAAGGGTGGAAATAGTGATGACACCTTTGCATAATGGTGGGGATAAAGGGTGGAAATAGTGATGACACCTTTGCATAATGGTGGGGATAAAGGGTGGAAATAGTGATGACACCTTTGCATAATGGTGGGGATAAAGGGTGGAAATAGTGATGACACCTTTGCATAATGGTGGGGATAAAGGGTGGAAATAGTGATGACACCTTTGCATAATGGTGGGGATAAAGGGTGGAAATAGTGATGACACCTTTGCATAATGGTGGGGATAAAGGGTGGAAATAGTGATGACACCTTTGCATAATGGTGGGGATAAAGGGTGGAAATAGTGATGACACCTTTGCATAATGGTGGGGATAAAGGGTGGAAATAGTGATCAATATTCACAACTCAATGCCCATTTAGAACTTGTCATTTGCAAATATATTTTTTATTGTATTACTGTCAGATGTTTCTTATCTTAAAACTCCTAAGCTTAAAAACCTAAGTTAACGATAAAATAAGTTAATTTAGAGGAAAAACATTTTTTTAAATTTAAATGTATGGATAAATACAAATCTCGCTGATTGAGATAGACGCAAAGTCGTTTATATTTTTTTATTAAGGGATACTAACTAAACTATACTATATTTTATAATAAATACACTCTTGCCCTGGCAGGGGATCGAACTCAGAATCTCTGGGGACGGACGGACTAGCGTTTTGAACATAACGCCACGGAGGTCGATCAAACAATGAGAAAGAGAAGGATTCAAACACCCCAAACTTCCCTATATACGCCAATAGCCCGAGGTACTTGGGCTGACGTGGCGTTCTTCATTTAGAATGATCGTAAAACGTCCTGGCAAAATTGTTTTGACACCGCTTGTGATATTATACCAAGGGGGGCACACTTTCGACTTAATTTAAAAAAAGAAATTTGACTACCCAGTATTATTTCGTCATTCATGTCAGCATTTACACTGTACTGTACTTACACTGTATGTACTGCTGCTATATTTTGATGAACATATAAAAACCCAAAAGCGTAATAATCTTTTATTTATTATTCTTTGCAAAATTCGCCTACCTATTGTTGGAATAAAATAATTTGAAATTTTATTGAAACATTAATTAATGAAAATTTTAATATCCATCAAAGTTATTTAGCATATATTTATTTTTGAATAAAGATAGCTAAGGTAGATCCTTAATCAAAGCTATAGTTGAGCACCCATGAGATGTGCCGAGTGAAAAAAAGTAAAACTTTTCAAATTGTCTTGGGTCTTGGGTTTTTATCTATAAGTATATGTATTAATTACATAATACTCGTATAAGATTAAACTTAATTTGGGGCAAACTCAATCAGTGTGATTTGTTCTTATCTATTTATGTGTGTGTGTGGTGTCCGAATGGAAATAGAAAGAGCACTTTAAAAGTAGGTCTGATGACTTAAAAAAAGGCTGGACCTCTCTGGACCAAACTAATGATAGAGACAGGGGGGAAAGGAACTTATTAGGGGAGGCCTATGGATCGACGGGATGCTAATAATGACGTCAGGCAGGCGGTCGGTCGTAAAATTATAGCTAAATATTAAAACTGTTTCGGATATTTCTTCTCCACTTTGCAAGGTTTTGGGCAACCTTGGGTCACCATTGGTATGCATGTTATATTTGAGGAAGAAATAGCGGGAATGCGCCCCCGGGCTCCGAAGTAGCACAGGTGAGGATGCAACTGGGAACGCGCTTAGGTTGAAAAGTATATTTAATTCATATTCACTCGTTGGCCACTTACATACACGAAAACATAACATTAGCCAATAATCACTAAACTATAGGGTGTTTATTGGCTAATGAGTAAATATCTCTACATAAAATTATCTTCACATTAGAATAAGTCGGAAAGCACAACACGTGTTTACAAAGTTCGTGCGTTTTTGACTCTTATTGTGAACAGAGCTTCAAGCTCCCTAGAGGTGCGTCCGTCATTCGTTTTTTACGAGGGAAGCCGAAAGCGTAGAGTTAATCAAGCGAGCGCTAAAGCTTTTTAATTAAGCTTCATTGCTGCTCTTTCTGTAAGTTTATGATAGCATTCCCTCAGCCGGTGTTTGGATTTAAGTAATCGGTCTTCAATCGCCTTTAAGAACGACCATACCCTGGATTTTTCCATACAAACGTACTCTAGGAACGCCAAATTTTTGTAAATATTTTTTAGTTTATCTATATAACGCCAACCACACATGTCTTCTGCTTGGTCTAATGGTTCATCATCATCATATCAGCCACAGGAAGTCCACTATTAGTCATAGGCCTCCCCCAAAGATTTCCAAAGCGACCGATCTAATGGTTGACCGGCATTAGGTCCGCCACTTGTACGTTTATTTTATTGTGCAATAAAGATTAAACAAATAAAAAATAAATAAATGTATAATAACACTATCGATCATCGACATCGCGGGTGGATTATTATAAAGAATCTTCTTAATATCAAAGAAGGATTATCTCGAAAGATCACTTCTCATTATAAACCTGGGACAGAGGCTTACGGAAAATCTGGTTCCAAATAAGTAACATTTCGTATTTCAGAAATATGACCAAACCTTATCACAATGAAATCGGATTATATAAGGTTTAGATAAAAGATAAATAAAATCTTTCGCAATGGTAAAATAAATAAAAACCGGCCAAGTGCGTGTGGGATCACACGCAGTGTAGGGATCCGTCATTACTAGTTTTACGTAACTAACAACTGTCTAATTTTTATTGAATTTGTACTAAATTTTCCTTTTCCGAGTTGTCGAATATAAATTTTATTTATTAATTTATTTAACTTAATTACAAACTTAATTAATAGGCGGACTTAAAGCCATAGACTTTACCTACCAGTCAACCCACTGGTGATGCCGAAAAAAAGAAAACTTTAGAAGGACGTGCAAGTTATGTAGGTATTGTACCATTTATCTTAAGAGGATATCAATAACAACATTACATTACATTAATACATTACAATATAATGTAATGTTGTTATTGATATCCTCTTAAGATAAATGGTACAATACCTACATAACTTGCACGTCCTTCTAAAGTTTTCTTTTTTTCGGTTTTTTATATATATATATATATATATATATATATATATATATATATATATATATATATGTATATATATGAATAAACTTACATTCAAAATATACATGGATATAGTATAATAATAAACTATACGTAAACTACATATATCTTAATATCTACTTATATTCTATCTGAAGTTCACGAGTTATTAATGTGAATTAGAATGAATTTTACGAATATAACTTTTTAATTTGTAAACCGTAATTAGCTTTGATAAATATTTTCGGAAAACTCTAATTAACTTCGTTATTATACTACTGTCGGGTTTTTTTTTACGTGTCCATATAGAACCGTTTATCTGACAGCGTGGGGGGGGGGGGGGGACTTCAAATCAAATATTTCACAAACAGATCCCTAAATCGAAAAATGCTTATCACAAACTCGCAATATTTTTGAAAGACCTATTTAACGACACCCCACACCATGGGTTAGTCCAGAAAAAAAAAACATTGATTTCCAGTTTACATGTATGGGAGCTGCTTTTCTTCCCGCGCAGTTCGTAGGTGATCGAGTCATGTTAATAGGCGATGCGGCTTACCCATTATTATTTTGATTCCCTCTTATCTTATCTATCTTGCCCACCATAACGCTAAAAGTGGCCTTTGAGAATTTTGGGTTTTGCGGTTCTGTTTGCTTAGAGTAAAATTATCTGTCTGCCCCATTAGGGTTAAAGACGTACATACTAATGTATGTATGTATATTAAGCGTATAAGTGGGTGTGGTCTGGCGAACCTGGACTTTGTCTGCCCCTTTAGGGATAAAGACGTGATTGGTATAGGATGTACAAATCCCCGCCTGGGCGCGGATTGAAAGTCAATGCATTTTTCAGCCCCGAAATCTATTTTACAAATGAATAAACAAAACACTTCATAATAACCAGTCGTCCCTTTCAAGAAAATTACTTCTATATCAAACATACAGCGTGTTTCTTTTTTTACAAGCTTTATTCAGCTTACCCTGTTTGTTGTTTTTTGGGTCAGAGTAGCTATACACACAAGCGGGCCGACATTAATTGGCACAGCTGGGCGGTAAAATTAAATGTATTTATTTCTTTATTTATTTATCAAACTTTATTGTTCCAAAGTAAAAATATACTTTTAACAAATGGCGAAATGCTAAAAGTATTTTCTCCCAGTCAACGATAGGGATGAACAGAAAAATTATGCGGCGCAAAAAAGTAATACAATAATAAAATATTACTATACATAGGTAGGTATATATACCTATGTATATTTCATATATTCATTCAGACCTGAATGATGATGACCTTATGAAGAAAGGGAGTTCAAAAGGTGGGCTTGGACTTCCCTTTTAAAAGATAATTTGGTCGAAATTTATCTGATGTCAACGGGTAAAGCATTCCAAAGCCGTGACGCTTGAAGATTATGTAGATTCATGTTCTAATACAATTGCTTCGGTTGGTTTTGTTGTTCGACAAATACTGCCGATCCGACAATGCCGGCCCGCTTATGTGTGTAGCAACCTTTAAATCTTGCAAGTAAAATTTGAGGTTTTAGATTGAGATAAAATTTTGTATGCTAATGTAAATCAGATGACAATGCAATATACTTATAATAAGTTGATCTGATGATTATGCCAGAAGCCATCTTTGGCCATCTAAAGGAACCATGTAATAACAATAACAACTATTGTAACCACTTTTACAGCAAATAAATATCTTATTTATTTATTTATTTAATAAAACGACGCAACCCCATCGAGTTTAGGTTTATTAAATTCGTCTTGAAGTTCTTAGGCGTCACAACAAAACCTTATTCAATTTTAACTCAAATTATTGTGTTGTGTTTCGCTTTTGAAAACATAGATATACTTTTTTATTATTTCAATTACCTGATGTGAAAATGTACATTATACGTGTTTGTATATATAACGTGGGATATAATTCAACCTATTTTAAGATTTATGTAAGTACGAAAATGTTACCACCCCTGGCCAGCCAGCGTGGAGAGTGTAGGCTAACTCCTCTGACTGCTTTGGATAATATAAGGCTCTGGTAGTACAGAACTGGTTGTGCTCCTGCAGTGGAGACTAAAAAGACCTGATGATGATGATGACGAAAATGTTTCGACTTCCTACAAAAACGATCAACGACATTTTGGTAATTCCTTATCGGATTCTCTATCTACATGGGAGCAATAGTAGTTTTTTTGTTTTAATTATTTTTTTATAATTCTTAATGATTGAAGTGAACATCCTGTATCAGTTTAAAGCAGGGGTCACATGGTACGCACCCAGCGCTCTTTACGCCGCGCTCCATTGCACACCAGACCTAAGTGAATGTGAGTGATCGCTTCGATAACCTAACTTTAAAAACATACATCACAATTTAAAAATTATATAAGATATACCTTCTTCTTCTCAGTGTGTCGGTGGTACATTTACGTTATATTTGGTTGCTCCAGTAAGTAAAGTAAGGGCAACCTCAAGAACACTTTCGTTGGCTGTGATTAGGTCACTTTACTAGTACTGTGATATCCCACCATCAATCCTTAGACTCTTTCTACCTAGTAAGAAATAAAACGTAACAAGTATATAAAGGGTCATATAAATTATACTGAATCTACCCGTTCAAGACTCAAAGATACACATTTTATGTCTTGGTCACAAGATATTCTATTGTAGAATGGATTCAGTCATATTACACTAATCTTAAAGGAATGTATCTCATTATTATACTACCTAATATGGGAGGTAAGAAGGTAACACCGGTGTTATTAGTAATGCAGAACACAATTAGGTACTTATAAGCACTCGTTGTATACTTGAGAACATTCCTTCTTCCGTCATTAATCAGCGAAGGTTTTTGTCGTGTTTTGGACGGAATTGAAATATTTTTATTCTACTAACATCATCATCCGAGCGTATCCCTGATTGCATTCTCAGTGGTGACGCTCCAGAGCCCGGGGTCCGCTACCTAACCTAGGTTACAGACTTACTACGAGTATAATACTAGCCGTATGATTTGACGAGGTTACTGGTTTTTACACAGCGACTGCCGTTTGACCTCCGCAACCTAAAGGGTAGACCAGAACTAATCCTAGGATAGTTTAAAAAACGCTAGATGGCGTTCGGGACCCACAGCTTAACGTGCCTTCCGAATATTCCTTACGGATAATCAGGTGATTCAAGCCTGCAATATCCTTACCAGACTGGAAACAACTTTTAACAAAGTATGCTTCCCAGTAGGGTTTGAACCCACGACTTCCGAATCATAAGGATTCTCAGTTGTCAAGGCTTTCCCTTGACAACTGAGGCCTTTCTATTCTACTAACATAGACCTGAAAATACTTCACGGGATAGACAGACCCAAGGGCACAAATTAGAACGACTATGCCAAGAGTTGCAAAACTCAAAAGCTTAGCAAGATGGTGGAACGAAATGAAACGGTCAGTAAACACAGGGTCACAAATCACAAAGTTTGAGGTAGCCCCAAAGTTGTACTATTACATATATGTATTCTGTACTGTAAGTTTTAAACTTGTATATTGGGATACTAACTAATCGATACTATATTTTATAAAATACATATATATTTAAACACCCAAGGTCCAGGACAATTTGCAAAAGGCCGTTTTCCAACTTGCGACTGGGAATCGAACCCAGAGCGTCCGGACATGGCGGTCTGGCGTGTTAAACACTACGCCACGGAGGTCGTCAATAGATCAAAGATAAGCACTAACAATAGTTTTATAGACCTCACAGGTTCGATTCCCGATTCGGCCACGTTATGGGTTCCTTGAACCGCTCGGTTCACTGGCTCTGGTCGAAGTACGAGGCAATGTTTGTGTACGTGAGTCGAAAAGTAAATTGATGGATTGTTTCAATCATATTTTATTTGGTTTCACTCTCTGTCGTCAAGTTTGGACCATCATGACGACCTCTGTGGTTTAGTGGTCATAATGCCAGGCTGTCACATTGGAGGTCCCTGGTTCGATTCCCGGTCAGGTCATGATGGAAAAATATCTTTTCCAGATGTTCTGTCATTGTCATAAAAGCTGATCGACGTGATGGTGGAGAATCTGAATCATGTCGGTAGGTGATGTGGCTAGCAACCTTTAACCATTTCAATTCTATTTTTCTGTCTTTACGCCCACCATAACGCATAACGCGGCCTTTTAGACGTCTCCCTAGACGCTTCCTTTCTCCCTCTTTCTCTATCTCTATTTCCCTCTCATCTTAGCGTATTCCCAGTTGCATTCACAGCTGTAATGCTGTGAAGCTCGGGATCCACTTTCCGGCTTTTCCTTCTCCACTTCGCACGGTCTTGAGCATCCTTGGTTATATGACCATTGGCACGCATATCATCCTTGACGATGTCAAGCCAGCGTTTCTTGGGTCTACCACGTCTGCCGGGCCCCGGCTGAGGCGGCATGGCTATACATTTGTTTCCCACGTAACTTTCCGGTTTCCGCGCAAGACATGACTGTACAAGCGTAGGCGACTTTCTTGCAGATTTTCTGCTATGTCACGGACATAAAGGCTGTCGCGGATGCGGGATGCGGATCCATCTCTTTCTATAGATGTTGTGAAAGGCGACCAAATGCAAAATAGTACTAAAAGCTTGTGCTACAATAGCATTCCCAAGGAGGATAGACGTCAGCCAGGCGGCATGTCGTAAAATAAAGCCAAATCATTTAATGGAAAGTCGAAAAAGGATCAGGTATAGGACGTGTCCATAGACTCTGTCTGATTCGTTAGCTATACCTGTCCTGAAACTATTAATAAATATAAATAATAAAATAAATATATAGGGACAAATCACACTGATTAAGCTAGCCCCAAAGTAAGTTCTAAACTTGTGTTATGGGATGCTAACTTAACGATACTATATTTTATGATAAACTAGCTTTTGCCCGCGGCTTCGCTCGCGTATCGCACGGGAATATTACATTTTTCCGGGATGAAAGGTACCCTATGTCCTTCTCAGTATTCCTAACTATGTGTATGCGAATTTTCAAGAAGATTGGTTTAGTAGATAAAAGCGTGAAGAAGTAACAAACAAATATACAAACTCATTTTCGCATTTATAATATTAGTTAGGACAGGATTAGGATTAGTATACATATATAGATAAACACCCAAGACTAAGGATAATTTGAAAAAGGCCATTTTCCAACTCGCCCAGGCTAGGGATCGAACCCAGAACCTCCGGATTCGCGGTCTAGCATGTTAAAAATTACGCCACGGAGGTCGTATTAAATGGATAAAATCCATGATACTCCACAATTTTCCCCAAATTATATCGAATTATGAAAAAATATGTTTTGCTTCCTTAGAAACTCGGATCAGCTAATCGGTCAACTTGGGAGGCCTAAATTTAAATATGGCTCATATTCAGCATATATTAAATCGGTCAACAGCAGCCAAACTGAGTGGTTGTTCTGAAAAAACTTTATCCTGCGTCAGAGTTAGCGAACTACTAGTTTATTCATACTTATCATAATACGTATCCGAGTATACTATAGAGCGTGATGGGTTACTGCAAACAATAATAGGCACTGTACATTCCTGAGTACCGAGGACGGAGGGTAGGTACCCTCTTCAGTGACGTGACGGGTGCGTCATCCCTTTACATAGGAAATATCCTTAAGTGGAACAGTGGTGGGATGTTGCTACAATGAGATTGGTTTCATAAATCAGAGGTAGTTACATGATAATTTTTTTTAACCTATACTGTCTCCAAATTTTTTTTTAATCATAGATCATATAACTATCTTCTTTCTTATCCAGTGTATAGCTGCCACTGGTAACAGACTTTTCGAGCTGCCTAAAAGTATCCAATGTAACTCAGTGACTGTCGTCTAGTGACTACAGTCATATTACACACTAGTGAAGTGTAGTTTTTCTCCACCGCAAGCAAGTAACTGTAGTTGAAAATGATCAAACACGAGTACAAAGTCAGGGTACAACATACATACATAGTATCACGCCCGTTTCTCACAGAGGTAGGGCAGAGACTAGTACTAGACAGAGAGTCAAGGTACAGGTCGCATCTAAACTCATGTCTCACAGGCGCCATCATTGCTACTAGAAACTCTCCACATGATATGACCAAACCATGAGTTGACATGTATATTTACTTTGCAGGAAAAAAGTTGGAAAGCACACCCTGGGCTCCAAATCGGCACAACTAAGGATGTTCAAAATTCAAAGTTCAAAATATCTTTATTATCATAGAATATTTATAATATCTCTTAATAATAATCACTTTGTCTGATGCAACTGGGAACACGCTTACATTAGAAGAAGAGGTGGTGGACAAATGGTTGGATTAAAATTGTTCCTCACACACACACAGCCAGAGCCTTAGGGTTGGTACATATCTGTCAGCACGGAACAGCACTTTCCTATGCTGCTATCCTTTTGTGTCACTCAGAACAGTCATTTGCTAGAGCGAAAGAGAGCGACGGAACGCTTTAGCATGGCCGGTACTGAAGTGTTCCGTCGCTCTCTCTGTGTGTTCAGTATAATGGGCAGAACTTGAACTAAAAAAATTTATTTGGTGTTTAAAAATTCGCCCTGTATTTTCTACAACCAAAAGATCGACTCCTTATCAAAAATAAATTATTTTGCAAAAAAAACTCTTGAGAGTTGAATATAATAATATATAAACGCTAAACTTCAGACCAATAATACAGATCTGTACGTTTAATATAATATTATATATGAAATTGCGAATCAGATAAGTTAGAACTTACCAGATATTAAAAAAAATGCAAGCGCCTGTAAACAGTCATTTGGCTTCGGTTGCATATTATATATATATATATGTGTATACACACAAAGGTTCTCAAACTTATGAAAGTTGACACCTCATAGCTAAGTATCCCAGACACATAACTTCTGTTTTATAATCAATAAACCCCGTGCGCGTGTTGGACATAAAACATCGCGTGATAGTATTCAAACCACGGCTCGCTCATGCTTATACGAACGGTCGTTTTTACGGAGTGCATAGTGTCATGTGGATATTAAAAATATTACAACTTTAGGAGGGAGACCACAGTATCGGTGGATGGAATGTGTAAAGGAGGATGTAGGTAGGATACGTTAGGGCTGCTATACACTTATACGGGCCGTGATTAAGAGGGCGCCTAATGTCAATAATCTAAATTTTGCTCCCGCTTCCACGCACACAAATTTACTCTAGCCGAAGCGAGACAGCGAGCCATGCGGGGCGTCGGGAATAGTGGTGGGTCAATGAGGGTGGTTCTGGTTTTGAGGGTTTTTTCGTGTTACAAATAATATTTAAGAGTTATTTAAAAAGTAAGACATATGATGACTGCTTTATGTTTAATACAATTATAATCCAAAGTTACAAGTGCAAATTTATTGTATTTCTTGAATACGTTCCGTTTTAGTATAATTCTGAGTTGTTTCCTAAGACGCCATCTACGACGTCCACGGGAAGACTTGGAGTGGTCTTATTCTACTCTGCCGGGAACAACGCGCTTCACTTCAAGCTAATACAGCCTGACTGCTTTATCTCCGCCGCTACCGATCGCCACCAGGTTTGCTTGGGTCGACCATGCTTCCTTCTTTCCTTTTGTCCATTCCAGTACCTGCATCGGAATTTGAGTAGGCTCCCGAACTATGTTAGTCTGAAAAGTTTCAAAACATGTTACCCAATTGAAAATCAAGTACTTTCACGTTGTTTGCCATGTAAAATAGAACACTATCGTATCAGCGATAGAGGTCAAACTGATAAGCCAGGTCATTGAACTGCGATTATTTGGCGTTATCTCGAGTCACCTTGTGATACGGTGTTTATAACACCGCCTTCCTTATTCGTGGATAAACAATTATTTCGCAAGTCAACATTTTACAATATAGGTACACTGGTACAAGTTGAATGGGTTTATCAAGGGATAGAACGGTTGAACCGATTTTCATCCATCATAACTAAGCATCATCTCTACAGACAAGGCTTCCGATTAAGACAGCATCGAAATCGGTCTATTCGTTTAGGAGCAACTATGGCACAGACAGACACACAAACACGTCAAACTTATCACACGACCTCTCTTTTTCGTTAAACAAGGTCAACTGATTACTTTCAAAGGTCACGCATCAATTTTCTTGAACGATAAGCAACTGCTTTTTTTAGCTAAACACTATTTTTATCGTACTGACATTGACCGTGTGGTGACGGCAGAGTAGAATATGATTTATCACAGCCCCTTTCCTTCCCACGGGTGTCGTAAGAGGCGACTAAGAGAGATATAGGTAAGAGAGAGCGGTCAGAGTATCCTCTGTGTAAGATGACTTTACTGCGATCACTAATGCGTCTGCCTAGCGTGGTGACAATTATAAATTGACCTCAAATTTCTAGGATATATTAATCGAGATGAGAATTTATTTATTTATTGAATCTTTATTGAACACAAAGGTACATAATTAAATTTTTACACAAAAAAAACAACCGACTTAAATTTTTTTAAGGAGTTTATTCCACATCCCCAAAGTTCTTCATCATATCTTCACCAAATTAAAATGGGACCAGCTTGGTAGTAAAGGCTTTCAAATAAAAAAAGAATCATCCAAATCGGTTCACAATTAGCGAAGATATCGCGTAACAAACATACATAAAAAAATAAATAAATAAAAAATAAAAAAAAACATGCAGTCGAATTGATATCCTCCTCCTTTTTTGAAGTCGTTTAAAAAGGTGGACTTAACGCTAATGCATTTTCTACCAGTCAACCTTTAGGAAAACAGAAAAATCAATTTTATTGCGAATTGTTGAATCCTTGAGAATACATTTGTTGCACGTGATGTTAGGCTTAAGCCTTTTTTAGTCGGCTCTTACGACACACAAATAACATGTGGTGTTATTGTAGGCTGGAAATTTTTATCTAATATTTTAAAATTTTGAAGTCGTCTATAAACAATTCAATTCAATTCAAAATATCTTTATTATCATAGGATATATATAATATCTCTTAATAATAGTCACTTTGTTTTGTTTTGCACAAATGTTGACGTCAAATCGTTACTTACAGCTAAGTTTACGCCGCTTCCTAGGCGCAAGTGCAGAAGAAGAGGCAACAAACTGCACTGCACGTTTTCTCCAAAGACGTCAACTAACAAACTAAAAACTTAAAATTAGTTATATGAATGGACTGAGATTACATTGTTTGTTAAGTCATAATTAAATTGAATTATAAGAATTACGAAATTTAAAATAATGTCAATTTGTAAATTTAGTATGTACCAATGTACCTAAATTATTACATGTCTAAATATACAAACCTTTAAGAGGGACCCGCGCCAAGCTCAAGCCAGACCTTTTTGTCTTTAAGATAGTTATCAGTCCTATTAATAAGCCTTCTCACAAAGTACTTTCTTTACATAAGCTTTGAATTTTCTGTCTGGCAACAAGGTCAACTGATTACTTCAAAGGTCACGCAACAATTTTCTTGAAAGATAAGCAACTGCTTTTTTTGGCTAAACACAACTTTTATTTTACTGACCGATTACTGGCGTAGGACACCCACCTGGTGGTCAGACGACCTGAGCTTCGGGTGTCGTAAGAGGCGACTAAGAGAGATATAGCTAACAGGGAGCGGGCAGTGGCGTCCTCTGTGTAATCTAACTAATCCATCTGCACTTTCATTTTGTCAGATTATTGTAAATTGACCTCAAATTTGTATGGTACATCTATCAAGATGACAATTAGTAAAGAATACATTTGTTGCACGAGATGTTTGGGCTTAGGCCTTTTTTAGTTGGCTATTCATCATCATCAGGTCTTTTTTAGTCTCCACTGCAGGAGCACGACCCTCTCTGTACTACATAGCTATACATAGTCAGAGTAGACAGAGGATTTGGCCTACACTTTCAACGATGGCCAGACGGGTTGGAGAGGTCTCGCTGATGTTAAAAGCTTTGTTTAGCTTGTTTCCTAAATCGTATCTATGGGATCCACGGGTAGATTTAGAGTGGTCCTATTCTACTCTGCGGCGCACCAGTCGGCTCTTATGTGATACAAATAGACATGTGATGTTATTGTAGACTGGAAATTTTTATCAAATATTGTAAAATTTTAAAGTCGTTTAAACAAACAAGGTCAACCGA
The DNA here is from genome assembly GCA_963576875.1 of Acrobasis repandana. Lineage (NCBI taxonomy): Eukaryota > Metazoa > Arthropoda > Insecta > Lepidoptera > Pyralidae > Acrobasis > Acrobasis repandana. The sequence continues at coordinate 1,765,849 of OY756231.1, read as the reverse complement.
TTGCTTTCAAAGGTCATACAACAATTTACTTGAACGATAAGCAATTGTTGGGGCTACAAAATATATTTATCAACCTGACATTGAACCTATAATCTAGATATGATCGGTTGATACGGTAGTGTTGTAATTTGAAGGGTACTAGGTTCAAAATATAGACTAGGAGGTTATTGCCACTATATAATCACGAAAAACAAGGTATGACGTCAGAAGCTTAACCTCGGCTAGACATGTTATGACAATGTAATTATCGGCCCTTGTACTTTTCATGAGTTTCCTAAATAAATATATAAGGATTAGGGACCATTTACACATACTGAGCTAGCCCGTAAGTTAGTTTCAACCTTGTATTAGGATACAAGAGGAGAAGTGGAGAGTGTAGGTAGACCAAATCCTCCAGCTACTCTGGGTAATTTATGACTATAGTAGTACAGAGAGGGTCGTGCTCCTACAGTGGAGACTAAACAATACCTGATGATGATTAGGATACTAACTCAACGAAACTTATTTTATGATAAATACTTACATATCGATAAACATTCAAGATCCAGGACAGTTTGGAAAAGGCCATTTGCCAAGTTGCCCTGGCTGGGGATTGAACCCAGAACCTCCAGTGACGGACTAGCGTTATCCATTACGCCACGGAGGTCATAGTTAACACAATCATCATCATATCAGCCACAGGAAGTCCACTGCTGGACATAGGGCTCCCCCAAGGATTTTCAAAACGACCGATCGGAAGCGGCCTGCGTCCAGCGTTTTCCGGCAACCTTGCTCAGGTCGTCTGACCACCTAGCAGGTGGGTGTCCTACGCTGCGCCTGCCGACTAACACAATACCATAGTTCATTACATTTTTGTCATGCCGAATGATAGTTTTTGGGTTGTATAGCTTGGGGTTTTGTCGATCCCGTAAGGAATAAAAACGTGATAAGTAGATGATATCAGTATGTCTCTCGCGAATACCAACTTCTACTTTCTTTATTTTTTACAAACATCACGCTAAACGTGGCCTTTGGGTTATGCGGCCCTGGGCTCTGTCTCTAAGCATAGAGGCAGAACCGCAACACCCAAAATGCTCTGTCTACCCCATTAGGGATAAAGGCGTGATAGTGTGTGTACACCCTACCTATATCGGTTCACTGCTGGACTAAATGCCCCTACCAATGTAAGTTCTCTTCTCATCCATATACTCCACACGGTCAATGTCAATTTATTTCCAAAGAGCTATTAAAGTGTAAAACTAGAGAAGACATCACATATCACTGTTTTGTCCCGTTCAATTGTAGCTATCTCCATAAACTTCACTAGCCGCTTGCTAGCTCTTATACGCCTAGTACTTTTGACAGTTTACTCGTATAAGCGAAAAACCATATTAAAACATAGTAAACATAATTAAAAATGCCTTGGTGTATGCTAAAATAAAGTAAGAATAATTCAAGGAACACGCAGTGTAAAAAAATAACTTCCCTTGGTAAGTAACCAGATTTACACTATCACGTCTTTATCCCTAACGGGGCAGACAGAGCCTAGGGCGGCAAGGCCCAGGCCACTTTTAGCGTATGGTGGGCATGAAGGTGGAAAAGGGAAATCATAATAGTGATGGGTTGCTAACCGCATCGCCTTTTCATATGATTTAGATTATTGCCCATTCCCTCGATCGGCTTTTACGATCTGCGCGGGAAGAGAAGCAGCTGGTACATTCTTTGTTTTTTCTTTTCTCCCAGACCAGCGTGGAATATGTAACCAGATTTCACTGTATGAAAATGCGTATGATAAAATTTACGCCGCTATAATATCCAAAAATACAACAGGAGCCAATGTTTCAGATAGCTGATCTATATATAAGTGACTATTATTAAGAGATATTATAAATATCCTATGATAATAAAGATATTTTGAATTTATGAATTTGAATTATATTTTCTATGTCAATGTTTGTTCCCAAAGAAAATTGTTTTGTGCAGTTGTATTTATTAAATTATTTACATTTTATAATATCAGACCATGTGACGTCACTATCAGACAAATGACCTCATTGAGAGTTTCCCTGCGGGGTCACAGGTCGGTGTAAAACAAGATATTGATGTGTAAACACAGACCTGAGCCAGAGATAATTTGTCTGTATTATTAAAATATATAATCTGTTTACTCAAATGGCGTGCAGTACACCTACATGCTATTTAGGATTGTGTGTGAAAATAAATAAATAATATTATTACCTCATCATCCATAGGCTTTTTTATTCTCCACTGCAGGAGGACGACCCCTTCTGTACTACCAGAGCCAAACTTGGCCAGAGCAGCCAGATAATTTGGCCTACGCTCTCCACGCTGGCCAGACGGGTTGAAGAGGTCTCATTCATGTTTTCGTCGTTATAGGTCTCAAGCTTTGTTTAGCTTGTGTTTCCTAAGTCGCCTTCTACGATCTATTCTACGTACAGAGAGGTTCATGCTCCTGCAGTGGAGACTAAAAATGACCTGTTGATGATGAGCAACTGTTTTTCTCTAGCAGGAGAACTTCACTTGTTTTGCTCGCTCATTCGTGCAACAAATATTAATATTAGTCAGCTATAAAGATTAAAGTAGGCGGCTACAGTCTACCGGTCGGCAGTTTAGGCAACCTTGTGATAAGGTGATAACAGTTCGTTGACTTGTTCTTAGAAATCCAGAACAAAATGTTTTAGATATGATTTGGCTCGTACTTTTTATATGTAGAGAAAGGGCGACGACGAATGTGTATTTAGTATGATTGTCTGTGGCATCGTAGCTGCGAAACAGATAAATCGATTTTGACTAAGTATTATTGTTAAAGATTAATTGTGAGTTTTCGTCGAAACGAGTATTATTCGATATTTTCTGGTCTGGTAGAAAAGAAAGAACATAGAATGTACCAGCTGCTTCTCTTTCCACGCAAATCGTAAAAGCCGATCTGAATTATATCAATAGGCGATGCAGTTAGCAACCCATCACTATTATGATTCCCTTTTTCCACCTTCATGCCCACCATCACGCTAAAGTGGCCTGGGCTATGCCGCCCTAGGTTCTGTCTGCCCCGTTAGGGATAAAGACGTGATAGTGTATCTGTTGTTATACCAACAAAGTTTCTAACTAAGTTATTCCTAATAACTTGGTTTTTTACAGTCCCATAAGAGAATATTATTTATGTTTACCGACCTCCGTGGCGTAAAAAAATGGTAACACGGTAGTCCGCCAATCCGGAGGTTCTGACTTCGATCCCCAGCCAGGACAAGTTGGCAAACAACTTTTTACAAATTATTCTGGGTCTTGGGTGTTTATCTCTGTATGTATTTATTATAAAATATAGTATCGTTGAGTAAGTATCCCATAAAACAAGATTAAAACTTACTTTGGTGCTAGCTCAGTCAGTGAGTGATTCATCCCCTATTTTATTATTATTGTTATACATCGTGGAAGAGACATACCCATAATAAATAAAACCACTATAATGATCTAGTATAATGAAATTAAAATACCAACCAAAGAACAAAACAAAAATTTCCATAAAAAAGTGTGTCGCCGCCCGGGCGATTTGTATGAGAATGTCGAATTTTTTTTGGTTTTTTGACTGTTATTTTAATTTCATTATACTTTAGTGATCCAGTATAGCCCGTGGTTCGATTTATTACGGCTATGTTCCTTCCACGTTGTTTATTATTATATTTTAATGATAATAGGCGATGGGACTTGCAAGCCATCACTATTTTGTTTTCTCTGTCCACCTTTTCACCCACCTAAAGGTGGCTTTTAGTGATAAAGACAGTGAAGTGAGCCATTGACAAACGAGTTGTCACAAGCTGAAAAAAAATTCTTGTTACGTCACACAGTTGGTTTCCGGTCATTGCCCTCGTAGCCTTTACTAAGTCATAGTACAATTGTGTGATTTGCGTATGACAATGTGACAGAGTAAGTAAAGTGATATATTATCTGGATTTTTCTGTGTTTCAACCACGCATACCTATTACTATTATCAATTAATGTACTGGGTGATTTTGAATCTCGAAGCTATATTCAAAGAAAGTAGATAATCTTTATATTCGAAATAAAAAATACATATTCTGGCGTATGTATGTTGTTTCATAATAGAATCCAAAGAATACCCGTGTGGTTCCGGGTTAAAAAAGGATTAAGGGCGGCGGCCGGTTGTAAAACTTTTCGCAAAAATACATTCCCAAAGAGGGTTAACGTCAGGCAGGCGGCCGGTTGTAAAACTATAGCCAAATCATGTATTGTTCCGGCTATTTCTTCTTCATTTTGCAAGGTCTTTGGCATCCTTGGGTGACCATTGACATGCATGTTAATTGCATGCATTTGGAGGAGAAGAAGCGGGAAAGCGCACCCCGGGCTCCGAAGCAGTACAGCTGAGGATGCAACCGGGAATGCACTTAGACGAAGAAGAAGAAAAAGCTTAAGGAGGTCTAGTTAGGTTGACGTCGAGGTAGCAAGTTGAGATTCATAGTATCTGCCTACTCCTGTGGAAAACAGTTGTGATAGTATGTATTAGCCGTGTGATTCCCGGGAGAGTAAAATAAGACCACTCCAAGTCTTCCCGTGGATGTCGTAGAAGGTGACTTAGGAAACACAAGCTATACCTACAAAGTTTATAAACATCAATGTGACCTCTCCAACCCGTCTCTGGCCTCTCTGGCCAAAATACGGCTCTGGTAGTACAGAGAGGGTCGTGCTCCTGCAGTGAAGACTTACTTACTTACTTACAGACGTAAAGACATGATCGTTAGTATGTACGAAAATACCTATATGTTAGGTAGATTCATACATAAAGATGCTACTTGTATAATATATTAAATACTCAACTAATTGTGCATTGCACGAATGTAAGTACAAATATGGCCATGAATCATATTCATAATCTATTAACCCAGATTCGCGCCATGAAATTATAAATGATATAGGAAGTATATTATGATAACTGAATCATACTATGCTCGCGTGTACTACTGAATGGGATACGTAGGCTGCGGAGTTGGTCACATTTTGAACAGTAAGCACGTGTTAGATATTATACTTAATAAAATAAATAAATATGAAATTTCTACTAATATTAAGTTACTTTTAAATAACTTTATAGTTTTAAATGTTAAGTTTGTAATATATAATGTTAATACAACATTTCTTGTCACGAGATTGACAGTGTTTGGTCGACATCTAAAAAGAGGGGGTAATGCCAGTGCGGCGGATACAAAGCTTACGTATTTTCTGATAATTGAACGGTCCAGGACCGTTATTAAAAGACCGAAATTAAAAGTGAGGACCGTCGGTCCTCACTTTTAATTTGTCAGCTGCGGAATAAGGTTAGTCTCACTCCTCATTACTGTATTTCCGTACTAGCATCTAGCAGTTACTGTGTTTCTCTTAAATTGTGTTATTAATAGATAGCTGGATTATTAGTTAATAAGTTGTATTGGTGTGATATAATTGTAATGCTTAAAGATAAACTAGATCATTTGAAATAGTCATGTGTTTGTGATAACTGTAAGGATTGTTCTATTTCTGGAGAACTGCTATGAAATAACAAATATCTTGGTGTTAGTTCCTAATATAACAAGTAAAGTACAGTCGTTATTATTGTTTTATCAATGTATTTTCCCAAGTAACTATATGTACCCTCGATTTCTGATAATTCTGTTAATATGAAATATAGATTAAAGTAGTTTCAGCTTTGCTATGAAAAGTAACAAGAAATATAGTAAATAGTGGTGTGAAATATGAAATAAATTATATTTTTCCTCCATCACCCTGGTATTTCATTTCTAACACACTATAAAGCGAAGCGATCGCCTATCATTTATTTATTTATTGTAAAAACTAAATACAACGGTTTTCACCAATTACAGTATATAGAAAGAACTTATAGCTAAATACAATTAAAATATTTAATTATCTATTTTACAGGTTCCAGCTGCTTCTCTTCCCGCGTAGATCGTAGAAGCCGATTGAGGGAATGAGCGAAAATGCAGATCATGTTAATAAGCGATGCGGTTAGCAACCCATCACTATTTTGATTCTTTTTTCCACCTTCTCACCCTCCATCAAGCTAAAAGTGGTTTTTGGGTCTTACAGCCATGGGCTCTGTATGCTCTATATACAGCCGCGAGACCCAAAATGCTCTATCATAGGGATAAATATGTAAATATGTATTTTTTTAGGTGAATACAGTTCAAAATGCTTAAGGCGAGATGGGTTCACAATTTGCAATACTGTGCGTGTTTTTGAAAAATCACTGTTATTAAACTACTACAGTTTATCCCTCAAAAAATTTACATTTCTACAGACTCATATAATAGCCAAAACACGAATGAGCATTTTTTGTTTGATATTCGTCGAGAGCGAAGAAAGGCCCGGAGCCGTGCTCGACGATATTTCGCAGTGTTTTATTTATTATTTTTTTTGTTTTATTATTATTATTTTTTTTGTAGCCAAAACGACTAGATATTTAGATAATACATTTTTTCGTATTTACGTACATATTTTCATATAAAAAGGTGATTTTTAAAATAGTAACGTGTATTATAAAGGCAAATTTAGAGGTATGTTTGTGATTTTTTCTATCGAGCCAAAAATGCTCAATCGTGTTTTGGCTATTGTGGGTGTCTGTAGAAAATCCTTAAGATTCTTATGGAAAATTTTTGAGGAAAAAACTGTAGTAGTTTAATTACAGTAATTTTTAAAAACACTGTTTTCTTAGATCTGAACTGGCGGGGCCTTTACAACTTTCTATACGTAATATATAGCAAACATATAAATAATCTATCTTTAAAATATATTTAGTATATATTGTAAGACTTCATACAATACTTATTTCTAAAAATTTTAATTCAGTTGCATAATTAATTATAATTCTACGTAATTTAAGATAATTCTACAGCTTGAAAATGTAATAACCATGTTCGGTACAAGCCTTTCTATTATTGTTTTTTTTTTTTGTTGATAGTTATAATCATTTTATTACTAAATGTTAGCACCATTGCATTAGGTATATTATGAAACATGTAATGATTAGTGCTAAAATAAATCATACGTGTCAATTTACTAAGGAAGGTAGGTTAGATTATGGTCAAATCTTCGATTATACTCGTACAAGATCGGTTGTATAGTCGAAGGGTCAAACACAGAAGTAAGCGAGGAAGCGTCGACTAAGTGACGGAAGCGACCAATTTGGCCAAATTTATTACGTTTTCTATCACGAAATGGAATTTTTCCTAGCATTTTATACACTTCCTAGGTGTCCCGTGTGTGAACGCGGGCCGAAACGACAATGAAAAAGTGTCTCTCATGTTTGGTACCTATTAACTGTCTAGGTTTTATTGATATTGACAATACTTTTTTACGACGTAGAATATTATTATAAGCCATCGGTTTTATATGAAGAGAGAGTCCGAGAAGTCTCTTGATCAAATTTACCATTTATAATACCTATGTTCGGATTTAATATAAAAAGGTGATTGCATAAAATAGTAATATGTATTATAAAGGCAAATTTAGGCAAATTTAGAGGTATGTTTGTGATTTTTTTTCTATCGAGCCAAAAATGCTTAATCGTATTGTATCTGTAAAAAATCCTTTAAATATTTATGTAATTTTTTTTAAGGAATAAACTGTAGTAGTATAATTACAGTGATTTTTTAAAACTGAAATTTTTGTTCAGACCGTACACATAATTCTTAAATTTTTTATGTATTTTTACAATAGGTTGAGTTGGGAATACTGATGGGATGACTAAGGAATATAAAATTTAATTTTTGTTGTGGGTTGAGTAAGCCAAATAAATAGATTGAGTATGGAAAAAATAATGAGTAGGATGAGACGTCATAGAATTAATACGGAACAACCCAAATTTTTGCCGAAACTGAAACGGAAACCTTCGTTCATTTCGCTTTTTTCGGTCAATTATGTTTGCCTAACTCCAAACTAATCTAAGTCTGCAACCTTGGACATGATCTGAAATGAGTCAAGCCGTGCCCTTCGCATATCGTGCTCGAATCAATGAATTTTAATAATTGCACCCAACTGGGTCAGTGCAGTGATTATTATAAACGCTCTTAAAGGGCTAAACATTAGTAATTTAAGAAAATTATGAATCTGAGACCTTCGGGCTGCGTGAGTGAACTGGATATGGAAAGGTTGAGGAAATATGATATAGTAGATATATAGTGTAATTAATAAAAGACTGGAACACCACATAGGCGGACATAGCGAAAGAACAGGCTGGTTTTGTAAAAAATAAGGGAACGAGGGAGCAAATTTTAAACATTCAACAGCTCATAGAGAAAAGTAGAAAGTTTAACGTTCCAATGCCTATTTGCTTTATTAATTACACGAAGGCGTTTGACTGTGTAGGCTGGCCGGAAATGTTTGACGTCATGCGTGAAATGGGTATTCCTTCTCACCTTATCTTCCTAGTGCAGAATCTGTACCTCAACGGAAGCTCTGTAGTAAGAGTGGACAGTGATCTCTCCCAACCATTTAAGCCAGAGCGTGGTGTGAGACAAGGCTATATCCTTTCCCTGCAGCTATTTAATCTAATTGGGGAACAACACATCATGCGCAGAGTACTCAAGAATTGGAAAGGAGGCGTAAGAATCGGCGGCCACCTTATAAATAACCTCCGTTTTGCCGATGATACCACTATCATAGGTGCCAGCGAGAGCGAGCTTGCAGAACTACTGCAAATAATAGAGAGCGTAAGCCGAGAGTATGGACTTCTAATCAACCGAAGTAAAACAAAGGTAATGTTCGTTGACAGGCCACAACTCTTAATCAGAACGAACGAATTGGCCGACCTAGACATTGTTGACGAATTTATCTACCTTGGATCAGCGGACAGAAGTGATGGAGACTGTAAGCAAGAGGTGACACGTAGGACTCAGATGGCAAAGTCAGCAGTTAGGCGTCTCGACAAGATATGGAGAAACCGCAACATCAGTCGCAATACCAAAATCAGACTTATGCGAAGTTTGGTCTTCTCCATCTTTATGTACGCTGCTGAAACCTGGACTTGGAAACCCAACATCAAATCCAAGATATGCATTTGAGATGTGGTGTTGGCGTAAAATGCTAAGAATTCCCTGGACAGCACACCGCACCAATGTATCTATTTTGAAAGAACTAGGTATTCGGACCCGATTGTCTGCAATGTGCCTCCAACGACTCCTTAATTTCTTCGGCCACATAGCGCGACGAGCACCTTACAGTCTCGAAAAGACAATACTGTTGGATCATGTCCCAGGGCGCAGAGGTTAAGGGAAACCGCCAACAAGATGGATTGATATCGTTCGTAGGGTGGCGCGCTCAAATACTCAACGGGCCATAAACCTGGCGCAAGACCGTGCACTGTGGCAAACCATAGCAAGGAGAGCTGCTCAAGATGGTCGGACCCTCAGACATGAGGATACGATTATGAAGAAGAAGATAGTAGATATAATGTGAGATATTATATGGCAAAATGGAAGGAAGGAGGGGAAGAGGAAAGCCAACGCACAGCTATATGAAGCAAGACAAGGAAAAAGTGATAGCTGTGTCGTATCAAGATGTCAAAAGGTTGGCGAAAAATCAGTTGGTATTACTTTTCTCGCGATGTTTTCGTTCACCGGAAGAAGATGGTGGCAGTTGAAAATGTCCGTACATGAGTATAAACTCAGAGGTACACGTCACGCCTAGTGAGGATCGAACTGGTGCCTCATAGACGCCCAGCCAGTGCCTAAATCACTTGGCCACCACCGCTACGCACCTATGTACAGACGATTAATCAGATACCTGTGCCACCTCACGTAGTGCGCGACGCGCGCGGTGGTATAGGTTGTACCGTTTCGGTTAGTAAAGCCTAGATTTAGGATCTAGGAAGATAGATGAGATAAAAGGAAGACCAGATATCGGCAAATAAGATAGGTATAATGAACAACTATTACATTACATTAGTTACAAAGATTCACAAGAACACTAGGTACAGATTAGGTAGTCAGGGTCGTGAGTTATAGGCACTAGATCGGTTGAGTAGCCCTTCTAGGTAGAAGAACTACTTAGCTTCAGATGCTGCCGAAGACGAAGAGGACGAGCGCCGGCCGCCGCGCCTTATATATGGGCATGGGCCTCCGCTGCGCCTAAGAGGGGCGGAGGAGTGCTGGAACCGATGTCACAAGGTACCTGATTAACCGTCTGTACCATAGATTAAGTACAAATTGTCAAAGGAACAAACGTAAAAAATATTAAACCCTTTGTTTATGAGCTAGGGGACTTTGGGTTTGTGTGTTCTGCTCTACTCTTTCCATGCTAGTACGGAAGAAAAAATTAAGAATGCATCAGCTGTTTCTCTTTCCACGCAGATCTTAAGCCAATCGAGGGAAATGCGAATCATGTTAATAGGCGATGCGGCTAGCAACCCATCACTGTTTTGAGTCCTTTTTTCATTTCCTTGCCCACCATAATTTTAAAATTGGCCTTTGGCTTTTGTAGCCTTGTGCTCTGCTTTAGAACCGCTGAACCCAAACTCTGTCAGTCCCATTAGGGATATAGCTGATAGGTTCTAAGTTTTGCAGATCAGCTTACATACACGAACTGCCGTGTGGTTCCCGGCAGAGTAGAATACGACCACTCCAAGTCTTTCCGTGGATGTTGTAGAAGACAGAAACACAAGCTAAACAAAAATGGAGAGTGTATGCCAAATCCTTTAAATACTCTAAGTATGGCTCTGGTAGTAAAGAGAGGGTCGTGCTCCTGCAGTTCAGTCTAAAAAAGACCTGATGATGTCACGAAAGCTAACAAAACCCGAAACGTATAAGTATAATAGGTCAATAGCGATGCACTCAATAATTATAGTGAATCGAGGCCCCTTTAGAGCAAGTCAGTCAAGCATGGCATGGGTGGATTAAGCCTTGGATGGGTGTCCATTGTTTTGAAATCAACACGTTAACACAAACAATTAGTGCAAGAGGCCTCATGGGTTTTTGGTAGTATTTGGTACAATTCAAGCCTAAAGACCATTGGTAAATTTTAACCCCCGATGAAAAAGAGAGGTGTCTGTGGCATCATAGCTCCTAAACAAATAGATCAATTTCTTCTTTCCTAGTTGTTAAGATATTTATGTCCTGTATTTTTCTTTTGTACAATAAAGGGTATTCATTCATTCATCTTCCTCGCCTTCTCCCTATTTGGGGTCGGCTCTGAATGTCAACTCTCTCCATCGATTTCTATCATTTATTATATATGTACTAACCCCTCAGCCCATCATGTCCCGCTTAACACATCCCCCCCACGTCTTTCTAGGTCGTCCTCTATCTCTGTGGCCATCCACGTTCAAGTTAACCATTTTGTTAGCCAGATGTTCGGCGGCTTTTTAACTTCTCTACAATTGGTGCCACCTTTAAACTCCCTGTTATATATTAATTCCTGATCTTATCCATCTTCGTCACTCCACACATCCACCTAAGCATCCGCATTTCTGCTACATTTAACTTATGTTCTTCTTTCTTCTTCGTAGCCCAACATTCCCCTCCATGCAGCAAAGCATTAGGGTATTGTATTGTATATTACGCGAGTCAATCGTTAATCAATATTCATAATGAATTTTGTTAAAATAATTTAATTTCATTACTAAAATTTTTATTCCAGAACAATCAACGTTGTTAATTTACTCTATTGTTTGTTTTTCGTGTGTGTAAGTGGCCAACACTGGTGTCAGATTTTTCAAGCTGGCTATAGGCATCTGACATAGCTTGACGGGACCAACGTTTATGTTGTTTTTGTCTTTAATTATGTGTTTTCTAAGTACTATAAAGTTATTACAAACAAACAATACTCGAATGTAGGCATATACAAATTCTTTGAAATATGAAATCATTTTCAGTATCTCCCTTTCTGGGAACCGATAATATTCAATGCACCAATCATTTTGCAGAATTTAATATTTTCAATAGCTTTATGAAGTAATATAATTATCAATAATAAGTAATTTGTAAAAGTATTTGCAATGTATCACTTTTCATATAAAATGTTTCCGTTTTTCATTTATATGCAATTCACTATTGAAGTTACATACCCACTTAAACGTATAGATATTTTTGGATACTTCTATCTCATTCATGCATGGTGAATGATTATACATACAACGTGGCAATGCCAGCCTTCTGGGCACGTTACCACGGGGCAGCGATTACCAGGTTTTTTTATTTACTTATAAGTACCTAGTTTTAAGTAAAAAGTCTAATTTAAAATTTGTAAATATCTTCTTGCTGAAATAAACATAACAAAAACGTAGAGATAATAATATCAGCTCTGTGATTATTAAACATTTTTTGAAAGATATTGATGGGTTGCTGCCATTGTCTATTGACGCATGATTTATTCACTCATTCCCTCGATCGGACGTTACAAGCTTTTATTTGGTGTTACCTGTCTCGTTGTCTGTACGTCGCAGTCATCAAATCTTGCAAGCTAAATTAGGCTTACTTCCCATTATTTAATAAAGCTTAAACTTCACATACTTATGTAAGGTCGGTGACAATGCAATAATATGGTATCAATAACCTGATCTCATGATGAAGCCGGTATGTGGCCACGGCATCTCTGTAATAAAACAAAAACCCCACCGAGTTCGGACTCAATTGATTCATCTTGACGACTTCACTTTAAGGTGACGTGGGTTCACAATTTGCAATACCGTGCGTGTTTTTGAAAAATCACTGTTATTAAACTACTACAGTTTATGCCTCAAAAAATTTAAATAAGAATCTTAGGAATATTTTACAGACACCCACAATAGCCAAAACACGATTGAGCATTTTTGGCTCGATAGAAAAAAATCACAAACATACCTCTAAATTGGCCTAAATTTGCCTTTATAATACATATTACTATTTTATACAATCATCTTTTAATATGAAAATTATACCAAAAATGTATTATCTAAATATCTATCCGTTTTGGCTACAAAAAAAAATATGAATATAATACAAAAAGAGTAATAAATTAAACAAAGTGAAATATTCGTCGAAAGAGAAGAAAGGCCCGGAGCCGTGCTCGACGATATTTCGCAGTGTTTTATTTATTTATTTTTTGTATTATATTTATATTTTTTTTGTAGCCAAAACGGATAGATATTTAGATAATAAATTTTTTTCTATCGAGCCAAAAATGCTCAATCGTGTTTTGGCTATTGTGGGTGTCTGTAGAAAATCCTTAAGATTTTTATGTAATTTTTTTGTGGAATAAACTGTAGTAGTTTAATAACAGTGATTTTTCAAAAACACGCACAGTATTGCAAATTGTGAACCCACGTCGCCTTAAACTTTTTAGTTGATTGTTTTAGATAAAAGCTTGTTTTAAATTTTTTTATTTTTTTTTTATTAGAGATTTGAGTGCGTTTGACCTCTATCTAGCCTGATGGGAAGCTAAGATGAGGTCTAAGGTGTTACACGCAGACTCAAAAAATGCCTATTCACTCTTGCCTTGAAAAACCCTAAATCATATGTATGGAGAAACATCGACGCAGGAATATTTTTGCATGATGACATGTTTATTTTCTTCCAGACCAGCCTGAAAGAAATGTAGGTAAGTGTAGCCTTGGATATCACATACACCAAAGAAATTATAGCAAATTGCCGTATAAAACACGTACCAAGCCACTCTATGGCAGACTGCCTCAATATTTCCACTGCCCATTAACACATCGATGTAAACACCGCCACCAGTATTTTTATCAGTGACGTGTATATTTTCACTTTTTGCGTCTTTTCGGCCATTCAACTTGTTTTCTTCAATGTCAGAATCTAAGATAATATTTCGGAGGTTATCGCTTCGTAATTATAGGAAATTGATGATGCACGTAAATAGTGATTATAAGATGACTAGGATATGAATACAGAGTAAGTTTTAACGTCGTAGCTATAGTATTCAAGTACTCTAAAAGCGAAGTAAAAAATGCATATTTCATAAGTATCTTATTTTATAATAAAAACTAAAAATATCAAACGACAAATGTCACCGCCCGCTACGGGGCTCGTGGCGGCGGCCGGTGAGTGGGAGGGTAATGGCCGCGCATATATGTATTAAAGTCGATAGGAATTAGCCTAATAAATAGCTATATTTAAAAAATAAAGTCTTATTTCTTACTAGATTTCTATATAGCTAGTGGGTGCAAAATCAAACTATATATATGTCACCCGCAATCTTTATAGACTATGTATAGAATGCCTTGGGCCGGTAGGCAATGTATGAAATATTATGAATATTAATATTATACGCTTTGCCTAGGCATTGTACATAATGCCTCGGTATTGTATAGAATGTCTGCTGTTCCTCCGGCAATGTGTGTGTGTAATCTATTAATTATCTACCCTCAATTAGTCACGGAATGTAGGTTAGGTTATGGTTGTGCAGTAACCATCACAGGAGTGAGCAAGCGTAGCGAGCGAGCGTCGTCTAATAATTTGTGTAATCTATTAATAATCTACCCCCAATTAGTCACGGAAGGTAGGTTAGGTTATGGTTGTGCAGTGACCATCACAAGAGCGAGCGAGCGAAGCAAGCAAGCGTCGACTAAGTGACGGAAGCTGGGCGAATTTAATACATTTCCGATCAATATTACATACAATACATACATTGCAGGCTGCGCATTTGTTATTGTATAGAATACCCAGGCAAAGTATAAAATAAATAATATTTCATGCATTGCCTACACGTTTTAGGCATTCTATACATTGCCTAGGTGTTGCATAGAATGCCGGATTATACAGATTTCCGGTAACATACGTAATAAAAAGGTTATTTTCCCACTTGCCCTGGCTGGCTATCAAACCCAGAACTTCCGGATTGGCGGACTGGCGGGTTAAACACTACGCCACGAAGGTCATCATATGTCATTCTATGCAAGACAAAACAGAGCAAACGGCAAAATTACCATCTTCATCAGCAGGAGCATGGCCAGACGGGTTGAAGAGGTCTCATTGATGTTTTTAAGCTTTGTTAAGCTTTTGTTTCCTAAGTCGCCTTCACGGAAGAGTTGGAGTTGTCCTATTCTACTCTGCCGGGAACCACACGGCTTTCAAAGTAACCATATTTGTACTTATTTTAAAAGCACATAGTATATGTAAAGTACAGTAAGTTTATTCAGACCTTCCTTTTCCGCAGTCGGTTACTAAACGTGCCAGTCCCACATTGCATATCACGCCACTGCTATCTGTCAGCCCAGACAACCTGACGCTCTGATAGCGTATCTAGAGATACCTTATCACTATTAGCACAGCTATTCTGATACCTATTTGTTTAATTCGCTTTCTTTTTACTCAACTTTGAAAAAGGAAATCTATTTATTAGTAGATTTTTTACGTTTTTAACTCCCATAGCTCTAATCTAACTGCATAGATTTTTTTACGGTTTCAACCTCCATAGCTCCACCTTCCATGCTGATCTGGGAGAAAGTTGACCAGCTGCTTCTCTTCCGAACAGATCGTAGAAGCCTGCATGTTAATAGGTAATGTTGCTAGGAAACCATCACAATTTTAATAACTTTTCCGCCTTCTTGCCCACCACCACGCTAAAAGTGGCCTTTGAGTTTGCCCTGGCTTCTATCTGCTTAGAGCCGTAAGACAAGACCTGAAACGCTCTGTCTGCGCCATTGGGCATAAAAAAGTCATAGTTTATACAGGTGACTTTTTAAACACCAGCCAAATTTTTACGGCCTTAAGCTAAAACCTGACAAGGAAAAATAGAAAAGCCTTTTCTATTTTTTCCTTTTCAGGTTTGACCTTAGGGCCGTACCTGAATTTTCAGGGGTCCAGTGCTGCCCCCATTTAAAATAAATCATTTCAAAGAAAACGGAGACATCACTTAAAATTTTGCTACTACCAAGTCCTAGATAACCCTTCAAAGTATTTTATGAACTACTGTTTACAGTTTAAAGTGAGAACGTTAAGCTTTACTACGTACATTTGCGAAAAACGGCCACTTTTGGCTAATGTGCGTAGTAAAGCTTAACGTTCTCATTATAAACTGTAAACAGTAGTTCATAAAATACTTTGAAGGGTTATGTAGCACTTGGTTGTAGCAAAATTTTAAATGATGTCTCCGTTTTCTTTGAAATGATTTATTTAAAATGGGGGCAGCACTGGACCCCGGAAAATATATTTTCATCTATGTTTGCAATTGTACTAATATGTACTTAGTCTACAAGTTTGCTATTAAGGCCGTACCTGAATTTTCCGGGGTCCAGTGCTACCCCGTTTAAAATAAATCATTATAAATAAAACGGAGACATCATATAAAATTTAGCTACTACCAAGTTCTAGATAACCCTTCAAACTATTTTGTGAACTACTGTTTACAGTTTATAATGAGAACGTAAAGCTTTACTACGCACATTTGCCATCTGTGGCCGTTTTTCGCAAATGTGCGTAGTAAAGCTGAACGTAGGGGATTTATTTTAAATTAAAAAGCACTGAACCACGGAAATTCAGGTACGGCCTTAAGTCCGCCATTAAAATTTATTGTAAAAAATTAAAAAATACCGAGACACTTCTAGCTTGCTCGGTCAAATATCCATTAGACAGACTAGCTATATTGATCATAAGGTATTTTTTTGGTCTCCACCTTAGGAGCACGACCCTCTTTTGTACTACCAGAGCCAAACTTGGCCAGAGCAGCCAAAGGATTTGGCCTAAGCTCTCCACGCTGACCAGACGGGTTGGAGAGGTCTCATTGATGTTTTACCTGGTTCACCTGGTTCCGTGGGCATTTTTCCGCGCCTAGGCTCTTCTTTTAGGCCCCTTGCACGTGAGGGAGGCATCGACATTTTTCTGTGTCTCCCCTTTCGTGGGCTGGTTTTGCGTTATCACTCGAGCCAGCCCAACTCGTCGAGGAAGCGGAGCAATGCAGAGGGTGAGCTGCACGCGTCCGTCAGCGTACTTGGAGATTCCAGGTACTCCTCTCTTGTTGATGCAACGCACGGACACTGCAGTATCACGTGCTTTGCTGTTTTTTCTGCCTCCATGCAGCCTCTGTATAGGGAGCTGTCGGTTATGCCTATAATAAATAGATGTTTGTTTAGAGTACAATGCCCTGTTAGTAAGCCTATATTTTTTTTGAGCTTTACCCTTGAAAGTTTGTTTGTTTGTTTGTAATAACTTTATTGTATCAAAATTTAAGTATAAAACACAACATAATACGAAAGAGCAAATATACAAAGGCGGACTTATCCCATGTAGGGATCTCTTCCAGTCAACCTGCGATAGATTGAGAGGATATTTGCTCTATTATATATAAGGTAGAAGCCGGTACGTATAAATTACTTATCTACACACATAAATATATACGAACATACTTACATAAATACCTATAGCAATACACATAAACAAACTATACATGAGTGGAAGTGTGAGTAGTCGGCGTGAGTAACGTGGATTCCACTCTGGGATGGCTTCCCTTGCTTGCCGACATATTCCTAGGGTGTTCCAGGCTTGTTGTTTTTCATTGTTAGTGTTAGTTTTGATCCAGGAGCGAATTTGGTTGAAGGGGATGGGGGCACGCGGTGATGGCCAGTTCATCCGCTGCATCATTGCCCAGTGAGCCGCTGTGGCCTTTGATCCATTGGATTGTGACCTTGTTGTTATACTAACAGATTTGTTCCAGTGCCTTGTGGCATTCTAGAGTTAGTGCAGAGTCGATCATCGGGTTCCTCAGAGCATGAAGGACTGCTGCGCTGTCGGTTAGGATACGAATAGACATGTCCGTTACCTTTAACCTGTTGATCTTCGCCGCGGCGTGGGATATGGCTACACATCCCGCCTGGTAAATGGAGTTTTCCTTACCCAAGGCCGTGGCGTAGTAGATATTGTGGTCGTGCGAGAAGACAGCGGCTCCTACTCCTGTGCTCGTCTTCGAGCCATCGGTGTATACTCTTACCTCATTGGTATTTGAGTTATTACTTAAGATACAATTACATGAAGACAATAACGATAACTCATTGATGTTTATAGCTTTGTTAAGCTTGTGTTTCCTACGTCACCTTCTACGACATCCACGGAAAGACTTGGGGTGGTCCTATTCTACTCTGCCGGGAACCGCACGGCATCTTGTACCTAATCAGAATCATAATTAGATTTCAAAACCGTAAGAATAAAACTTATTTTTGTCTACTTTTGTTTCTTCCACATTTCTAATAAATAGCTAACCTACTGACTTTACTATATGCGCGGCCGTTGCCCTTCCCGCTCGCAGGCCGCCCGCCTCGAGCCCAGTAGCGGGTGACATTCAAATAGGAGATTTTTGGTACCTATGCATTTATCGGCTGGTATCTTTGGTTTTTATTATGAAATAAGATACATATTACAGAATACCCGTGTGGTTCCGGGTTAGAATAGGACCACTCCATCTTTTCCTGTGGATGGCGTAAAAGCGACTATAGAACTAAGCACAAACATCTCGTGCTACAATTGCTTTCCCAAGGAGGGTCGGGCGGCGGCCGGTTGTAAAACTTTTCGCACGAATAAATTCCCAAAGATGGTTGACGTCAGGCAGGCGGCCGGTCGTAAAACTATAGACAAATCATTTAAACTGTTCCGACTATTTGTTCTCCATTTTACAAGGTCTTTGGCATCCTTGTGTGACCATTGACATGCATATTATATTTGGAGAAGAAAAAGCGGGGAAGCGCACCCCGGGCTCCGAAGCAGCACAGCTGAGAAGAAGAAGACGATACATATTACAGAATATGTATTTTGCGTATATATAGCTACGAGGTTTTAAATTATTCTATATACATACAATTTGACACAAAAGTACTAACGTAAAGTAAATATTGCATAACATTACAAAATGACGTCATTGCCACTTGATGTTTACTTATCGATAGAAAGTGATAACTGATTCGATTCCCAGGTTACCTACTCGTATCACAAGTATATCGAGTCCGCCGATAGTTGATTTCCTTTAATCATTTATATTTGATCGTTGTTTTTTTTTTAATTTTTCCGCGATATTTTTAAAACATAACCGGCCAAATGCATGCGTTTTTTGCAAAAAAATCGTACAAGCTTTTATTGTCAGGCCTAAGGCGGTTACATCACTCCACCGCGCACCGTCGCGGAGCGCGGTTTCTACATACTGACGCTCCTACATTCAGTGGGTGGGAGTAGGCGTGTTTTCTATACAAACTGAGCTATTTTCATACAATGTTAATGTATTATAGATAGTCTTATGTACGTATGTAGGTATACTCTATGAGTTATATTTTATTTATTTGTACATTATATATTGTATTATATTATATAGTGTTAAGTAGACATATATAATATTATGCACATATTTTAATACTTTATTTTGTTTCTAGTTTTTTGCGCCGCAACATGATTTGTATCTGTTTATCCCTATGGTTGACTGGGAGAGAACGCTTTTAGCGTTAAGTCCGCCAATTGTACCATTTTTTTATTGTGGAACAATAAAGTTTTTTAAATAAATAAATGTTAAAAATCTGCAGCGCGCGCGACGGTGCGCGGTGCAGTGGGATCACCGCCTAAGAACTTATCAAGACAAATGTAAACTCGATGGGGTTCCGTCGTTTTATTACAGGTTTCTATTCAGCCACCTTCCGGCTCCATAATCAGATCAGCTTTTCGCCATAATAATATTCCATTGTCATCTGCTTACATTAGGTACGAAATTTTAATCAGAGTCGGGAAATGGCTCATATTTATTTATTTTTAGGGTTCCGTACAAAAATAAAAAAAAACGGTACCCTTATAGGATCACTCGTGCGTCTGTCTGTCCGTCCGTTTGTCACAGCCAATTTTCTCCGTATCTACTGGACCGATCAGGTGAAATTTGGTAGAATGTTGTAATCCTATGACCCAAACACATATGTGCAAAGTACATAAATATTTTTTTAAATAAGGGTAATTTTCGGGGGACAAATTAGGAAATAAAAAAAAAGTTTTGCAAACCTTACTGTGTCAAATAAAAGGGCTCGTTATGAGGATCTCAAATATATTTTTGTTATTACTGTAAAATAAATAGTTTTGATTTTATTTATTAAAGAAGACGAAAATTGACCATTCCCTGATCTCCGAAACTACTGAGCCTAAAATTTTGAAAAAAAAACAAAATATAGTTTATTGCTTGTAGATTACAGGAAAACCTATACGAATTCAATCAATTGTACGGAACCCTCTCCACGCGAGTTAAACTCGCACTTGGTCGGTTTATTTAAAAAAAAACTTTATTGTACATCGGTGATATTACACATAATAAAATAACAAAGGTAATTTTACAAAAGTACGTACAGAGCAATAAGAAAAACAAGTATAATATTATAATATATAATATTATATAGTTTATACATTACGAATACACTACATACATACCTAATGAATATACTACATATAATATACTAGCTGTACCCGCGACTTCATTCGCGTGGTTGTCGGAATGTTATATAGCCTAAAGCCTTCCTCTATAAATGGACTACCCAACAAAAAAATAATTTTTCAAATCGGACCATTAGTTCCTGAGATTAGCGCGTTTAAACAAACAAACAATCAAACAAACAAACAAACTCTTCCGCTTTATAATATTAGTATAGATAAATAAATATTTAATATAACTCAATTTATGACTCTGCATAGAATTTCTTAAATCTGGATTTAAAGGAGCCTAGTGATTGAGACATTCTTATCTTCACTAAGCGTTTCATAAACGTGCAACGAGCGGAGGACTTCGCGTAGGTCTGTGAGGAATGAAAAGGAAGAATTTAACTTGCAAGATTTGACCCAAAAAACAATTAACCGGGCAAGTTAAATAAAAGCTTGCAAAAAAGATGAAATGGTCTTTTCCTCGGGTAGAAACCAAGCTATGATGGAGGGTTTTAGGCAGTGTAACTTACTTCTATTGTTTGTTATTAAAGCGGCCTTAGTAATACATAACCTGTGAATATTTTAGGTATTTAGTTAATGCCATTATAAAGATGTAGTTAAAAACGCTCAAAAAACACGTTTTTTGTATGACGACCCCCTTAAATTTTCAACTTTTTTTATTTTTAGTATTTTTTGTTATAGTGGCCACAGTAAAACATAATCGGTAATAATTCCAAGCGTTTACGGTTCAAGAGACAGAGCCCTGTAACAGACGGACAGACAACGAAGTCTCAGTAATAGGGTAGGTTTGCACCCTTTTAGTACAGAACCCTAAAATCATAGAATGTACCAGCTGCTTCTCTTCCCGCGCAGATCGTAAAAGCCGAGAATCTGAATCATATCAATACGAGTAGGTGATGCGGTTAGCTTATTACTATTATGTTTTTTTTTTTTTTTTTATGTAATGGGATGGCTAACGAACAAGCGGGTCACCTGATGGTAAGTGATCACCACTATCCATGGACAACTGCAACACCAGGGGTGTAACAAGAGCGTTACCGGCCTTTCAGGAAGATATAGACTCGTTTCTTGAAGGTTTCAATGTCGTATTTAAAGATAAAGTCGTGACAGTGTAATACATATTACACATAACGCAAACAAACAAATACTATTCCGATCTTAGACACACACACACACTAGTAAAATCTTTCCAAAACAATCCATTGAGCTAAGCCATGTTTATTCATGAACTAATGTCCCTACATGGACCAAATTAATTGGGAACGCTTAACATTCATTCGGGATCAAACCCGTGTACCTTGTTGAATAAATCTGCAGTTACTGATAACTTTCGGACGGTTCGATGGGGAGATAACCAATTGTAGGAATGAGAACTCACTAAATTGAGTTAGTCCTGATAGAAGAATGATTTTAACCCCTAACGAAAAAGAGAGGTGTTATAAGTATGTGTCGTTATTATGTGTAGACACACAGACACGTAAAATTTATAAGATAATAAGTTGTTGAGACAAAAAAGATTTATAGCATATTTGAAAAATTTTCGAAATGGCTTAAAAATTGTTATTTTTAAGTTTTAAACCCCCATATCTTCGGCATTTTGAAAAAATTCCAAAAACTGAACCAACGAAAAAAAATGTATATAATTATCGAACCTGCTTATGAAATTTCACGAAAATCGGTCGAGAAATGCGACCTGTAGGCGAGAAAAAACCAATCTCGAAACTGAGACGCTTCGCTCGCTTTGCTCGCTTCTCTCGTTCGATCATTTAGGGATAAAGACGTGATAGTGTATGTATATTTTTGAATTTTAAATTTGTATGATTGGTTAATCAGTGAGTGTTTATGGAACTTGTAAGATTCGTAACCCTAGACTAGAATCAGAATTTTTCATACAAACGTAGTCTAGCTTTTATTTTTAACCGACTTCAAAAAAGGAGGAGGTTATCAATTAGATTGTATATATATTTTTTATGTATGTTTGTTATGCGATATCTTCGCCGATTGTGACCCGATTTTGATGATTCTTTTTTTATTTGAAAGCCTTTACTACCAAGTTGGTCCCTCCAACTTTTGAGATATGGAAGGAACTCCTAAAAAAAATTGAAGTTGGTTTGTTTTTAGGGTTTCGCAGTCCACAAGGAACTCTTATAGTTTCGTCATGTCCGTCCGTCCGTCCGTCCGTCCGGGCTCGTACTCCGCCGATACTGCACCGATTGTCACGAAAATGGTGGAGAGATAGATATAGAAGTTCTAAGTTGGTTTTTAAAATTATGAAAAAAATATTTTTTTCCAGCAAATACAACGAAAAGTGAATTTAAAAAATTTAAATTGGACTAACCCCAACGTGTGGGGTATCGTTGAAAAGGTCTTTTAAAATGCAACAAAAATTGCTTTGAAATTATGTAGATCAAACCCCCCAGTCTTGAGATAATCTAATATAAAGTTAAAATTTGCGGTGTCCCCCCACCGTAACTTTTGAAATATTACTAAAATAATTCTGAAAAAAATGTGGTATATACCTCAAAGTATGTACTTTTAATTAAAACTATAGCGGTCTCGGTATCATAGATAGTTATTTTTTAATACGTCATAAATCGTAAAATGTTACTTGCTGCTACGGAACCCTTAATGGGCGAGTTCGACTGGCACTTGGCCGCTTTTTTATGTTAAAAATTTAATTATTAAATGACATTTCAGATTTAAAAGACTTAGTAAGCTGGCGATTGATCGTAAACTTTAGTAAAATAAAAAATAAAAAAATTAAAGATAACGATAACTAGCTATAATAAATTCTCTTTGTCAATATTTAAAGCTCCTAGCTTTTGCATTTTTATTTTCTTATTCTGATTTCCCGAGTGAAGTCGCAGATAATTATGTCAAAAGTGTCTCGAATGACTTCGAGAAAAATATGATACGACTGTGCGCTTTTGTCTGTCCGCTTTAACTTCAACTTGGTGGTAGATATAATCATATCTTATTTATGTCGAAGGTTAAAAATAACATTCGCTACTGAAAAATGTCTACTATTACTTATCTTATTAGAGAAGCAGATTCTGAGATGCTTTTGGCTGAAAATCTGATAAATATTGTTGTATTTTACAAGCTTCTATTTAGTGTCACCTGTCCTGTGGTCTGTGTGTCCTTAATTATATCTTGCAAGCTAAATGAGACACACTTCCAAGAGTCCATATTCGAATGCATAAAATTTATAGGTATAAATTGGCATATTAATTTTTGGCATTATTATTATATCGCATAACGATAATTATGAATAAATTGTATGGCATTCATTTTTTTACTTAATAAAAATTTAATTTAAACATAATAATATATCGGCATATAAAATGATAGCATCAACGTTTTTACAATAATAATAACTAGTCATAACATTTTTTGGCATTTCAACTTAAGGCACAACTTACTTGTCAGATAATGAAATACCAGTTTTTTTCGATGATCTAAAAAGAAAAATATGTAATGAAGCAGGTATGAATAAAATAATATATTTTGTACCTGGCAAACGCATATGTTGTGCGGCTTGGGGTGGCCCAAGGGCCACCCTGCCGCAACCTTAACTTAACTATAGCGCCCTGTCACATTTTATTTTTTTATTCGTTGTTACAAATTCATTATCAAACACATTACTTTTTGCGTGTTTTTATGTTGTGCGGCTTGGGGTGGCCCAAGAGCCACTCCGCCGCAACCTTAACCTTACTATAGCGCTCTGTCACAAGCTTTTTTTCGTTTGTTTGTCGTAAAAAAAATATCAAACACATAATTTTTTGTGTGCATTTATGTTGTGAACCTGAACCTAACTATAGCGCTCTGTCACAATATTTTTATTTGTCTTTGTTTGTTTTTACAGATGATATAGCGGCTTGGTTCAGTTGGTACTATGTATGGGGAACAGCATTTTTATTATTACGGATAAGTCTATTATGAATTTTGTATTTTATACTTAAAAACCTTTAGGTATACTACAATTATGCCCTTTACCTTTATGATCATTAGACTAACCGTAATAAAAAACATTAGAGTAAGTTAAGGTTATGCCTATGACACCATTATGCCATAAGAACACTTTGTTTTTCATAATTTATGCGTAACAACTATATGCCAACTCCGTTATACCAAAATGCATTATAATTAAAAAGTTCATGGGATCGAAGGGGTACCAATTCAATTCAATTCAAAATATCTTTATTATCATAGGATATTTATAATATCTCTTAATAATAGTCGCTTTGTTTTGTTTTGCACAAATGTTGACGTCAAATCGTTACTTAAAGCTAAGTTTACGCCGCTTCCTAGGCGCAAGTGCAGAAGAAGCTGCAACAAACTGCACTGCACGTTTTCTCCAAAGACGTCAACTAACAAACTAAAAACTGAAAAATAGTTATAGAGATTACATTGTTTATTATGTCATAATTAAATTGAATTATAAGAATTACGAAATTTAAAATAATGTCAATTTGTAAATTTAGTATGTACCAATGTACCTAAATTATGACATGTCTAAGTATACAAACCTTTAAGAGGGACCCGCGCCAAGCTCAAGCCAGACCTTTTTGTCTTTAATATAGTCATCGGTCCTATAATAAGCCTTCTCACAAAGTACTTTCTTTACATAAGCTTTGAATTTTCTGACTGGCATATCAAGGACCGATTCTGACAATTTATTATAAAAAAGTATACACTTCCCCATAAAAGACTTACTGACTGTATTCAGCCTGTAATACGGGCTAACTAAGTCATTCTTATTACGTAAATTTCTATCTGTAAAATCACTTACTTTATTGAACATGGAAATATTTTTCCTTACATACATTATATTTTCAAATATGAATTGTGATGCAAAAGTAAGTATACCTATTTCCTTGAATAATTCCCTCAGTGAGTCTCTCGATCCTAAACCGTAAATGGCACGAATTGCTCTTTTTTGTAAAAGAAAAATAGTCTGAATGTCGGCTGCACTCCCCCATAGAAGTATCCCGTAAGACATTAGACTGTGAAAGTAGCTAAAGTACACTTGTCTAGCCACTTCCCATTACACTTCACATACTTACACAAGTAAGTTGGGTGACAATTCAATATTATGGTACCAATAACTTGATCTCATGATGATGCCAGAAGGTGGCCACGGTATCTCTACTACTTAGATACTATTGTGTGTCCAACCTTATTCCATATTGATCAAAATAAAAACGGTATGTGTGTTTATGACTTCTGTTAAGATAAGATAATCTTCCTTTAGGGGTTTTACATTCTGTCCTTTCATCCCTACGAATGTCATCATTACTATTTATTACAGAATCACATCTAGATACAGTTTGAATTTGTTTGTTTTGTTGGAATTAATTATGTAACTCTCCAGAAAGAGTGCGTAACTGGATTTCGAAATACATACGTGCGATGAATTTTGGTTCGAAATACTGTGGTTACAATAAACTGTTGGTCGACAGATTGTTTGTGCGATTAATGAAAGTACGAAGGAATGGTAGTGCGATAAACTAAGTAGCGACAGAATGAAGTACATAGGTACTTATTTTCCTCAGATCTCGCGCCGGATCGAGCGGTTGCACCCCATTCATTCTATATCTAATAACATTGTACATAAAGTTTATAATGTTTTTATTCTGTGCTGCGCGAGCCATAGTCATCGAAGTACAATTTGCTGAACCGACCAATGACGAACGATTTTGTTCAAAAGTTTATCGGACCAGAATATTTCGGATAAATGTGGTGAGCTATAGAGCTCGCCATACTAGGGCTATAGAATACGATGATTTGTTGATAGGTACCTATTAACGTCTCGTGCTTAACGTCTATCAATCATCGGTATGTCTAATGACACTAATTTGCATCAACTGCAACTAAGTTAGTATCTAATTGATAATTACCTATCTAACAATGGAAATAGACATCTTGCGTCATCTTTTAAACCCCCGACGAAAAAGAATGATAAATGAATGAATTTACCTAGTAAAGATATTTTAAAAAAGAAAAAAGTTCTGTTTTCGACTTCTAAGTAAAAATACGTGTTTTAAAATTTATTTTCTGTAGAAACTATTTAAACCTTTAACCGTTAACCATTTTGCGAGCGTCGGATTTATCCGACCAAAATCTTCACAATTCCTTGCGCTGGGAGCACGACAACTGATATAAAGTCTCGCGGTGAAAGGGACTTAAGGACTGACTTTTAAGGACCGTTTCGACGTTCTAAATCACCGTAGGCATATAGTAAATATTCCACTTTTTATAGAAACAGATCCCGCATATACCGTACGATTACAAAGATACGTAATTGCACTGTACTTATTCGTATATGGTACTTATACGTTTGTATACATATACGTATAAGTACGGTTTAAAAGAGTCAAGTAGCATATTGCGAGTATTCCTGTAATAATCGCTATAGACAACTTGACTCTTTTCTAAAGTCAAATCCGATAAGTCGAAAAAAAAAATTAAGTAAGTATATATTTTCTACGTTCTAGAAATCCGCAACACAGGCAAAATCTTAGTCTATATTATTATCTAGAGTGTTACGTCATACGGGTAGAACACAAACATTTGACATTTATAATTCATTCTTCATTGCAAATACCTCGATATTTATGTCATAAAATGTCACAGTACATACTACACAGTAAATTTCACTCATATGAGAATGAGATCCAAACCCGACATAAAGTTTTCTAGAGTTTACTTAGAGTCCTTTGACGTCACAACATGGCTGACAGTTTTAAGTTCAAAATTTAATATAAAAAAAATGTAGCCATTTTACACTTTCATTATCTTAAATCAAAAAATATTGGTTTGAAGTCATACTCGTATTTGACTAAATTTCTAGTATTCTACAGAAAATAATCATTTTCGCATAAAATAGGATATGGGTCAAGAAGCCTATTTAACCGTTAGCTCTACACACGTTGAGTAGAAGCTTGTACATTTAAAATTCTATAACAACCCAATATAAAGCCACCAAAAAGATATTGCAAGCCTGACGATGCCATCAGAAATGAGTAATGGCCCATCTAATTTTAAGGCCACACGGAATTAAAGCTATAAATTCGGGCCGTCGTATTTGTGGCTGTTGACGTTTTTTACGCTCAATGATTTGTGTAACTCATATTACGCGACGGAAAAATTAAGAGAAAATGTAATATTTTTGGCGCGCCATTTCGTGCATCAGGAAGTTCTGTGATAACCTACTACAGGGTGCGGCGCAGAAACTTCCTTATCTACGTATACCTACACCAAATAATGAAATAAGAAATGGTGAAAAAATACCACGTGAACAGGACTTGAATCCGCGGCTTAAGTCTCAATACGACTATGCTATTACCATCTGAGCCATCATGTGTACTTTAGTACTGAATCTTGAATGCCTAAAAAACCCTATAAAAATACATTTTTGAAAAAACGTAGCCGGTTTCTGTCCGTACCATGGAAGGAAAAAAATATTTGTTGGGGGCCTTTACTGACGCAATAGAAACCAAAACAATGATTGTTAGAATTTTGTCTGTGCTTTTGTTCCACGTAATCTCCCAATCGGCTTAACCGATTTGGGTGCAGTTTTCACTTAAATATTGTGTTAAGCTTCACTTTAAAACTAGTTTTTGCGGGGACTTCATTTCCGCTTGTCATTTTGTACGAGCTACACTCTGTAATAAATTTACTTTTCTTCCAACTACGCTGGAATTCTATCATAACTGCACATATGCAGCACAAAGCGGAACTTTGCTGCTCTAGAGCAGAAAAAATGTATGGAGATCCTAAAGGATTTGCAGTTCCGTGTCAACTTGCCTCAAATACCTACCCAAAAATTCGTGCTAGCTCTCGATCTATTATTGAACCGTTGTGGCATTTTTAAGGTAATGTCTTACCGGACTTCCCACCACGTCCTGTTAACCCTGCCGCTGTTTGGTCGGAGACTACTTATTTTTATGTTCGTAGCTAACCATCATATCTGTGGACCCAGTAAGTACCCTACAGCTATGCTCTTACAAAAACAATATTACTCCTCCGAAAAGAGCAAGCTCAGAGACTAGTTAAAATACAGGTGCACAATTTTTAACCGACTTCAAAAAAGGAGGAGGTTATCAATTCGACTGTATGTTTTTTTTTATTTTGTATGTTTGTTACGCGATATCTTCGCCAATTGTAAACCGATTTTGCTAATTCTTTTTTTATTTAAAAGCCTTTACTACCAAGTTGGTCCAATTTTACTTTGGTGAAGATAATAGGTTGGGGAAAAAATCTTCTCGCATTTTATATTAAAATTCAAAACATTTTTTAATATAGTTTATTTACATTTAACTAAATTATGTAGGTACCATTTTGTTCGATAACTTTTTGCCATCTTATAGGTAGGGACATGATCCCATTGCTATAGAAATTTTGGGGCTTCTGATCAAAAAACTGCGTCAAGTAGTTTTGGCAGTCCTCTCGTGATGTTAACCTGACACTGCCTAAAGAATTCTGAAGAGACCGAAACAGGTGGAAATCTGAAGGTGCCAGGTCAGGACTATCGGCGGATGCATTAACACCTCCCAGCCAAACTCTCTTAATTTTTGCTGAGTGGTTAAAGATGTGTGAGGTCTAGCGTTATCATGATGAAAAACCACACCCCTTCTGTTGATTAATTCCGGCCGTTTTCTCTCAACTTCTTGCTTTAATCTTATTAGTTGTTAGCAGTAGAGTTCTGAATCGATGGTCCTGCCAGGTGGTAACAGCTCATAATGAATAATGCCCTTCCAATCCCACCACATACACAGCATCACCTTGTTGCGAGTTAACCCCGGTTTTGCCACAGTCTGTGAAGCCTGACCGGCCTTTGACCATGACCTTTTTCGCACGTTCTTGTCGTACGTGATCCACTTCTCATCACCAGTTATCAATTTCTTAAAAAAAGGTTCGGTCTCATTACGTCGTAATAAAGAATCACAAATGAGTACACGATTCATTAGGTTTCTTTCAGAGAGCTCGTGAGGTACCCAAATATCGAGCTTTTTTGTGTATCCATTTTTTTTCAAATGCGCCAAAACTGTTTTGTGGTCAATTCCCAGTTCTTCAGCTACGTCGTAACTACTGATATGACGATCTTGCTCCACTTTTTCAAAAATAGCATCCATTTTATCCGTAACAGGGCGACCAGAGCGACGTGCATCTTTGACATCAAAATTTCCGGATTGAAAACGCTTAAACCAAATTTGTGCTACTCTCACAGACACTGCTCTAGGTCCATAAACATCGCAAGTTTTTTTCGCGGCTTGCGTTGTATTTTTACCTTTTTGGTAGTAAAATTTTAAAATGTATCTAATTTCTTCATTAGATTCACTCATCTTGACGGTAAGAAAAACAAATGAAAATCACGCATTTTCCTAATTTGAATTTGGAATTATCTTCTTTAAAATTTAAACTTTTATATGATACCAAAACCAGCCAGGTACAAATAGTATTGCCAAAGTGGTTTTATTACAAGTTCATACATACTATATGCGAAAATACTTTTTCCCCAACCTAGTATGATTAGAAATTTTGAACTTGAAATAAATTGAAGTCAGTTGTTTTTTTGACGTGACAACGTCTTAAATTAGGTTGCGGCTGGGAGTCACTTATGAAAAAGTGTAACGCTCGGTAACGTTACGATGAGTCACCGAACGAGAGAGAGGCCCGCCGAATGCCTTGCGTCTCTCTCCCACTCAACTATGATCGGTCTGCCGCGCGCGTTGTCACGTAAAATCTTCGCCCGTAAAACCGACTTTACAGGCAACCATTTTTTTTGTTAAAAATTTACTTATCTTGATCTTGTTTTATGCTGTGTATTTTCCAGCCATAAGACCATTTTATCTCTTCCTGAGGATGTCGTAAGAAGTGACTAAAGGACTACCAAGCATAACCGTCTTATGCAACTGCATTACTTTCCTAAGGAGAGTTTACAGCGTCTATGTGAATCTTTTCGCACTAACACTTTCTAAAGGGAGAATTGACGTCAGGCACCAAACCTCAGTCAAATCGTTTGAGCTCTATTTTCTCCACTTTGCACCCGGTCAGCATCCTTAAGTGACCATTGACCTTCTCTCTGTACTACCAGACTAAAACTAACGTGAGATAAATCCATAATTATCGTAATTTTAACCTGTTGACTCATTTAATATAGTCGGAAAAGGCCGACTAGGTTTTGATTGAGACTATCATCTTCATTTTGATTTTGAATCATGTTAATTGGCGATGCGGCTAGCAATCCATCACTATTTTGATTCCTTTAGGTCTCCTTGGGCTCTGTCTGCCCCGTTAGGGGCGTTAGTATAGAGATGTGATAATGTAATAATGTATCATTTTCATGGCGAGTGTCAGGAACGGCAGCCCAGCGATGTCACTGTCCGCTCACCACTCTGAGCGCTGCCTTGTGCGTCGCCGCCTGCGCAGGTGCCTGCTCAGCTCAACTCGACTGCGGGGGATCCGCAGATACCAGTGAGGTTCCCGTAATGGTTCGTGTGGTGTATCATCGTCGCTTTCCGCATCAAGTATAACGAAAGCGCTTGTATGCACCAAGCTGACTGCCTTACGTCACCTAACACTACTACCTACTATTAAAAGTAGGGTTTAATTTGAGTACTTTAGTACTACATCTTAAATGACTAAAAACCTTATATAAATATTGTATAGCTTCCTACAATTTAAATTGACTATTCAACTTCATTGTTAAATAGTGTGTAGTACTGTTATGTGACGCAAGCCTAATGCGTGTTTAAAGAAATAGGAAATGTGAAATAGCTCAGTTGGTAAGAGCATGGTCGTATTTAGGCTAGTCTTGAATTCAATTGAATCCCACTCACGTGGTATTTTTCCTCCATTTCTTATTTCATTACTAACTTTAAATAAGTTTATTTCAATTCTGATCAAACAGGAAACTAAACCTGTCCGTTGGTCTGTTTTATGAGTAACTAACTAGAAGTGTTTCATATGTTTTCTTTTTATTTTATTATTAAGGCCACTTATTTGAATTTCAAGAATTATAGAAAAATATATTTTATTACTTTTCAATTTAAGGAACTTAAGTGTAAAAAATAATATGTGGCCCACTGTACTGTCTAAGGCATGTCAGGGTATATCAATGAAAACCTGGTATTTTTTAAAAACTGGATGATTTATTTTTATCATAATAATAATATATATTCATTAATCTAAAACAAATTACCATACAAAATTTACATTGTTGTTTATCTCAATAACTACAGTATTGTTATTCTTAACATCGAAGAGACTACATACATTATTTGCAGTTAGATTAAGGTACCTTAAGAAATATAATGTCAATAATTTATACAACGTACGAGGGGAAAATATGGATCGAAACCACGGTTCTTTCCTCGAAGCTTACACAAATAAAAACTCCTTAAACTATTGTGGGACAAAAATTTTAAAAAATAATCCCTGGACAGGGTAACAATCTTTGATTAAGTTCAACCAAATCGGATTCATATATACAGCTTTAGAATCGATTAAGATTTAAAAAACTTTTTTTGGTAAGCCGAATTTGACATAACTGAGTACTACGAGATCCATCGGTAACGGTATCTAAAACCTCCATAATTTATTTGGTATAAATTGAATAAAAGAAACTAATAAAATCAGGTATCAATGATCCAAAGGCCACTGCGACATTTGAAATCAAAGTTGTCATCGAAAGGTAAAGACAACCGAACTGCTACAACGGAAAGTTAAAAGACTAGATTGGTTCAAAAACACAAAATTCCCAACTTACTGTGGCCTTAAGATGTATATTAACAAGATATTTACAAATTTCAATGGAAAATAATGATGAAAGTAGGGATCAGGGTCGACTTCAGTCCCAAGAAATTGGTGTTCTCTCAAACCATGCTAATACAAAATACATATTTTGGCATGTCTCATGAAATTCTATATGAAATAAGCGCACAAATTACAATGTTTCATGTGGCTACTACTCTTAATTACACAATAATTTTAATGGACCATTTTTTTTTCAAAAGTTTTGTTCCTAACACATTTGGTCAACGAATTATTTACAGTAAAAAAAATGCTTTTCAAACTTGAACAGTGGTGTACAAATATTGAATGAGTGATAAAATAAATTGCAAGAGAAACTGTCAAATATCAAGTAACAGTTTTTGACAGTTGCTCTTTCAATCTCAAAACATTATTTCATTAAACATGAACAATTTTTGGTTTGCACAAAAAAATTCCATGTCAGTAATTTTGGGACAAATTAACAAAACAGGACAAAGGAGACATGGGACGTAATTTAATGATCTATTTAACTTATTTTATTTCATCCTTCTTAATTAATATCATTAAAAACTATTTATTCTATCTTACTTGATTCAGATTGTGCGAAGTTTTCGTTTGTTAAATCATTAATTATAGTTACCAATTTATCATTAATGACACACGTCACAACGAATTGGGTAATTATTATATATGCAGCTACTATTTCATGTTCACATATATAATATGGGTTATTCATATTGTTAAATTACTTTTTATAGACACCAATTAGATACCAGTTATTATGTATAATTAATATAAATTTTATTATGTGCTCTAAAAAGGAAAAGTTTCGTTGTGTTTTAAAAATAGACTGAAATGAAGGATTCTACGAAGATGCTTATCAATTAAATCAACAATAGCGATAGATACATACAATACACAGATTATATATTACGATTTTTAAACAATATAACGTTAATATTTTCAACTCTTCAGTTCTGTGAATACATCACTAACATATTCAATTGAATTGCATTATACACGTCTAATTACACAAATGTATAACTTTTATAATACAATGTTATATAATATGTAAAATTTGTTGTTGCCTATTGCGTTGTTTAGAAAACCTCTACTGGATGAGAAGCGATTGAAGCATAGTTCCATGCGGTGTTATATAATACAACAATATATTATAATATATATATACGTATTTCAATATATAACCTACAAACAACTAACTACGTCCTTTATGATATTTCAGACGCGTAGATACCCTCTAATTTTTTCTCACAGTGACGCTTTATTTTGACTTCGTTTTTATATAAACGGTTAATACTTATTTACACACCATGGGTTTTAATACCATGGATTTACAAAAAGAATTCAAAGGCTACAAAGGAAGAAAGCCCGTTTTTATGCAAAGGATCAGATAATTTCCGAGGGACATTTCAAGGAAGGCAAGGAGTAACATTAATGGGACTTTTTACATCTAAATTTTAAATGAAAACATTTTAAACCCTGATAATTCCAAATATTGAAGTATAACAACAAGAAGCGCTAAATTACTCGTACAACATTATAAATT
Source organism: Acrobasis repandana (assembly GCA_963576875.1). Lineage (NCBI taxonomy): Eukaryota > Metazoa > Arthropoda > Insecta > Lepidoptera > Pyralidae > Acrobasis > Acrobasis repandana. The sequence goes on along the minus strand of OY756231.1, from coordinate 1,732,114 downwards.
CGATGTTGCATTTACAAATACTTTGGGGTTTCACTCTGCACTCTCCCCACTAATAAAAATTCCGCTGCAGCAACGTCAACAATTTCTACAAAAGTTTTTAACTGCACAGCACGAATGCTCGAACAAAATATTTTTCATTTATCAACGGCAAATTTTCAGAGCGTTTACCTTGTCACTTAGAACGATAACTATCTATTTCTCTTAATGCATTACCATTTATTAATTCTATCTGGCTTATTGATGAGTATAATAACGGCAAAACTATTAATTTTTATTATTAGAGGGGATATTTAGACTAATTTGAGCGTCGGTGACTATTACGATATTGCTTTAAATCGTTGAATCGAATATTTATATCACTAGTAGAAAATAACGTTTAAGATGAACAAAAGCAAATAACGAAACACAAGCTAAGAGATATATTCAAATGACACGCGATGCGAACTTTTATAAAACCGTCTCCAACTCGTACTGAAGCAAAAAATGACTTTTTATTGTCAAAGTTTAAAAATATGGAGGGATATATTACATAGCAAGCTATACGACGAAATGTAATAAAATTGCTCGCGTATTTTTGTCACAAGTATTCGTGAAACTTTTCGCGAGAAGATGATAGAAAAAAAAATGCAATCTGGTGTCGAAGAAAACCTTAAATGTATAATTTACATTTTTGACAGCATCTAGTAATGACTACAGCTTAAAATATATTGAGCATCACTAAAATATATCATGAACAGTGGTAGTTTAGGCACAATTTTTTTCTCATTATCATAATATATATCGCTCTACAACACACGAGACATTTCTTACAAGTATGGTAAGTATAGAATAACATGTATTTTATGCATTTTTATAGACACTTACTAAGTAATACGTGAACTTTTTTACATATATATTTATAAGAATATAATATAAGTAAAGCATTTTTTCCTTATGAATAGAGCACAACGGATCCCTTAATTTTTAAACAGGGACACAGATTATCTACAAATATTGTTTTCACAATCTGAAACATTATATTAGAAGGTTTTTTTATCTATCTTAAAAATGACTGAAGTAATATTTCTGTAAACATTACCCCCTAAATAACTGACACCATTTCAATGAATTGACAGATTTCAGCGAATTTCATAAATTTTCACATTTTTTTAAGCTTGTGCGTTACTATGGAAAAAAACTTCCAGTACTTACATTAGCCATCGCACTTGCACAACTACTATTGTTACTTGTATAAAATGGGAGATCAGCATTATTTTACAAAATGCGAAGTCGGAATTTCCACAGTAACACAAAGTACAAAAATATCGTTGGATCCACATTAAGATCGCATTTGCCAGTTAAAATTAAAAAAGATACAGAAGCTAGCGCAGCTAAAACTAATCTACGTTTGCGTTATCAGTCTCTATAATCTTAAAATTTAGAAATCCATAAAGTAAATCACAGAGTCTGAAATAGCAATGAATTTGAGTGTACCGAACTGTGTGCTGATCAAAATCCCACCGTCCCGCAGTACTACTTCCCCATTATTGATATGTATCTTCTGAAGACAGTTTGTATTGAAAATGTTTGCGTGAAGACATTAAAGTAAAGAGAAAGTTAAGTGTCCCTTCACATCGATCCTTAGTGCCATCGTAACTATACAGTTATACATACCTTACCATTGAACAGAGAATACCTTATTTCTAACGTACATTATAACGCGAAACATCGAATCCATACAATGGACCCCTACCACGGCATAACAAATAATTTGGAAGCAATATCCCGCATACTCGAAGAATACAATGCGCACACGGGAATTCAAATCGCGAAACCATCCGTGGTAAAGGCCCTACAATCCAAGACAAATCTACTGAAAATTCCGCACTCCGAAATTCTTCAAATGACATACCGATTAGCTTCAGACGGTAAAATTAAATCGTATTATCTACACGTGCAGCTCAAAGAATAAGTCGACTTGCGTACAGTAAATAGAACGCAAGATACGACTATAACCTAGTCTTATTTTTCTATTACTCCAATGATACATTGCTCTAAGAACATTCGAAAATAAAATGTAAGTGATGACTCTTAAAGTACATGTTAAAAAGTAAACAAAATTCGACACAATAATTGCAAACTTACTATTTAAACACTAGAAGCCAAGTCGAGTAATGTACACGTTAGAACACGGACGCGACAACGCGGTGCGAGCGATGTTGACCCGCGGAGGCAGTTGCTCTGGGCTCGAATTCACAAAAACCTTAAATACTTGACAGGTCGAGCACAGACCAGCGTGCCTACCGGGGGCCATAACAAACCCGTGGCTTTACTAACCAGGCGACGGAGTGTAGACGGATTTAATTACTGAGATGAGTCAGAGACGTGCCGTTTGGAAATCACCCCTTGTGTCAAAAGTTTAAACGAAAGCAAATACAAAAGAACCAACTCACAGCCTATGTTAACCCGATGCATTTCCGACGAGTATAATGACGAAGCGTCGACTATTTCAATGGAACATTCGATCTACGAACTGTTTGACAAATCAATACAACTGAAATAGAAACGCGACCGTTTGGTCAGTTGACATTAAATTAAATTTTCGCCCTCGATCCTTATTAAATAACTTTGTACATTGAATCCAAAAATCGACACGTCATTTTGGATGTAGGCACTCTCTAGGCGGGGCGGCGAGACATCGCCGCGTCGTCGGCCTCCGTTTGGCGGCGCAAGGCCGACCGTATGAGATCAGTGGAACCGGCCGGCTGAGGCCGTGGCGACCCTCGCACCGCTCTAAGACTTCGTGAGGAAGGAGCTGAACGCGTTGTCGTCCCATTCGCCCGAAACGCCTATGTTGTTTAACATTTCGGAGACGTCCGGCGTGCAGGAGAACTCGAAATGCGACCCTGACGATGAAGACGCCGTTTCAAAGGCGTCCGTCGTGAGCGCGAGGTCGAGATCTACTTCACAATCAGGCGGAAGAGTAAGCAGATCCGTAATGGAGTACAGATCATTTAAATCTGCGCCAGACATGTTGCGATTTCCATCTTCGTAGATACACGCGGATTCCGGAGAGTCTGGGGAACCAGCTGGTGATGCTGGCAGAGGTTGAGGTAACGTGGTGTCCATGGGGACGCTGGGGATTGACGGGACAGTCTGCGCTGTTCGCGACCTTCGTCTCGATATGCCTCTATTGTTGTTAGAGTCAGCGCGCTGCTTGCGCTTCTGCTTATTCACGGCTCCAGAGCGCTGCGCTGGTTTTGCTGCCTTCTTGCGAGGCCTGTACTTGTAGTCAGGGTACTCGCGCATATGTAGTTGCCTCAACCTTTCCGCCTCATCGATAAAGGGCTGTCGTTCTTCATCATTCAACGTCTTCCAAACGCGCCCAAGATTTTTTGAGATCTCTGCGTTATGCATGTCTGGCGTTTGTTCGCATATTTTCCTGCGTTCTATCTGTGACCAGACCATGAACGCATTCATTGGCCTCTTAATGTGGTTTGGATTGTTCTTCTTCGTCTGTGAACAAAAGAAAAAAAGGATATTAAACTCGGACTTTAATTTCTTGGCATGGGTGAATCATAAAATTTTATCCCCGACGGAAAATCAGTGTTATCAGTTTAATTGTCGAGAGCGCAATTATTATTTCAGTCATGTCCGATTGCCGTTGGCAAGAGCTGACTTTATTGAATTAGTATGCATGGCATTGCACCATTAAGTCTGCAGCCTTACTATTAATGATATTGTTATCATAGGAATTATTATTATTACAAACAAGTCGAATTATAAATTATTCTAATAGATCCATGACGGAAAATTTTATACGAATTGCGTAGGTTGATGTAATGCAGTCGTCAGATCATGTTCATTTGGTTAGTGTAACTGGTAACCCAATTTCGAATCTATTTGAAGTATCACAGCTATCAATAAATAGTCAAGTGTTCTTCCAAAGTGTATTAAACAGTTCCGCGTTGACTGAACGTTGTACAACATTGACTAAAGAGGATGTTTAAGGACATGGGAAGTGATTATCGAAACATGTAGGAAACGGTCGTGAGGTCGCCGTATCGTTTGTTTTTCCTCGCAAGAGCCCAGAATTAGATAAGAGTTGAGGAAATTCAACGAAATGGAAAGCATATTTCCCTAGTTTAACCACGAAGAACTTTACGGCTACTATCCCCGTACCCGCTTTACGAAGAAGCATAAAAACAACACTGCACGGTAAGAACATAAGCGAATATTCTCCTTTATTATTCAAATCTTACTTTTGCTAAACTTCACTCGGGCGGTCCCTCCGGGGGAGGGGAGAAACCTCGCTGGATTTTATGTTTTTTGTTGGTCTTATTTATATTCAGGACAAAAAAAGGGTTTGTCAGAAAGCGACTAAATCAAGTTCGGAGCCTCAAGGTGAACCGAATAGAGGTAGGCAGTTTTTTGCGGTGATACGTATCCAGCTTACTAATATTAGCGTTTTTTGTGAAGCCAATTTGTTTTGGGTAACAATTTGGTGCACCGGTTTCGATTAATCACTTGGCTCTTGGTTTTATCTGTGAGTAATATTGATAGTTGCTAAGCGCTGTTTTAGATTGTTTTATAACTAAAGTCACCTTTATGTTGACGTCTTAAATATAATTAATCGGCGTACGTTTGATTTATTTTTGTGGATGACTTAATATTTAATGGTCTTATTTATATTCAGACAGGTCTGTCTGCAAATGCATTCAGATTCCTGTAATATTCCTCAGTTATTTTTGTGAATTGTGATCATAGACTCTTGCATTGAGAATATTCATCATCATCATATCAGCTACAGAAAGTCCACTGCTAGACATAGGCCGCCCAAGGATTTCCAAAACAACCGATCGGAAGCTAAAAAGATAAAATTTTTACATTGACACTGAATAAATATATAATAAATACAATCTATATAATCATTTACATCTTGTACAAAAAACATGAATATATATAGTATACAGACATCAGTTATAATAAGGTATAAATTAAATACAAGCTCTAAAGTTTATTTTATTATTAGTTTATTCGTGCAAATTTCGGCCTAAAGGCTTAGTTTTTCCGTACAACATGGAAATGCCGCCAGGCTCTTGGAGACTTTGCCTGCTGACAACTTGGGTTCTATTTTTATATAAATGGATGTTTTTATTTTTAGTATTAGATTTAATTTATTACTTATAGACTAATTTAGTTGCTATTTAGCTTAATTTAATTTTAATTAATTTTATTTTGTATTAATTGAATAAACTCCTTGATTTTTATAACATTTTCATTATTTTCCAAGAAAGATAAATATCTTAACAAATACTACACCATTTATATATTGTAATACAAGAACCTATTATAACACTAAAATGTATGTCATTTTGATTTTAACTTGTTGAAATTGTTCCGACTAAGGACTTGGCAATAAAAAGTATCTTTTTCTATTGTTACTCATTATACTCAGACAAAAGGTGCTAAGTACAACTGATTACAAAAGGCAGACAATCTGGGGTCCCTTTTGTTATGAAGTAGGTACTGGAAGCTATATTTTAAGTCATTGCATTGTTAGAATATAATAACATCTTATTTTTATTTTGGATATTTTTAATGTCTTCCTTTTATATTGCAGACATATATAGGTAGACATATACATTTATATATAATATACGTTATATATATAAACATTTATGAGTAAAAATGGTTGATAGATTCTGAAAAAAATATGTTAATATACATATTAATTATATGTATATTAAGGTATAAGTTGGATAGAGAAAAAGACAAATGAAGAAGTACTTAATTTAGTTCATGAAAAAAGAAACTTATTGAAAACAATCGATATTAGAAGAGGAAAGATGTTTGGTCATCTTAAACGCCACGAGCAATTTATAAAAAACACTAGCTGTGCCCGCGACTTCGTTCGCGTGGTTGTCGGAACGTAATGTTATATAGCCTAAAGCCTTTCTCTATAAATGGACTACCCAACAAAAAAAGAATTTTTCAAATCGGACCATTAGTTCCTGGGATTAGCGCGTTTAAACAAACAAACAAACAAACAAACTCTTCCGCTTTATAATATTAGTATAGATAATAGAAGGAAAAATAGAAGCAAGAAGAGGAAAGGGAAGACCAAGAAGAGCATTTATAGATCAAATGAAGGAGAAAGTTGACGCCGTGTCGTATAGGGAGGTCAAAAGGATAGCTCAAGAGAGGGAGACATGGAAACTACTCCAATGACAAGAACGTAGTTCTTAAATTATAGATAGATTAATTATTTAATTATTTTAAAAGAATTACATGTATTAATAATTTTATTTTAAATATATAATCCACTTGCCCTTTAAAGTAATTTCAATGACAAAAAATATCCTCAAAACCCGTTATGAACATTTTATGACCTAATCATAATTCAGATATTACCGGAAATCAGCACATGAAACCAGTTTATATTAAAATAATAATATAACACAAATCCTCAGAGGAAGTTATTATTAATCGTCTTTAAAAAAAACCTTATCTACACTGACCTTCTTGTTGCGAAAACTGCGGAATCGAAGTTGTGCTTCTAACACGGAAATTGTATATAACCTTGTACGAAGCCGATATAAACTGAATCTATGTAGGTACCTTTGAAAAACAACATTAAAATTATTTGGTTTAGTTTTAAGGTGGTTTAGTGTTAGCGTTCATCATAACTAGGTCTCGAGTTCGATCCATAACGAAGTCAATATAACAATGATTTTTACAGATTATGTATAAATATTTTAAAATTTTGAGATTATATTTATGTTATGTCAATTGATATGTCAAATTATATATTATGTACCTATTAAACCACCTCAGTCTCTCAATTTAAGTGTCTAAGCGGGAAGCTCTAGCGTATGCTAACAAATCATAAATGTACGAGTACATATAAAACTAAATGTCAATGTACGCTATTCACATATTATCTGGCAACTTGTATACATGGTGTTCGCTACTGAGTAATCATTATTTTGCGCGCGTACCGGCAGTATTTACAAGGGCAACAAGTTCTCTTCCTGACGTTAAATTTATTTTATGGCGGTGTCGATAATAATCGATTGCTTGCATGATATTGGTAATTATTGTTTTGGTTTACACCCTTTTTATGTTAAGTTAATGTGTAATATATAACGTCTAACAAAATATACTGAAACTATTTTAAGGGTGAATTCAGTCTGTGATATTGAACAACTTTCCCTAAGAAACATATGTCGAAATATGAAAAATAATTTTTGGCTTTTCATACAGACTCGGATCAGCTGATCGGTCAACATGTATATATATATACACGGGAGGCCAAAAATTATTTTTCATATTTCGATGTATGTTCATTGGGGAAAGTTGTTCAGTATCATGGACTGTATCCACCCTTAAAATAGTTTCAGTATATTTTGTTAGTCCCTGTATAATGCCTTTACTCCTATAGGATTAATTAAAGAGGTTCCTGAAGATTCTAGATGCTTTTAATAGTTTTACCGGATGTTAATAATAAATATTTAATAGTATTAAGTTTACATGACTGTATAATTTTTATTTAACTGTCTCATATATGACATAATTTTTAATAATTTGTGTGATTTAAATTATAACGATAAAAATAATGATACAGTAAAAAATTTTTTTTAAATTTTATATTTTGACATCCTCCGTGGCGTAGTGATTAACACGCCAATCGGCCACTACTTGAAAATGGCCTTTTTCAAATTGTCCTGGGCCTTGGGTGTTTATCTACATATGTACCTATTTATTATATAATATAGTATTGTTTAGTTAGTATCCCATAACCCATAACACAAGTTTAAATCGTACTTTTGGGCTAGTTCAATCTATGTAATTTGTCCCTATATATTTATTTATATATTATAGGTATTTATCGACTCTTATTTTTTTCTTCACAGATTGATAAATGCATTATATGTATTCAATATAAGTGTGAAATACGAAGTAAATTTTTTCACAGCCATGACTCGACTATCGATATACTATGCTACATATGTAGCAAATATACACCCACGGTTTACGAACTCACGATTTGAAGACCAAACTTACATAGTCACGCGTAGGTTGTTCTTACTACGATACTAGAATACCAAAAAAATATTTTCAATGCAGTATTTCCTTGTTTGTTGTTATGCGGAAATCCGCTGTTTGTCAATTTGTACTGAAGATATGTATATATAGACCATCAATTATGAACTTGAAGTTTTAATTTGCAAATGTTACGAGTAGTTCAAAGCTGATTTGTATGCAAATTTTATATGTAATGTATATCATTAAAAATGTAAACCATGCTGCTTAGTTGCTAAAGTTCTTATTTCAGAAAACTTAAAGTATATATATATATATTTGTCCAGTTAGGAATAAAGACGTGATAGTGTATCTGTATATATATTTGTTTTATATTTCTTTATAAAACGTTTACGTACGATACAAAACAACTTTCCCCAGGAAACATGTATTGAAATATAAAAATAATTTTTTTGCTTGCCACACAAATTCGGATCAGCTGATCGCTCAACTTGTATGGGAGGTCAAAAATAATATTTTCGATGTATGTTCCTTGGGGAAAGTTGTACAGTATCAAGGACTGAATTTACCCTTTTAATAGTTCGAGTATATATTTTGTTAGACCCTGTTTATATTTTATTTTATAAAATTAGAAAGTTCGGTAATATCTGATATAAAAAAACTACATAATGATGTTAGTTAGTTAAAATCTTTATTGCACCAAAACCTAGTGATACAGATTTATTAGATTATAGAAAACAGATGAAAAAAATGTTTAAAAATGAATTGTGCAATTATAACTAAAGTGTAAAATTATTATTAAATTGAGGCATTTTCTTAAATAATAAAATTTGCAATATGCAATGGTTGGCATAAGGACATAAAACAGTTAATAAAACTCGATTATAATGTGAAAGGCGCAGCTGTTTTCATTGCATAAGATACTTATGATTATTACATGCAAGCCCTACGATATAATTTGCAATAATTTGTTCCCTTGGAAAATTATTTCATTATAAGCAAAGCAGCTTTTTATGTTGATTTAATAACAATTTTCTTTTGATATAATATTATTTATTCACATTTCCTAGGTTTTTTGCAATATAAACTATAGGATTTTTTGCAATATAACTATATAAATACTAGTAAACCATATTAAAAAAAAATTAGAGATATTTCTCTAAATAGAATATAATCGTACAGTGCATCCTTTAATTGTAACTAGGAATATTAAGGACATTTTTTGTTAAGTAAGTAATATACTTTTAAATATAATTTGTGTATTAATAAAATGCAATAAATATTCTTTTTCAAAACTTTTAAACTATTAATTTCTTGGTTTAGTTTTTTTGTATGTATTATTGTATTTTTTATGTATTTATATATTAAAGTGATTATATATTAGTTGTTTCAACACACTTCCTTGTGTTTACTGAAATATATATACTAGGAAAATTTATGTCCGCCATAAAATGTCTTTATCTTATGTAAATAGAATTTAAAAGGAGATTGAGGGTCGCTTTAGATTTATGCGACTGAGACAATTTCTGTTGTCGGTATTCTAAATAAGGGTTTGAAACCCATGGATAGGAAGCGAATATAAATAGCATATCAGTCAAGGATTGGTCGTAGTGACGAAATTTGTATCTCTTAGCTGACGATAAAAGTTTCTGTCAATAAATTTACTAACATTTAATGTTACAAGTTATTTTAAACACATTTGATGTTATTTTTGATACGTCATATGTTGCTAATATGTAAGAACGTGCGCTATTTTCAAGTGTTTTTAAATGCTGTTAGCTGTGGTTTATGGTTTACAAAAGAACAATTCAATTGTCAATTAAATTCAATTTTATATGTATGTTACTCGATAAGGTATTTATGCTATGGGCCTATGATATTGTAATAGGTATTATGTTGCCTGAAATAAATGATTTATTATTATTATATAATTAATGTATTACTTATAGAAAAAAAAAGTCGATGAAGACAATAAATTCAAATTAAGAGCTTGATAAACAGGGTTACCTTGAGCCTTGGTTCAAGGTAATACAAACTGAGGCATTCCTTGGCCAAAAATTAGGTTATACGAATAGAATACTAGTCTATCGATAATCTCAAGTTCACAACACTAGTCCCCTTTAGCGGCGGTCACGATTTTGTGCGGCACACACGACCTTTCTAAAGGTACCACTCTAACCCCTTTTCGCCATAATCGTCTATTCATATACGCACACGACATGAATTTTAACTGACTGACTAACCAGGCTTCCACACGTGTTAATATTTTCGATTTGAAAGCTTCATTCCCTGAGGATGATCTGGAATTAGCCTCATACTCACATAATGTTGGCTTCATGACAGTGAGTAGAGTTTAAAGCGACAGACATTCAGGAATAAAAGCGAGAGAAAGAGACCAGCATTGGGACAGAAACGGCTAAAAATATTTTGTATGTTGTTACATGTTATTACAAGTTAATACGAGTTATTTATACGCCGCATCGCAATAAAAAAAATTTGGACTGTAAATTACAAACTAATCTGAAAATGTTTTTTTCAGATAGTCCAAAAATGTGCGCACTTTTAAATACTTATGTAAATGTAAATGTGTAAATAGTTCCGAATCTTGACTCCAAGACTCAGAACTATTTTTTTTTTGCTTTTGTAGTTTTTAAGACATATTTATATATAATACATACATACATACAATCACGCCTGTTTCCCACAGGGGTAGGCAGAGACTATGGACCTCCACTTGCTACGATCCTGACAGACCTTTTATATATTTATAAAAGGTTTTAAAATATACTACAGACTACCGTAATACTGCTGTATGTATGTAAGTGTATATTTTTTTCTCCTAACCATAATTGAGTTGAGCCTACGAGTAAAGAAATCGCACCTCGAGTACGTGAGGCCTCAACGCATGCATTTTTTGTACAAATTCTAAGTTTACCTTTGAAACCAGCGAGCGAAACAACTGGGCCAAGGTTTATTATACGTAACATCTTATGTTTTTAGTTTTAATTTAGTTTTTTTCCAACAATGAACGAAGATGTTTATATCTGCTAGTATTTTTTTCTCTTACAATAAATCCGACAGGAATAGAAAATATTACATAAATTTATATTATAGTCTGAACATTGTTACAAAATAACAATACAAATTTTTAATTCAATAAAATGTCATTTTTGACAACACATTTGAAATAATATAGACAAAAAAAGGCACGTACTCGTATTAAACTCTTGAGTTCTCGACATCATGTAGCAAATTTCATATTTTTTTTACAAAATAAATCATAAAAATAGGCATATATAATTAAAATGGTAAGTAAGTATTCGTAGACGTAAATGTCAATAACCACAAATTCAATTATCAAACGGCGCCTCCATATAATCACAATCATTTATAAACGAATGTTAACCTAACGTAAAAGGCTTGTGCCATAAACAAAGCCAGTAACATGGTAACACCAATGAAACAATCATATAAGTATGTGACTGCGCCAAATTGGGATTCAAATGTAGTTACTATGGATAGTATACGTCAAGTAGGTACAAGCTTATTTTTGTTTTAAAATAGGTACTTAGATAAATATAATTAGCTTATTTTAATAACAGCTGTAAGTCCGCCTTATTATACTAAAATTAGAACATAAGAATATCACAGATGCAATTAGTATTAAGACACTTTAACATATTTTTTATTTGCTTTATTTTGGTCTTTGTGTGAACCAATTTATATCATTATATTTATCGATGTACCTAAACCATAAGTAAATATATATATATTAAAACATTATTAAACTGTATATTTATTATTATAATACATATAATGATGTATATGTGATATGTATGATGATATACAACTATAAATATGTAAGTTATGTGATGAAATATATATTTTATTTATTTCTATGTAAGAATGGGATTACTATAGAGGTACTTACTTAGTAATGAACTTTCAAAATACATATATTTTTTGCTATTGTCAAAAACTTCAATTTAAAATAATTTAAACGCAAGACCAAAAAATACATGCAACAAATTCACGACGACCTTAAAACGTTTCAGACGAAATTGCACTAGAATCGAGTTAGATACATCTAAATTAGCCTTTTTCTGCTGTTTTTTGCCTCATACATTGTTCATGATAATAACAACCTTCGTTACATGCAGTCATTTGTAGTCATAATGATCTCTCGAGTATCTGGTCCAAGTTATGCAGTGTAGACCAATTTCTGACTTTTAAAATAGTAAGTCATGATTTTTAATGTCTGATATTGCATTGAATTATTATTGAGCCGTGTGGCTTTCGTCATGTAGGACGTAGTGACAAAAATAGAGAAAGGGATGTTAAGATGGTTTGGGCATGTAGAAGGATGGATGAAAAGAGATTAACAAAAATTGGTTGTCTGTAAAGTCGGTTTACGGACGGTAGTTTGACGTGACAACGTCAAACATTCCGAACTGAGCCGATCGCTCGAGCCGATGATCTCGTTCATGCCGTGCACTCGCTTACGGAAAGCGACAATGACGTCATCTTTTTCGTGCATGCAGCCCGTAGTATCGAGTTATGAGACGTTGTCACGTCAAATATATTTATAGGGCAAGTGTGAAAGGAAGAGCGGGACAGGGTCGACTTAGGCGAACTTTCTGCGATCAGATTGTAGACGTTCTAAAAAAAGGACAGATAAGAAGTAGGTACCCGTAACCGAAGGGCATGTATAAAGAGGTTGATGAGTGTAGATGAAGCGAAAGAGGTCTGTTTGGATCGAAGCAAGTGGAGGTCCATAGTCTCTGCCTACCCCTGGGGCCCCTGGGAGCCTAGGATAGGACAACTCCAGCTCTTCCTGTGGATGTTGTAAGAGGCGACTAAAGGACTAAGCAAAAACATCCTGAGCTACAATTAAAGTCAGACTGTTCCGGCTATTTCTTCCCCACTTCGCAAGATCTTCATCCTTGGGTGACCATTGACATGCATATTATATTTGAAAAGCGCATCCCGGGCTATGAAGCAGCACAGTTGAAGATGCAACTGCGAACGCGCTAAGATAAAAGGATTGCAATGAATTATTTCTTACTTAGCTTAGTCTACACTTTTAAAATTCTGATTGTCTTTCGTGACAGTTTTTGTTTTATATATAAAGTTTATTAATTACATTTCGGAAATGCGTAAAATTATTGGAAATTTAAAAAGATTAAAAATCATTACTAACTTACAAATTTTTATAAGTAAGGAAAATAATACCTACTAAACTTAATCGTTATTTACTTTAAATACTTATGTCCTGCAGGTACGTATTTAAAATTTAAACCATTTTTTGTATTCATCAATCTGATTCAATTCTCAATACGCCGTAATGAAAACTCGTAAAAAACCAATAAAAATAAAATAAATCAGTCACACCGGGAAGGTCTTTGTAAATAAAGATTTGATACTGATTTTTGTAAGCGAGAGAAAAAAGCTTCGATTTTTTGTATACGTCGCCATCCCTACGGGGCTAGCAGAGTCTAGGACCATATAATTAAAAATCTATATTTACTTATGCACCAGGCTTTCTTAGAAAATAATTAATATTTTTTTATAAAGTCCATATAAAAATATACAATGAATAAAATACTAAAAATATTTTGCAAACACATATATTTTTTTAAAATATAAACAACAAAAGCTTAAATAAGTTTACTTGTTTAAATGCAAGCCACATTATTCTAAGGCCAATGATTCTTTTACAAGAAACTTAAATTGTTAACACTTAAAGTTATTGTTACTTACACAAATACAATTTATGAGTAATTTTCACTTGATTACGTATTCATAGTGCATCTTTATTTCATTGTTTAAATGATATGTTGTTAAATTTATTTCTTTTATAAAGAGAGGACAAAGATAAGTTATATTTTAAGAACCTTAACACATTTGCTTTATCATTTTGTAACAAGATATACGTTTAAAAAGCTAATACCCGACTACGGGAAAATTCTACCTGAAATGAATTATCCAAATAATGCAAGCTCTGCAGCTATTTACGTAACGATGTATACATTTTTGAAATATGCATATTAAGATCTTTCATTTGATACCCCCTGAATATCGAAGCAAAACACATTTTTTGACACTAACTGTTTTTTGTTTGTAACATTCATCATATTTATTTGAAACATACCAAAATGTAGCTATGTATGTCAACCGGACCATAATGATGAGTCTATGGATATCTCATTTGTGAAAATTGAATAAGCAGTTCGAATGCTACGGTAGAACACACATAGATAACCACATACATATATAGACTGCTAAAATCATTACCCTTTCGTAGGCTTTGCCATAGTCGGGTTAAACTTATATAATAATTTATAAATAAAAATCCAAAATCATACCACTTAGTAACTTAATATACTATATGAAGTTACTTACTATACAAGACATTTATTTTACATTTATAAAATCAGAACTTCATCTTTGATACAACTAAATCATTATTTGTTTAGAGCAAACAGGTCTCGCAGTTTCGTCCAACACATTTGTACAAGAGTATTTGCTTACAATACAAATATTATACGATAATGTTTTGCCCAAAGCGCGGGACCTTATTTTCACCTTCCACGACTATAGTGTTACATTACAAACAAGCTATTATTTGTGACTAAAAAACATAATCCGAGTGGTGATTATCTTGCGGACATGGTTACAGAATAAGGTTAGCAAAATAGGTACTTCAATATTTCTACGAAATACACTAATGTTTTTAAGGCCATATTCGGTTCATGTTCTCTGAGATTATATGTATGTAAAATATACGAAATATAAAAAAAAAAATTACTTGGTGTAGAAACTTGATATATGTACTTAGCTAATTATTGGTACAAGAAAGTAAATTTTAATTGTTGTTTTTTTTATGTATTGGAACAAGTTGTTTAAAATCATAAATGAATTTACCCTTGTAACGATGCTGCATGCATCATGTTCAAACCTCCTTTCTTCATCTCATCCTGTCCGTTTTTCATTCTTCATTTCATATCAAGGTCCCTTTCATTCCATTTTCAAATCATTGACTGATCTTTTTTCACTCAATATAAAGGTTTCAGTGTATTTTTTTATATTTAACAAAATAAAAATAACACTATGATTCCCTTTAAGTAAAATATTTTACCTAAAATTTTTTTATTTAACTTTAAGGGCCCGGTCCTTATTTTTAATAATTTTGACTGCTTTTTCGGAGCTGATTGGAGCCAAACTATCTTAGTAACAATATGTTAAGATATGTTAAATTGAAGTTCATTTAAGTATTAAAAAAGTGCATGAGACAATTTATTGATTTTCATTGTAATAGTTTGTTTAATTCCAAATAACCTGAGACGTGTTTCGACTTTTTGCGGTGCGCGACGTTCATGTCATTGTTGTTTACACGGAATGTAAAATATGAAGTTGTGTATAAATTACAGAGAAATAAAGACAAAGGAAAATCTTAAAAAGTGAATGAGAAGATTTTAATTTTTTTTTTAAATTCATTTAATAACTTAGTTAAAAAGGTTAAACTTTGATGAAAATATAAGCGACGTCGTCGGATTTCTTGCACATACGACTGAGTTAAAAAATAAAAAATACACATATATGAAGATTGATTCATGCTTAAACACGTACACTAAATAAATAAAAATAATTTGTCTTTTGTAAAAAGATAGAAAAATTTAAAGTTCTAAAACGCACGCATAAGGCAGACCGCTCGCTGCGCTTCTGAATTCGCGAATTTAGGTCTCCATGGTGCATGTACAATACAGCGCAATGCGTATGTGTAGATAGAAAATATAGATTCGGGTGTTCAATCAAAAATTCCCACGGTCAAAGACTGCAGTCTTAAGATATTGTAAATCAAATAGTGAGCCAAGTTAGGTAGTATATTTTAAAAATCTTGATTTTAGTTTTGTGAGTATATTTTTAACTCTTTTTTGTTAACTCTACTCCGATCATATTACTCTCGGTCTCAATTATAACCGTGATTATAACTATGATAGTTATGAATGTTAATCCTACTATTAGCGTTGCCTCGTGGCGTTTGCTGACCTTAGCCAGTAGCAAAGCGTACTTACCTGACACGATATGTAAATTTACTAATATTATATTACTAAAAGACACAATATTATGAGTCATAAAGCGACTTTTTACAACAAGATATTTATTTATATCAATTGCAAGTAAAAAAATGTACATTTAAACGTATTTTGAAGTAAGCTTTTTTTATTACAGTCAATAAAACGCGATTTAAATGACAAAAGAATTTCAAAGCCTGATTAGTTTAGGATATAAATTTAAATAACAAAAAAAAGCTTTTTCTCACTACTGGGATAAAAATGGGCCGTTATAATTACTATAACACCGAACAATCTACATAATATAGTGTAACTTAAATTATAACAAATATAAGTGCGTTTTTCTAAAGGGGCTTGTCAATTTCTGTGCGGTTACCAACTTGCCTTCGGGCGCCATTTGTAATTTATGTGTCTTCTACCGCCGCTATAATACCGAGTATTTATATTACTGTCTATGTTAAAAGGGATTGCCTTTTTTAAGATTAATGAAATAAATTTCTTTACTCATTTTATGACGGATCAAAGCTACAAAATTACATAAAGTACTTTAAAGAGAAAGTAATTATCACTGTAAACAAAAAAAAAATATATGAAAAAAATAAATCTTTGATGTGCTTCATGGTTTTTTTTTGTTGTCAAATATTTCCTTACATTTAATATTTTGTACGAGTACTTTCATTTTTAAATAGAAATTAAGGTAGTGTAATATATAAGTGACAATATCATTTAGTGTCGTTTATCTGACATGACAAATAAATCCATATAAAAAGTAAAGTGAAATATTTTTAAAACGCTTAGTTTTATGATTTAAACCACACTAGTCTAAAGGAGTACCAACAATAATAGATTTTTAAACTTTTTCAATCGAGCCCTTTCGGTTACGCGTTACTTTTGACAGCTTTATTACAGTGTACGAACACTTTGAATGTAATTTAGTAAGATTGGTTGCGCAAGTGTGTATTCGAAAATATCAATGGCATTGCCTTGATGTAGGAAGAGGCAATGGATTTTGGAAACAAAATTATACACGTACAAACATTTTCATTTCAGGTGAACAACGAATGAAAATATTTACAATATTCTTTTTAAACTATTGTAGTCAATAGAATTAACTTTTTAAACTACTTAAGTATTTGTACTTAATAGTTTAAAAATAAAAAGATAGTTGACAGATATAGATACACTATCACTTCTTTATACTTAACGGGGCAGATAAACTCCAGTGCCGCAAATCCGAAAGGCCACGTTTTCAAGTAATTTTCGTATTTTAACAACTCCTTGTTTTGTTAAAGCATTGAAAAATAAATATCGTATTTATTTGAATGTCATCTTTAATGGGCAATATATCTTTGAAACGTAAATGTGCAATTATGTTAATATCATATTTCAATACCAATTTGTTATGTTATGTTGGTTGACTCAACAAATTCAATAACCATTACTGAGTTTTATATCTATGTATTTGAAAGGCTATTTCCAAGGTCAAAACACTTTTCCTGCCGATTAGGCAATTCAGTTAAGGCCGTACCTAAATTTTCCGGGGTCTGGACCCCGAAAAATTTAGGTACGGTAGGTACGGTTAGGTATGAGAACGTTAAGCTTTACTACGCACATTTGCCAAAAGTGGCCGTTTTTCGCAAATGTGCGTAGTAAAGCTTAACGTTCTCACTTTAAACTGTAAACAGTAGTTCATAAAATACTTTGAAGGGTTATCTAGGACTTAATAGTTGCAAAATTTTAAATGATGTCTCCGTTTTCTTTGAAATGATTTATTTTAAATGGGGGCAGCACTAGACCCCGGAAAATTTAGGTACGGCCTTAAATGCACAATCAGTCTATTTAGGACAAAAGCAAAAAAAGCTGAACACAAATAATGGGATAAGCCTTTACGTAATAATTAATTCACGATAGCAGAATCAATACTTGTTCCTTTATTAATATCATTCTAATCACTTATCGGATCAAAAAACGGTCCAATATTTTATCTAAACTTGATTGAAAATTTTTAGTAAATTAAAACGTTTTTCTTGAACCAATAATCATGTTCAACAAAACAAGTGTTCACCTTTTTTAAAACCTGGAAAGGTTTTAAAAAAGGTGAACATTTATTTATACATTTTAAATAAGTAATTGTCAATATCCAGCAGTGTAATTAAATATTAAAAACCAATGTTTGTCCAACAGAAGTCCAAACAGATAAATATACACATGTCACATGACTAGAAAAAACCGGCCAAGTGCGAGTCGGACTCGCGCACCGAGGGTTCCGTACAAACCTGCAAGGTTTAGTATTTGGTATGAATTTCAATTTAATACCTCTACGCGTTTATGAGGAAATGGGTAGTAAGTTTAAAATTATTAAAAAAATATATATTATGTGATGTAACTAAAAATTTATGGTTTTCGTAATTTTTTCTTTATCTATGCTATAAGACGTTGCTTCGTACCAAATTTCAAGATTCTGAGTTCACGGGAAGCACCCTGTAGGTTTTGATTCCCTTGCAAGTGTCGAAAATTTGCGGCATAAACGGCTGTATCTTTTGATTGCGTTGGCTTAGAAGTTTGATTTTTTCACAGCTTCAAGGGACAGTAGACCTGAGTAATTGATATAAATTTCAGCTTCATACCTCCACGCGTTCCTGAGAAAAAGGGTCTTGACAGACGGACGGACGGACGGACAGACGGACAACAAAGTGATCCTATAAGGGTTCCGTTTTTTCCTTTTGAGGTACGGAACCCTAAAAACCAATGTTTGTCCAACAGAAGTACAAACAGATAAATATACACATGTCACATGACTAGAAAAAATATCCACCTATTTGTGACTTGGTATAAAATAAATTTTGGATTCACTGTAATGATTGCTTCTTTGTCATACAATTTTCCAGTCACGTATATTTTATGTTACGAGGGGGGGTCAAAAAGTTCGCGGAACGGAGGGGAAGGGGGGTGAAATAAAATACTGTACTATTTTTCTTTTTCAATATATTCCCCCTTAAGTCGAATACATTTTTCAGATCTCTCTATTAACTTATTAATACCGTCGAAAAAAAATGATTTGTCTTTGTCCTCAAAATAGGCCGAAATCGCCGACTTGACTTCTTCATCATCGGAAAATTTCTTCCCCCGAAGCTCTTTTTTTAATTTGGGAAATAAAAAATAATCACAGGGGGCTAAGTCTGGACTATAGGGAGGATGGTTTAACATTTCGAAGCCACAGTGATGAAGGGCAGCCATCGCAACGCGGCTCTTGTGTACCGGTGCGTTGTCATGCAAAAGCAGCACACCCTTTGTCAACTTTCCCCGCCTTTTCTCCTTGATTGCTTCTTTTAATTGTCTTAGTAGATTAGCGTAGTATTCTCCCGTTATAGAAACACCCTTATCTTTATAATCTATTAATAAAATACCCTCTGTATCCCAAAAAACAGTTGCCATGATTTTTCCAGCCGATTGTGACACCCTGTATTTCTTAGGGGGGGGCTGACCCTTTTTATGCCACTGCATAGACTCTTGCTTCGACTCAGGCTCATAATGATGAACCCAAGTTTCATCTGCAGTAACAAGTCTTGCAAAAATTCCTTCCTTGTCGGCGCTACAGAGGTCTAAAAACTCCTTTGAATACTCGACGCGCAGCTGTTTCTGTGGTGGTGTGAGCATTCTTGGCACCCATCTTGCGCTGACTTTTGACATCCCAAGATTGTCGTGTAGAATATTTAAAATGGTTGTAGGTGATACTCCAACCATTTCTGCAAGTTGTTTCTTCTTCAAACGAGTATCCTCCAGTATAAGATTCTCCACTTTTTCAACGATGTTTGAGGTGGTGGCCTCAATCGGCCGTCCTGAGCGAGGGTCGTCTTCAAGAGACTCTCTGCCTTGCTTGAAAAGGCTATTCCACTTGTACACCATGGTTTTCCCAGGGCAAGAGTCCCCGTATACTGATAACATTTCTTCCAAAATTTTCTGAGGTGGTTTTCCTTGCTTAGTGAGGAACTTTATGACGGCACGAAACTCGATTTTTTCCATGTTCAAGTTTTTCTTCCGGATTCACTTGTTTGATCGACGACAGGTCAAAGGTTATTGACACAATCAGGTTCAAACTTGGCATATATACTCACAAAGAGTTGCTCATTAGTTACTACCTGCGGCAGGTCCCCCACCCCCCGCTATCCCCTCCATTCCGCGAACTTTTTGACCCCCCCTCGTATGATCCATTACTTCGCCGCTTTACAAGCTTTCTGTAATTTATACTTCAATATGACATGTGAAAAGCATATCGCAAATTGTAGTGACATTCAGAATGCAATGCTATAGTAGTAATTACTGCTGTAATAATAGAGGGAACTCACATGTTCATATTCGTTTATATAGAATTGTTTTGTCTTGTGTCTTTTATAAATGATTTAATCGCCATATCAATTGAAATAATTTCTATAAAAATTATGGTCGCTGTTTTGTAGTACATTTTATGAATTATATATTATATATATATATATATATATATATATATATATATATATAGAATAAATGTACATTGTTGTTGAGTTAAATAAAAAACACATAAGGTTAAATCTGATTTTGATTGGACTCAACGATACTATATTAAAAATATCTGATATATTTTCATTATAAGTATAATTTTAGTGTATAATTGAATATTTTAAAAGGAAGACAGTTTATTTAATACTTAAATGTTTTTAGGTCAATTAAAAATATAATGGAACATAGTAAACGTATGATGGCTTTCAGATAAAGTTTCATACAAGTGGAAAAGTGTTGACCGCAATCCCCTTCTATCATAAAGTTTCTCCGTGAACTAAGTGGTTAATAATCGATAATTGTCGTTTTCGATTCCTGTTTCTAGGCCTAGTAACACTGTTATTATCAGAAACGTGATGTGGAAGTGCCCTTGGTACTTTCAAATAGGTAATAAAATTATGTAGATTATAAATTGACATGGTACTGTGATGTGACATGTGTGTTTACATTTTACGTTAATAAAGAGGAATGAAAGTGTCATTATTAATAATAATACTCATTTTTTCTAGCCTGCCTTTTTTATAGCCTGTAATGGTAGCCCACTTCTGAGCAAAGGCTTCCCTTTTTGTTCTATACACCATTCGTTCCTATAATTGAGATTACACCATAACAGTAATTTTTTTGTTCTTCTCAAATTAATTGTTCCTATTATGTATTGCAAATATAGTAATACTAATACTTTATAGCATATAATGTAATTCAAGCATTAGTTGAGTAAGTCTAAAAAAGACGTTTAAAATATTAAACATGCGTAAAGTACATAGGTATGTAGAATAAAATTATATTGTAGCTAAAAATTTAAAATGTAATTTATAGCCTTCCTTCTTTCTATAGAATCTATTAATTACACATAACCATTTAATAAATCATACAAAATAATACCAATAATAATGACTGGTCATGAATACGTCAAATAAATGCAAGAAAAATCAATCTGGCGTCCGCAAAAAGACAATAAATAAACAGACCGTCAGCATCGCGGATGCAAAATATCATTATAGTAAAATTTATGATTTTCGAAGATAAATTGGACGGCCAGCCAGCTCGTGATTTCCTGTGTGTAATATATTCCAGCTACGCTTGCGAGCTTGCTATAGAATACTAACTGTACCTATAGAGGATACGTTTACATTAAAATACAGACTTACTGTGTCTATAGACAGCACAAGTACAACCTGACGTTAACTTAAATGACAAATTTTAAAGGTATTTTTGTAAATCTTATACTAGTAAATAATGATAAAATTATAAGATTAATGCGCGTGTGAGCTTGCTTTAGAATACTAAATGCATAGAGACGTTAACTTACATTAAAGTAAGTATATACTTACTGTATATAAAAAACGTAAAAACTAAAATGTACAGCAAAACGTAAAATTAAGATGACATATAAATATAAGTCTTATCACTGACATATTTAATTTTGTTATTATTAATATTGATTGTATTGACATTTAAATCATAAAATTAAGTCTTATATTGTTAAAGAGAGCGGTGATTGCAAATATAAGTTTTATTTTTTGCTTAAATGTTATCCCCAATCACAATATTATAATGTTATATTATTAAAGCCCGCTATATTTTACTCCTGTTAATATGAATGATATTATTTTATTATTATATTATTACTTATTTTGTATCAAATACTCATTAAGAGGAAATCCTAATGTTAATGTCTTTACTGTTTATATAAAGCTGTGTATACATACCTTTGTTATAAAAATATTGTAATAAAATTATGTTTTTTATTTTTATTAAAGGTTTTAAACTTTATTTTATTTCGTCCTGGCTGGTACTCTTGTAATCTACAATACCAATAATCTTGCTTTTAAGCAAAGCTTTTTTGGCACAGGCACAGCTTTTAGACAGCATTATGTATTGTTATTTCTGGACATTTGTAGGCTAGTGCAGCACGTGAAATAAGTAAAACAATATTGAAACTTTTTAATAAAACTACCCAAGAGACAATAAAGAGCTTTAACAAAATTACAATATTTTACACCCACATAAGCTGTCCAATCAACCCAAAGGTTTGGCTGTTAGATAATACTTTAGCATTAAGTCCGTATGTTGTACTTATTACATTTGTACGTGTGTACAATAAAGTGAAAAATAAATAAATAAAAACTCTTTTGCTTTAAAATATCTACATATAATTGCATAAGATTATATGTTTTTTTCTTGTATAGAAGTATTAAAATAATTATAAAAATTACACGCATTAAATTCATAAAATAACATGTAAAATTATAAATCCTAATAATTTATATAATAAGTCACATACATCCTTATTACGTTAGTAAAAATATATAATCAAAAGAAAACATCCAAAAACGCAATTCTTCTATACAAGAACTACGCAAGTATAGCATGGTATATAATTATCCATCCCATCTGATATATTACTGAGCAGCTCACGTACTGACATACAAATGTGTATGGACTAGCAATGTCTGTTTTTTATGCTGGTCCCATGTTTATTGAATCTAGTAGCGAGTGGCGTAGATCTGTCTTGAAAACTTATGGGGTATAGATAAAGTTATGAGACCTAGTGGGTTTTTATTTTATTTAACTGCGGGGAAAAAGTTGAAGTTACTTCTGCATATGTACTTACAATATTACTTGTTCATATAGTTCTATACCTATAAAATTATGAATTTAGATTTACGCGCAGATATCTGTACCAGTTTGAATACTTAGGCATTATAACATAAATACATATAATAAACTTAAATATAATTAAAACTTTACCTTTTTATTTAGAATCACGGTCATATTATATTACGCACAGTAACATATAACAAGTAATAAAAAAATGGACAGCATTCAATGCATTTATCATATATAATTTTTTTTTATTTTTTTTTTCATTCCTTCCTTGCTGTCTAGGCAAAAAAAAATTTAGAACGTACATAAGACGTAATAATACGTATGATTTTAATTCATATAAAACGAATATAAAAACCTATAAAAATAAATATAAGTTTTTGCCCACGCCAAATATCTATAAGAAAGCCTTCAGGCAAAAGATTAATTAATCTAAAACAGAAAACAAGACAAGAAAAACAAATTGTGTTGGCTATGTCAAATACCACGGAGGTCATAAATCCTGCATTTTTTTTGTAACCTAAAGTACTAAAACACAACGGCATTAAAGTTTACTACATACATAAAGTACATCAACAATAACAATTTCTATTTCAAGACATTGAATATTGACAACGGCGAAATTCCGCAACACTCATAAAGTAAATTTCTAAAGAAACGTCGGAAAGTTCTCGAAATGTCCGTTTCCTTCGATTGCCGTGTATCCTGGACGAAATTCAATTTATCTAGAAAATCTGGACATTATATCGTGTCTCTTTGAGTTTCACTTTACATTCGGTAAGTGGGTTCGTATTTGTATCTCAGATGGTTTTGAAATACTTGTTTATTTTAAAGTTCAAACAAGGAATTGTAAACGAAATTTAATATTATCTATGCAACTGTTGTATAATAAGGGGTATTAAGACACGAATGTGGGTTTGAGTCATTATACACACATATGTATATCACATGAGTGTTTTTATATCTAATTGTATACAGTTGCATACAAGACTATTATAGCATGAGTTTAGATAAAACACTTCGCAAATTTTATTCACGTTTTTAATAATAGTGATTTTCTTGAATTTGTATGGTTTGGTTTTTAGTTTATTATTCTTAGGAACTGTTAATGTGTTTATTATCAGTTTAAAATTTTCTTAGTTTTAGAAAATTAATTTGTATTTTATTATTTATAATTAATAGATAGTCTGTTATATCCATCTAAGTGGTTGTATAGTTTTTTTTATTAGTATATAAATATATATATTTATTTTTACTAGCCTGTAGGATTAATTTCTACAGCTGGAAAAAGGCCTCCAGACCTTCAGCCACTCGCATTAATAATTATCTGATATAATAAGTAATTATTTTATTTTTATAAGCAGGGTCTACCAAAATATACTAACACTATTTTAAGGGTAGATTCAGTCCATGATACTCAACAACTTTACCCAAGGAACATATACTTATCCGAATGTGAAAAATAATTTTTGGCCTTCCATAAAAGTTGGCAAATCAGCTGATCAAAGTTTGCATGAAAAGCCAAAAAATGTTTTAAACGTTATATCACAGAATACATACTAGTACAAATTATATATAATAAAAAAAGTTATCAGTTAAAAAAAATTGCATATATTATTTTATTTCGATACCTCCTGGTTCCAATGGAAGCAAACCACTTGGTATATGACTTAGACTGTCCCTGGTTTTATGGGTCCGATGCACTATCGTCTGCTGTTATCTTCTCACAAAATATATATAAATATTTACGTGCGGAATTTTATTATTCTCGTTTGTATTATCATGACCTATACCACGGTATATCGTTTCAGGGGCGATATGTGACAATGACCAGACTACTCGGCTGGGTTGACTGATGGCTCCTTATCAAGAAAATTATTTCTGTACTTTATAGATAGTATTCATATACTATCTATAAATATACATACATATATACTATTACGCCTGTTTCCCACAGGCGTAGGCATAGACTATAGACTTCCTCTTGCTACGATCCTGACAGACCTCTTTTGCTTCATCTACATTCATCAATCTCTTCATACCTCTTCATCATCATTTGCACTCCTTTTTTCAGGGACTAAGTTTCAGAATGCGTTGTTCTGCACATATATCAGGTAGAAAACTCTCATTTCAGTCATTTCTAGCAAAATACGCTTCTGCGATGTTTGTTAGCAACTGGCGTTAATCTTACAGCAGTGTCTGTGGTAATGATATTGCAAATTGCATTATGACTGCACTGTTTGTTCTTTATATTCATAACTTTGGATTTATTACTGCGAATAATTTAAAGCGAATTCGGTTTGTTTGCACCCTCTAGATGCTAAAGTGTTATGATGCTGTTAATGTGCTTGCCTTTTCCTTGACTTTAATAAATGAGGATTTTGTATTTATTCGTATAACATCGTCCTTATAATAATTTGGTACATTTACGTACGTATTATTTGCATGGTATTTTGCTAATTTTGAATTTGCATTATAGAGCGTAGCACGATAGGTATCAAACAGATGGATTTTTCTGACGGAGCTTCTAAATACAAATGCGCGAAGAATTGTAATTCGAAAAATCGTAGTAACGATAAATTGTTGGTCCACAGAATGCTTGTACGATTAATGAAAGTACGAGGGAATGGTAGTGCGATAAATTGTACAGTGACAGAAGACTTCGACGACGGTAGTGCGAAAGAACGCCACTGCTTTGAACTGTAGGTCGAAACAACACATTTGTAATGAACTAAATTACGAAAAAGTATCGGAAGTCATCACTATCAGTGCATTCCACAACAAAAATGGTAGATGTTAGCAAAAATACTGTTAGGAAGTGGGATTGGGCTGGTAATTCTGTCGTATGCCACAGGAAAGATGGGCTCACATAGCATTGTCTGGAATCCGCGACAGATTGCATGAGAGGCAGGCCTATAGAACGTGGTGCTCGGACGAGCTGAGAAATATTGAAGGGGGTTGGAAGAAGAAAGCGAACAACAGAAGTGATTGAAAGAGAAGAGGGTAGGCTTTCGTTCAGGGCGAAGAATAGTTGGAACCTGAACGGGTTTAAGTAAAGCTTGATAAGTGTATATTTTTAGAAAGCCAACACAAACGCTCATTAGAATTCTCGTTCAAAGTTGATGAACAAACGTTTTACTAAGACTACCTACAAGCACATGCAACGCCCACCAAATAGTGATGTGACAGATTTGAGACTTTTAAGTCTTTTTAAGTCTATTAAAGTTAATTGTGAAACGAGTCCTATTTCAAGGTACAAATAGGGCTAGAAAGAGCCCAGAGCAGTAAGACCTAAAGATCTAATTTAGCGTTATGGTGTTCATGAAGATAGAAAAAGGGTATTAAAATAGTGATGGATTGCTATCCACCTTCGATCTGCGCGAGAAGATAAGGAGCTGATACATTCTACGTTTTTTTCTTTTCTCACCGATGAGCATGGAAGGAACTAATTAATGTTAATTTAGCGCTCTTTATAATAACTTTTTTTGTAGATTTATGTTTTAGATTGGAGCCATTTTCATGTATAGTTAAATTTATACATGACTTGAGTCACTTTAAATATAAGACTTGTAAAATAGGTAATTTTAACGAAAAATCAATTTTGCAGTCAAATTTCTAAAACTTACATATTTTTAATAAAAAGATAAAAATGTCTTACTTTTAATTAAGCTTATATTGTAAAGTTATAAAAAAACTGAAGAAGGAGGAATGTAAAAAGGACTCGCTGAGAGTCATTAACTAAGTTCGACGATCAAAATTAACACAAAAGGACTTTTCCAACACTACCAACAACTTCCATTAGACTCCGGAATAACACCTGAACAGAACGTTCAAACTTTCCCGTGCTAGACTTCAGAATCCGAGTTTACATGCGTAATAAATGACTTTATTATCATAAAGTAAAGTATGGGATAAATTCAAAATTTTCTGCGTCATAAAACAGGTAGGACTTTGTTGATCCCGAGGTTTCGCTTTGTAAGAGTAAATACTTCGCCGAGTACCGTCGGCAAATACGTGGCTGGTACGAAAGACGGTTTGTTACTTTTGTTATGCAAATATCAAGTTTTATTCACTTCAATTAGAAATGTAGGGATTTGAAGATCATAGCTGATAGTTAGTTTTGTGAACAAAGGTAAATCTATTTAATTTATAGTTATACATATTTATTCGTTATACAACCTGGAAGAGACATACCCGTAATAAATCGAACCACATACATAAAATACTTTGAAGGGTTATCTAGGACTTGATAGTTGAACAATTTTAAATTATGTCTCCGTTTTCTTTGAAATGATTTATTTTAAATGGGGGCAGCACTGGACCTCGGAAAATTTAGATACGGCCTTAACTATTGCATTACACTATTACTTTTTTAAAATGTTATACTTTAGTACCTGGTAAATTTTCTATTTTTGTATAAATATTAATAAGTAATTAGTAGTCATCCATATATGTATTTATCTATCCGCATACATATGTAATTAGTTCTTTATGTATTATATTTACATAATTATATATTTTGTATCTTTATTTTATCTATAGTTATTGTATTGGTATATATTTCTTTGAAATTAATATTTATGTATATTCTTTATTTATTCTTGTAGGTATTTATAGATACTTTTAAATTTTGTTTACACACTCTGTCGCACCACCTAAATTATTTGTCTACTTGGTCCAATGGTTGACTGGCAGAGAACGCCATAAGGCGTTAAATCCGCCATTTGTACACTTTTTTTATGTGCAATTAAGTTTAAATAAATAAAATAAATAAATAAATCGTAATGACAACAATTAAAACAATATTTAATGTGTTTGCTACCTGTATTTACGCATGGTATTAAAACAGAGTTACCCGTGACTTCTGACACATTGATGTAATTACTGGTACAGTTTGCGACATGACTGGGAACCAATTTGGTCATTGGACAATTTCGTCATCCAAATTATAAATATGTATTAGAATATGAACCTACGTCATGAAATTTAAATGCTAGCACTTCGTGGGTACTTTCCACATATGCTGATACAAGTATTATGAGACACTTAAAAAAAATTATCAGTATGTTATTTTAACCATAATGTTAAAAAAAACATACTGATATTTTTTTTTTCGACCTAATCAATCGACGAATCAAATTGAATTCACCCACTGCTATATTTATTTTTACTGTTGTTTTTTGTAAGTTTTCAAATTATGCTAATTTATTAAGAAATCCATTTAAGGATCCATTCCTTCCACTTATTTCACTTTAAAATCTTTTAGGCTTTTTAAGATAAATACGAAAAAAATACTTGACCTGTAAAAAAGTTCCACTGGTTGAAGTCTACTATGTCTATGACTAAATTGTACTAGGAGAAGGTGTGACGAGGCTCCATCAAGGTGAAGTTAGAAGCAAATGACCTTGAAGTGGCGCCTACTATTTCTATATTTCTCAATGTTAGGCACTAGATAGCCTTTTAAATTATTTTATAAACTGCCGTTAAAACTATTATTGGTGATCCGTCTATCTTTAAAACTAGCCTTCGCCAAAAGTTTTAGGAGAACTATGGAAATTTTCACCATATATAGGTACGAGTTAACAATTTATTTCAAATTAGGGCGCCACTTCGGCTTGGTATTCACCTTTAAGTCAGATAGCACAAACGCCAGCAAAAGGCGTCTTGACGCTCATTTTGACTCTCTGTCATTGTTTCGCGATTTCCATGAAAATTCGCTTCGTTACAATGAATTTTGTTAATTAAAACTTTGCAACATAACTTCAATTATGAATTTTGCGAAGCAAAGCGGGTACCTTTTTATACCTTTAATTTTGCGTCAAATATAAGACTGCTCTGAAATCTGAATGTAATAAATAAAATTTTGGATTTATTAAATTTATGTCAGAAATATTTCCTAAGCAGTGATACGAGTACCTCGTTATAATAAGTAACATGTAATTTTTTAGCTCAAATGCCATAGAGTCATAGAAGACCTCCGTGGTGTAATGGTCAATATGTTAGTCCGCCAATCCGGAGTTTCTGGGTTCGATCCCCAGCCAGGGCATTAATTTTAATAGGAACAGATACTTGAAATTCTGAACATAAGGGTAACTCCTAATGCAAACTTGAATAGTCTATCTCACTAGGATAAAACTTCAAGCGTTTACGATGTACACTACAAAATGAAAACTGAAAATTCCCAGCTCATCCCAGTTATGGGCGAAGCGAAAACTCTCGTAAATTCGTACGCTGTCAATGCCCTGAGTTGCCAAGTAAAAACTTAGACCACAGTAAAACACCCTTGACGTACGGATGTTTAAACTTTTAAAAGGTGCCAAACTAGGATCTAAATTTAACATGAGAACTTAGATTTTTCGTATTTTAGAGTCAGTAAAGACTGATTCAGACGATGAACGCATACCAAGCATTGGGAATGAACGGCTTGGAATAAAAGTTTTATATTATAACATAATAACAGCAAGATACTATGTAATATTTATGTCGATGTATGATAAGTTTTTTAAAATATAAGTTTATTTTTATCAGCTTAATATTTTATATACTTAATTCCTCAAAAAAAAGCAAGTGGAAGATGTATTGTTTGTTTTTTTATATACAAATAATCGTCGATGGTTCTTTAGGGTTGCTACACACTTATCCGGGCCGGCACGTTCGGTTCGACTATATTTGTCAAATAACAAAGCCGACCTGAATCAATTATATCGCCTTTTTCCCTATAAATGTATCTACGTATATTCGATTTTACAGCCCGCCTGTGGTGATGAAAGCCGTTCTGAATAAGTCATAGGAAACCTTAATATAACAAGTTCTTTTAGCATGTAATGGTGGAGTGACTAGCGGACTGTATCTCTAATAATATTTTTTTTTATAAAAATACAACCGAATTCATTTTTTTAGGAGTTTCTTCTATATCTCCAAAGTCCTTCGTCATATCTTCACCAAATATAATTGAGACCAACTTGGTAGTAAAAGCTTTCAAATAAATAAAGAATCATCAAAATCGGTTCACAATTAGGGAAGATATCGCGTTACAAACATACATAAAAAAAATTGGAAAAAAACCATACTGTCGAATTGATAACCTCCTCTTTTTTTAAGTTGGTTAGAAGAAGCGGCCCTGGGCTTTGCCTGCTTAGAGCCGCAAGACTCAAAATGTTCTGTCTGCCCCATTGGGCTAAAGACGTAACAGTTTGTATGTATGTTAACTCAATAATAACGTTTATTAAGTATTCAGACTCAACCGCTTACCTTCATAAGTTCAAGGCTTGATACGAAAAACTTTGCATCAATTAAAATTGCCTACGTGCTAATGTATTCTTTTGCATGCTCCTGATTGTATCACCCCACTGTTTTTTTTTACTCAATGTTAGTTCGAGTACCCAATTATTAGGAGATTCCATCTTTAAATAGCGTGTTCTTTTATGTAAATGGTCTCCTGTTAGGATTCCGTAATGAAATTGTAAAGAAAACCCTTTAAATATATATTTCCTTTACTACTTTTGCATCTTCTTTGTAGAACAGCAATTTATGATAAAATATTAGGTGCTAAGAACGATAAGCAACAAAAATAGTTTAATTAAATTGTTTATTTGCTTAATAAGAGTTTTTACAATATATATGGTCTTACTTACACAGTCCTTCCTATTGACCTTTTTAGGTATAGCAAATGTTAAATAAAATAAGTAAAGTTTATCTAATTTCGATTTAAATGATATGACCATAGTATGGTATCCTCAACAATATATTAACCAATAGAGCAATTGCATAACGTCATTCACTTAATTCACGACTTTAAATGTTAATATTTTTTTTGTCGTTCATTGGGCAAATGCGATTATTAACACGTTCAGCGCCACGTGTATACCTACATATACACCCCAATCTTTAATGTATACACGTGGCGCTGAACGTGTTAAATATAAGGATTTTTCATCTCAAGACAAGAATCGTACAATATGAGTATATTTTTCTACGGAACCTCTTCTACTTATGCATGATGTTCAAACTTACTCGTTTATTTTTTATTTCACCTCCTTTATAATTTAGTTAGACAACCTTGATTTCGTAATTAACGCACAGTAAATTCGGAAAGCATTTTTAGCGCCAAAATTTTTGCGGAATCCTCACAGATACCGTTAGATCGGGTGGGAAGTGATAAAATATTTTTGTTTGCTAATTACGGTATGAAATTTTTTTGGGCATTTTAATTTTTGGAGTGATGGGCAAAAAAAGTTTTGGGCTATATTTTTAAATTGTTCTTTTTATAAAACTGTTTAGGCGTAATGCTTACGGCTCACTTGATTGTGAGTCGTATTGTCTGATACACCAGTGGTGCCACACGCCTGGGCCGATTTTGAAGAAATCTTTGTAAAATCACTAAAGACTGCCATCATAAACATACACTGCCTTATGTATTATAATTTCTTTTATTCTTTGTTTTTACATTATTAGGTATTGGATCCACACCACGCATCTCTTCAGATCACAGCTGAAAATCAGTGATTACTCCCGGTCAATATTTCCACTGAGCTCCTCCTTTTTGTATTGCCGTAGCGCACACATTGAAAATTGTGCAGGTATATATTTTAGTAGGTATATATGTATTTGTGTCTGATTTTTATCAATTTCTGTTACTATTTTGCTTGTATGTGTGTAGCAGCAAACTGGCATAAAGAAAAACAAAATATTCAAATTCTACATAAGAACAAATTGTAATTTTTTTTCTGAATAAGTTGTTTAACGTAAATTCTAGAATAATAATCAAATAAATTAAATATTTCTTCGTGTAGAATCATAATGATAATGCACGTTCAATTTCTCTCTCTTATTTAAGAGCCCGCTTAGATGTCGTCGTATATTGTTGAGAAAGTTTTCATTCCCGCGTATAGTGTGAAATGAGTGTGGTTAAACTTGGGAAGTACCTATATAGATAGATAAATAGAATAGATAAGTTCAAATCAAATCCTGGTCAAATCCTATAAAATAATAAAATCCGGATAAAATAATATTATCTAAGTGGATATGTTGTTAATACGAGTTGTTTACATGCATAACTGACGTCATAACCACAGATTAATATGGCGTCCACTGCTCCAACGTTTTCGGTAAAGTACACGCGAAACTTGAAAATTTAAAATTTAAATCCATTTTTATGGCACTTAACTTAAATTTTTAATGGTTCCACGAAAATCCATCGTATTTTCAAAATGCAGTTCATTGAAGACTTATAGATCCTAAGGATTAAGCTCCGTGCACTGATAGAATTCATTACTATTTCTGTTTGTTTGCAAATGGACAGCAAAGTAGCTTAGACGCGGACGCGGATGCACAAAGTGAATTCTGCTTTCATAGAACATCGGGCTTTTGAAATATTTGTTATGTTCCAGCAATTGGATGTAAGCTCTTTACTTAGTCCATTTCGTAATCACATTTCCTGTTAAGACTGGGACCTAAACTCAAGATGAGAGATGAAAGTGGAAAGAGTCTTATTAAAGAAAGTTTTTTTCTTTTCTTCCAGACCAGAATGGAAGTAGATTTATAAGATATACATACTTAAATTAGATTAGATAAATAAATATTCTTATACGAACAGATCACACAGATTAAGCTAGCCCTGAAGTAAGTTCGAGACTTGTGTTGACGGGATACTAACTCAACGATACCATGGTTTTGATTATTTAGATGATTTTGGTGCCGTGTG
Organism: Acrobasis repandana; assembly: GCA_963576875.1. Taxonomy (NCBI): domain Eukaryota; kingdom Metazoa; phylum Arthropoda; class Insecta; order Lepidoptera; family Pyralidae; genus Acrobasis; species Acrobasis repandana. The sequence continues at coordinate 1,699,168 of OY756231.1, read as the reverse complement.
GTTCTCGGCAGAAAGAATAGGACTACTCTAAGTCTTCCCGTGGATGTCGTGGAAGGCGACTTATAAACAAAAGATAAACAAAGCTTAATCAATGAGACCTCTCCAACCCGTCTGGCCAGCGAAGAGAGCGTAGACCAAATCTTCTAGCTACTCTTGCTAAGTATGGCTCTGGTAGTAAAGAGAGGGTTGTGCTCCTGCAGTGGAGACTAAAACAGACCTGATGACGATCGATGATTTTGATTAATAATATATTAATGTACTCGTAGTAAGGTGGAAACTTAGATTTTATTCCAACAAAACAAGCAATACTTTCCAAGACTTTATTACTACACCAACATTTTATCTCCAACGAAACATGCTAAGTATTCAACGCAAAAAGTCATACAAAAACAACAATGGACCGAATCCTTACTTTTAATTTATTCTCTTTCTGTTCGCGTACTGGCCGTCATTTTATTCCGCTAAAGCTACACGATTATGCTTTTATTCCCTTGGACATTTTTGTTTTAATCTGCTAGGTTTTAGACTTCCGGGTCCGTAAATTTGTTTGTCTTTCTTTAACAGTTAGTTGTTTGTTTAAAGTTGGACAGGTTCAGAGATAAGCTCCCAAGGTAATCTTGTTAGCTGCGAATTTAAGTGAATTCCAGCGGAAGGTATAAAAAGTACAGAAATAGAGCTCGGATTGTTAGATCTCTAATTTTATTCATGTACGTACTCCAAATGTTTTTGTTGTTTTTAGTCATGATCTTGATTATTGAAAGTAAAATCACACTTTTATCACAAACTTAATCACGTACATACTTTGCTTTATTATCAGAAAATACATTTGTTTGTTTTTTGGGTGTTGTAATTTTCTTCTTTACAGCCTGTATCAGATTCAGTACATGCCAATAAAACGAGATTTTCCCATAATCATTACGCAGGGCAGGGTTGGAGATCGCGTTTAATGATTTAAAGTTTTCCACAGAGGTCGCTGATGCTCTTTCTTTATTACTTACATGTATAGTGCGTTGAAATATTGGTGACATATTAGGAAAAGCGTACGTTATGTACGCTTTTCCTAATATGTCCTACCTCAACAAATGGTGTTCCTACAACAACAAATGGTGCTGATAAAGCAAACACTACTTTTAGATAAGCCCTAACAGAACCTTTTGGCTGAATATGTTTAGTCCTACAATGTTCAATATGCTAAGGAGTCCAGTGTCCTATTACGTTCAGTCCCACAATGTCAAGTATCCTCAAACGTTCAGTGACAAAAGATCTATCTACTTTAAGTGTCTTAGCATGTAATGATTTTCCAAAGGCACTATTTTAATAAATGAATATTGAAATTGTGTAAGTTTGTTTTGTCTTTACAATTTCTTATATGCTGAGTGTAACAAAATGCAATTCTAGAGAAGATCTATGAAGTATCATATCTGTTATTCTTTAATGTATTTTCCAGCGCTAGTTAAGATTGTATCTCAACCTTTTAGGTGATATATTTCGTTATAATCCTCAGCGTTAATTAAAGTTACCAAAAGTTTAGAATTTAATACGAAACTGCGGTGTGGTAATAAACCGTATCTGTTGTTTATGTGAGCCATGAAATGAAGATAGCACTTTGCATCCCGACTTTAAGTAAGTGTCATTGTTTTGTAACTTACCAGTTTTAACGGTTGGGTTACATGAGCGATGATGAGGACCACTCCATCTCTGTATGTCGTCAGAGGCGACTAAACCACATACATTACCAAATAGTACTTTTTCGCACTAATAAAAATAATCTTTTAATTTCGATCAACCAAGGGATCATAATTCACACTACATTTTATGTGTAAGAGAAGAAAAAGCCATAAAGTACACCTTGGAAGCAGCACTACTAAGGATGCAACCCGGAGTACGATGAGATGAAAGGAAGACACTTATCAAATTTCGCTGACTCTTATCTTTTCGCGTAAAAACGGGCCCATTACCATATTGCTGTTAAAAATTATTGGAAAAGCAAAAAAAAAAGTGATTCTATCTTTCGTGGAGCTAGCCCTTAAGCGACATTCACAACGCTACGCTTAACATTCATGAATATCATTAAACGTCCCCCTGTTTTGAATACTGTCAACCTCTTTGAACAAAATATAAAATGTTACAGAACGATAATATACTTACCTACATATAATGCATTATATTGTTAATTTTTGATCTGTACTTACAATCTCGCTAAGCGATTTTGGATTTGGGATCACTTTAAAACAAGTAGGTTCTCTGTAGGAAAGAAGAAAAAATACGTAATAGTATAAATAGTTTTATACAACTAAAAGCACTGTTTTAGTATACGAGTAAAATACTCAATAATTAATAATTAATTAATTAACGTAATTTTCTTAAACAACTGTCAGATAGTTCTTAGTTTATGTAGTATATGTGAGTAGTATATCTTAGTATAATAATAGTGTGTATTATTTGTATGTAGTTTGTTATTATATATTTAAGTATACTTGGTTAATTTTTTACCATTTCTTTTTGAGTCTTTGCACTACCCTTGTCTTTCTCAACATCACTCGGTTGGTTGACTGGTAGATAAGACCTTAGGCTTTAAGTCCGCCATTACACTTGTATTTGTGTATAAAGTTAAATAAATAAATAAAATAAAATGCAGAAGTAACATTGGTAGATTTTAACTATTATCCAACAAAAAAGGAAATGTCTCCCAATGTGATTATGTTATCAACTGTCACTGTCAATTTTAATATACACTACAGTACAATACAGTAGCAACATTAACCCTTGTTTTGTTAAAATTAGCTTATAACTATAAAACACAGACAACCTTTATAACTAGGTCTCAAGCAACATTCCCTTAAATCAAGTAACAAAAAAACAACATAAAAAAAAAAAACGTTGACATCCACGAAAATGACACAGCCAGTATTTTTGTAAATATATGAACTTTTATGACGTCGCATCTACACTAACTTTATTTTATTCCCTTTCAAACCAACTTGTATTTATGCTTATTACAATTCAGAGCAAATATTTTTGAGGGACTTTTCTCAACTAAACAATGGACAATTCCCTTTTGGGACGACGTTAAAAGACCAATACGAGGAAGCAATAAGCCTCTATTTGAGAATGTACCAAAGGTTTTCTCTTAAAACAGACTTGGCCGTTCGTAACAGACATGCAAAGAGTATTTAAGCATTGAAAGCGAGCAAGGAACTAGCCTTGAGGTTTCTATGGGTATTATTTAAGTCTTCTACCAAGGTGGTTTTAAATTAAAATGAATTTTTAAATTAAAAGGAAATTTAATATACTTTTGTTTACAATTTTTTCGTGTAATAGCCAATACTGTCGTCAGATTTTTTTCAAGCAGCTTAAAGCTGACGTAGTTTGACGACACAACAACGGTTGTATGTGCTTTCCGAAGCACGGAGGAGCTCGTGAATTTTTTATGGAACTTCCGGTCACCCATCCAAGTGCGGACCACATCGGGGCAAATTGGTAAATGGTATTTTTCAAATTGTCCTGGGTACGGGTGTATATCTATATAGATTACATATACAGAGTCTAAAAAAATATACTGAAACTATTTTAACCCTAGATAACTAAACTATCCTGGGAGTTACACAATAACTAAACATTCGTCTAGCGGACTACGCATTAAAAAATCTTATATTATCAACATCATTTAACGTGAGGAAGAAATTGTTACATGATTCGTATAAAGGGCTCTTGTGAATAGAGACAAGTATAAATAATTTTATACTAATGATGCCACATACCTTTTATACACATCTACATTATGGGTGCCACAAATTGCATTTTTATATCTAAGGCATCAACTTTATGTCTTCCTTAGCAATTTCGACGGGCAAACGTATAATTTTTTTGTAATATTTCATACTTAAGGAAATGGAGCAGATTCTTCATATGATTTCACCAAGGATATCTCCTATCATGACCTTGATGTCACGTCTCAAAGTTACCGTCCGAACAAGTTGCCGCAACCAAGGCTCCATGAGGTGGTTCGTCAATTTCAAAACAAAATCTCGCCGTGTTGCTATTTTTTTATTATTTTTGATGTTATTCGCGACGTATCATAACATAAGTAGGAGTAATCCTAGTGCAGATGACCATTTATGATGAGTTTTACTGGATACAAATCAAAGAGTTGCTAAAGCACATGTCGGATGCTACCTGAAGTACGTTTCTTTTCATGTTCAAATCATCCGAATTAATAATTTGGGTTCTGTTGTCTTTTACTTGGTACTAAAAAATCTCATTCAGAACCCAAATATTGGCACGAGACATCAGTATCAATGCTGATATTGTATTGACTTGCAACCTTCCAATTATTTGTCATCACCACAGAAGTTAAATTATCTTGTTACTTTTATCAGAGTCATCAATCTTAATAAACGTGAATTTGTACTTTCAGCCTAGGACATATGTTTCCATTTATAAATCCATCAATAATATTAGGTATATGAGAAAAAGTTGAAAACAATTAGTAGTATGAATGACATCTTACTATTAAACCCTAGTCATTAAAAAATAACCGTTTTCATGAAGTTCATATTATTTCCTAGTATGCTAATGTATATTATCTAATTATAATACAAACATTTATTATTTTTATTTATTTTAAAATACTAATATAAAATAAAATGCAATTTAGATACCTTTGAAAATCTGCACCTGTTATAACTAAACTTTCGTAATCTAGACGACGCGGTGATTATAAATCACAAATAAAGACAATTGTTTGCGCAAACGCCGCATTTGTGCCACTTTTCACTCTAATTATGAAGGTATACAAAGGCGTGCAAGCAGGGGGTACGCGAAAGTTTGTGAACTAGACTTATGCAAGGGGTCGCGTAGTCTGCCAGACGAATGTTTAGTTATCTAGGGTTAAGGGTTAATTCTGTCCATGATACTGAACAACTTTCCCTAAGGGACATATATCGAAATATGAAAAATAATTTTTGGCCTCCCATATAAGTTGACCGATCAGCTGATCCCAGTTTGTATGAAAAACCAAAAAATATTTTTCATATTTTGATATATGTTTCTTGGGGAAAGTTGTTCAGTATCATAGACTGAATTGACCCTTAAAATAGTTTCAGTATATTTTGTTAGACGTTATATATGTATTCATTATAAAATATAGTATCGTTGACTTAGTATCCTACTACTACTGACTTAAGGGCTAGCTCAATCTGTGTTATTTGTTCTTATCTATTTATGATTATAGTTTGAAATTAATTTTAAACCCCCATTATAATAAGTTCTGAAATACAGTAGATTTTAAATTGTAGAAAGGCACTGAATTAACTGTATCAAAGTCGAGTTCCAAAGTCCCGTCGAACCGCGAAACTACCAGAGCGGTTGCCAAGGAGCCTATTGGAAAAATAAAAGGCAACAGATGTCTAGGCGTACGGCTCTATTGAAGAAGGATTCCGAGGTTTGTTATTTGTTTCAAGTTACCCAAACTTGTTTATTTTTCAGTCTGCGGTTTCAATTGTAGGAAGTTTTACGGACCTATTTGATTAACTGGTTCGTTTTGTAGGTAACTAAACTGATGGCTAGGACATGGCTATATTGATTTATGTGTTTAAGACATCTTTGGTATGAAACTGTACGTCTTTAATACTTTAAAGCAAGTTCAGTCTATTAATATAAACAATTTTCCTTGAATGATCATCGCACTAAACATAACACTAGTGATGTAAAAAAATTGCGCCATTTTTTTTTTTTGTAAACTTAAAACTGGTCAACGAATAAAAAATGTGTGTTTAGATGGACGTAACATGCTCTATATTAAAATGAAATAAATGACCAGAATGGTCAGATATTATTTAAAGTTATTTCATCAATGATAATAACATAATAATTTTAATTCATTTAAAAGAATATTGTCATCATGGGTATTTCATTTAATCTGATTAACTAGCGACTAATTGTACGGGAAATTTAATTGAAGCGCGTTATATTCACCGGATTATGCAGCTGGCATGTCAGAATTTAATAATACATCTGAAAATTTCATAAACAATAATAAAACGCAAACAGGCAGAACAGTTGTGCGAAATCCCGCACATATTTTAGAAGCCGCACAACTAGAAGGTTTCGTCTACGTGAGATCTACTCGCAAAACGACTTACTGCTGAAAATGGGGCATTAGGAAAAATACTAATTTGGTCAGTTCTGAAAAAGTTTGTTTATAATGCTTTACTATAAATGCTTTATGCTATGTAATTTTAGTTGACAAAGTTGACATTATCGTTTGTTTTCTATTGTTATTTATTTTTTGTGTTTTTAAGATGTTATTAAAAAAAAGGAAATACTAAATCCAATAACACTAAACAGCATATTTGTACGTTTATATCCCTAAAAGGTTGACAGAGCTAAGAGTAGCACAATCCCTAAAGAAAACACAATGTTTTGTAGTACCTAGGACCCAAACAGGACGTGTCAACAATAAGACATTTTACGAACAATGCTAGGCAACTAAACCTCAGAAAGGCCTACTAAACAAATTGGCCATTTAACTCTATATTTGCCAACATTCCACCACCCTCCCGGGACAATTTTGACAAATAGTTGTTAGACTAATAAATTTTCATTGAAACCCTCGATAACTTTGCCCGTCAGCTGAGTTGGAATTGGGACATTTCGGGAAGTTACACTTAACTTAATTAAGAGTTGAATTAGTCTTGACTTAAGTATGATTATAAGTTAAGATGTCTCTTGAGTTGCTCTTTGCTATTGCCTGTGTAAAGTTGAGGGACAGTATTTTAGCTTTGATAAGAAATTGAGACTTATTACTTCTGAATATTATAAACTGTAACTGATGTTTTCAGTTTATACCAACGACAATACTGTCCATAAAGAATGCTGTAATTTTTCATAACTTATATGTCCCTTTATCGCTTTTTGACACAACAGTGGAAGAAGTGATGTCAAATTGTATTCTTCTTTGGTATCAACACGCGGCAAACATGAAGAATCTTTAAATATGTTTTATTACAAATAAATAAATATGGACAAATCACACTGATTGGACTAGCCCCAAAGTATGTTTAAATTTGAGTTATGGGATACTCACTTAACGGTACTATATATATTTAATAAAAAACATATATAGATAAAAATCCAAGACCCAGGACATTTTAAAGAAGTCATATTCCAACTTACCCCGGCTGGGGAATGAACCCAGAACCTCCTAAGTGGCGGTCTGGCGTATTCACCATTAAGGAGGTTGTCAGGAGGTTTTATTATATTTCTGTATTTAAAGAACAAAGGCCGGTTTATATGGTTTTGTATGCTAGATCTCAAACTGCACAAAAAAACTAGTTTCCTAGTTCCCACACAGAAAGTATAACCCTAGAACACAGCATGTTTTATACCCTGGATAATCCATAGCACCACAGACATCCACGACCTCCAAAAGGTATCACATTAATAACACGTCTAGACACCAGACTCGCTTCTCTTTCCTCGATCGAACTGTCTACGTCACGGTACTAACGAAATTTTAAAACAGGAACTTGAAATATAAGCTACCATGGTGTATGAAAAGGTGTTTGTGCCATGTGGCTTCCAGACTAGAATAGGACCACACTATCTATTTCTGTGGATGTCGTAAGAGGCGACTAAATGACCAAGTACAAACATCTCGTGCTACAACTGCATTCTCTACGAGAGTTGACCTTAGACAGTCGGCTGGTCGTAATGGCACAATATGTTTTGGTTCTACTCGTATTCAAGAATTAGTTTATTTTTTTAAATTCATTTTTTCGTACAAATGAGCCCAAACTCGATGGGGTTGCGTCTTTTTAATACAGGATTCCTATAGCCACCTTCCAGCTCCATCATCAAATTAGTTTCTTGTCATAATAATATCGCATTGTCTTCTGATTTACAGTAGCATAGAAAATTTCATCTCAAACAGAACCGGGAAGTGGCTCAACATTCACTTGCAAGATTTGACCTAAAAACAAACAGGACAAGCTAAATAAAAGATTGTAAAATACCTACACTACAACTCGAATATGAATTCCTCAGGGTTGCTACACACATAAGCGGGCCGGCAATATTTGTCGAACAACAAAGCCGACTCGAAGCAATCATTTCGGCTTTTTCCCCGAACATTCATCTACCTACATCGGTTTTACCGCTTGGCTGTGCCGATTAATGCCGGCCCGCTTATGTGTGTAGCAACCCTTAGTAACAAATAATAGGCCACTTTACTTATTGAAAATAAAGTCGTACCTACACGATCTTTACAATGTAATACAATTTTCTATTTCGAAATGCCTTGGTTCACTATAATTTAATATTACACGAACGCTCGGCCGCGTAGGGCCTTACTTGGGATAGTCGGGTGAATAATTTGACTATGTAGTCCGGGCATAGATTTAGTAGAATTTGCTGTCTTGCGTTCGTGATTAGTTTTCGTATGGGGGGTGAGATGTCACGATGGGTTACTGAGATTTCATGTTTGTTTAGTGACAGTTACTTTGGTTATAACATATATGCAGTTTTACGTCTAAACGCGGTAGACAGAGCTGTGAGAAAAAGAGGTCATTTTACCGTGATGGTGGGCATGAAGGTAAAATGGAATTGAAACAGTGACGAGTCGCATCACCTGTTAACATGATTCGGAATTTCACTTCTTTTCTCTCTCTTTCTCTCTCTCTCTCTCTATATCTTTCTATCTCCTCTAACTCTCGTAACAAGTTAGACAAAACGATAAACTAAAAAACCATTCTCATATATCTGTACTTATTTTTTTAAATGACTTCCTGTAGAAATTAAGGCATTATTATACAAAGCTGAATTCAAGAGTAAACAATAGGAATTTCTTAATTTAGTTTGGTAGTGTGACTTTATTTTATTGGACTAACTTTTAATGTTACATTTTGACTTATTCGACTTGATGATTTGTGATTACTGATTATTTTTTATTTTTATTTATTGTAATTGAATTATTTAACTGTTTTATGTAAATTCATTCGTATGGTAAACTATATTTCAACACAATCATCCATCTATATAACTAATTTTAAGTTTTTAGTTTGTTAGTTGACGTCTTTGGAGAAAACGTGCAGTGCAGTTTGTTGCCGCTTCTTCTGCACTTGCGCCTAGGAAGCGGCGTAAACTTAGCTTTAAGTAACGATTTGACGTCAACATTTGTGCAAAACAAAACAAAGTGACTATTATTAAGAGATATTATAAATATCCTATGATAATAAAGATATTTTGAATTGAATTGAATTGAATGATTTTGTATCGAAATAAAATAAATATGAAATATTTTAAGCGTTCACCCCAATAATTAAATTTAATAAACCCCAAATTAATTTAAACGGCTGAATCGATCTTCATCAAACATAGCTGAGAACACTCTCGGCAAGCTTTCGAATAAAAAAAGCGTCTGTTCGTTAAGGAGCTACAGACACACAGATATGTCAAACTTATAACACCCTTCTTATTAGTCGGGGGTTAAAACTGGTTATAAAATTGTAACTTAATTTTCAATTGATAATACTAACAATTAAAATATACATTGCATTTAAGGTTTTAGTCACTATATTTTTAAAGAAATAGGGGATGCTTTTTCCCAGCAGGGGGACAGGTACCTATTTTTTTATCTATTACGGCTTGATTAAACAAAGTCAAATTTCTTGCAAATTAGACAAGGTTTTTCGGGAATTTACATATTAAAATCATTTAATCTTTTGCATAATATACGTTATTCTATTATCACTATAATTTCGTATATTTAAGTAGTAAAATTGAGTAATTCAATCACTTTAAAATCAATTACACATAGAAGTGAATATTACATAATAGTTTCTAAGTAAATTGATATAACCAAATTACTAAAGCCTGCCTTAATATGAAACAATTTCAAAACAGAAACTCAATCAACCTAAAATCACTACATTGTTAAACATCCCCATAAAGGCACATCTACATGTTCACCATAACACCAATTTTCAAACTGCATTCGCAACTATGTGAATGATGCATTATACTAATTTATTTTGTGAAGCGTGAAACTCCGGGCTTGGAATTAACTCTCTGTCAGAATAAGCCATTATTCTTGCGGTAGACTTCAGATTGACTGTACTACGCTATTGGCAAAGCGTGCCAATTTTAAACGCGAGTATGAAACGTAAACAGACAAATTTTCGGTTCTAGTAATATATTTGATGATACAACGCAACGTAGGCTGGTATGACTTCTATCTCTTTCTGTGGATGTCGTAAGAGGCGACTAAAAGACAAGGCACAAACATCTCGTGCTTACATTTGAATTCCCAAGGAGGTTGTAAAAACTATAGTCAAATAGTTTCAACTGTTCCGGCTATTTTTAATTTTTCTTTAATACAATGTGACGTTCCACGGGTAAAGGTACCTTATGGACGTTGGCGCTTAGGACGTTTAGAAAAACAATTCGTACAATTACCTTAGCTTGAATAAACACAATGTCGCAAGTGCCACCGTCCATAAGGTACCTTTACCCGTGGAACGTCACTATGCATTTGGAGAAGAAAAAGTGGAAAAGTGCACCCCGGACTCCGAAATAGCTAAGCTGAGGATGTAACCGGCAACAAGCTTAGATCAAGAAAAACGTAGGCTATATATAGTATGAATAGCAATAATTAAAATAAAAAAGCTAGTAACGATGGTAAGAATGAAAAAAAAATTCCGCAATATTGTTACTGGTTCTACAACGGACAACCAAAAATAGCTGACGATAGTCCACTTTGCCAGATCGGTTTATAATTTTCTAGTCATTTACTCTGGGTTTATAGCTGTACTATTGTGTTGCGTATGCGAAATCACTATTCATTGGTATTATACTTCTAGTATTATTAAAATAAGTAATTGATATAAAATTGTTTTAATTAATTAGGTAACAAATTAATCTAGATCATGTTACAAGTAATGTGTTCACATTGATATCTGTGCTTTTGTTTTTATGGAAATTAATTTTATATGCCTATCATCTAAATAGGTACTTACTTTAGTTTTACGGTTGATGCAACGATTTATATTATAACTTCATTATTTTTAGTTCAAAAGCTAAAAACGTGTCGGAACGACCACTGCTGGGAAGTTACGCTGAAAGGAACCTAGTTCAGTACACAGTTATGACACTAGGTGGCGCCATTTCTTTTGTTCTACTACAAATATATATACAGGCTCACTTTGTAAACACTGTCCAAATTTTTCAAGTTCAAGCAAGTTCAGTCCATGATACTGAACTAGGTACTTGGACAGTGTTTAAAAATTCACCCTGTATATAAATAATTGGTAAATAAATAACTACTCCCTTTATGTCCCTTTTCAATAAGCGTTGCATACATGTATTTGCGATACACAAACTGCTATATATGTATTTGTATATTATATATATACAATATACAACTGATAAATCGTCGTAACATGACACTAGGATGGTAATGCCCTATAAAGTTATCACCAGCAGATACGCGGTAATATTACGAGTGTAAGTGCATAATAATAAAAGACCCCAATAAATAATTAGTACCTAATTGTTATTGTTATGACTACGCGTTTATATTTGTAAAATAATTTATATTTTTTTTTATCAGAGAGTGAGTTTATAGAAATACATGTATAGGTTTGATGTTGATTTCCACCCCTTAGCTATATTGATGACTTGGAATTAGATTCATTAATAGAACACAAAACCGCAAGAAAATGACATTTTCCCAAATTTCTAATGGCTATATGGCTAACCTACTCACTATACGCGCGGCCGTTGCTCTCCCCCCCCGCTCACTGCCCGCCGCCCGCCACGAGCCAGCTAGCGAACGGTGACATTAAAATGGTAGGTTTTTGGTATGCATTTATCGGCTGATATCTTTGTTTTTATTATGAAACAAGATATATATGACTGACAGAATAACTATGTACCTATTATTTGTTTCGCATAAAGAGTACTTTCCTTGAATATAGCTAAGAGGTTCAAAATCACCCTGTATACTATTACTAAGTAACATATGTTTGGTATTACGCTGCATTTGTTTAATACTGATATCATACATTCATAAAAAATCCCAGTAGTAGAAAACAGATAGAAAAATATTATATATAATTATATATCTACGCTCATTATTATCATACATTTAAAAAAAATGTTGAGCTGGTTAGTACATCTTTGCTTGGTTACTACTTAATTTATTTAACTAATCATTACGTTACGTACTACCTCCAACATTAGCTTTAAATTTAAACTGAAATAGTTTCAGATTTTTAAACTTAAGATAACACAAAACGGACCTAAATCGGTTTTAAGAACTCGGTAGGGAGCCTTAATAGACACAAAGTTGCGAGAATCGCTTTAATTCCAACCTAGAAACTGAGCGGCAAAAACTTTAGGCCATTAAGTGAGTAATTATGTGAATACGTAAATTCTATTTATATTACTGACGGAAAATATATAGGATACAGAACAGTTAGGTACTCGAAATTGTAAGCTATAGAAATGCATACAACAATTACGACATTGTCTTAAAAAACAAGAATCAGCAGAAAGCCAGCCAGGCCACAATTTTTTTTTCTCAAAGTGAATATATAAGCAGATGGCCTTGAAGTGTGAAATTAATTGTTAACTCGAAAAGATGGACAGACATAGACATATTCACCTTAATAAGTAATAGCCAGCTAAAGACCAAAAACGATGGTGAAGCACTTTAATATTAAAAACCTCTAAAAGGGGTCTCAGGACCGTAAGCCTAGTAAGTCAATAAGACAAAGGTAGGAGAAGACCAAAGAAAAGATGGATGGAATGCGTGAAGCATGACATGTATGTATAGTTGACGTCAATAAGGGATGATAGAGAGAAATAGAGGGATAGGAGATACTGCGCCGACCCCAAATAAAATAGGAAAAGGTAAGGAAAAAGATGATGATAAAAATCTATACTAATATTATAAAGCGGAAGAGTTTGTTTGTTTGTTTAAACGCGCTAATCTCAGGAACGAATGGTCCAATTTGAAAAATTATTTTTTTGTTGGGTAGGCCATTTATAGGGGAAGGCTTTAGGCCATATAACATTCCGACATCCACGCGAACAAGGTCGCGGGCACAGCTAGTGAGGCAATATAAGCTTTGCCACAAAAAAAAACTTTAGTCTTTGGTTTATTCTTCTATTCTTACTTTAACGTGTGACTGATGACTACTGGGTTAACGGTACGAACAACAAGAGTTTACTATTTGCAACATTTGTCAGTCAGGTCATTCAACCGGCCTTGGTGTTATCTTAACGGATTTTAATCGTCTTCTATTTATGACATCGATTGTTGAGAATCCATTTCAGAAAGTCAATTCGGATTTAGATTGAAATGATTAGATAATAAGTGGTTGAAATGTATCAAATACAAACAATAATGATAACGTTTTAAACATACAAAAGTCACACACGGATAACATTGAACAAGCTAAAAATAAATTACTAATTATATAAACGAAATGTCGTAAATCTTCAAAATAACAACTATAAAAATATGGAAAATCAGTATTCGTTAATTTTAACACAATAGGACATAGAAGACTATCATAGAATTAGAATGAAAAAAAAACTGTTGTATATTATAAGTAAGCTGCTTTGCACAAAACACTAAATAACTACATAAATTAAAAAAAAAATAGTCATTTTCCAACTTGCCCAATTCCGGACTGGCGTGATAACCACTATGCCATGGAGCTCGTCAAAAAAGAAGCACTGAAAACGTATACAGGACAAACGAATAAGTAAGAAGGTAATCTCATACCGAATCTCAATTTGAAACAACAAAAACTTTAAAATGTCAGTGACAGATCGTTAATTAGAAGTAAGAAATTTAAAAGAAGATAAATGCCGTAAATTTTCAGACTTCGCCAGTTAAAGTTTTACATTAGTTGAGAATACAATCTTGTTTAATAAAGCAAGTAAACGCGTTACACTATGAGACAGTTCCGCGTCTTTTAAAGTTGAGAAATGAAATGGGACGAGTCAAAAAGGCTTCCGTACCAATCACATAATGTGCCTTTGAAATGTTACGGCTTTTCAAAATGTGCTGCCACATTTTCTTCAGTTGCTTTTTGAGAACAAGATTTTTGAATTTTTAGTTCTTATGTTAAAAAATCTAGGAAACCTGTTAATAAAAATTAAAAATCGCATAACGTACGTACTAGAAACATAGAAATTAATATATGAGATAATACTAGGTACCGAAACAGAAAATTCAAAATATATCTTAAGATAATAACATAACATAACCATACAATAAAAGTACACGAATCAATATTTCAAAAATTGAAACATCAAAGGGCAAGGAAACAGAAATCAGAATGTACCAATAAACAGAATAAAAAGGTCAGTAACACGACCTAATCTCCGACAGAACATCGACACGTAATCAAATTTTAAACAAACTCCGCACGCGAACAAAATTTAATTTACCGCAGCAGCCGTGTTAATAAATAAAATACGTAAAAATACACTGCGGGTCCACGATTCGGATTGCAGTCATAACAGGGCAATAAAAACGGACGGAGACCTGCACCAGATGTGCAGCTTCCAATTTCAGAAAATAATACAAAACACAAACATAAAAACTTCGCTCGCCGTTACGATACCTGAGAACGTAAATAGGGGTTTCGGAGATCGAGATTCGAACGCTTCGAAGGAATATTGTGCTCCCATTTTTGCGTCTACTACCAATATATCGTGAGCAAAACTGAATTCTCAACGAAGTGACGCGCGGGTGATGATATCTTGGAATTGCAAAAGTGAAAATGCTTATCGACTAAAATTCTCTTTGCACCCAGCAAAAGATGGTATTTACTATGTATACAAATGAATACTAGTATGAGCTGATATACAAATCATTACCAAAAAAGGAAATATCTCTTAAAAGTTGATACTACTAAAACTAGATATTATTAAATCAATCTCATTATTTTTAAATCTAAGAAAATGAGATAGACACTATAAAGCTTGTAACCTTAATCAAGGTGCGTTCGTTAATAGGTCTCGATTTACGATTTTTATGTAAAAAACAGCCTAATATTTTGAGTCAATATTTTACAAAAAACGCTCATCGATACCTGGTGTAGAGGTGAAACGTGTCGCGACTCTGATAAATCCGTCAGTAAAGAAATAAAGAAAGAAATTGATCGTTTGATATTAAACAAATAAACCTTAGAAAAAACTAATCTTAAACAACAATGTTTGAATGACACTTGAATGCGTAGTGTAATCAAAGCAAGTCATTACAATTTCGTAACTCTATCATACGGCGAGCGTATCTGTCAATCTGACAAAAAGAAACTAACTAAAGTAACTGAATCCCAGCCATCAATCAGACACGACCTTCTGGAAATCAAGATTTAACATCGCTAGATGTGAACGTAAAATCTGTATTTAAAGTATCAGTAGTAACTTCGATTTTAGGGTTGAATCTTTGACCCCATAGATTTTGTTGACTGTCAATGTTTAAGTTGAATGATTTACAGACAATATCGAAACTTTGCACTAAAATGATAATCATCAATTATGTGATAATGAAGTCTTAAGTAAATTATAATGTGTCTTAAATGCAGTACCCTTATATATACATTAGTTTTTGAGAAGTGTCTTAGTCACGTGTCATTGATTCTAATAATATTAAGTCTGCTGCAGACTTAAGAATTGAGAATCTGATTTTATTGCAAGCCACAAGTTACATATGCATTGGCACTACAAACATTAGAGGTCTCTAGATGACACTTGCCTAGTTTACCTAGACCAGCCAATAGGAAGAACACAATCAATCAATCAATATATTTAAAAACTACGTTCTTGTCGGTGGAGTATTTTTCCGATCTTCAACCAAATGCTCGACTTCCCTTTATTAACACTTCTGTCTTTTCCTTTACTTCATCCATGAACACCCTTCTTGGCCTTCCTTTTTCTCTTCTACACTAGTAAAAAATTGAATATTAAAGAGTTCTTAATTCATACCTAAATGAGAGCTTTCACACACAGCTGATTTAATGAGGTGCCATGACGGCTGGCTTAACGATGAATTATAATTTCTCCTCAGAGCAGCTCTATCTTTCATTTCTCACGTATAATGTCAATAATGTTAAGTGCTCTTTTGAAATATTGCCAGGCGAAGAATTACTCCAGAGATTTAGGTACAGCGCGAGTTAAAACGGTTGAGTTCTTGAAATGCCAAACATTAGTTGCCTCAACGCTCAGTCTCGATTATTTACGATTCATTAGCGATTGTTTTTTATTTTGCGAAAGCTCTAAATGGATTGTCAGTGGTGCCTTCCTTAAAACAATTTAGTCAAGCATTAATACGGAAGATTAATGTTTCTCCGTCGGAAAGTTAAGTTATAATAAATCTTGGAGAATATCTATAACGTTGTAATACAGGTGAGTTGAAAGCTTTTATCGATCGTCGAAATAAATTCTCGCTTCGTGATTGTCCAGTCACGATTTTGAGACAAAAGTTGTTCTTTACATTAATGTTTTTTAGGCAACCACAGGACAATTGAGTAGACATATAGACATTAGATTTGAGCAAACAGATTTATACACTTTCAATGAACGTAGTGAATTGTATCACATATCATAAACATGATACTTGTGAGATATGAGTAATAAATTTTAAAAAACACTTCCTTCTAAAAGTATTATTCTAATGTCTAATTGTTTTCAACTTTTTTTGTTGCGAATACGATCATTATACACATGAAAAAGAATAAAGAAAAATAATTTGACAAAACTTATTATGTACCTTGTATAACTACAAATATCTGTACATAAGACAGCGTGAGATCAATCTAACAGTAAGGAAAGGAAGTATCATCAGTTGCGTAAATAAAAAAAGGAATAGTTGGGCTCTCATATAAATTTATCATGAATACAGGGATCAGAACGTCAATTCAATGCGTCCCCAATAATAAGGGGCTTGGATTCTGCCGACAAAGCAATCTAAAATGAATTCTATTTCGTGTGCAGTATGGATATCATTGTTGGTAGTGCCAGTGGAGTTAAGTTGGCAGTGTGAACATTTATCGAGCGGACTGTGCCTGGCGATAACACTGGATTAAACATCGTCTATGTTATCTAGAACAAAATTGGGGAGACAGCTATTCTAGTAATAGTTTCTAATGATTGGTCGGTGATTAGTTTTAGAATTTTGGTGTCGCAAGGTTATAAAAGCGTGTTATAAGTTTGACGTATGTTTGAACATCAGTTTGTGGCATCTTAGGTACTCAATAGATGATCACGCCTGTTTTCCACAACGGTAGGCAGAGGCTATGGACCTCCACTTGTCACGACCCTGACAGAATTCTTTCTCATCATCTACAACTTTGTGTTAGCACAGTGGCAGCCAGTCATTTGGGATGCACTATCAGCGCAGCAGCAACTGCTGCTGCTGAGGATGCAGCCGAAAAGAAGCGGGTGAAGTATGCGGTTATGGGACAGCACTACACTTTTATCCCCATAGCCGTAGAAACCATGGTATATTGGGGTACAGACGCCAAGCGTCTAATCCGGGAATTAGGGCACAGAATAAGGGAAAGGAATGGTAACTCCCGCTGAGGCTCATTTCTGATGCAAAGGTTGGCCATAGCCATTCAGCGCGGTAACGCAGCTTATATATAGTATATTGGGCACCTTTGCAGCAGAAATGTCAAGGGGCCGGTTAGAAATAAAGTGTAGATTGTATTTTTAATTGTATTTTTTTATTTTATTATTATTATATAAAGTTAAAATGTATTTTTGGTTGAGAATTGTAATTATTTAGTTTCATCTACAATTCTACACTTATCAATTTCTTTATGCATGTCCGCTGATTATGGGTACTTCTTCTGGCCTCTCCTTTTTTAATAATGCCTGCAATCTAGTTGCAATACGTTCATCTGATTATTAATAAAATTTTCTAAACTTAAAGTCGCAAATAGCTAAATAGAAAATTTCAAGCAATGTATCACAATATATCCAGAGCCATATTATTTCTACTTGGTCTAATTAAAAATGGTTGACTGGCAGCGAATACTATATGGCGTTAAGTCCGCCATTTGTACACTTTATCAAACCACTATGCTATCAAGCTTCTCAACGAATATTTATCAGATCTCGAAGCAGATTATATGAAGGTTAATGATTTGGACCCAAATTGTTTTGGAGGGTCGGTCGTACCTAGAGTTCCGAAACCAATATACATAATTTATCTCCACCAGAAGTAAACATGGTCGCACGTGAGATGAAAGCTCTAACGTTTTTGGCACCAACAAGAGATTTTGCAGGCGCTTTCCTGGATATAACTTTGTAAATTGAATCAATGAAAATATTTACTGAGAATTAATAGGATGGAGAATTACTTTCATTTTATAAATAAGTTTTTAGAGAAAAAAAATTTTTCGTACAAGCTTTTATGCTAAGCCAAGCCTAATTACCTGTCAAGACAAATGAAATAAGCACAAACTCGATAGGGTTGCGTCGTTTTATTACAGGTTTCCTATTCCTATAGCCACCTTCCGGCTTCATCATCAGATTAGCTTTTTGTTATAAAAATATTGCATTGTCATCTAATTTACATTAGCATACAAAATTTCATCTCAATCTCATCTCAAAACCGGGAAGTGGTACAAATTTTACTTAAAAAATTTGATCCAAACAAATAAAAGATTCAATTATTATTTTTAATAGCATTACAATGCTAGGACATTTATCCAAATTGAAAATACATATGTCAATTTGGATAAATAAAATCTTGTAATAAAGATAGAAAATTCGAAACAGCAAATACAAAATGGCGGTGTTTTTCTATATTATTTGAACTATGTGATACTAGCACTTATAATGCACAAACATCCTTAACACAAACAGATTATGTAGTAATCCAATCCAATTTAACAAGACCAACATTCTCGGATGCAGTCAAAGTATGTCGCAGTCAGTTGCTAAGTCTTTATTACGAAAATCCACGTCAAAGCATCTGAATAAGATAGTACCTATTTACTAGGACATGTCAATGACAATTTGCATCAAAAAATCCGATTTCAAAACTGAAACCGTTCGATGGCATTAAAACATCAGATAAGGCGGATCAGGATGCCGCTGAACCAAGCTTAATCTACGTTTATCATAGCACAGCATCCAAATGCCGATGGACAAGTTAAGCTCGCCTCCAGTACGAGATTTTGCTGTGACTATTCTGGTTTACATATGGTGCCAATTTGTTTTTTTAGTACTTGTTGATTTCATACAAATATTAATGAAATCAACGAGTGTCTGTATCTCTTGCGGGGCAGTCAGAGCCAAGGGTCGCTAGATTGTAAGGCCACACTTGACAAATTAGTAGGTCTTGATTTAAGTGAACCAAAACTGCTAGCCTATTGTTCGTGCAGATAGACTCATATTAGTGCGGGACGTCTTCGTGTATGCGTTGTGATTCACATTCGCCCTGAGGAAGGCCTCCGGATGAGGTCAAAATATGTCAGCCATATTTGACTTTTTACGTGAGAGTGTATCTCAAGTTAGTTTTAACCAAAAAATAGAATAGATCCTTTTAAGCTCTTCCCGTGACTGACTTTTACAACCCTTATGGAAGTTTCACCAATACAACAAACTAAATACCTATTACTAACCAAGAAAATTTGAAACTTTTACTTATATCGATTGAATTTTCTTTAGTATCAATAATTTCACCAAAAGCGTCTATTATGCTACATTATGAAGTCATCAAAATTGGATAACAATTTTCCGTAATAAGTTTATCGAGTTCGATACTATCAGTTATTTATTACTCAACTTTTCCTTTTCTATCATGCGTAATACCTTTATTGTATTTTTGGTAATACAAGTAGCTTATTCAAAAAAATACTATAATCAAATATTATTTTTAATACACACATGTGTAGTAACAATGCAAAATTTTGCTGTAAAGTTGGTTTGGGTTTGCAAAAATTTTTTAGCATTGATTGTACCTGTTACTCAGGTTAAAATAAGTAAAAAAAAAAAATTTTTTTTCCTGGTTTCTTGATGTATTTTTCTATAATATCTTAATTATAATATAGGGGTCTATGAATCAGAGAGAAAAAAGATTATATACGTAAAATTAAAATTTCTTACAATAATAGTATAAAACATAGGCACTCGTAGTTTAGTTTTGTTGTTTCTAAAACAATATTGATTTCTTTTCTATTTAATTTATTAAAAAAGCCTGGGTATTGAGTATTACATAAACAATAAAAAAATTCAACCACAATAATAATATTTTTTTTTTTTTAAAAATCCAACCGACTTCGTTTTCTTTGAGAAGTTTTTTCCATATCTCCAAAGTATTCATCATATCTTCACCAAATTATTAAGAGACCTAGGTAGTAAACGTATTCAAATAAAAAAAAAACCAACAAAATAAAAATAAAAAAAACATTCGGCTTGAATTGATAACCTCCTCTTTTTTTAAGTCGTTTAAACATAGTTACTTAAAATAGTTACTAAAAAGTGTAAATTAAACTGTTCATTACACATAAAATAAAATCAAGTTATATATATATATGTATATAAACCTTTCGAATTTCTATCCATTTGCCGTACTTTCAAATGTTAATAACTATTGCATGACCTACTTAGTGTATTGCTAGCCATTACACCAGATAACCCAGGTCCATTCCCTTATCTTGATAGGTACCAGTCTATCACTTTCCATTACTATACATATTTCATGTCTATATATTGCCACTGCAATGTCGTTATTAGACTTATATAATATTTAGATACGATTTTTGTATTAAATTGTGTTGTATGGTATATTTTTGTGTAAGTGTCTTTGATTTATTATGGTATTTTTATGTAAAAAGATTATTTTTACATTACAATACGGGATATATGGAAAGAAAGAAAGGAAGCTTATGCCATGCCCGAAAATGGGACCAAATCAGCTAACAACAAATATATTATATATATATAAGAAATTAAAATTATAATTTTATTAATGTTAAAAATAATAGATGCTAGTTTATAAGGAAACGTAATGATAAACAATACGTAAAGTAATAATAATACCCACATAAATCTCTCCAATCGACCCAAAGGTTCGACTGTTAGCGAATGTTTTTAGCATTAAGCCCGCCTTTTGTACTTAAACATGTATATATATGTACAATAAAGTATAAATAAATAATGAGTAATAGACTTAATTAAATGTTATGGAAGAAAATACTATAAAGTTCGTATTACTCAAAAGGTGTCACTCTTACATACATGTCATATTATGTTTTATGTAAAACATAGGCATTTTTATAGGAGTGTCAATTAAAATTTGCTTGCATGACAGCACTATCGGTACATTTCTCATTAATTTTAAAAATATTTGAATTGTCATATGATTTAGAACCTTCTCAGTTATTATTGTCACGTATAACAATACATGATTTGTGACTACCGCTAAAATCCAGAGTGGCAGCTGCAAAAACAATGCTATCCACAACGACATAGATTATTCGGGTCAACGAACTTTACCAACCGCGCAATTGTTAGTAATGAACATGTTAAATATTAAAAGTATTACTACGGAGATTTTACTTCAAAACTGCGTATTATTTAGTTTTTTTTTACAATTGACAATATATGTATGTGACTGGACGACTGAGCCGGTTTATAAGAACAACTTAGCTTTTAGCAAATATGTAATCAGATAGAAAAAATCTACTTTATCAGCTGGCTACCCTGTACAGTAGCCACAGTACCTTATATAAAAAAATAATATCCCAGCTTTGGGTTTTATCTAAAACTTTTTTAAATATTTGATGTAATTTTTTATGCTTTAAAATTAAGATCAAACGTAATAGTGTACTTAATAAAATAAAAGGTAGTGTAAATATGATTTCAATATAATTTTTAGACAATGTCTACGTTTCATAGGATTTGTGACAATATATAAAATAAGATTTCAATAATTTATATTAAAAGAAATATAAAGCAATTCATTGCTCAAAAATCTAAGTATTTTAAGGCCCCGCCAGTTCAGAACCACGAAAACTGTGAGTGTTTTTATAAAATCACTGTAAATAAACTACTACAGTTTATTCCTCAAAAAATTTACATAAAAAATTAAAGAATTTTCTACAGACACCCACAATAGTCAAAACACGATTAAGTATTTTTGGCTCGATAGCAAAAAATCACAAACATACCTCTAAATTTGCCTAAATTTGCCTTTATAATACGTATTACTATTTTATACAATTACTTTTTTATATGAAAATTATACCAAAAAATGTATTATCTAAATATCTATCCATTTTGGCTACAAAAAAATTATAAATATAATACAAAAAAGTAATAAATAAAAAACTGCGAAGTATCGTCGAGCACGGCTCCGGCCCTTCCTTCGCTCTCGATGAATATTTCACTGTGTTTTATTTATAATTTTTTTTGTATTATATTTATAATTTTTTTTGTAGCTAAAACGGATATATATTTAGACAATCTATTGTTTTGCATAATTTTCATATAAAAAGGTGATTATATAAAATAGTAATACGCATTATAAAGGCAAATTTAGGCAAATTTTGAGGTATGTTTGTGATTTTTTTCTATCGAGCCAAAAATGTTCAATCGTGTTTTGGCTATTGTGGGTGTCCGTAGAAAATCTTTAAGATTTATATGTAATTTTTTTGAGGAATAAACTTTAGTAATTTAATAACAGTGATTTTTCTAAAACACGCACAGTACTGTAAATTGTGAACCCACGTCGCCTTAAACCTTCTTAAAAAATCACTCAGCTAAGAAGATTAAATGAAGACCCGAAACTAAAATCCCAATTAACAAACGCATCGCAACTTTTGCTGAAAAAAAAACTAAAGTCATTGAACGTTACTCCTAAGTCGAAACCAGAGGTTATTCACCTTTAACCCCAAATAACTTGACTTAATTAAGTTTATTACATTATTCTTAGTAAATCTAAATCTCGGATACGTTTTTCCAAAATTTGAACGTGATCAAACGTGAACTAAAGCTCACCTCCTCCCGCGATATGATTTTCCTGAGTGTCCCCCGCAAGTAGGTATATTATATGAAATAAGGTTTGTAGTTAAGAATTCTGGCATTGCAACCACTGCTATACAATAAACAGACAGAAATTACGGCTGGGTAAAATGAGTTGATCTATGTTAGCCCTACTTTTCACTCACACACGGATATGTATGTATAAACGTTATATCTATAGTATGTTTGTCAATTTTGCTCAAAATCAAAAAGGAAAAAAGGAACCTTCATATAGAGATAATTTGAATAAAGCCCATATGTTTTCTATTTCCCACTTATTAACATTTACTGTTAAATGAGACTTCGCTAAACATCAAAAGTACAAATGTAGTCTGTTTTTTGCGTCATACGACTAACTTTAAATGACATGATCTAATGACATTGACTTCTGTTTAGGTGACTTTTCTATTTAGTCGCGTCATACACATTCTGACGTACCATGTTAAAAAAAAATACGCCACTACGTTTCAAAACAGGTTACACTTTTGACTCTTCATCGCGGAATCTATATACCTCCAATATCACTGCTCAAAATGTATCAAGCTATGACGTGATATGAAAAAAGAGTAAATTCAAATGTCACCGCACTGAAAGAAGGTTGTCTACCTTTTAAACTTACGGTGACGTTTGGAACCGTCTTTTTATGTAATACAATGACTGGTACAAATTCCTATTGTCATAGTAAAGCCACCTTAGATGTTTGGTTTAGTGCTAAACGTGTAATAAACGTATTGTGAGTCATCAATAAGATAGTCTATGATTTTTTTTTTCTAAAAGCCAGAAACCAGAAGTAAGGTATTTTTTTTTTTAAATAGACCTCAACTTACCTCAAACCTCAACTAACAAAATCAGCTTTTTTTTCAATGCGCTACAAAAAAACATTAAAGCGATTTGCTGTCAAAAACTCATTGGTAATAAAAAAAGTTAAATATAAAACGCTAAGTCAACATTCTAACTGTGTGTCTACGACATTTGATTTGAGATTCGGAACTAATTTTCATCGAATAAATAAATTTACGTCGCCTGACGCAACACTGACGGTATCGCTGTAGTCACTCACAAAATCGCACGCGAAAATTGTCCCATATATTATTCAAGAGAGGTCTATAATGAGGCTATTGAACCCGGTGTTTTGGGGACAATCGTATACGCTATCGACGAGAAATTGAAGCGACGCGAACATGTGAGAAAGATTTTTAGAGGTGTCAAAAATATATCGACTCATTTGTCAAGTGCGAGCGTGATGTCGATAGACGCAATATATAGCGATGCTTTGGATGCTCTCGAATTTTTGATACATACTTACAATTTTTCAGTTGTGATATTTGATTGTTGAGATATTTACCTGTAACAAAAATAAATATTATTTTTAAAAATGTCAATCAAATTCAGTGTGAGTGACATTAAGAATGATATATATAGAAGTTGAACGACCGGCCAAATTTTTAAATCACACCCAGATATCAAATGTAAAAAATGATAATCTCATGTATCGCCATTGAATTATTCATAGTTTACCGTCCATACGTGTGGTGTATGTCTATTTTTCACGTGAAACTCATTCATGTATTCCAATATTTCCGATCTAGATATTTAAATTTCGATTATAGCCGATCCTACTGCATAAAGAGTGGTTACATTAAACCGATGACGTAGAGTTCGATATTTTTGGGCTAGAAACTACGTAGTCTCGAACAGTTGGACCAAAAATATCAAAATATGGAATTTTTTGAGAAATCATAACGGTAAACGACACATATATAGCTATAAATACGAGCTTGGGTGCACAGCACGTACAATAAAAATATTTAAAAATAATATACATTATCGCCAGTAAAATATTTTGCTTAATATTTTTTTACAGAAAAATAGCTAACACACTGCCAATAAAACTACATTTTTAAAATTCAAGAATCTTCTTTCTTTAAAGGGTATAAAAGAAGTATATGTCAAAAAAGACATTGTATTTACAGACATAACTACACAGCAAAAACATCGTATCGATCTCATATCATAAGTATCGATATCGATACACGCTCTAAACATCGACGCAACAACGTTACCCAGCCCTTCACATACAGTACGAGTGATGTGCGGGTACATCCATTCTATGGTTGGCTGCGCCCCCTGCTCTCCCCTCCCCCTCTCGCCACCCTCAGGAAATCCTGGGTACCCCATGGCCACATCTCCAAGCCCCTGTTGCTCTAAATTACTGCTACCGAGAACAACACACGATCCTAATATAAAATTTCGGTACGCTACCTTGCTTTTATGAGCACAAATGTTTATTGAAATTCTTTGAATATTACCAACAGGCAGGCGATATCAGGATGAAAAGTGGTAAAAAGTTCCTCCATTCAGTGATTCTTGACTAAATTCATCAAGTAAAATTACTTGTATAGTTTAAATGTAACATAAAATTAAAAAAAGGCAAGAAATCATAAATTTAAAAGGTAATAAAATTAACTTTGAGATAAAGAGACGAAATTTTTTTTTGTATGTGTCTTACTAGCTTTCATAGTGCAAACAAAAATATTTTAACAAAAATTAAGACAAATTTTAAAGATTTTATATATTACGAAATGTAATCGAATCAGAGTTCTATAAAAACTTAACGTTTTAATAAAAACCAACGAGGTAACAGCGAAAAGTTTAATAGCCACTTTGAAATTACGAATTGTGTTTATAGGAGCCCATAAAATTGAATTTTAATGGTTATAAAGTCATCTGCGGGCGTGACTAGAAAATAGTCATACTATTTTTACGTTTGAGTATGAGTTGGATGTAGTAAAAAATAAATATTTACGTTGAGGTTTCTCCAATTGGAGCTATATATTGGTCGTTAAAATATCGCTGGCGACATGTTCTTATTTATAACTTTTTGCTATGTTTTACAGTTCCACGTTTATATAAATCTAAACAAAATATTGAAAAATATAGTGTCTAACAAAATAAAATGAAACTATTTTCAGGCTGAATTCAGTCCATGATACTGAACAACTTTCCCAAAAGAACTTAATCGAAATATGAAAAATAATTTTTAACCTCCCATACAAATTAACCGATCAGATGATCCGAGATTGTATGGAAAGCTTAAAGATTTTTTATTCATATTTTAATATATGTTCCTTGGGAAAAGTTATTCAGTACATATCATGGACTAAATCTTTCCTTAGAATAGTTTCAGTATACTCTAATTAGACCCTGCATAAGCTAGACTAGATGGCTAGACCACAATTGACCCGATGCTTCCAATCTAGAGGAATCTGCCATAAACGCATCCTATTAGTCCGCATAAGTCAGATACTTGAAATCTAGAAGAATATGCCATAAACGCATCCTATTAGCCCGCATAAGTCAGATACTTCAAATCTAGAAGAATCTGCCATAAACGCATCCTATTAGTCCGCATAAGTCAGATACTTCAAATCTAGAAGAATCTGCCATAAACGCATCTTATTAGTCCGCATAAGTCAGATACTTCAAATCTAGAAGAATCTGCCATAAACGCATTCTATTAGTCCGCATAAGTCAGATACTTCAAATCTAGAAGAATCTGCCATTAACGCATCCTATTAGTCTGCATAAGTCAGATACTTCAAATCTAGAAGAATCTGCCATAAACGCATCCTATTAGTCCGCATAAGTCAGATACTTCAAATCTAGAATAATCTGCCATAAACGCATCCTATTAGTCCGCATAAGTCAGATACTTCAAATCTAGGAGAATCTGCCATAAACGCATCCTATTAGTCCGCATAAGTCAGATACTTCAAATCTAGGAGAATCTGCCATAAACGCACCCTATTAGTCCGCATAAGTCAGATACTTCAAATCTAGAAGAATCTGCCATAAACGCATCCTATTCGTCCGCATAAGTCAGATACTTCAAATCTAGAGGAATCTGCCATAAACGCATCCTATTAGTCCGCATAAGTCAGATACTTCAAATCTAGAAGAATCTGCCATAAACGCATTCGAAAGAAAGACTACAATATTTCATACATTTCACCCGTAAATTGGCAGTTACATCTCTTTGAAGATATTTATTACCATTACCACGTTCTGAGTCGAGGTAGGATTTATCTTGGTATGAAGAAATAAAGATGCGTTATTAACAACCCTACCACTAAAGCCCCCATTGTGCGATACCATTTTTTAGCCAATAAAGTTACGGCAAACATCATATTTAATGTTACCAAGTTTGAATGTAATATCGCCAGATATATTGTAACAAACATTGAGTGTAGAAGCAAAAGTTAATACTCCGAAACTGCTGTGCCTCGGCGTAAGGAAGCATTTAAGGAATTTACGACAATTCCCCCAAAATATACATACAGTGAGGAAGAAAAAACATTTTCGAGTTGCAAGACGCTGCCTAGGGACGAAAAGTGATAAAAGATCATAGCTAAGAATATTTTTTGCGAAGTTTTTCTTTTATGTTTGGCGCTTTAAACAATACGAGTATACTGTTCGTACGGAATTTATTTCAGCGCGACATCTATTGGCAGCTTTCCACAAATTAAGTGGAAAGTAGTAAAACCTACTTTTATTAAATAAAAACCTAATTTTGCGTGTTATTTATTGCATGTTCTTGTGTCTATTAAAACTTTGTTACTGTTTTACCGTTAGGTCTTTTTTATAGCGATCTTCTGTACTACCAGAGCCATACTTGGCCAGAGCAGCCAGAATTGGCCTAAACTTCTCGCTGGCCTAACAGATTGGGAGAGGACTCACTGATGTGTCCTAATCTTTGTTCTGCATGTTTTAACATATAAAACAAAAAATAAAAAAAAATATATATATGTACTTATGACTTACTACGACTTTTTCAGATTCAGCCCGCGATACTGATAGGTGAATAGATGTATTTTATCTATTGCATGCACAGTAAAATACGTAAGAAAAGAAAATCTCAACCTAATCAGGCATGTTTGTGCTGCAGTGTTTGTTCACTATGGCTATGGCTCACTATGGAAAATCTTATATTTTTTGTTACCATTTATTTTACCTGGGAAGTGTAATGAGTTTCATAAACTGAACTTGAAGTAAAATTTGGCATACTGTAAAAGTATATAATTAAATATTAAACTGAAAGAAAAAAAAAACTAAAATATCTTACGCTGCGGAAAACGCGCAACTCCTTTACCGCATAAAAAAACTTTTCAATGGCACAAAAAGTTCTGTCGTTCCGAGCAAATCGAGTTCTGCGTTAGAAATTCATTGCCTTTAGAAATGTTAACTTTATTTAACCTGCAATATTAATTTCTTTGTTTCATTACCGTTATACATATTACTGTAAATATACAGTTGATGCTTTTTATTTTTGTCATTATGTGCTTTGATATTAATAAACTAGTTTTTGCTCTAGTGTTAAACTTCATATATATATATGAGTATTTACAATTGTACATATTTACCACGTTTACACGTTTATTAAAAAAATCTTTTACGTTACAAATATCCCACACAACATACACTACAACATTCATTTTTCAAATATATGGAGGAAAGCATATAAGAAATTGTTTGTTTAAGTTTTTTTAAGATTATATTCTTATTTACATTGTCACAGAGTATGATTTCTATTATAGCTACTATAAATGCATATATCGGTTAAAATAAAAGAATCAGAACAATATTATAATCTCATTATTATAACACAGACGTGTTTCATTTACTCGTTAGATACCTCATCGAGTACAAACCGGTCCAGCGATTAGCTTCCGAATTCACATGATGAATGACATTCGACAGCTTCAATACCTTACTCATTATACTCGTAGCTACAAAAACTGTACGGGTTGTTCCACTTTAGTCACTAACGTCAGTGGCGCCCCTATATATTTTTTTTTAACTTTATTTACCAAATGCTTCCATGCTAGTCTTGGAAGTAAAGAAAAAACGTATAATGTACTAGCAATTTCTTTCACCAATCGAGGGAATGGCTGAAAATAAGCGATGCGGCTAGCAAAATTTGAAATTAAAAAAAAATACTGTCATGGAAACATGTATTTTGTAAATATTTGCCGGAACTTGATCGCTGACTATAACATAAAAGCTCAAACTGCAGGTTTGCCAAAAGGCAATAGAGCGCAGAAATATATTAGGTATAAAACGTACAGACCGTATCAGGAACACCGAACACGACACTGCGCTGTATCACCCAAGGGGTCAACGATGGGAGGAGTGGTAAACTAAAATAGGACTGGGCGGGTCACATTTGCTAAATGGTGCCATATGGATTCTAGGAGATGACGATTTTCCTTTTACGGTCAAGCTTTAAATTCTACCGTCACGTCCCAAAATAGGTTCAATTTCTACGTTCCATAATACCATTATAATAAAGCTCAAAATTAATATACAATTTACATACTAGTTTAAGTACGAAGAAAATAATGATCATTATTTGACACCCACACGAGACTAGTAGCCTTATATAGCAACGCACAAAATATGTTTAAAAGCGGTTTATTCTTCTTATTATGCATATTAAAAAGAATCCATGGAGGGGTTACCTTTTTAGGTAGTAATTTGGTTTCTTAATGAAGTTGACATTTGGTTTTAGAATTATGTATTTGACCTCTGCACAGCTGCCTGGTTAACAGAGATTTATTACAATTTAAGTATTTATTTGGGATTGTTCGTGCAGTTGATAAAGATTGGAATGTAAGGACTAATGATAGATAGAATAGAAGGGAAGAAAAGATAAGCAATTGCCCGCACAGCAGTGATGCATAAACTGTTAATAAAAATAAAATCCAGATTAAAATATGTACGAGTTTTTATTAATAACGTTTAACATTAAACAGTATACCAAATTTGATTTATTTAGTGTGCATAATTAGTGTGCAATTCAGTGTTTTTGGTAAAAGTTCAAAATATTTTGTTTGAAAAACATATATAGATATCATGCTTTTAAAAAATAACATACATGTTATTTTTCATTCTAAATCAAGAATGGTTTCCGTACTTTGAAACGATTAAATCGATAGTGTCTAATGCTCGATCACTTCAGATTGATATCAAGGTGAAGTTAGGAGGAAGAAACGCACCAGTTTAAAACGGCTGTGCACGACCCAGCTGGCCTTGGCGGCTGCATTATATGTATAGTATAGACAAAAAACTAACTAAACATTGTAAGGAGATTGGAGCACAATAGGGTATTTGACAAATTTTTTTTTAAGTAACGTAAACTAAAACCAAAAAGATTTTATATTCGCTTAAAAATAAGTAATTTTTATGTACAAGCCGTTCAAATTTATTTGGTGGCAAGGGAAAATGTCAAGCAACAAAAAATCACACACGTATAGGTGTGTGACGTCACTACCATTATTTTTTACGCATACGAAAGAGATAGTGAGGTGGCCCCACCACGCAAGAAAAGTGGGATTTCTTTAATAAGTTTGAAATGCTAATTGCTGCTTTATTTAATAACCAATTTTCACGCTGTTATCGAAATTACACTTCATTTTTACTATTATTTGGTTTGCGTATAAAATTTGGTCCAAAAATTAACACCGTCAAATACCCTATTGTTGAAGACTGGTAGCCAGCTCGAGTTAAACTTTACATATAATATTATAGGAGACTGCTCTTCACTTTAGTTAATTTGGCATGTGTGTTCGTTGCCAACATTAGTGTCAGATTTTAAACAAGGATTGGAAGGAAAAGACCCAGAATATATAATTTAGGAAGGATTCAGGGAGGGAAAGCTTTCGTCTAGCAGTGCGATACAAACAGCAAACAAAAAAAAAAGATACAAAAGTCACATCCTATGATATTTGAACTTACACTTCACAGACGCAAATCTCACCACTCATCTAGCACCTAACTCCCCTCACCTCCAAAACCTCTGTAATCGTGGAAAACCGATCACGTCTTGCCTTCCGTGAAAGCCCAATACAATCGTTCAAGCGATATAACGAAGCAAGGTCCACGAAATATGATCTCTGGGCCGATCACTAATCGTTTCTTCCAAGCCAGTGCGCAGTTTCACGTATCACTTGGCAACCGATAGATGCTCGGGATATAAAGATTTTACAATTTATCGATGCTGAACTCGTTTCTTATGTAAAATAAAAAAGCTGTAAAACCGACGCTTCGGTAAATAAATACAGGTGATTTTGTACCTACCTAAAATAAATAAATATATAGGGACAAATCACACAGATTGAGTTAGCCCCAAAGTAAGTTCGAGACTTGTGTTATGGGATACTAACTCAACGATTCTATATTTTATACAAAATACATATATGTATAAGTATAGATAAACATCCAAGACCCAGGCCAATCTGAAAAAGATCATTTTCTGTCTTGACCTGACCGGGGATCGAACCCGGGACCTCCGGTGTGACAGCCTGACGTAATGACCATTAGGCCATAGAGTTTGTCAACCTACCTTTATTGAAATCTTATTAAGGATCACCAATATAACACAAAACAGTAAGATAAAATATTATATTTTTGTATTTTTGTTAATCTCCCAAATGTCTTACAAATACTTTAAATAAATGGCAAACCTACTAACTTTATGAAACGCGCGGTAATACGGTGACATTCAAATGGGAGATTTTTGGTAAGCATTTGTCGGCTAATAACGACACATGAAACGATACATATGACAGAATATTGTTTATTTCGCTTAAAGAGTTCCTTTCCTTAAAGGTTCTTCCTCGAAGAAGTTCTAGGAGGTTCAAACTCATCCTGTATAACGGGCACACTTGTAGATTTAGAGATGAATTGAAAATTAGGAGTATTTTATGAATTCTTTTCTTCTTGTTCTGTGTGACTGGTCGGGTCTTGGATCTGAATTTAGTATTTTATTTTTTTGTTTTGGTACAATAAAATTATTACAAACAAATAAACCTATAAACTTACGTATGTTATCAGTTTTTTTTTCATTGTCTTCTGTTCTTTAACTATTTTATAATATTTCTACTTAATTAAGGCAACTTTTTGTTACGTAATTCCTTTTGTTGTGATCTATTTGGACCGGTTCGTTGAAGTGATTGCTTCTGGTACAATAGTCATGAGATTTACTTGAGATATATTTTACTGTCGAACTTTAGCTCATTAGTGATAATAAAAGCTGTCAATTAAAAAAAAATATTTTTCTTTATTGGGCTGGTAGAAAAAAACTTAAAATCAACCAGCTCTTCCCGAGCAAATTGTAAGAGCCGATCACGGGAATAGACGAGAATCCAAATCACACGGTACATTGTACGTAGTATGATATAGATATATAGATAAACTCATTTCTTTGCTGCTATAACATACATACAAAAAGTATACAAAAATAGGAAAAGCAGACTCTATAAAAAAGATATACCTACCTGCACAATTTTAAATCTGTGTGCTACAGCAATACAAAAAGGAGACAGCTCAGTGATAATATTACCCGGGAGCAATACACTAATTATTTTCAGCTGTGACCTAAAGAGATGCGTGCTGCGGATCCTTAATACTTAACAATGTAAAAATAAATAATAAAAATAAGAGTTTATGTATGTATAATGGTATCCAAGTCTTACCGTGGATGTCGTAAAAGGCGTCTTAGAAACACAAGCTAAATTAAGCTTATAATCATCAATGAGACCTCTCTAACTCGTCTGGCCAGCGTGGAGAGTGTAGGTAGGCCAAATCTTCTGGCTGCTCTGGCTAATATATGGCTCTGGTAGTACAGAGAGGGTCGTGCTCCTGCAGTGGAGACTAAAAAAGATCTGTCGATAATGATCATTTTATAATGGTACATTACACTCTAAGCTTTAATTTTCACAAGCCAGCATAAAAAGTAAGGTGCAAGCCTAATATTTAAAATTCCATCGTTCTGCCTATAAAATGAAATAACTGAATAAAGGTAATTTCAATGCACGATCGCTCTATCCCATGACCGAAAAATGAGATTGAAAAACAAAATGCAAGTACGTGCAAAACGATCTAACAAAAACCGGTGTCAACAAAATTTAAACACAATGCATTTTATAACCTCAAAGACCCCAGTATCTGATAATAGACCCTGACATTGCTACTATGATAATTTTAGTAAAAATCAAAGCTAAAAATAGTTGACAAGCGCTACAGAGATTTATAGAAAAACTTGATCCGTTCTGGTTGGTTGTGCAAAATTTGAGTTTGAAAAGTTTAGCTACTTTGGCAGGTGTAAAGTCTTTTTTGTTGCTAATTTATGGTTGCTATTCACAGGTTTTATTTTTTATATTAGAAATAAAAATAGCTAAGTTTCAAACCTTTTTATTTCGGCGAAACCAGATCATACTTTCTTAATTTTTTGGCTTCGAAATTATGTTTTTTTTTTTATATTTAAATAATTATTTATTTTAAGAAAGGCTACGGATACTAGCGTTTCGCAACGACCACTTCTGATAAGAAACGCCGAAAGAAACTAATTTACACATTATAATAAAATGTTGGCTTAACATTGTAGTGCACCCCGTGTGGTTTCGGGTTAGAATAGGACTACTCCATCTCTTCCTGTGGATGTCGTAAGAGGCGACTAAAAGATTAAGCACAAACATCTCGTGCTACAATTGCATTCCCAAGGAGGGTTAACGTCGGGCGGCGGTCGGTTGTAAAACTTTTTGCCCAAATACATTCCCAAAGAGGGTTGACATCAGGCAGGCGGCCGGTCGTAAATCTATAGCCAATTTAACTCTTTCGGCTATTTCTTCTCCAACGCAAGATCTTCGGTATCCTTGAGTGACTATTGACATGCATGTAATATTTCGAGAAAAAAGAGCGGGAAAGCGCACCCCGGGCTCCGAAGCAGCACAGCTGAGATTGCAACCGGGAACGCGCTTGGATGAAGAAGAATATTTACAATGTTGGCACATAATAGTAATGCTTGCCAACGAGCCAACAAGCAAACTATTAATGATAAAATGATCCCTTCTAACGCTTTAGGCATTATTCTGTAAAGTGTGTGTAAAGGTGTGTATAAATAAATAAATAAAAAATATCAAAGCCAATTTATCCACTCTAAATTATTAATTTGCTCGTATATTATTGCATTTGAAGCACTTTGAGATTAAATACGTTATTATATCAACTTGACGTTTATAAAGTGTCACATTTTATAATGTAATATGCAATATTTTACAGCAAGTCGATCTATAATCTTAAGAGTCCATTTACCCTAGACAGAATCAGACTTGCGCATACGAACGTAGTCTTTTATTTTAAAACGACATGTCAGATTTCGGCGTTTTTTTATAACTTTTCTTCACAGTCAAAATATGAACTTGAAAAAGAATAATAGTGTATCATATTACATTTTACTAAAATGATAAATCTGATAGATCATTTCAAAATAAAAGCTAGGACTACATTTGTATGTAAAATCTAAAGTGGAATCAGCAAATTACTAGAAATTCTCTATAGTGCTATTCGATAGCTACTCCTTTTAATTTAATTTTTTCGTAGTTAAATTCAACAGTAGCAACTCTCAAGCCTCAACCTCATCCACTAACCTTCAAGCATTCGTATTTTAAACACATTTCGTAACAAAACCATCTATTGAACAGATTAGATCTTGGCTCGCGTGTTAACGCTACAATGTTCCAATTTTGGGCTTATTAACTGGCCGATTAGAATAGCTTGTAAAATTAACGTGGTGTTTTGAATTTGGAGCAGTTTTAATTTGTCAAAGATGTTGGGTTCCGTCAGTGAATGGAAATACAACAAAGTACACAAACGTTAATTACGCAGATGACAAATTATTAAAAAAAGCTTGATCTAAAAGTAAGTCGGTCTATAAGGAGGGAAGTATCTCACAAAAGGTCCTAAAGGTTTGACGGCTTTAGCCTACTTAAGCCTAACTATATTTACTTAACTTTATCCTATTATTTTACCTTAAAAAAAACTAAATTCAAGAACAAATAATAAACTTTTTGTTCTGTTGGATTTATTTTCAAGTAACTTAGTTTTCAATTTAAAAAAGTTAAAGAATATTACAAGTATTGTAATTGCCTGTCATAGAATAGATACTTATGAGTAGACGGTTTTTTACATATATAACTAAGGAACCCCATAAAAGTCAAGTTCAACACGTACTAACCGTTTTTTAATATTGTTATAGAACAATGCGCGCGTGAACAAATTATTACGTCAGCGGTTAAGTGAGATGTTGAAATTGTGGTGTTTGCCGCTTTGAACCAAAAACATCCCACCCATTAAAAAAATTTTTTTGATTAAATAAATCAGAGTGTCAATATTGTTTATGACATTTTTAAGACTACAGGTTAGTTGAATCTTTTTTTTTCATTTTTACACTACATTGGTATGAGTTAAAGTGAATTATGATATAAAATAGGCATGTCCAAATTGTATTATTGATCTGCAGTTGGTTGCAAAAGATTCTCGGTTCGGTCGATAAAATGATTCATGTACTTAACCAACAAAAATAAAGTAAAGAGTCAAACATGAGTAGAAATGTCTGTCCCAAAATATTAATAAGGTTTAGTTTACAATTAAGTACACAATTATTCATGTTTGTTGTGTTTCGTACTGGTTAAGGAAACCTCATATAAAAAAATAATAGTTGTTAACGATGGTTCGATGTACGAGTACATCGCATAGTTAAGATTGATTTTTAAATCACAAAAAAAAACAGACTATCTTTAGTCTAAACCGGTTTATCGATAAAATGACGTCGTGCTTACTAAAATAACTAAACATTTATTGAATTTCAATATAGCACGAGACGAGTTTAGAAATATCTAGAACGGATCAACTTTTTCTATGGATCAAGATTTATTTTAAGGCAGTAGTCGAAAATAAATTTTTCACTTCCCTATTTTTCGTATAAGACAATTTACCTGTTTGAACTTAGATTCTGACCAACGAATGCTGTCAATGAAAAACCGTGATAAATTTAAAATTGAAATATTTTTTACAAAACTTATTCAAATAGATTTGATACTTTTTGATTGTAAATTTTATTTGTTATGCATTTATTTTATTTGTATCCTATTTATTATTATTATTAATGCATTTTATGTTTATAATAATAAATAGGATTCAAATAAAATAAAATATTTTTAATGTTGCCGCGATTTTTTAAGGATAGCTTTCGTTGGCCAGACTCTTGTATTACTGTTTTAACAAATTTTTAGTACTACTTATGTTAAAATTAATAAATGAAAAATTAAAGGGATTTTCCTACATAAATAAAACGTGGGACGAAAACTACGGAGAAGTACTTAAAGCAAAAATCTAAATGTATATTATTAAAAAATGTTACATTTTGTATATCTGACGTGCAAAGTATGTTATTTATTTCAACATGAAATAGGCTGGGTTACATGTTAACTCTCAGTCAGTTTTGACAACTACATTTCTGATAGTATCGTTCATAGTAATTTACATGGGCAGTAAATTATCTTTATTTATTTTTTATATACGTAGAATAAACATACATACATATTACTTCTTATTATCACTTCAAGAGTAGATAGTGCCTTAAGCTATACAACACATAACACGCAAAATGCTTTATCAAACTGTTCATAGAAATCTCTGTATCTTTTGGCTAGTTATCTAGGCTTATGCAAAATTCCATTCCTAATCCAAAAAGGGCATTCATACGCATATTTCTGAGTAACTGACTAGACATTCACTAGACTAAGAAGTGTAGTCATTCATGTAGACATGTTTCATTCATTAGTATAACAGGGTTATGATCTTTTTGTCCGTACATTTAACTGCTAAAATCCTTTTTACTTTTCAGGTCTTAAGGCGTTCTAGTCCCATTAAATGGAGATCTTTAATGGCCGTGATTTGATACTTTTTAGGGTTCCAAAAGGTGCCAAAGGGACTTGATATTATTACTGAGATTCCGTTGTCTGTCCGCCTATCTGTCCATATGTCACAGTGCTTTATCTCTTGAACTGACATAACTAGACACTTGAAATTTTTACCGATTTATGTATTACTGTGGCCTCAATAACAACAAATACTAGAAAAAAAAAGTTAAAAATTAAAGGGGGTCGTCATATAAGAAACGATTTTTTTTTCAATAAATTTCAAAAAAATTAATAATAGTTAGAAGAATTAAATCAACAATGTCAACAGATAAATAATAATTATTTATATTTTTTCAAAACAAAAGAACCGACTTTAATACCAGAAAAGCTAGACGACATATTTTTAGTTTTTTTTTTTAAAACATACACGCAACCGATTTTAATAAATTTTCTATGAGACCACCAGGAAAGTATACCCTTTTAAACAAAAAAAGAATATTTCAAATCGGTCCAGAAGTCTTTAAGTAATCGGGAAATGTAAATAAAAAAATAAAATAAAATAAGATAAATAAATAAAATAAAAGACTAAAGATTAAAACTCCTCATTTTTTATAAGTCAGTTTAAAGGCCTAAAGACTAACCCTCTTATTCATAAAAAATATCTAGGTTAGGCTAGGTTTTAACTATAATAGGTTTGCTAAACCTATTATAGTTAAAAAGTGTTTTGTCCTTATCTCTCTTTTCAATATTTGACTCAGTAAGAACGAGACAAAACATATTTTAGCTAAAACAGGTATGGCAAACGTTTCAAATGTTTTATGAATTAGAGGGTAATAATATAATTACTGCAAGTGCGTTAGTCAGATGCAAATCAAATTTTGAAACTCTAGAACTAGATATTTCGAAGTGTGTATTAAGTCCTCCAATTCACGTACTGCACCATTTTATCTCCACGTAAAACGTACAATCACCAAAAAAACTCGATTTACACGAAGGCTGCTATAATTGCAGCTCCCTTTACCACCGAAGGTCGGGCCTTGATAATGATTAGAACGAATAATCACGTAATTCCAACGATATCGAGTTGCGAAACGAGGTTATACTTACGATTATGTGAGTTTTGGGTTAGCACGAATTTGACTGATGAATAAATTGACCTGTAAAAGTGAATAAAGATTAGGTGTTATCACTTATCATACAGATACACTATCACGTCTTTATCCCTTACGGGGCAGACAAAACGATACGTATACCACTTAGGGCACCCGTCTGAATAGCACCTGGCCTATTCCAAGAAGAGCACCCAATATTCGCACATGCCCACCATGAAGGTGGAAAAAAAAAAACATAATAGTAATGGGTTGCTAACCGCATCGTCTGTTAATATGGTTCAGATTCTTGCCCATTCCTGTATTATCATAGTATAATAAAACAAGGTATACTCTAAATACTTTTAAACTATCGCGTTGCATTATTATTAAATTAATGCATACGGGAATTAACGCGAAACGTACCTTTTTTTATTTATTTTGCTGACGTTTCGTTCGGGTTTCACCGAACGTGGTCCCAGCTTGACTCAAGGTATACTCTGCTCGCGATGGCCCAAGACTACATCACGAATGTCACGATAAGTGTTACCACTGATTGTTTTTTTTAGTAAATTAAGGACTTTCTCAATTAGTTTTTGAATATAAAGTAAATAACTGGTATTGGTATTTAAAAACCAAAGCCAACCTAAGCTAAAAAGCAATATCGTAATTACGTCTTTTATTTATTTGTAAAATACGCAAAAAATTTGCAGACCATGTCAAAAAAAAATGTGAAATTAAACGTTGTTTATTAATAAGCATCGAGTCGTTAATAACTTTTAATCGACTTACAAAACTACTTTTCTACTGGAATGTTTTAGGTAGAACTTATCATCATATGAAATATACATTTCATTCAAAATGAGATAGGTACTACATTACATTTCATGGTCGCGACGTATGATTTTAGTTTTTGTTTTTATTTCCTTTAAGAGTACTTTTTTTAACTTTTCTCATAAAATAAAATAAAGTGACTTATTTACAAAAATATTAATCAAATTAAAAAATATATCTTTGACTAAGAAACTCTTTAAAGTCATGTCAGCTCTTATATTCAAAAACGCTTTTACACCAAAAACGATAAGAAAAATCGTCACAAACATTTATATACGTCAAATAAATCAGTACAGGTGACCATCAAAATAACGCAAAAAACGGCCAAGGGAAATGTCTTAAAAATGCATTTATTTCTGGCACAAATGTTACAAATGTCTTGTTTTAATTCGGCAAGACGATAATGACCGGAATGACGAAAATACTTCAAAGAGAAGTTATCTGATGAAGATAAAAACGTGAGCATTTTTATATTGCAAACTGTATTTAAGGCCGTACCTTAGTTTTCCGGGGTCCAGTGCTGCCCCATTTAAAATAAATCATTTTAAAGAAAACGGAGACATCATTTAAAATTTTGCTACTACCAAGTCCTAGATAACCGTTTAAAATATTTTATGAACTACTGTTTACAGTTTAAAGTGAGAACGTTAAGCTTTACTACGCACATTTGCGAAAAACGGCCACTTTTGGCTAATGTGCGTAGTAAAGCTTAACGTTCTCATTATAAACTGTAAACCGTCATTCATAAAATACTTTAAGGGTTATCTAGGACTTGGTAGTAGCAAAATTTTAAATGATGTCTCCGTTTTCTTTGAAATGATTTATTTTAAATGGGGGCAGCACTGGACCCCGGAAAATTTAGGTACGGCTTTAAGGTCAATCACTTTTTGATAATAAAATTGTGCTAAAATGCGTAAAATCAACGCAAGTAACCTTCTTCTTGCAAAATTTAAGTTTAAATGTATTTTTTAACTCCTAACGAAAAAAAGGGGTTGTTTGTGTAACTGTCTATGGTATCATAGCTCCATAATGAATATACCGTTTTCAATGCGCTTTTTTTTTCACGAAAGCCTTGTCTGTTGAGATGGTTATTAGCTATCTTCTTCGTCTAAGCGCATTCCCGGTTGCATCCTCAACTGTGCGGGTTCGGAGCCCGGGGTGCGCTTTCCCGCTTTTTCTTCTCCAAATATAACATGCATGTCAATGGTCACCCAAGGATGCCAAAGACCTTGCAAAATAGAGAAGAAATAGCCGGAACACTTGAAATGATTTGGCTATAGTTTTACGACCGGCCGCCTGCCTGACGTCAACCCTCCTTGGGAATGCAATTGTACGAGCACGAGATGTTAGTGCTTAGTCCTTTAGTCGCCTCTTAGAACATCCACAGGAAGAGATGGAGTGGAAACCACACGGGTAACGAGATGGTTCTTAGCTATGTTAAACGAAAATTAGTTCAGGCGTTCAAAAGTAATTGGGACTGAACGCTTGAAAGTCAAACTATACAGCTATTTCAGATTTTGACATAAAAACAGTGTCGTATCGTACTATTAAAAAAATCATCTAATTTTAACTTTTCATGAAACGCATTTGAGTAGTACGCTATGTAAATTTATCGAAGAAGGGCGGTATATTGCAAATCAATATGAATACATAAACCTTGGCTTAGTGTTGTATAAAACCGCAGTTAATTTGACGATTAATGTCAAATATACGATAATGAGTAAAGATGTATGTCTCAAAGAATAAATTCTTAATAAGAAACTTTGTTTTATACCGCATAAGGATGATTTTTTTTAAATAAATATGGAAGGGATTTCAAAAGTAAAACCTACGCGAGTTAAAAATGGTAGTAAACTTCGCATCGAAGGTAATAAATACTCGTAAATTGTATTTCAAATCATTGCATATAGTTTTCATCGTTGTTACATAGTATTAACAATATTTAAAATTATTTTAAGCGCAAGTCTTTATTCAGTTGTTCAGTTTTTTTACCCAACTGCGCCAGAGGTTATTTTTATCAAGTGTGCGTATGTAAGTAATAATTTTTTATAGCACGCTCTACACCCTGAA
The DNA here is from genome assembly GCA_963576875.1 of Acrobasis repandana. Classification (NCBI taxonomy): domain Eukaryota; kingdom Metazoa; phylum Arthropoda; class Insecta; order Lepidoptera; family Pyralidae; genus Acrobasis; species Acrobasis repandana. The sequence goes on along the minus strand of OY756231.1, from coordinate 1,658,361 downwards.
TGGCTTCATGTATTTAAGCTTGACGCTAGATTTGTCTTAACTCTGAGAGTGAAACAGAATATTGAAAAAAATCTGGCATTAATGAGCCACTTACATGCGAAACTTATAACTTATTAAAAATACATATATTTAACTGGGCTAGCTTTATAACATCACGTACTAGATTTGAGTGCGTTTGACCTCTATCTAGCCTGATGGGAAGCTAAGATGAGGTCTAAGGTGTAACACGCAGACTCAAAAAATGCCTATTCACTCTTGCCTTGAAAATCCTTAAATCATATGTATAGGAAACATCGACGCAGGGAGGGAATTCCACACCTTAGCGGTTCGCACAATGAAGGAGGAGGCGAATCGAGAGGTACGATGAGGAGGAATATCAACCACAAATGGGTGGAATCCTTGTCCACGTCATGTTGTCCGATGGTGGAATGGTGCAGGTGAATTAAACTATGTAATTCCTGCGCACACTCCCCGAAGTGCAGCCTGTAGAAGACACAAAGACTTGCTACTAGTCGGCGATGTTCCAGGCTCTGGAACCGTCCTGCCGTAAGCATCTCATCACCAACGAGTCTACTGGCACGTCTGTCGATAGCTTCCAGGGCTTCGAGCTGATAGCGGGCAGATCCAATCCATCCCATAGGTGGGAGCAATACTCCATACATGAGCGGACTTGAGCTGTGTAAAGGCTCAACAGTTAATTAGTTTTTTTTTTTTGCTGAATTGATTTCGTAGGCAATGCTTTATATGACTGTTAATAGATAAGAGTATCTCAAGGCTTCTTATTATGTCACCTTTCATAAGTCAACGACAGCATTTTAATCATGTTCACTTTTATCAGATAACAATGTTGATTTAATTAAAATATTATCAAAATTATTAAAGAATTTATCTCGGGTTAAATTATTTTACAGTGTTATCGTTATTAAAGCAATCAAACTTATCTACGCGGGTTCAGCTGTTTCCGAGTTCAATGGCATACTTTTTTATTTTGGGTATTTGAACTCGAAGCGTTGGTGCTTAGGCAAGGTCATTTTTAATTAATTCTCTTCTTTTTACATCTTCGTAATTTTAAAGTATTGTAATTTGATATTTGGCTTCTATAAAACTATCATAAGACATTTTAGAATGTTAGCTTAGTAATTTTATTGCGTTTTAGATCCAATAAAAAAGTAAAACAGAAATTATAACTTATTTTATTTCATTAATGCATTGTTAAATTCATTTTAATTTCACTGTATATTTTGTTAATTTGAGTTAGTTTATTATAATGAAGTTTTATAAATTAGAGGCGAAATATGTGTGTTTTTTTTTTGTGTTTGTAAGTGGCTAACATTGGTGTCCAACTTTTCGAAGTCCGTTCTGCAAAATATGTGTGTTTTGTTTTTTGTGTGTTGTAAGTGGCTAACATTGGTGTCCAACTTTTCAAAGTTCCCCCGTTCTGCAAAATATGTGTGTTTTGTTTTTTGTGTGTTGTAAGTGGCTAACATTGGTGTCCAACTTTTCAAAGTTCCCCCGTTCTGAAAAATATGTGTGTTTTGTTTTTTGTGTTTGTAAGTGGCTAACATTGGTGTCCAACTTTTCAAAGTTCCCCCGTTCTGAAAAATATGTATGTTTTGTTTTTTGTGTTTGTAAGTGGCTAACATTGGTGTCCAACTTTTCAAAGTTCCCCCGTTCTCCAAAATATGTGTGTTTTGTTTTTGTGTTTGTAAGTGGCTAACATTGGTGTCCAACTTTTCAAAGTTCCCCCGTTCTGCAAAATATGTGTGTTTTGTTTTTTGTGTGTTGTAAGTGGTTAACATTGGTGTCCAATTTTTCAAAGTTCCCCCATTCTGAGTCCATACGATGTCAGGATATGACCTACTCTAACTTCGCTGTACTTGGGTAACACCGATTATTTGAGCTAAGTATTGCGCAAGGAGTTACAAAATGTCGCTATATGCCATAGTAAACTCACACCCACGCGTTATACAAGGTTACGGCTTATAAAGCATATCATTGTGAGGACAATGATTGTAATTGGTATTTAATTATATTCTTGTAGCGCAAAAAACATTGTTAAATTTTTATTACATCATCTATCATCCTTCATATTAAAAAAAACTTAATGTAAACCTATCGAAAATTTTATGAGAAGGAAATATCAGCCTAAGTACTAACCTTCTTAATTAAAGTTTTTGTTAATAATCGGATATAAGATGAAAAAAAATCTATCTATTTTTCCCTCAATTAAATTACATAAAAAGTTATAACTAATTGTATTTTTTTAGTCATTTAGGTCCCATATTTGGACAAAGCTTCCCCTTTTTGTTTCCAATTACTTCTGTCTTTAGCTCTTTCCCTCCATTATTTATCAAAAGCGGACATTTCGTCTTTCCCTCTCTTTCTTAGTTTTTCTCTGGACCTCTTACCGCCAATCAATTGTATTATTATTACTTAATGTTCCTATCTAACATTATAAAGAAAAAAAAGAATTATTCATTTATAATGAATCTACTTAAAAACTACTGATCCGATTTGAAAAATTCCTTTATCTATAGTAAACTAATAATGATTTTCAAGTAAGTAGCTCATAGTTTGTATTTCGAAACGCAGGCAACGCCACGGGAAACAGCTAGTATTTCATAATATTTATACACATACCAACAACAAACAAAGCCTTAAAAAAGCTTAGACCATAATCAAATTCGAAATCGAATTTCTGAAGAAAAACAAGAGTTAATACCTAATTAATAGTCAATTTAATAAACGATAAAATCAACCTCCATAAACCTGGGAAAGTTAAACGAAAAAGGCGCAATACGCAAAACTTGGAGCGTCGAAAGTTAATAAAAATCGTTCCCAAATGTCTGTAGCAAACTTAACCGGTAAACAAACTGATATTCCGATACCGAGTACCTCCCTGTATAAACAAGAAAAAGTAATTTGTCAAGAGAATCCGAACGGGCCGCATTTAGGATAGAGACGTTGGAAGTAGGGCTGTCTCGCCAAAATGATTTATGTTCAATTAATGGGATTTGATTAAGTGACAGCGATAATGTGCTGAGTGCGGCCCTGGCTTTTTGAGGGAAGTAAAAAATAAAGACAGGTCAAAATCACGTACGTCCTTATGCAACCATGTGTACAACTGTATTGTATTTGGACGTAATATAATTCGAATGCATAGATATTAATGTTACAACAGACTACGAATAGTACATTATGATACTTTGTTTAATATTTGAAGAAGTTCATATCCCATAAACAAAGATTTAAAGATTTAGAATAAAATAATATTTTATATTTAATTAATATCTTTACCGAAAATTACAAGTGATTTTAAATTATACGTTACGTGACTTAAAAATGCAGAAAGCAAATAAAATAAAAGCGTTTTCCAGTATAATAAAATACACATCTTTTCGTATATACTTAAACCGAGGGTTCTTCGATATATTGTTAATAAAACGGTAGTAAACCCAAGTAACTCTGATTGTGGGTAGGTATTTGCTTCTTCATATTGATGATTTATCCTAACTAATATTATAAATGCGAAAGTGAGTTTGTATATTTGTTTGTTTTTTACCTCCTCACGCTTTATCTACTAAACCAATCTTCTTGAAAATTTGCATACACATAGTTAGGAGTACTAAGAAGGACATAGGGTACCTTTCATCCCGGAAAAATGTAATATTCCCGTGGGATACGCGAGCGAAGCCGCGGGCAAAAGCTAGTTTACTATAAATCCGTAGCTCTGTCTGAATTGGTCGTATTTCTTGTTCTTCTTAGCGCGTTGCATCCTCAGCTGTGCTGCTTCGGAGCCCGGGGTGCGCTTTACCAATTTTTCTCAAAATATAACATTGCGAAGTGGAGAAGAAAAAGCCGGAAAAGCTGTTGTGAAGGATTTGGCTATAGTTTTACGACCAGCCGCCGCACGACGTCAACCCTCCTTGGGAATGCAGTTGTAGTATTGCCCATTGGGGACGAGGTGAGACAGGCATGAGATGTTTCATGTTTGTCCTTTGGTTGTCTCTTTTTTAACAGCTGAATTGGACGTTTTTCCGTTTAGCCGTTGGTCTCGGTTGGCTTGCTCGATATACTATATGACAAATTATTTAAATACTGGTTAAGAAGTTAAAAAAAAGAGAAATCACTGTTTATGACAAATCTGATGATTGCGACCCTCTAATGACATTTGTTTTATTTTTGTATAAAAAATATAGTATCGTTTTTAAATTTCCAACAGTAAGTTACTAACTCTCAGGAGATAAGAGGAAAGAATATAAGAGACGTAAGAGACGCTTATCTCCATAAAGTCGTATCAAATCGTGCTAAGTCACAACTCTAATTGGAAAGACGTACTTCAAGTATACCTAATGAGTCTAGATTTAGAAAGAAGAAAGATATGAGAAAGAAGACAGAATATAATGCCCTTAACATTTTGCATGATACAAATTAAAAAGTTTATTATAAAAATCAACATTCATAAATCCATACCACTCCAAACGTTAATTGAAAACAAATTTGGTTTTATTTGCAAAAGAATACAAATTAAAAATAAAAAGCGACGCCAGGACAGTATTTCCCCTTGTGTTATCGCAAATAAAAACAAAATCTTGGAGGGGGCAGCTATCCTGCTCCCCCTTGTCAATTATTATGATTAATGGACGCTAGGAATATTGAAACGTTTATTTGACCGACGCAAAAGTATTATATTACTTGGTGAAGGGCCTTTATAGCCGAATTCGATAAAGTCACTAAATTTCGGGTTTAAATTTACATGAATTTTGATCTTCTATGCTGGTCTGGGAGTAAAGAAAATTATAAATGTACCAGCTGCTTCCCTCCCCCTTCTCTTTTCAGAACGTAAAACCGATTAAGGGAATGGGCAAAAATGCAAATCATGTTAATAGGCGATGTTATCACTATTTTGATTCCTTTTTCCACCTTTTCACCCACCATCACGCTAAAAGTGGCCTTTGAGTCTAGCGGCCCTGGGCTCTGTCTGCTTAGAGCCGCAAGACCCAAAACGTCTGTCTACCCCTTAGGGATAAAGACGTGATAGTGTATGTGTATAGCGAATTTTGATCATTATCATCCGAGCGTATTCCCGCTTGCATCGTCAGCGGTTACGCTTCAGAGCCCGGGGTCCGCTACCTATCCTAGGTGATTCGACGAGGTTACTGGCTTTTACACAGAGCGAATGCCGTCTGCCCTCTGCAACCCAAAGGGTAGACCAGAACCAGTCCTAGGATAGGACGCAACTCTAGATGGCGTTCGGGACCAGAGCTTTACGTGCCTTCCGAAGCACGGAATCATCTTTCTTTTCGGATAATCAGGTAATTCAAGCCTGCAATATCCTAATCAGACTGAAAACAACTTTTTCACAAAGTATGCTTCCCAGTGGGATTTGAACCAATGATCTCCGGATCACAAGGCAAACGCCTTGAGCACTGGACCACGGAGGCAGTGTGTATAGTGAATTCTGATATCTCGCACTAAATTTGATACTCATACCTATAAGAATAGTTGGTAAAGTATTCGATAACAAAACAATTATTAATTTGAGAAAGCGAACAAAAAATATTTTTTAATATTTCTAAAATAGATAAATAACTGACATATACTTTTCAGTGTCAAAATATACATAAATAAATATCCAAACGTCCCGTACTGGTATCATGTTACTTACATTGACATTCGCGCATAGTTATAGATCAAAAAGACAAAAGTAGTGTTAAAAAATTTGAAACAGACGCGTTCAAAACTGTTCGGCGTAATAAATTATTAAAACAAAAGGCTGTCAAAATGCATACACTACGTTATTTAGTGCAGTCCCAAACAAAAGTTCGTCAAACGACTACTGTTTCTGTTGCTAGTGTTGTGAAATATTGAGCATGTTAATTCTGAAAGACTCTCGTCAAGACACGACTCAAAAATAAGGTGTTAAAAATATACTAAAAGTATTTTGATAGGAGATCCAGTTCATGATATTGACCACTTTACACAATATAGCGAAATATTTAAAACAAAAGGTTTGGCCTCCCATGACTATGACCGATCAACTGATTCGAGCTTTTATAGGAATCAAAATCTTTGTTTTCATTCTCGTCGATAAAAGTTGTTCATTGTCATAGATAGACTCAATATACCTTTTAAATTGTTTCCGTTTAAAAAACTATGTGTAGTATGTAATTGGTACATAAAAATCAATGAACATAATGTAAAGTATACTGAAAAAAATATTCAAATGTCTTTTAGACTCCCAGACTCTTTTGACAACACTATCCCTCACTGCAAAATTAAATATTTCCAGTGTGTTCCAGTTCATTCCAGTTTATGGTATATAGTCGCGATGGCTGGGTGAATGGGGATGTTTGAGGGATTTTTTGGATCATTCGTTATCCTACCGTAGCTTAGCTTTCAGTTGAAATTATTTTCGCAGTGGTTTTAAAAAAAAATTGTAAGTCAGTTACGAATAGGTACATTATACAATATACACACGTAGGTTTATAAACTCATATGTTTTTGGAGACGCCTTTGTCTAGCAGTGATTGTCATCTGGCTAAAATGATAATGAATTATGTAAAAGCTCTAAACAAGTTAAGTAAAATCTTTTTTTTAATGTAAACAATAGAAAATATCAGTTACCAATTCCGTATGCCATTTTGGTTCTTAATAAAAACACAATCGGCACTAAAATACGCTAAATAAAATATTTCCAACAACACACAGCTAAATTAAATTACAAATTCTGAATTGATTACGAATCTCGCCCTGTGATTTATTTCGAAACTCGCAAATTTAAATCTTGGGCTAGAGGCCACAAAATAATAAAAGTTTGAAAGTGACATTTTCAAAATAATAATATACTTTTACTATCATTTGGCGCTAGAAGAGATGAAGTCTTACTTAACTAAAATACAAACTTAAATAAACCTAAAAAACTCATAATAGCAAATATATTGGTCCTAGTATTAAACAAAGTAGGGATGCATCGATACGTATTTTTCCTGATACGATACCGATACCGATACTCCTATAAAAATATCGGCGATACCGATGCCGATACCGATATTACTGATACGCATAGTGAGTTTAAATGAAGGTACAAAAAATAAAAATAAAATTTATACTTAATATTAAAAAAATACAGACTAGATGCAAAAATCTAGGAGACCCTGGACGCGTGACGGGCTAATTATGATATGTAATGTAATTCTATATTTAATTGAGCAAGGTAAAAATACTAACAACAACAACCAACAGAAGTATCTAGTGAAATGGATAGTATGAGAGGCCAAAGCGGGCGAAACAATACACTGAATAAAGCGCGGGGATTTCCCGAGTATAGTTCGTGCGTCGTTTAAAAAATAGATGAACAGCACTCGCGTTTACATTACTTTCTTGAAGCGCAAAATTTTAAAAGTATCGTTGTATCGGCAATAAAAATATCGCCGATGCCGATATATCGGGAAACCCAAAATATCGCCGATAAATCGGCATTGGTATCGGATGCATTCCTAAATCAAAGGATTTATAGAGCGTTAGGCTAGGAACAATATCTTAAATGAAATCAATTTATTTCTAATATTTTTGTTGTTTACGAAGACATGACTTATTTCTTTTTATAATAATATAATATACATAATTATTTCTGATTTTTAACCGACTTCAAAAAAGGAGGAGGTTATCAATTCTACTGTATGTTTTTTTTTTATTTTTTTTTATGTATGTTTGTTACGCGATATCTTCGCCAATTGTGAACCGATTTTGATTTTCTTTTTCATTTGAAAGCCTTTACTACCAAGTTGGTCCCATTTTAATTTGGTGAAGATATGGGGAAGAACTTTGGAGATATGGAAAAAACTCCTTAAAAAAATTAAGTCGGTTGTTTTTTTTGTAAAAAAATTAATTATAGATTTAATTATAGCTTTTAAATTCATAAAGTTATTTTTAAAACTTAAAGTTTAATTTCTAAACTCTTGACATTTTGTGTAGTGGTTAACTTGGTATAAATAACAGTAAAGATAATAGTTCTGGTTGACCTCAATGTGGCTTACTTCGAGAAGGTAAGAAGTCGATTTAGTAGATGCCATTAAATTTGAATTTTGTAGGAGAAATCACCTTTTCTGACAAGAATATTGCTATGTGCACAATTGCATTCTGTTACGAGCTGATGTAATAATCGGGTTGTTATGTTACTGGTAATAAATTTTGATATAACAAGCTATGTTGGCAATAGTTTATTCAAAATATTCGTTTTATTCTCTTGGGATAAAAATTTGTAATTTATCTTAATACTAAGTATATACGGATACTAGTATTAACGTGTACAAGTTAATATTTATATATAGTGTCATCTTATCATAATGCAATGTTCAGCTATTCTGTGAGTCAGTAAGTAATGTATTCTTGAAGATTTAGACTTTGTACCAGCTTTCAAGGAAAATAACTAAAATGATACGAGTATTGTTTGTATTATAAACAGAAAAAGAGGAATAATTTAGTGTAGCAAACGATACAAACAATATGAATAAACAAATAGTGGTTCACATTTCCGAATACGCTTTACATGAAAAACTTGGTGAGTTCGTAAAAGCGGGGAGGAAACATCAATTCGAGACCACTTAAAGAGCTCCTAAAGGCAATTGTCTCATGATATCGGGCGGCTGCCAGGAAAAATAGTCACTTTAGAAAAGCAACTGTTTTTTCCTACTTGGCAACATCGAGACATTTTTATAGCGACACTTTACCGCAATCAAGAGCATCATTAGCTTGTAAAGGCCTGCCAAATATCTCTACTTCAACTGTTTTCTCACCCTTTTGCGTGAAAGACACTGTAACACACCTTTTTTGGACGACACTCGCCGATCATTGCCAAGTTTCGCAGTTTTTACAAAACGTCCACGAATTCTTTTGTTAGAATGTCTAAAATTTCGGCTCTGAGAGGGGAATTTGAACCGCAATTTAGACTTTTAAAACGAAATATTCGGAGCTAGAAACTTAGACAAAAAACAACAAAACATCAATTTTAATGAGTCGAAAACCGAGAATTTTCTCGTCCATTTGGAGAGCAATATTTTTTCTACAACATTTAATCAGAGTAAGAAGTGAAATGGTAATTTGTATGGACCGCTTGATGTAAATTTTATGCAAGAATTCGCCCGTTGCTCCCTCCCTAAAAGGGGAAGATTTTTGCAGCGGACAGAAAATTTTGCTTAGCCAAGTGAAATTTTAACTGCCTCGACAGAGACAGCCCGGGAAATTCGAATACTTAATGCTAACTTACTCCCGTCGCTTCATTATACTACATAATTTTGAAGGGAAAAAATTGAGATCCAAAGGGTTCAGCATTTTGTTTTTCTATTGAATTATCATTGAATGATTCATACTATGTAATATGTTTCGCTACATTAATGTTATTGATTGATATAGTACTTTACAATTCCTTCTTTTATATCCGTAAATAATTTGAAATTTATTACTGAGTGATTTGAATTCTCCCATTTTCGATATAAAACATATAAATACACAGGCAAATCTGATCAAAATTGCAATTTAATCAAAAACTTATAATTGGAGGATATTGATATAAGTACCAAATCGTTTTCCTTCATTAATAATAAATTGAAAGGTAAAGTTTAAATTAACTAACTTGTCAAGTAAAACTTTATATTAAAACAAGTTACCGAGTTTATAAACTTCACAAAACAATCCATTAAAACACGGCTACAGACGCTCAAAAATCCTCAACAAGGCAAAGGTCCAAGTGATTTAATTCAAGTTTAAGTAAATTAATGGATCCAACCCCTATTGAGGGCGGTTACTTGCAAACTCTAACTTGGCCTGTTTCAATTTGTCAAGAACGATAGAAATTCAATGGGTATGACAAAAGCCTTTTATAATAAACAAAAGATGCTAGTCATTTCGAAATTCTGTGTTGTTGGTACTTTAATTGATATAAACAAGTTTGTTTTGTGGAGTTGTTGGATTGTTGTTGACGACTTTTCGGTGGATTCGGCCATGAATATTTTGTGGTTTCATGACTGAACACTTTATTTATTATGTCATGAATTATACTTAGAAGTACTTTCGAAAATGAATAAGGAAATGAAAGATACATTTCATCTGTTTTTACAGAATCCAATTCTGTTAAATATAAGGTTGCGTCTATATCTAATTCATAACAATTATAAAGACTAATAATAAAAAGAAAAAAGTAAATATGTAGTAATAAAGAAATTCCAGAAAAGTTGTTGAACAAACTTTGAATTGCTAAAACACAGCTAGTTCTCGAACCTTATATAGATTAGAATCAACCACACAATACTACTTAATTTGATTTTTCCACGAAAGATTTAATTAACACGACGAATCAGCCAATCTAGAAGACAAAAATAGCACAACTAATAGAAGAATTGACCTATTAAATACATGCCTTACACCGCAAGTGGACAAACTAGTATAAATAATAACAAAACAGTTAATGAGGAAGTGACTACTTACATTCGAATTAATATGTCACTTAAAAGAACAGGAAACTGTATGTTTTAACGCGAAACCTACATTAGAGCTTGTTACGCTTGGTTAGATTTAATGAAATCTGAATTTAGAATTGGCTTGGGCTTAATAAAAGTGAATTGGTTGTGAAGGTGCTAGGAATAGCCTTCTTTATACCACTAAGTACGTTGCTTCAAAACCAAAAACAATGCGTCTTTAGCACCTATCCTTATTACGGTAGTAACGCTTCTAAAAATTTAAAAGCACCTTACCAAGGTGATTTGACGAGGTTACTGGTTTTTACACAGAGCGACTGCCGTCTGAACTCCGCAACCCAAAGGGTAGACCAGAACCAATCATAGGATAGGTACAAACGCTAGATGGCGTTCGGGACCAACAACGTGCCTTCCGAAGCACGGAATCATCTTTCTTTTCGGATAATCAGGTGATTCAAGCCTGCAATAACCTAACCAGACTAGAAACAACTTTTTCACAAAGTATGCTTCCTAGTGGGATTTGAACCCATTAACTCCGGATCACAAGACAAACGCCTTGACCACTGGACCGCGGAGGCAGTCATCATCTGATGTAGCTCAATGGCTATCATCTAGTGACCAAAATCATTATTACACACTAGTGAACTAATGTGGGGGTTTCCTCACGATTTTTTCTACACCAGAAGCAAGTAGTGGTAGTTGAAAATGACAGATTTATTCAATGAACTAATTCGTCTTTAAATTTGATGTTAAGCTCATTGCATAATTTTACTCCTTTATATTATAGGAAGTTAAATTTCTTAAATTTTCATTAGAGTAAACTTCATCTCTAAAGTCTTATCGATTTATCTCATCTTGTTTAATTTTTACAGCATTACATTCATTTATCAAAATTTATTATTTATATATATTTATTAAAATTTACAAAACATTTGCTTTAAAATTTCAGACAACTATCTCTCTCTCATCTTAGCGTATTCCCAGTTGCATTCTCAGCTGTAATGCTGTGAAGCCCGGGGTCCGCTTTCTGGCTTTTCCTTCTCCACTTCGCACGGTCTTGAGCATCCTTGGTTGTAAGACGATTGGCACGCATGCCATCATTGACGACATTAAGCCAGCATTTCTTGGGTCTACCGTAAACCGTCGACGGTAAAATTTCAGACAACAATTATATCCAGACAGAAATTTATTCAATCTAATTTTGAGACTGCTAATTTGCAAACATATTATGTCATTAGCAAAATCGAGTTAGCAGTACTTTTGATAAATACGGTGAAAAATACACACGCGATAGCCGTATTAATCTACTCGTACTAAGTACAAGTCGTTTCTGTTAAAACTTTTGCAGACTAGAAACTTTTTAATTGCTTTGTTCCTTGGGAGCAAGAACATCGTGAAATATAATTATAAAAATTTTAAACTGCACCAGAAAATTATTTTCCGCACGGTCAAGCTCGTTACTCGTACCATCTAGTTGTCCATTATACTTAAATGTTGTTAAAAGTTATTTGCTTGGACTGGGAGGATGGTAGAAATTCTGGAGATTGGATTGAGTTGAAATAAAGTAGCGTTTTGAATGGTTGGTAGATTCGATTAGGGTTTTAGATATTTTTTTTAGGTTAGTTTCCGATCCATTTTGTTCTTCTTCAGATTTTTTTACATTACGTAAACATGAAATCAGTACAATGCCACTGCAAAAGTTTTAATATAAATAATTAATTTTGCTATCCTCGATACAAGTTAAATACAATACTAAATTCATGATGTATTATAAAAAAGAGGGAATAAACTTTTATTCCTAAAAGGAACCAGAAAAAGTTAAATGTTTAAATCCCGATAAGTGTCGTAAAGAAAAAGATATAGCAAGCAGCAAGACATAATATAAACACAGACAGTCCAGAACTGATTATATTAAACCCAGTAAATTTCTTTAATGAAAAATATTCTATACAAGGCTCGCATTTTAAACCATAAAGGATGAGATGTTAAACGCTCGCTCTATAGAGGACCCATAGACTACTTGGCAAAAGATGTGGCGTATTGTAAGTATTGTGCTCACTTGCATGCAACATTATTACGATTTTTTGACGTGACAAACTGACAACGTCTAATAACAGGATACTACGGGCTGCATGCACGAAAAAGATGACGTCATTGTCGCGTTACGCTCATTGTCGCGTTCCGCAAGCGAGAGCGTGGCACGAACGAGAATGTTTGACGTTGTCACGTCGTTGACTTTACAGACAATTTTTTTCTTAAATTGGTCTAGAACTCGCATTTTATCAGAATTTGGACATGAAATGAATTAACTTTGAAAAATATTTTCTTTGTAGTTTTGTCGTGTGTTTGTTTGTTTTATAACTACAGATGGATTTCAAAACATTAATTTTTTAAAACAAATGCCACAAAATGGTGATCAAAATGGTCACAAATTAAACTATTTAACATGATTTATATAATTTTTAAGTTATTTTCTGGAGTAGAACTCACTTGATAAATCCTAACAAAATTAGTATCATGTAGCTAGTCCATTTCTTGAGATGTCTACAAGCAAGGTTCTTGCAAATTTATTGTTATAGTTCAGCTAAGAAAAGCAATACCTCCCAGACTCCCAGGTAACATTGAAGGAGTCGTAAAGAGTCAATATAAAATACAACCAGCTCGGGTGTAATATATGAACTAGTAACACGCCTCGTCTTCGCACGGGTGCATATTGGAGTCATGAATTTTAGATAAAATTTACATACTTTGACGACCTCCGTGATGTAGTGGTTAACACGTCAGTCCGCCACACAGGAGTACCCGGATTCGATTCCCGGTCAGGTCAAGATGGAAAATGATCTTTTTCAGATTGGCCTGGGCCTGGGTCTTAGATGTTTATGTATATTTGTTATAAAATATAGAATCGTTGAGTCAGTTTCCCATAACACAAGTCTCGAACTTACTTTGGGGCTAGCTTAATCTGTGTGATTTGTTCCTATACTTTTATTTATATACACACATACACCGTCCTGTGATAAAAATTGTGGTTTAAAGCATTATCCGGCCAAAACAGGAAAACCTCCTATAATATTTCACTTTTTCTTTCATCACTGGTAACTTTGATTGAATGAATAATAATTTAAAACAAGTCCTGAAATTTGTTTGCGTTATATCAGAATACAATAAGACGGACATAATATATTTCTTTTGAGGGTTCCGTACCTCAAAAGGAAAAAACGGAACCCTTATAGGATCACTTTGTTGTCCGTCTGTCCGTCCGTCCGTCCGTCTGTCAAGACCCTTTTTCTCAGGAACGCGTGGAGGTATGAAGCTGAAATTTATATCAATTACTCAGGTCTACTGTCCCTTGAAGCTGTGAAAAAATCAAACTTCTAAGCCAACGCAATCAAAAGATACAGCCGTTTATGCCGCAAATTTTCGACACTTGCAAGGGAATCAAAACCTACAGGGTGCTTCCCGTGAACTCAGAATCTTGAAATTTGGTACGAAGCAACGTCTTATAGCATAGATAAAGGAAAAATTACGAAAACCATAAATTTTTAGTTACATCACATAATATATTTTTTTTTAATAATTTTAAACTTACTACCCATTTCCTCATAAACGCGTAGAGGTATTAAATTGAAATTCATACCAAATACTAAACCTTGCAGGTTTGTACGGAACCCTCGGTGCGCGAGTCCGACTCGCACTTGGCCGGTTTTTTTTTCTTATTTACCAGCCTATGTTCGTCCACTTGATTACGTTTTACAACAAAAAGAGGACACGTTTTAACATTAACGAGGAAGATAAAGCTTTTAAAGATATTCGAATGATTACTTTAGCGTGATAGGTGTTTTGTAGGTGGAAAAGGGATCAAAATACTCTACGTTCAGATAATGATAAAACTAGTTACCAGAACAAAAGTGGACACTGGGCAGGAATACATACCTGTAAAAGAAAAAAGCGTTATTAGCTAAATGGAGAAAATTTTCAAAATCAATAACACTAAATTCAGTAAACTTTTTTTTGCTGTTTTATTTTAAGATATCTTTTTTGTGAAAAGATTTAAAATTTTTAAAAACCAACTACCTAGTTTAACAATAGGTATGATATGCAAAGATTGCAAAGCACACATTGCCCTGCACATATTGTAAAAGATAAACATAGAGTAGCACTTAAAAACAAATGAAGCTGGGCTGAGATAGCAAACAGTAGTTGATAAAATTTTATATTTAATCTCACTGACCTTAAAAATTGCCCGGGCGGCTGCACACTTTTGTATGGAAAATCCGACCTTTTTTTATTTTATTTATAAGGCAACACAACAGACACTAATTAACAATATTACAAGGTTTCCTATTAACTAATAGTATTGCAACTTAGCATCCTAAGCGTGTTTGGCGTTTTTGTTGTTTGGCTGTTATTTTAATTAAATTATAGTATAGTGATCTAGTGCAGTGATATAGTATATAGTTCGTGGTTCGATATATTGCGCAATTTCTTTTACACGTTGTATAAACAAACATATAAAGGCGATAAATCAAGCTTTAGATCATATTTTTGTAAAAAACGACGTTAAAATTAATTTTTAAATTAGTTCTTTTATTTATATAAATTTATTATCTACGTGTGATGTATTTTCTCACAAAAAAAACCTCTTTTCACGCTTTTATCTATGATCTTCATATTTTCATCCCTTAATGATTTTATAAACTATACTTTTTTACCATTACATACAACCAGAACCTTCCCAAACACTGTTAAATTAAATGTACACTCCGTTAAATTGCATTTACAGAGCACACTAGTAAGATTTAAATTTTCGGCTCTATTTATCAGTCTTAATGTATTTCCCGGGTCGTTGAGTGTACAAGTGCACATTTACTCAGCAAATAACGCAGCACACTCAACCATCTGCTCTAAGTTATGCACCATCACGACCCGAGACCAGAAGAAATGTACGAAATAAAGGGACACCCAAAATGTTCCTTTGAACAGGCTTACAGAATGAATTTTGTAATCCTCTAATACAATTTCATCGCGATAGCCAGCATATTTTACATTTAGAGGTTAGGCGTTTAGATTTCTAGATTTAAGTTTAAGAAATGTCTCATATTGAATTTACATTTTTAGATGTTTTATGATGCTGATTGCTTTTAAAACAAAATTTTAAAATTTAAGTTTTTGCTTGACAATAATATACTCGTAGTGTTTAAGATTAAGTTCGTGCCGTCGAAATTATGATAAAAGAATTTATTTGGAAAAAACGCTGGATGCAGGCCGCTTCCGATCGGTCGTTTTGGAAATCCTTGGGGGAGGCCTATGACCAGCTGTGGACTTCCTGTGGCTGATATGATGATGATGAATTTCTTTAGTATTAAAATAAAGTTGACTTCAAAATTTGAAATTTTCACAACTGACTTTCATTAATCTTTATATGCTTTCATAATTGAAATTTCAAATAACCGTTTTGATTTATTTACTACACCCAGACAAGCAAAGGAACATCTACTAAATTCCATTTGGTATCAAAAAACGTGAAATAGAGACAGTTGACAAGCAACCCCAAACGCTATTTTAAAAGTAATGGCGTTCAACCTGTCAGGGCTTATTAAAAGCCACTGCAGACAGGATAAAATTCTAAAAGTCCCGAGTATTTAAAACACATCCATCAAAAGAACATAACAGATGCTAGAGCTACTTCAGATGATACAAAAAAGTAATTGATGAAGACAGGTAGAATACTAATACATACGGTCGTTTTGATGTATTGTTCTATTTGATGCATATCTTATGTCAAATGGAAAAGATAATAGTAACTACATAAAGAGTCAAAGAAAATATACCATTTAAGACAGGAAACATCTGATTATGCGTTTTTGTGACTGTTTTCTTATCAAGAGTGAGTTACAGTTGTCGCTATCCATTTTTTCGGTACGAATTTTTCGAAACCCTGTCTCGCCTTGATATTTATGATGGATGCTCTTGCAAACTACTTATCGCAGTTTCGTAGTCTCAACATTTTTTTTCTTCTAGACCTTACAAGATTGTTCGTGTAGTATAAGTAAGCCTAATACAGCATGTTACACATTTTTAAAATAAATGGCATGGAGCATAAGAAGAAAGTTTTAGAAGATTTTCTGTCTGCGTTTTGTCGTCGATAAATTATAACGTTTAAACTGTGACGAGACTAATATCAGACTTTTTTAAGGCCAGTCCCTTAACATACTTGTAAACAATTTTCATATTATTCTGTGATTCAAGTACATACATACTTATGTATTAAAAAAGTTATCGATCTGAAAATATATATTAAGCTTATTTTATGCCCTCTTTTTCAGTCACTTCTTACTGGCATATATTGTTGTTTCAATGAGTAAAAATTATAGCATTACATTTCACATCCAAGAAAATCTGCAGTGAAAAAGTATACCATTTCACCCTATTTACTATAATCTGAAGTTCCATCAAATTTCTTTCAAACACGATACAGAACAGCCTGCATCAGATTTTTCGCCTGTCAATCGCCCCCATCATGTCGATCCACAATAAAACGTATTCTTATCTCCTTTACTATGTTTTAAAACTTCGCTCTTTCATTTTTTACGCTACCGCATTTTACGCAGCCCCTATATTATCTTCCATACGACTTTGGTTCTTATTGTTATGCGACAAATGAAGTACTTTGCCTGCAAATGCTTGGTCCTTCGTTCTTTTCTGTATTATATTGTATTTTGTTTTATAATTTCATTGGCTTTGTGTATCGCAACGTCTTTTGACGATTTCACTATGGTTTGTATCATTCTAAGAACTTGAAGCCTACGTTTTGTCGACAAATATTCGCTTTTGAAAAGACATAATGTGTGATAAAAGCATCCAAAAAGAAGAGATGATTGTTCACCATTGCTGGACGGATCAGGCCTACCGTAAGAATTTCCAAAATGAGGTCGCTGTTTCTTTCTTACCCTTTTCAGCCTATACGAGTCCACTATAGGAATAAATATCTCTCTAAAAAAAAAGGAGATTTGCTTTTTATCACAACGCTGAGCGGGTTGATGACCGCAGTCGACAGTATAAAAGACAAATAAAGTTTGCACTAAGGACGCTCCTGTCCGTTCTCTATTACGTATATAGAAGATTAAGAAAGAATAAATCCAGTTCCTGACTAATTATGAGTGTTCTACCATTCTTAAGAAACTAGCCTTTTTGCAATATGAAGTGTATGAAAGACGGTTAAGTGCCATCAGGTAGTTACTAAGTTATTATAAAAAAATAAAGAAAAAGAAAACATAAGTATTTATTGAAAAGAAGGTCTCAAATTGCTGGTCGAAACACCTGACAATACTTAAACATTTTTTCTGCTCACCATCTGTTCGCACAGACGGAATTTTGGAACAGTTGTTTTTCGGAATTTGCTCAGTTGAGTAAATTATTTATTTATGTCGATATTTCTAGATGAGGCTTCCATTTTATTTCCTGTGACGTCATTTTTGTGTGACATTATTGTGTTATGATTTGACTTAGGTACAGATCTATAAAGTCAGAAAAGCTTTTCTTATTCTTATTAAAGAGCTCTTGTCTCTTGTCTGTGAACAACCGATGCCTTCCATCTCTCTATGTCCATTGCCTCTCCTTTACCTCTTTGTATGTAGGTTGAAACATGGACGTGGTCTTTCAAGAAAAAAAGAAGGCCTTCTTTACGATTACTGTAAGAAGGTAGATACATATTTGTAAGAAGAGACTTTTTTAATGAAAATTTATAAAAATGTAATAATAATAAGATTAACAGACAAAATCTTAAACCAAAGATTAAATAACACTATAATCTCACAATATTATTACAACGTTCACGCGAGAACCAAATGGAATATTGTTAGAAGGGATTATCCTTGAGGATACGAGTACAGTCATCTCGACATTAGCTTTGAGCAGATTAAATCAAGTGCTTCGATATCGATCGATGGTTAACAAGCCGTATGCGGCGTAAATGACAAGAAAAAAGCGGCAATAGGTATTAAATTTGATTTTGAATTAAAGATTATTATATGGCGTTTCGTGGTTAAATTGCCGAAAATCAAAAGATCTACTAAGCAAAATGCATAAAATGTAGGTATGTCTATTAAGTTAAATCGTCTCTGAAGCAAATACTTATAAAGTTTGGGTTACTAAGGTATTGAGTTGTAGTTACAAACTATGCCTTCGGGGCAAAACAGATCTTAACATTTGACAGTATCATCATTGTCATCATTATATTATATTCCAAAATTACGAATAGGCTTCTCTCAGTCAACCTGATCGACCGCAATATTTCCCCTCTAAAACCAGTTTTGTCCCGCGATTTTTATCTAACAACTCGTCTAGCCCTCGGGACGAAAGTATTTATTTAATAAAAAAAGGACTTCGGATCACATGCCTGCACCCTATATTATGTAGTATATGATGAGGTGAATTGACATGGTGACTGAAAGTTGCAAGCTGTACAAACGTGAAATTTGAAAAAAAAAATCATTTTTCCCTAGAAGCTTATATTGTAAGGCCTGAAGTACTTATCAAGAATTCAAGACAAATGTAATAAACCCATACTCAATGGGGTTGCGTCGTTTCATTAAAGGGTTCCTAAAGCCCTTCCGGCTCCATCATCATCAGCTTGTTATAATAATATTTCGTTGTCATCTGATTAACATTTTGTCTCAATCGAAAACCTGGAAGTGGCTCAAATTTACTGGCAATATTTGACCAGGACCAACAAACAGAGCAAGCTAAATTAAATTTTGTATTAAATATAACAACAAGCTGAAGGATATTTCAAAGGCCCTATCACTTAATCACTTAACCTATCATATAGACCACCGCGCGCATTATTTGAACATAGATAATATCCGAGGTAAATCTTAACACAAATGTTTGCCAGAACAATATTTTCTCGCGAGCCTATCCTACTCGATGTCGACATCAAATTAAACAGCACAAACCGCTTTCAGAATCCAGATAAAGTTTATGGTCCTTGTAATAAAAGTGTAAGGATAACAGGCCGTAACTTTGATAAAATTAAGTAATACGTTTCATTTGACGATGGTTCATAGAAATGCCTCTCAGCAGTTTTACTTAATAGATAATGTCTTATTTTTTCTGAGAATCTTCTAGAATTGTAACGACGACGTTTCCTTTATTATAATCAGACCATTGCGTGTTATAACCTCTATTTGATTGCATTCGTTTTTCAGAATTCTTATTAAAACGATGGAGTGAATTTCATTAAGGGTTCTTTGATATTCTGGTGTTTATACTCGTATTTGGGAATGTTTATTCAATTATTGATCGATCTTCATGATCTTTGGAACTGACATACTCTTATAACATGACATACACATGTGAACGTTGGGGTAGAAAGGTTCTCGATTGGCGACCAAGTACCAGCAAGCGCAGATTAGGACACCAGTCTAGGTGGTCAGCTGACGACGTAAGCCAAGCTGAAGTAAAAAGTGGTACCCAAAAAGGGTCTAATTAGTAGGTAATTTTGGTAATCCTTAAGGGAGGCCTAGCAATAGATATTTTGTGTCTGAAATAATGCAATAATAATAATGACATCTCCTTTACTAAATCAAGTTATCATTTTGATAAAAAAATAAGTAAAATGGGGGAACGACTGGACTTGAAAGTGCCTTAATGAAAAGTTTCTCGAACGGTTCATATCAAGCTTGCTTTCTACAGGACGTGGGTTTCTACTTGGCCTTTGGCTGTTCACTAATGTCAGATTAGGTTGATATGAAGTAAGAAATGTTTGATATTATTTTGAAATCTTTTCTTTCTTTTATGCTGGTCTGGAAGAAAAGAAAAATGTTGAACTTTTCGCGAATTGTAACAGCCAATTGCGAGAATAGGCAACAATTTGAATCATGTTGATAGTCAATGGCGTAGGGTGTATTATCTGCAACACGAAGACTTAAGTATGTTTAATCAGAACTTTATGAAACTTGAAAGGCAAGTAAATGAGACAAATTAATTGTTTAAGTTCGAACATGAGTGAAATCGTAAAAGGGGTTGCCGAGATATGGAGTAATTTCGGGACTGGGCTAATAAGTGGTAAAAAGTATTAAAAAAACAAATTTCACAAATACTATATTTAACAATATTTGTGTGTATTGCGAGTTTACAGTTCAGGGCAACCAGCAAACTACTACATAGTAATGTATAAACATACTAAACATTTTTTAAATTTTTCTTGATATTTTCCTTGCAAATTAATTAAAAGCTAGTAAAAGGGTAAAAATAAGTTCAAATTAACATATTTTAATATTAAACTATAAGTAAAAATAATTATTTTATAGTTAATTTGAATAAAACTTAAAACAAGCTCGTGCAAGGTGCAACCCTACACAGTAGCGTAATAACAAATTATAGTTCAAGTAGAAACGTGGCTGAGTCATAACACTTTCTACTATTCTAACATATGGCGGGCCAATTAAAACGAATTATAGTTCACACAGGTCGGGCTACTTTGTAGAAGCGATAAGATAGCATACGAGTAGTTAATGTTGAATGCAGAAAGTGACTATGTTGGATTGGGTCCTTATCTTACGTAATAAAAAAATAAAGTTTCTATTTATATATTTTATTTTAAAATGGTAAATAAAGAACACTCAGAAAAAAATTGCTGAAAAATTGCGCGGAGTCATCGTTAAAACGAAATTCCAAACGTGTTTTCTTAAAAAAAGATATGTAAAATTTTCTACGTCTCAAGGCTTCAAGAAAGTCGCGTTTCGAAAACGCGAAAAATCATTACGATTTGAAAAAAATGGGTTTTTCATAATTTTTGTTCTTTTAATTAGTGGCATACTGAGTAGGTATGCTATATGATTGATTAAGGATGTCATTTATAATAGTGGCAATAAACAAATAAAAATATAGGTACATATATATGCATATATACTCAATTGCATAAAAACATTTCCACCTATTCTGCCAGCCATTAAAAATAAACTAGCCACACACACCCGTGCATACAATAAACTCGCCTTTTTAATTTATTCGCGGCGAACACGAATACTTTTATAGTAGTGACATATGACATAATGCCGTGCTGCGAATATTAAAAACACAGAAGAGTAACTGATGTTTTGATCCATTTTGTTTGTTTTACTTTTTGTATGTGCGTCACATATCTAAAGCGTATGGGAATAGGATCAATCAATCAATCAATCAATCAATCAATCAATTCTTTATTTGCATAGTAAGAGTTCACAAGGTCTTATAACTATATACAGTTCTCCTTACTTCATCATCATCAATATCCAAATTTAAGACCGGTGCTCTTGTCGCTGGAGTTTCTTCCATTATTTTCAATCTTCCGCCAACCTCTTGACATCTTGATACGACACTGCTACCACCTTTTGCCTTCTATATCGTGCTGTATCAATTGTCCCAACATATTGCGTAGCCTATTTCCGATGACCTTAAGTGTGTGTCTCTTTTCACCTACTCTTTTTAGGACCTATACTTCGTCCTTTAAATTATTTTTTCTAAGTAATCCAGCACCACATCCCGTCTCCAACCCTTTAGTTTCCTTCTTCGTTAGTGTCATAGTCTCACAGGAATAAGATATGATGGACAAGCTTGACGTGCATGTTATAAACGCGGTAGCTCAGCTGCACGAGCGTAGTCATATTGCGACAAATACGGCAAGTTCAAATCTGCTCACGAGGTAATTTTTTATAATTTATTATTTCTATATTTAGTTTGAATACTTTAATCTTGCATCTTGAATTCTTTAAAACCCTGTCATTAGGCATTTGATATAGCTTGACGTCTGCTATAATAAATGATGACAGCTATTATCCATTTTTATGTCAACCAATGCGGTCTCCCACCAGCCAGCGAACGTTTTAGTGCAATTTTGAAGTGCTACGTCTTTATAGTCTTTAATTTGTGCTGCCATACCGTCGCGTGGTGCATTTGCTTAATAAACTGCGGTAATTTGTAGAAAAATATAGTTTCGTGTGAAATTAAAATTGGATGGAAGACAGTTTGTACCATAAACAAGATTTATGATAATTTTAAAGTAAAAAGACAAAACTGCAGCTATTAATTTGTCTTTTCACATGAAAGCGCTTTAATAGTTTGCTATTTATCTATTTGTCGTCATTATTAAGAGGTTTTATGTGTATTTTTTAATATTTTGCTTTATGAAGGGAGGAAAGCTATATAAGCAGGCAGGTTTTGAAAATGCAAGTTGCTGGACATCGAAACAGAGGAATACCAAAGAAACGTGGAATGTGTAAAGGAGGATATGAGTAGGAAGGGAGTGACGGACAAATTGACTGGAGATAGAGAAGATGGAAGAACCTGACATGCTGTGCCGACCCACATAAAGATGGCAGAAAAAGATTCTTTAGAGAAAAAACAAAATTCTGGACTGAAACTGCTCTTAAAAAAATCAGAACAATTAGTCACATATTTGACACGTAGTACGCGTAGCGGGATTTATAGACAGAGCCTGGGACCCTGAGACCCAAACCCACCTTAGGCGTGATAGCAAGGCAGTCAAAAGCGGTGAAGATGCAAAGAAATAAAAAAAATAAAAAACAGTGGCACTCCGGGAGTGCCGACAGAAGTAAAAACTTGAACATAGTGGTGTCGGTAACAATGTCGTGAGTTCAATGGTTTTTTTCCCAACTTAAAAAAAATCCAACGCGCCTAAAGAAGTCTTCACTTCAAAAAGTGAAGTTCTACTAGCCGAATCGCGTATTAACATGATTAACCTGTATTATCGCCTTAGTATTCCCCTGATCGGATTTCACGATCTGGAAAAGATAAGCAGCTAGAACAGAACCCACACCAGCATGTAAGATATTTTGTTAGCAATATAAATACTACGATAAAATTACACAAACAAATGCATCGCACAACACTCGATAGCGATAAAAAAAACCCTACACGTGTGGTTACAGTCAACATAGTATGGCAATCGGTGTTTTGTGTCGGTTATCGTACGGCACGGGTAGCCTTAATCTTAGAAAGACAAATAAATCAGAGCATTTAGGATTTTCTTTGGGTTAACGGTGATTTGGTAAAGGAAGGACCGAGGAAGCGTTTCAGTTTCGAAATTAGCCAAAAATGCTTCAGGTCAGGTCGCATTATTCAATCAATTTTAACATAAGTTGGCATTTGGTTCCTTGATTTATTTTATTTTTTTAAGTCGATTGTGATTTTTGATTGGGGAAGGGGAGGAATTTTGCGCTCTAAGGACTTAATTCTACACAAGATATTGCAAAAAACACACATAGTGTGGCTCGGGACGTCTTCGTGTGGGCGTTGCGAATCATATTCGTCCTGAGGAAGGCCTCCAGATGAGGTCGAAACATGTCGGTCAGTAGCTGACTTTTCACGTGAAGGAAGACGGTTTGTACCATAAACAAGATTTATGATAATTTTAAAGTAAAAAGACAAAACTGCAGCTATTAATTTGTCTTTTCACATGAAAGCGCTTTAATAGTTTGCTATTTATCTATTTGTCGTCATTATTAAGAGGTTTTATGTGTATTTTTTAATATTTTGCTTTATGAAGGGAGGAAAGCTATATAAGCAGGCAGGTTTTGAAAATGCAAGTTGCTGGACATCGAAACAGAGGAATACCAAAGAAACGTGGAATGTGTAAAGGAGGATATGAGTAGGAAGGGAGTGACGGACAAATTGACTGGAGATAGAGAAGATGGAAGAACCTGACATGCTGTGCCGACCCACATAAAGATGGCAGAAAAAGATTCTTTAGAGAAAAAACAAAATTCTGGACTGAAACTGCTCTTAAAAAAATCAGAACAATTAGTCACATATTTGACACGTAGTACGCGTAGCGGGATTTATAGACAGAGCCTGGGACCCTGAGACCCAAACCCACCTTAGGCGTGATAGCAAGGCAGTCAAAAGCGGTGAAGATGCAAAGAAATAAAAAAAATAAAAAACAGTGGCACTCCGGGAGTGCCGACAGAAGTAAAAACTTGAACATAGTGGTGTCGGTAACAATGTCGTGAGTTCAATGGTTTTTTTCCCAACTTAAAAAAAATCCAACGCGCCTAAAGAAGTCTTCACTTCAAAAAGTGAAGTTCTACTAGCCGAATCGCGTATTAACATGATTAACCTGTATTATCGCCTTAGTATTCCCCTGATCGGATTTCACGATCTGGAAAAGATAAGCAGCTAGAACAGAACCCACACCAGCATGTAAGATATTTTGTTAGCAATATAAATACTACGATAAAATTACACAAACAAATGCATCGCACAACACTCGATAGCGATAAAAAAAACCCTACACGTGTGGTTACAGTCAACATAGTATGGCAATCGGTGTTTTGTGTCGGTTATCGTACGGCACGGGTAGCCTTAATCTTAGAAAGACAAATAAATCAGAGCATTTAGGATTTTCTTTGGGTTAACGGTGATTTGGTAAAGGAAGGACCGAGGAAGCGTTTCAGTTTCGAAATTAGCCAAAAATGCTTCAGGTCAGGTCGCATTATTCAATCAATTTTAACATAAGTTGGCATTTGGTTCCTTGATTTATTTTATTTTTTTAAGTCGATTGTGATTTTTGATTGGGGAAGGGGAGGAATTTTGCGCTCTAAGGACTTAATTCTACACAAGATATTGCAAAAAACACACATAGTGTGGCTCGGGACGTCTTCGTGTGGGCGTTGCGAATCATATTCGTCCTGAGGAAGGCCTCCAGATGAGGTCGAAACATGTCGGTCAGTAGCTGACTTTTCACGTGAATTACCCGTTTATAGCATATTAGGTACTAATGAATTAAAATTATGAACGAGTATCACATATAAGAAGGCTAAGAAAATAGCGGACGAAAGGGACATAGGAAGCACTCCACCGACAAGAGGTCGGATCTTTAATACAAAAATACCACAGACTCGTACTCGATTTTTTGCTAGATTATATTTTCTATTAGTATTATTTATTGTTATTTGTGGAAATATTTTTATCTATGGAAAACAATCCCATATTTGAACGTAATTGTGAAATCCGTATTCGTTTGCTCATTCAAAAAACGCCACGAGTACATTTTAATAATTTAATCGCCAACATTTTGTTTACATTGCCACGGAGTCCTGCCAAACAGCCGGTAGTATATGTTTACTATATTATGTTACAGTAAGTCCGTGCTATCTAACATATGCGAACGAGATATCGCTTGTGCAGTTAGGGGAGAGGGTTTATTAGATAAACGGAAGCGATTTAATCTTATATTGTTTCGTTTGTAAACTTCAATTATAATAAAGTAACTTCAATTATAATAATTTAAATAAAATAAAGTAATATTTAAAAAAAAAACTGACTTTAAATTCTTACCAAATTCATATGAAACCAAGTGGATAGTAAAGCCTTTAAAATAAAAAAGAGAATGATTAAAATTAGTTCACAACTGAACACAAAATCTAGAATTCTAGATAAACAGGTTGTTTATTTTACTAAAATATTTTATGTTAAAAATATAAATTTTGTATTATTATAAAAAATACAAAATTAATTTATATAATATAATATTTTTTCTGATAACCGAATCATTGTTGTCATTAGTTCTTATTTAAGTGATATCTACATACTGTTCAAACATATCTGTAAATTTCACATGTAAACGGTTATTTTAATGTTTTTCAACACAAAAAAAGCAGTGGCACTCCGGGAGTGCCGACACAACTAAAAATTTCGGGTCGCGAGTTCAATGGTTTTTTCCCATCTCAAAAAAATGCCTAACACGCCTAAATAAGTTTTCACTTAAAAAATCTTAATAAAAATCGCTATTTTAAGGTTCAAATTAAAAAATTAACCTCAACGTGGCTTCCGCTTCCGCTTCTCAACAAAACCTGCACACAAACAAGCGCAAGCGCAAGTACATCGCACACGTGGTCGTTTATTAATATACCGCGCGTGTATATTGGAACTGCGTAGCGATACGTCCACGAACGTTCTATTTGTACTTAGAATCACGTCGTGCTTCCTTACGGGATAGAAATGAGTTTTAACAATCAGGTACGTACACTGTAGCCCGAAATACAAGTTTTGAAAACTAATTGATTTAAAAAAAATAAAACTTTGTATGATGTAAAAGTATACATATATTTTTCAATTGTAATAATTCTATAATTTTTGTATTGGTGCAATTAAGAGTTTTTATTTATTCATTCGTTTTATTCATTAATTCATTTATATCAAAGTATAAAAAAAATCTAAATTTTTAATAAAATTTATATTTAATTTAATAAATAAGTAATTTGCACTTAAGTTTTCATTTATTTACTGACCAAACTTAAATAAAGCACGTCTGTCAACTTTGCTCTTTAATTTATTAGAATAAGTAAGTCATGCTTGTAAATACTTGTATACTACGTTATTTATCACAGTAAATAAAACCTAAGTATATATATTTAATTTCAATATTTTTTAAATCTATATGGTCCCACTTCTAAGCAATAACAATTAATACTTTTGATAAATATTACCCTTCTTTTACTGCTTGAACTAGTTGTCCAGTTCATACATATATTTTTATAGAAATTAAAAAATTATATTCTAAATTTGTTGATGTTATAAAGTTAATTGTTTTCAAAACACACTTTTCTCAAAATTATGTATAGGTACTAATTCGTAACTTTACGTAACGTAATAAATAAGATAATAAAATAAAACCTTTTTAATACAAAATACGTATAAACACAAAATATGCAAGCCCAGGGGTTGTAGGCTAAATCTTCCATCATCCCTTTCTTGGGAGGGTGAATTTAGAAGTTAATAAGGATGTAGGTAAGGGTCACGATTTTGCTGAATAAGTAAGGCCTTTACAAACTGTACTATACATAAGTATAGAGGGAAGGCGATTTAAAGATAGTGTGAATGTAGGCAGTGATTCAACAGTGGAATCTATTTATGTTGAGTTCGATTCTGTATTTGATCAACTGGTTAATACTGAAACTAAATAAATCATAGAATAAGAAAAGTAAGTAGAATAGAAAAGTAAAATAGTTGAGACACTGAAATATGTAGTTATATGAACTGTAAATCGAAATAGGATAAGAAATCTAAAGGAAGTCGAGTCATTATTATAGATATTTTGTTAAGCCGAATATAAATAAGCTAAAAAGAATAATAATATATAGGTACATTGAATTTTGGGGATTGCATCTGCAGATAAAGTCCAGGGCCGCCTGGGTGTAAGACCCAAAAATACCTTTTAGTGTGTCTATTAACATGATTCGCGAATTAAGTCCATTCCGTCGATTGGCTTTTACGATCTGCGCGGAAAGAGAAGCAGCTGGTACATCCCAGACCAGCATGAAAGAATATCTTAATGAAAGTTCAAAAGTGCAAAACATGTTTTTAAACACCAACCCATCCATACAAATTGTAGAATTGCTTGCCAAAACTGATCGGAATTCCCACACACAATGGTTCTCGTAAAAATAGTAAACCAAAATAGAACAGGAGACACGACGCGGCGAACATCTATTGACGTCTTCCATTGATTAAGACTTAATACTGCGCAATTGGGTTTAAAAATAAATAAATTACTTACGCAAATTAATGTAGACAACCAAAAATTATAAAATTGTTAACGATGCAGATCAAGTCTTAACTCTCACGTGGTAGACTAAGTCTAAGGCCAGAAGACTCAAAAGGCGCGTTAAGCGTGACGTGGAAAAAGGGAATCAAAGTAGTGATGACTTGTCAGCCTCGTCTGGCATGATTCAGATTGTCGCCCATTTCTTAAATCGGCTATGAAGATTATGTTCAGGTAAAAAGTAGCTTGTACATTCTACATCACTTCTTTTATCTCAGACCAGCACCGAAGAATATAACATATTTTTAACATTAGCATTAAATACATTTAAACCGACATTATGTCGATCTAGTCCGTTGATAAAACTATTTATAGCTTTTCTTTATATTCCTCGTCCGTATGAGCATCGCACGTACGAATACAATAAATCTGACGAGATCCACTAAACAGTGCGTATCTCGGAATTGGAGTCGTGATGTCAATAATAATTAAAGCAATTGAAGGCTCCATCCTCCAATTGATTCTCAAGGATCAATAGGGATCTATTTTGGGATTATTGTTAAGCAGATATCAAGGATCCTCGATTCTCAGTCAGTATATCATCAAAATATCTCAGCATATGCGAAATCAATAGAAGCAACGTCTATGACAGCGTTAAGAAAATTTGTGAACAGAGTGAACCCTGTCGAGAAGGGACAGATGCTACGCTTATTAAAAAGCAGGTATAACTAATTATATCTCAGTCCAACTAAAGTGATTTTGACCCTATTCTAGGATATTTACAATAAACATCAGCACAACTTAATTGTAAGTTTAGTGACGAACAAAATAGTAATAAACGTATTTTTATTTTCTGAAGTTTTAAGTTACACTTGAGGAACTCCTAGATCAAGCATAACATTCAAGATACAAAAAACTATAAAATGTTGCCATAGGTTAAATAAGGCTAGGGTGACCGCTTAGTATCAATTGTACTAAAAGTTACTTTGCCCTCTAAGATTTAAAAAATTTGTTCATCTGATAGATCAAATCATATTATGATCATATCTCTGAGAGTATATATCTCCTATAAAATTTATATGTGCTCCCGAATTCATATTTTATATCCTTTTATCATTGGCAAACTATCTGGCTTCAATTTCCAATAATCGTAAAAAGAGCAGTCAATATTTTAAACTCCAATTCCATACATTACCTGGCATTATTTGAAGTACTAATAAATTCCCCTTAACTCAGGTACACTCGAAACATTGGTTCTAAATTCGATGCATTATCTGCTTTATGGTTTCGCTGGTATGTCTCTATAAATTTCACTTTTGGCACGGAGAACACCGTATCGACGTGCAATCGTGCTTCTACGGCGAGCATCGGCCAATCCTTTACCGAGATAACTAGAAATTGGAAGGAAGAAAAATGTCGGATGTGCGGATTTTCTGCACCCCCACTGGCGGCTTAAGACTAGATTTCTATAACCTAGAAATATTGGACGGAGTAATAAAGTAAATCTGTTTTTGATTCGGTTTGAGTTAAGCTCTGAGGTGAGTTAGCAGTCGTATTAGTAGAGAAAGAAACCGTTTGAGAATTAAATAATTTTGCAATTTTAAATCTTTGTATTATACTTTAAGTATGAAACAAATAGACCATTATTATTTTATAAATTTGAGGAAAAATGTTTTTGATTCAAAATATAATATGCTCAGAGAAAAAAATATAATTACAACAGAGGTTACAAATGCTATGAATATAACATTTCAAAATACACATATCATATAATAACACAAGTGATAAACTAAAGATTTCAGGCTAACTATAGATTAAAGAAAGTATATCTAATGTTATTTAAAACGCACTATTTATCGCTGTATTAGTCACTTCTGGAAATACCCCCATTTCTAAGTTCGTATCATGTATTGAATGCAAATTTATTGAAAGTCAAAGTGCTACTTGGTCACAATCTTCGTAGTTTACCCGGTCACTAGTTTTTATTTACATTAATTATTAGGTTTATGTTTAACTAGTCACCTTTTTAAATTATTTTTATCCTTTTACAATACTTTAAATTAATATCTGACTTTTTAATTTTTTTTAAATAATAGACAATAACAAGATTTTATGAAAAATAAATAGATAATCTAATAGTTTTATTTTTAGTTGATAACATATATTTGTGTAGTAAAAATGTCAAGGCAAAAAAAATCTTACACAAAATATGATAACTTGATAAAACTCTTGAAACATATCCAAGAAAATATCAGTTTCCAAGATTGCCAATAAAGAAAGTGAATATACTAGTACATTTGTCCATCCATAATTGTAGCAATTCAGTGCTTTCTGCGTATTTGGTACTTATATACATAGCCACTTTACACGTGGCTGCTTTCATACCGAGTTCTATTTCAGAGCAATTCACATGCTAAGAGCGAGAGGTAGGATCTAATCTCTCCTTCCACCATTCCTTAAGACATTAGGTTAAATAAGTAATTTTTTGAAGCAACCATTGCGATGTTTGATAAGAAGTCACAGCTAATGACTTTGTTGTAAACGTGAACTACAATGAGTTTAATTTGATAGAAAAATGTCAGCACTGATGGTATTTAAGCTAAAAGAGATAATCGAAGAGTAAACGATGAATTTTTAATACCTTTTGTGATTTTTTTAAATAGTGTGCAAGACGTAACAACAAATTTTCTAATCGATGATCTATCAGATTTCATGACTGTAAATACAAGCAAAACCTAAAAATGATGCTTAACACTTTTGAACAGAAATCAATTACCAAAATACAAACAGCGCGTGAAAAATTAAAAAAATCGGACGATTTGCGACGGGCTTTTAGATCCGCAACATGATATATGTATTACATTTCAATGACATCATTCAGCAACTTATTATTTTAGATAAGAACACAACGCATGGGAATAAAAAAAGCCGACGGTAAATAAAACAGTAATTTTCTCAGTATCGTTGCTAATTCCAGAGCTACGCACTATATTTGTCCTAACGGGGCTAAATGGAGAGCTGCAGCGAGCATCTCCCATGTGCATGGGAACGCCGTAACAAGCATGCTAGATGGTTTATTACTACATGCCCTGGCTGCGGATAGCCGTTAAACACTCGTAAGGGATTTAATTACTAAGATAATGGTCTGACATAATACGGAATAGCTGAGCGTTTCATTACGCCCTGGCCTGTAGTATTGCCACAACGTGGAACGTCATTTGATTCTCGTTTGAGTCGTTCACGGTTAGGCATACCATTATTGTAATCACGACAAATGGATATACACAGAACTCTTAAACAAGAGACTTAGCTGTACTTGTTGTCACGACCAAAACCTACATAGAAACATAATTATAAATACATTACCGTAAGTGCTTTACTGTACGCGAGAACTGGTACACAATTCTTTTCGTACTGAATTAATGGGGCTTATGTCTCGGTGCGTTTCAAGAAAATTCCCCATGAGTCCGCCTTTTAATCTTTAAAGAACTCCGCGCGCGAATTTTTGATCCAAAATAATGGGAACATCAATTTATGTAATAGGCTACTCTTCTAAATCACTTTATATTTACACAGAGGACTATAAATATACAGAAATCCCGGGAAGAGATAAAAAGGGAAACCTTATATTTCAAAATTCAATATCTTCTTATCTTGCGAGATACTGCGAGCAACAAAAGAAATTTTCTAAAAGGGAAGCGAATGCCGGCTGAGAAAAGGGTAAGGGGCCGTAATAAAGAAATCATAGACGTCTTGTAAGTAAATTGTTTGATATGCTGACTGGACGAATGCGGCGAGGCGGCGATGGGGAGCCAAATCGATTCTGCGCAAAGAAATTGTTGCCATCAGCGGAGTGGAGCGCGCTAGTGCAAGCAATTACCTTAATGATGGTATTACAGAAAAGGGCATAAGATAGCATTATTACTGATGATTCATCATTTGGACCGAACGTATTGAGATAGCCTCATTGGGTTTTGGTTGGGCTAGCCAACATTAAAATAACTGTTTCTATCTGCCATGGAAACAAAACGAATTTAATTTGGTTCGAGTGCAAAAAGGTAAGGGATGCAAACGTCCAAATTAACGGGAAGGTTGTATTCACAATCGAATTATTCCTCTTAGGAGAGTTTCTCATTAAACTTGGAATTAGTTACTTGATTCTTGGGGCCTCCAAACAGATGGCCATGACTGTCTTTGTATTCGAGTTAATTCGAACTTTTGGATGTTAACATCAAAGGTATTAAGTTTAGTGCGCCCGACTCGAAAGGCCTCTTTCTTTCATTTCCTCAGGATGTCAGAACTTTTCTTATTCCGAAAGCTGGTTCGGGAAATGAGGGACATTACAGAGTCAATAGACTCCGGCATAAACCGAACGGAACAGTCAATAAGACCTCGCTTTTGAGCTTTCCCGTTTAAGCTAACTTGAGGGTAACGGCGCTCCGGGAATTCGGGAGCACACATTTTATGAACTATTTGCAGCGATGGCGTCAGCGTGATCGATGCGTATCGCTGAGCTGTCATCGATTCGGATCAGGAAACAGAGGCGTGCTGAATTTAGATAAACTAATATGGCAATACAGTCGCTAGGTATTCAAAGCGATTCTATCAAAACTTTTGCAACTGCAAAACTTCTATCAAAAGTTCCGAGTCCCTCGGAGTGCCACCGGTCTTGTTCTAGAATTTCTACTTAAACGTTTTGAAATGCATTGCTCGCGGCATGTGCCAGTGAACCGATGTCAGATGTCACCAGATGCTGCCAATCAATAAGTCCATCCAAAACGGACGCAGATGCGAATCGCGACATAAACCCACCGATACTTGTCCAAATTGAACTTTTATTTTCACCCAACAAAGTGGTCTTGTTTCCAACGCTGTAAATGTTAAATTTATCGCTCGAATACGCTTAAAACTACGTACGTGCGGTAATAATGCCCGCTTTCAACGTGTATGGATCCCATGTGCGTTTTTAGTTCATTTACTATTAATAGGAGATCTTTTATAGCGATTGAGGCAGCTGATAACAAATTAGTTGCATGCGGACGATTTGCTCTCACATTTAAATGGCTCTGTGACGTGTCAAGTTTAAAATAACAATAAAGATAAATGAGTATCAAGACTTAATCAGATTCAATCTAGGAACACTGTTTTACTGGCTAGCTCCTTATATTTAATCTTTAATTATATGTAAAGATTACATACAATGAGCTAGGTACCTATTCTATTCTTGCAATACTGGTGTCTGGTTTTACAAGCTGCCTAAAAGCATCTCGCATATCTTGACGACTGCCATACAATAATGACTACCTGGACCAACGACTTGACGTGCTTTCCGAAGTACGGAGGAGCTAGAGATTTTTTTATGTCACTTGTGGTCCAATCAAAGTGCAGACCATGCCCGGTGACGCTAAACTTACGAAAGCGCTAGTAATGCGTACCGAGATCCCTATGAGTCAATAAACTTAAAAACAATATATAAAATAAAACATATGCTAAGCAGATTTAGAAGACAATCCACTAAAATGCTAACTTATATATTAAATTTATTTGAAGACTAAGGCACTGGCTGTTTAACAACTAATTTCAAATGCAACGCACAAGTCTAATCCTCTTATACACTGGTACATCCCCTTAGGATATTCAGCACGTAGGAAGTGGAATGCATCCAAAGACTGGACGGTAATGTTTGTACGGCGAACGTCCCAGCCAATCCCCGGAGAGTCAGTAACGGCAAATATTGGCACTGTATTAGGGAGTAACGAGTCACTTTTGAACCAGCGCCGAAGCTTTCGTTTACCTACATTTTTTCTCTCTTTTTACCACCCAAACGTATCCCTATCTTGTACACCTCCGTTCCTAATTGTTGACATAACTGTAGCTCCCGTAGCATGTCTGGAAAAACAACTTTACGACACGATATTTACATTTGAATACCGTGTATAAATTCTCGAAGCCGGGTGGTCTATTTGCAAATTTATCTTTCATCTAAAAGGGAACCACTAAAAAAACGTTTTAATGAACGATCGTCGATGCAATATTTTGCTCGACTTTCTTCATAAATCGCAAATATCTCATCTACATATCTCATGAGTTTCATTTTAAATACATTTGTTGTGGAAGTTTGGAGACATCCAATTATTGTTCGACAATTAGCAAAGCCAAATGAAAAGGAATATTGGAAGGTAAATATTTAATTGCAGTTCTCATTATACCTAGCTATCATAAAATTGAAGTCTGAGACGTCAATTAAAGCGAAAATTTGAAGTTCTTGGCTCTCGAAGTGTATAATTAAGTCAGGAGCTCGGATATTATTGAAAATCGGTATGATATTGCTTCGAGACTTATTTTAAATTACATTGAAAGATTAATTATTGAAAACTGAATTAAAATAAACTGAACTGTCTTTTATCATACGTAATAATATTGCATAAACATATGATTTGATAATACTAAATTGTCGAAAATATTTTTTGTTAAACATGACTTCCTTGTAATGTCGGAAATTAATTTATAGACATGGTTTTATATGAAAATAGATGTAATAATAATTGTATGATACGATTAAGTTACTAAATAAGGCAACTGGTAACAAGAAAAACGCAATCAAAAGTCAATTATTCAACGATTTAAATGTGTCCAGCTACTTAAACATTAATATAAATAATTTGAAGGAAGTGAAACTATTGTGCGCGAACAAACTAAAAATATCAGGTAATTAAACATAATTTCATACATTTTACTAAACAACTTTTTCACAGTGTATTTGTCAAAATATGTGAACTAATATTCTTTTAGGTCAGTAAAAAGAAAAAAAATCGTAAAATCAAAATTCAAAATATCTTTATTATCATAGGATATTTATAATATCTCTTAATAATAGTCACTTTGTTTTGTTTTGCACAAATGTTGACGTCAAATCGTTACTTAAAGCTAAGTTTACGCCGCTTCCTAGGCGCAAGTGCAGAAGAAGCGGCAACAAACTGCACTGCACGTTTTCTCCAAAGACGTCAACTAACAAACTAAAAACTTAAAATTAGTTATATAGATGGACAGAGATTACATTGTTTATTATGTCATAATTAAATTGAATTATAAGAATTACGAAATTTAAAATAATGTCAATTTGTAAATTTAGTATGTACCAATGTACCTAAATTATGACATGTCTAAGTATACAAACCTTTAAGAGGGACCCGCGCCAAGCTCAAGCCAGACCTTTTTGTCTTTAAGATAGTCATCGGTCCTATAATAAGCCTTCTCACAAAGTACTTTCTTTATATACGCTTTGAATTTTCTGTCTGGCATATCAAGGACCGATTCTGACAATTTATTATAAAAAAGTATACACTTCCCCATAAAAGACTTACTGACTGTATTCAGCCTGTAATACGGGCTAACTAAGTCATTCTTATTACGTAAATTTCTATCTGTAAAATCACTTACTTTATTGAACATGGAAATATTTTTCCTTACATACAGTAAGTAGTTATTATTGTGATCCATGGATCACATGGTTCAGTTCATGAACTGAACCTGATTTTAAATTATTTTGAGACATATGTCTTTTTAGGGTTCCGTACCCAAAGGGTGCAAACGGGACCCTATTACTGAGACTCCGCTGTCTGTCCGTCTGTCCTACTGTCCATCTGTCCGTCTGTCCATCTGTCCGTCTGTCACAGGGCTCTATCTCTTGAAACGTAATAGCTAGACACTTGAAATTTTTACCGATTATGTATTACTGTGGCCGCTATAACAACAAATACTACAAATAAAAAAAAGTTAAAAATTAAAGGGGGTCGCCATACAAAAAACGTGTTATTTCAGCGTTTTTAACTAGATCTTTATAATCGCATTAACTAGATACTTGATATTTTCACAGATTATATATTACTATGGCCGCTATAGCATAAAACACTAAAAATAAAAAAGTTAAAAATTAATGAGGGTCGTCATAAAAAACGTGTTTTTTAGCGTTTTAAAATAATGTACGGAGGTACGGAACCCTTAATGTACGAGTCCGCCTCGCACTTGCCCGTTTATTTACCATCATTTTTACTTCGAATGTAAACTCATGGTCATCGTTCTATAGTAAATCAGAGAGATCCAACAACTTTTGAAAGTTATCTGAAACAAGTTATCAAAAAGAGTAGCCCCATGCCTTTTTTGGCCTGCCTCGAGGCAAAAACACCCGTCTTCGAGGCAATCCACTCAATGTACTGTAAGTTCAAGGTCATACAATTGTATTTATATCGGCTTCCTGGTGCTGACTGGGTCCTCAATTTAATTTTAATTCTTACGACCTAGTTGTTAAGAATCAAATTGTATTGTATAATTAGCAACGCTTGTTTTTTGTTGTTTTACAGAGACCCTATGGTTAATTGGAGGAAAATAAGAATTTGTAGTGCATTGAAATTTTTACTGAGATTTATTTTTTTGCTTATATTCCATACTCACTTAATTGTACGAGTATCTATAATTTTATTCCAAAATGAAATTTTAACATATTTTAAAATAAAACCGCTTTTAGCGTTAGTACGTTTATCTGCTGTCTATTTTTTGACCCTTTTAAAGTAAGTCCGTGCGTCTATCTGCTAAAAATTTTTTGAAAGTGAAGATTTGTAATTGTTAAATAGAATTTTCAATTTCATCATTATATAAAATACACCACTGATGTATGATGTATCTCACTCATATACTAGTCCTTTTTTTAAATAAAATACGATCGTAGGTACTATATCTAATAAAATATAGATTTGACCTTAAAATTACAAACTGGACTCTAAAACGAAAAGCCAATATCAAGTTCGTAAAAAAACGTGGTCTATGACATCATGCGGAAAAGAAAAGAGGTAAAAATAAATAAAATCGCAAAGGTCAAGATAGAAGAAATTCAAGAACAGGCTACACTAATCTATAATATAAAAACTGGAATGACATCACTACGGCTTGGTACTTAAAAGATCATTTAAGAGCAAAGTGCATTGAACGATGTTTATCTGCAAGTTTTTCTTGTATTTTTTTAACTGATGATAATAATACCTACATACAGAGGTGGGCGTGCAGTGAATCTATCGCAATATAAAGGATTTTTGATCTCAAATATAGATTATATGAAAAATCGTAGATTTAACGAATATCACTATTAAAAAGGTCTACTCATGGATTTTTTAGATCCTATGATAAACTATATCAGGTGGATGGACACACAGAACTGAAATATAAACAGAAATCATCAGAAATATTTTTCTAAGGCCATAAAGAAATAGAATATAACCTAATATACTCGATGGTGGTATAAACCAATTCTTTCCACGTTTAAAATTATTTGATGATACAGAAGCTATAATTGTAAAGCAAATTATTTGCAATTGAAACGGGGTTTTGTAGGTAAATGTGAGCAAAAATCTATTAAACAGGCATCGATATAATAAGACGTTACGAATCAACAAACACACATTCTCTTTTACTTGTCACCAGATTGTGAACGGTGACTTTAATGTTTATTTAATATCGGTTGATTAACTTCACATTATATTCACTGCAATAGTAATAAACCTGTCAGCAAAAACTTCAAGGCTTGGACAAGTTAATTTTGATCCAGATGATATAGCTTCAGACTAGATTTTAAACGTACTGGATCTTAAAATAATTCACATAGTCAATGTTTTGCAAGTAAATGCACTGTTATTTGTAAAACCTGTTCGAGTTGACTTCCTAGAAATTTTATCAGTACATGATCTTTAAACAGTGGAGCGAGCTATCGAATTTGGAATAAATGATGGTTAATTTCTATAATTTTCTGGTCATGGAAAAAGAACAAAGTGGTAATTATAAGATGGCAACAAATACTCAAAAGGAAGGATAGCCATTTCCGGCCATTGTGATCTGAACAATAAGCAGAGTATTTTAAATTTGATCTCTATTTTTTCTGTTACTAAGCACAATTTTCCTCCCTCATATAATTTAATAGGCTAAGTTTACAATAATTCCTAACTGGACATAATGTGCATTTACATGGAACATTAGATTTGTAATAATTTCAATCATTGGTTCAATCTGAATAGAATAGACAATAATGATTCTAAATTTCATATTTCTCGATATCACCTGTCGGCATTATTTTTAATAAAAAAAATCTATTTCATCATCATAATGTACAAATTTAGCTAAGGTCTTGATTAGTTAAATTAATAAATCAACAATACCAACAAAATAAGTGATGGTTTTATTCAACATGTTTTTTTTATTCTAACTTTTTACTATTTATGACTAAGTACTATTTGAATTTAAAATACCATTGTCCATGATCTGGACATCTAACGTTAAACCTAACAGTTCGATGCTTAACATTTTGATGCAATCCGAAGACGTCATTTCGTATTTATTACTAAAGATTAGACTATTGTTAACTGAGAAATGCCAAGGTTCACGATGTGGTTGGGCAACAGACATACTCACAATCAGAATACAATCATAGTAGAAGGTGAGGGGCAACGTAGATCAAGTTCAGTTAAAAAATAACCACTGGCTCAACATATAATAACAATTAGACCACCACCCAAGGTAAAGATATTCTAATAAAAAATAATTATAGGTCTTACTTTCAATTGCGCAATGATTTAAAGTAATAAAGATTTATTAACTTGATATTAACAAAAAATACGTGGATCTGAAAGTACTCGTAAACTAAACTAATTTATATGTTTGACAAAAAATAAAAAATAAATTGGATTCAAAATAAATTTGACTCGCAAATACAAACATCATTAAAATGAAATTTGAGTAATGATTATTAAATTGCTAGCCCTAATTACATTTAAGATAATTTGAACTATTAAACTAACGACTTTGATAATAGGGTATATTCATGTTATTTTTTTATTTTTTTAAACGATTCTATAAGTTATTATATAACCGGAAAAAAATATAACACTTACAGAATATTATTAAATAAGCTTAAAAAAATAATTAAAATTACTATTATTTTCGGACGACTATAAACGCGGTGCCATTTTGCGCTTTTTTCTGTGACGTCACCGTGCATTGTCAATGTCATAGATACACTTATATGTCAGTGTCAGTCAAGTGAAAATTACAAATTCAAAATATTATCAACAAAACTTGGCAAAATCATCGTTTTGGCTAAACGATGGAGCCATAACCCAAAAAAAGAAAGAAAGAACGAAGTTTTGGATTCACAGTTTTATTTTATAAGTAATACTATCTAATTTGTGATTATAAGTGAGTGATTAAAGCTTTTAATATCAATTCATTACAAATGGAAGGGCGCACAAAATCTTATTATAAATATTGTATGGTTCCTATGTGCAAAAATAACATCGTAACTGCACCTGACAAAATATATTTTCATATGCCCAAAGATGCAAATGTAAGGAATCATTCCGCGTATTAGGGTTCGCTGTTTTACAAAACCGAGCTGTAATGCCAAACAGCTAGAGGTTTAGTAAATTAGCGGATTATACCATTCAACTGCAACTGTACATATCTATTGTGAACAAAAAATACATATTGTGAGCAAAATGAGTAGTGTCATCCTTTGCAAAACTACACAGTAGTATTGTAAGTACCTACTTCAATTATTTATAATTTAATAGGTAGTAGACTAGCTGCCTGCTACTATAAGCTATAAGATAATGTACTACCTACCGTAATTAATTAAACAAATTTATATTATTTAAGAAAAAAAATACCCAAAATTCTCCAAAAGATTTATTTTTTTTCTCTAAAATTTCCCATTTTTACCCAGAATTGCGAAAAAAATACCCAATCTGGTAACACTGCAAATTACAAATGACTTATTGACAGTGACAGATAGTCTTCTTCTTTTTAATTTGTGATTGACAGCACAGACTATTTAGAAAATTAAGTTTGACAGTGTTTCGTGACGTCACGTGGCGTTTCGGAAATTTGCGAGGGAATTTTAAAAATACAGCTTTTAAATAATTAATTTCTCAATGGAAACACGTTAAATTGAAAAGATATATATATGGGTATTTTTCTTTAGCAATGAAGTATACACATCATTTTTTTTGTTCGTTTCTGAATCACATGCATATTGTCTATTCTAGACACAGTAGCAGAACCGATCACGTGTGAATAATATTATAATATAATTAATCAGGAGAAGCAGACACATGTTGAATCAGATGGATGAAACTCGTCCTAGATTCGACCTGCGTGGCGTATTGGTTAAAAAGCTACTTCGCCACTATGGAAGTTCTGTGTTTGATCCCCATCCCTAGCAAGGGCAAGATGGAAAATAGTATTTTTCAAACTGTCCTGAGACTTGGGTATTTTTCAGTATATATTACAAAATATAGTATCGTTGAGTTAGTAGGTATCCTATTATATAAGTTTTTACTTACTTTTGGGATAGCTC
This sequence comes from Acrobasis repandana, assembly GCA_963576875.1. NCBI lineage: Eukaryota > Metazoa > Arthropoda > Insecta > Lepidoptera > Pyralidae > Acrobasis > Acrobasis repandana. The sequence goes on along the minus strand of OY756231.1, from coordinate 1,617,944 downwards.
AATTAATGTGACTTGTCTCTATTTATTTATTAATTACAAATAAATCAATAAACAATCATGATTCTTAACACAGTTTAAAACTCAAAATAATAAAATTTCTGCCAAATTATAATCGAAAATATTTTACTGGTTTGGTTGTTTTACTATAAAAAAAAAAAAAAAAAAACCAGTAAATATTATGGTAAAAAAAATTTTAATACTTAAATAACTTAATCTTAATTAACTTAAACGAAATAAAAGAATATACTTGTGAAACACCTTTTCAAATGCATTCTGATCAAGGCAGAGTACCCAGAATACTGGCAGCGTAACCTAGCCAAACAGTTAGACTTATTAATTTTGAAAAGAAGCTGACAGCTCTGACGTCTTCTGTTGCCTTGATCAGACGCGCAGAAAATGAAAATAATATTTCCAAAATTTCAATATTCGTTTAACTGTGGCAAATATTACGAGTTGTTTTTAGCTTGCCTTTTGAGATGTTCACCTTTGTAACTTTAAAGCTACCTAGGCACAACTTTTTATGAAAGTCAAACAGAAATATGAGTAAGTCCCGAGGGGTAAAAAACTTAATTTCAAGCATTCTGAGGCTCATATTATACCAACTTTGAGTCTGATGTTAAGAGTGAGTGAACTACAATGCGGCATACTTCATTTTCAACGGAAAACTTCTGCAAAGTTGGTCTTTTGAGAGCCTTTCATGCCAGCGGTTGATACCGCTGAAGTTGTCCAATTGATTCCTTTGCCGATTTCAAATATATCAGAAATGTCACATGCAGAATATGAAAATGAAATGACTATTGTATTCTTTATATTCTGTATTATCTGTTAGCCGCAAAACATATAGAAAATATTTTAAACATAACGTTTTAACGACAATCATAGTATTGTAGTATTAGCCTATGTATTCAATATCAACATTTTGAACATGGAAATTTGAGTAATACGGTTTTGCTATTTTCTGTTCTTCAACAATAGTTATGCTATTTAGAAAAGTAGATCATTTTGGAACATTATCATCATCATTATTTCTTTATATTTATAATACTACAATCATTATTTCAAATTATTTTCTAGTTTTCTTCAACCGTAACAAATTTTTCGCTATCGATAAATCACAAGATTAAAAATATTAATTTGCGATTAAAAGCTGCAAAATACGAGTCATGATTTCCGAGTTTTAACTTGATAACTTGGATAGCATCGCTTGACTTAAATAAAAAGCTCTTAAGAAAATGAATTAAGATTTACAATGTATATAATACGGCTTGGAATGCTAAAGGGGAATATTTGATAAAATTTCACGCGGAGCGTATAGACTACGTAAAATATTGGAATCGTCACGGTTAACTGTAAATAGTAATAAAAAAAACAATGCTTCCTGTTATCAGTAGCCATAACTTAGTTGTGTATAAAATCAATACAAATGGTGCTTTCAATGTCAATATATGTATGTATTTCGCGTTCAAATTCAATTAGTTAGATGTATTAGGTCAAAGGACACTAAGTCATGCATAGAAAATCAACACGATTTTACAACTTTACACAGAAAAACCAAAAATTTCAGTTTGACAAAAATTTTAGGTACGACGGGTCCATTTTTTTTGTAAGTCTACATCGGAGGGGAAAATCGGGGCGGGTGATTAATTTTGTTGGCATTTAAAGGATTTACTGTTCGTTCCTAAACTCACGCTAGTGGCATTGTAAATCATCCAAATACCTTAGTGTTGCCATTTCGCCTTTTTTCCTTCATGTAAATTCAGGAACGCCGCACGCGAGAGGGAAAAGAATTTTGTTGCAAACACAATTTAGTACAATGACGTTGAAAGCAACTTAATTACTTCTAAAGGTTCAACAAAGTGCACAAAAAAAGTTCAAAGAAAGGATTTTTTCCAAGCCAATAAGTGACTAATTGTATAAAAGAAACCTGTCCACAAGTTAATCGAATAACACGATTACCGGAGTCGCGAGTGAATATCAAGGGAGAAACTTCCTGGAGCAAGAAAAGTTAGAAGGCAAAGTGGTTTTGGTGTCACGACACGATATCCGTACGACACGACTTGCGGACGTGACGTTGTAAATGTTCATCCAATTATAGACGTTGAAGCCAAGTAAATTAAAATTAGATGTCTTGTTCTGTTAGCTACTGAGTTTATTATTACAGGAGCTGTGTTCAACTGCTTTGGACGCCATTCTCTTGTAGAATCAGTACCTTCTTGTCTTGTTCATCATATTAAGGTTCTTTAGACTATCTGATAGCTCATAATTGAAATTCACAAATGAGGCATATAAACATTTACCTTCTTTGTTATGTGGTCTAATAGCTATGTTGCATTAGGGAAAGCCTGTAAAAACGAGCGGTATTGGAAATAAATAAAATAAAATAATTAATCATAAATAAATGCATGCATTTTAACTAAAAATAGATTGCTAATTAAGGATTTGTATTCACTGAATTACCATTTATAATTACGTTAAACAAGTTACACACCACAATACGGAACATTTATATCGTTTAAAGACCATGTTCTATGTCCAGCTGTCTTATTTGGAGTCTTGTTGGTAGAAACATTATTTGGAATACTAAATGACTCATTTGGAATATCAAATGATTCTGTTCCGTGAGAAAATACATAAACATCTACAATATTTGAATAATCAAATATTATTGATTTAAGACCTAAATCTTACTTTTAAACATCATTAAACTCTTCACAAATATCATCTATCACGTACCCTTGATTCAAAGGCGTAGTATTTTTTAGCTCAGGTACCGAGAGTTCTTATGAAAGCACATGAACTCTTTGTGTAGAACCGGTTGGATTGAACGAAATAAAAGCAAGCTTAAAGGTCATTGTCGATAATGCACGCTCGGGTAAGTTCGTTTAGATTTTAAAATCTGAAATACGAGTCGAAATGGTCCGGTATTAGTGATATTGGCTCTATTGAAAGCATTTGAGAGTAGTTGCCAAGCAAATATTGCTTTGGATGTCATAACATAACCGATATTGCAAGATACTATTCGTGTCCTAGTATAATAGTCGTAATTTAAAATGATTGTGATATATTTAAATCTTTCGTTTTTACAACAATAGCTATTAAAAGTTGGTTGTTTTACATAATTACTGACAAATAAGGAAAATAAAAACGATTAAGTTATTATTGTTATTATAACACTACAACTATTTTATATAGAAAATTGCTTTTAAAATTTCATCAGGCTAGAATATTGCGCTGTAAATCATTAAATCCGCAGACATATAGGACATGCAGCTAACACTCATGCCATAAAATCGGGGCTTCGAGATGAAAAAGCTGAAGCGAGGCGACAGCATGAACAAAAGAGAAATTTATTTTTCGAAAGCTACCAGGATCGAATGTCGTCCTTTTTAAAAGCCAGTCGTAAATTTTATCGTTTTTAGTGTTCCGTATAGAAACGAGAAAATGAAATGATGCAATACAGGCTACCGTAAACTCCTAACGCAGTAAACAGACGGCGTTTGAATGAAATACCTAATGAACTGTAAACTACTCATTCTCTTTAACTATTTTCAATCTTAGTACTTTAAACAGTAAATATTTTATTACTTCTCAAGAACAAGCGAAGTTAAGAAAAAACCCACGATTTGACCAACGAGTATTGCAAGGAACGATTCAACTGTGATAATATTGCTTATATGCCTTTGGCTTCCATTACATTCCAATCAAAGTTCTACAATAAAGTTACCACGACTAAAAACACCTAATCAAGCCTGCTGAGGCTAAGGGGTGGAAGTTGGTAAACTTTCCTGAGATCCAATCAGCATACACAAATCGCTAAGTGGAAGGTTGGGGAGGAATGAGATTATTTAAGATACATGAGCAAACATCAGACGGAGTTTGGGCTCGCTCGTCTGTTAAATGGATTCCCGCTTTATTATGTTTTTCAAGATACGAACTAATAATGCATGATGAAAGATCCGGAGTAATTTATCACGATTTTTGTTAGATTGAACTACTGATTGATGATAATGCTCTACATAGAAATAAAAGAGTTATAGTAATAGTTTTTGGAAATATTTTTCATCAAGGAAAAGATCGCAAGGATACAAATAGAGAAGTAAAAACAAAAAGGTTTAAAATAGATGACTTTAATAACATTAGCGTTACAGCTGTTGTTTGCAACATTCATCTTAAATCAGAGAGCAAACAAAACCTTATGCGGAAAATTCAAGTGAAAGATATATGGTTTATTTTTGTTGTTCGGCGATGGAAGTTGGTCGTTGCGATTTTCGTTCTGCGTCAACGTGGCTTGGCCAAATTTATTGCTATTTGCAGTTCGGACTTTCTGTTTTCACATGTCACGGTTTACGTTTCGCAAGTTTTCAACCGGGTGAATCCCTGATACTTACTAATAATACATCTCATGAGATACTTAACAGTGTGTACTGAGAAATTATCATCACTTTGTAAAATGAAAAAAAAAAATTAGGGAAGTCAAATGCTCCGTAAACATCACACTTTTTTAACAAACATTTCTCAAAATTCTCACTCAAAACTCGGACATGTTGAATTACTTAATAAGCGAGAATCCACAAATTTTTAGTGTAAATACACTTTTGGTGCGATGTTTATACGCAGAGGTAATTTTCTTGAGCAACTCACCGGTGTAGTGTATAATGGTACCATTAAAACGCCACCCACAAGTGTGGAGCATATTACATTTACCGACATAGGTTCGTATTTTACAATCAAATGTTGATTTGCGTCGAGCTGCCAACACTACATTAGGGTACATAAATTTGCTTACCTAAACGATAAACTTACGCGAGGAAAGCCTCGAAATTGTTTCTGAAAGGTAACTAGCAGCATTCAATGTTAATTTATCACCCTAAATATATAAATATTTGTTATTTTAGGTCAGAGCTCAAAAGTTACATTGTATCAATTTCAACTTTTAATCCCGACGGGACTCAATCAAAACTCGAAGTAGGAATGTAATGAGAATTCTCGAAATTCCTAAACAAAGCCTTTCGTGAGTAACAGTTGTAAGAAAATCAACATTATAGTAGACAAACACGAAAGAAAAGTTGGCGATGGCTCGTTACAAAGAACCTTTTCTTTCTAGGAAGTGCTTAAACTAAATTAAAAGCAAGTCAAGCGAGTTTTTCAGTTTCAAACGTGTAATCTGACAATCGCTTTGGAGAACGGACAATTATTTGTGTAATAAAGGCAGACGGAGGCGTTGTGAGACCTTGATTAAAAAGAACAGTTGGCATACTCAGTCAGCAACAGCACAGTATACATGTCGAACAAAAAATCTAACAAAAAGTAAGTCGAGCGAGCCCGCACTCCGGCCGTTCAGATTATAATGATCCGAAACTCCGCCCTAAGTTAACTTTGTTTTTTATTTCTACACCCATTCCAAGTTCCTGTTCTGTTACCTTTTGCTTTAGAAATATTGATTTCTCAATCGTAGTCATTAATGAGTATAATGAAACCTATTAAGTTTTTTCGCACATCATTGTCGTGAGGCTTGGCTGAAATAGTGATAATTGCATCTATTGTGCTAACTATTTAAATGTAACTGATGATAGGTACAGTAATTATTTCCTTATGCCTTTATGATGGAAAATCACGAAATTGTTGGCTAATATTTTTCCGAACGACAGTAAGTCATGATATTGACTGAACTTTAATTCGGTGTCATTTACGGCGATGACATTTTGATTGTAACAAATATGGCCCAGATCCGATCTTGATGCGTTTTGAATTGTTAAATGCTGGTTTAATTAATCCTCAAACGTAATAAAACAAGTTTGTGAACTTAAATTGTCGGCGATTGTGGCGATGTCATAATTACAAATTTGAAACAAATAAACTGCACAAAATGTACCTATAATAGGAATTACGAAGATTTTCCGTGAGGATAAATTTTAGTCGTCAAAATGGCGCGAATGACCTAAGATTATCATTTCCTAGTAGTGAGAGCGTGTCACTACACTGTACGACTGTACACATACGAGAAAGGCCACTCACACTAGCGAGATGACTAAAAATATTACGGTTGACATTGAAATGTTAATGCACTCTGGCATCGCATTTTACGGATATTCGCTTGAGGGCAATAAAATTATTTTTTTTCTTTATCGATTGTTTTCGCTTGGTTTCATTTGACGTTATCGTTTGTTTATGATCTAACACGTAAAGTGATAGCTCGTGTTGTTGCACGTTCGATGGATGCGTCACAACCACGCAGTCTGTCGTCTAAAGATTATTAGGTACTACTCGTGTACATCGTTATTTAGTAAAGTAATTTCTAGATCTATGTTTTCTTGTCACCCGTGTTTCTATTAAGATATAAGCTTTAGGAATTTTGTCAGTTTCAATTTTATGATGTGACTAGCTTTTGCCCGCGGCTTCGCTCGCGTCCTTTCTTAGCGGATGCCTACGTCATAACATCTACCTGCATGCCAAATTTCAGCCCGATCCGTCCAGTGGTTTGGGCTGTGCGTTGATAGATCACTATATCAGTCAGTCAGTCAGTCAACTTTGAGTTGTATATGTTTATTTAGATTAGATATAAAATATAAATAAAGTTAAAATTTAAAAAAACGAAAAATTATCTATTACACTTTATGAAATGGAAAAAGTGTGCTTAGCTGGAAGACTCATAGCTGCTCGAAATAAAATTAATTAATCAGGCAAGTTTTATTAGAATTTAAGTACCATAATTATTGCGTTATTTTATCTTAGCAAATGTTTGACCGCTTTTAGATATTTGTATGTATTTAAAGAAACTTATTCATTAGAAAATAAAATTCACAAGTTTTAATTTAGGTAACTAAATCTCTGACGTCAGTTTGTGGGATTTTGCATGTTTAGGTCAAATGGGTAATACCTACGTGATTGGAAGCAGTAATTGTATTGCACAATATTTGCAGATGTTATTTTTTAAATGTCACTTACGTCTAAGACTTTGAAGGGCAAACGAGTAATTAATAAGCTACTAATAGATAAATTCACTGTTTTTTGTAAACTTTGTTCTTGATTTACATGGACTTGTTTAAATATTTGTTTTAAGTCTCAATAAGGTAGTCATTCTACTCCCAGTTTTTCACAAATATGTTAACAAACTACCTATATAAAAGAGTAGTTTTAAAAATAATCTTCACCTCAGACAGCCTTACCAAACTGTAGTTTAATTTTTAAAAAATCACTATCTCTACAATTTACAAATTTTGTAAATCTTAAATCTTATTTGCTGCATGTGCATGGTTTTGACTAGATACCTATGTTTTTAAAAATGTTTAAATAATATTTTTATTTTTGCTATCAATGATCGCTAAATAATTAAAATTGTTCGTAATATAATTCATAATTTTGATTTTTTGTATTTTATTTTGTTTCACGTTTAAATTATATAGTCTTTACAATAAATTTTAAAAATAAATGCGTCAGCATTTTGCTGATCAACATGTTTATATCACTCTAGATATTTTTGCCATAGATTGTAGGAATTTGTAATACGCACTTTTCAATGATATTATTGTAGACATGTTTACAAAAAACGTTATATCTTTCGTTCTTCATGATATAACTGATTGCAATGTCTGTTTTCATTTTTACGTCGTTAACATGTTGTATTTTTTTATTTATTACTGTTTATATTTATTTTGATTTACATATATCTTGATGATAAATTTTTACTTGAACTTTGTTCTGAGATCTTTTTAATTCTTTTAATTGTTTTTTAATTTTGTCTTGTTTTAAATTGATATACCTAATATAATTTTTACGACTTAAATTTTAAAATTTAGATCTTTATGATTTTTATTTAGATCTTTATGATTTTTATTTAGATCTTTATGATTTTTATTTAGATCTTTATGATTTTTATTTAGATCCTTTTACTCAATATTTTTTTATCTCTTTCGATTACTTTTGCTTGTATTGGTTTAAATTTTCGCACAGTTTTGTTCTTCTATAGTCAACTAGGTATTTTAGTGAGATTTTATTTTTTCTTGAAAATGTTATTCACAAAAAAAAATATTTTTACTAAGTACCTGTATGTACCTACTTTTAGAGGATTTAAATTCACACCAAGACTTTTTAAGATTTTTAATTTTAAGTTTCCTACCTAATTTTTTTTTACTTCCTTACTTCGACTTACCTGTGTTGCATCCGTATATGGGGTAGAAGAGTTTTTGTCCACGAGTTGGGAACCGAACACCGGCACTCCGCTCGATGTCGGCGTCAGTGATCTCACATCCGTCACTTGTTGGGGCACCATTTTCATTTATCCAATTTAAAAAATATATAAAAAAACCCCAAGTAACTTAACACAAAAAAACACAGTTCACGTATATTGCACTTAATTAACACTTAATAATAATTTGTTCAAGTTCAAAAAAGTTTTCTCAATTTATAACAGTCCGAACGGTTCAAGGAGCCGCTTGTTCCTGTACCGGAGCCTCTCGGCGGATGATGCACCGGAGACCTCCCAGTATCTGGACACTATCCTCAGGGTTTTCTCTTCTAGAACGAGATATCTGCCGCTTTCTTCTTCGCGCGCGATCGGTCCAAAAGTCATAATTTTAACGGGTCCCAACCGCAGTTCAGTTAGCACTGCGGGGCGATCGTGGCATAGTCGTAAGATCGCGCAGTGTTGATGCGGCTACGTTCGCACTCCGCGATGACAGAAAACCTACTGACTGAGCGGCAAGTGCGAAGCACTGTCAATATACCGCGCTCAGCTGTTCGCCCCTGCCCCGTTCCCCGCACCGCGCAGGCGCTCGAACCCCCCTCGCCTCACTTGCGCTCCGGCGCTTGCCCCGATCGTACGTCGCCAACACGATGGTCACGACTAAACCGGTCTGTCTACTTCAAAACTCGCTCCTGGCCGTGGTAACCTAGTCGTTCGAACGGTGGCAACTTAAAATGCAAATTTCTCGGAACATGTCATTTGCTTACGTTTTTTACTAGACTTAGAAGCCATGCAAAGCACTTAGCCACAACACGGAAATGTGTTTATGGAAACAGCACTGTATACATACAAATATGGGTCTAATACTCCCGGTAACATTGTAACCGCCGATAAAGACGAGTTTTAGAATAAAGATGGTCATTATCGTGTCCGTTTTGCTTTTATCTTGTCTCGTTCCAAATTTAGACAACAATTCATTATTTTTAGAGTTATCTACTATTTGGTCTCGGAAAGGTAACGCAGTAAGTAGTTATTTCTTAGTGGTTTGGCGTTTTATAATGTCTCTTGGAGTGTTTGTTATTTATCTCTTGCATGAATATTACCATAAATACACGAATTTGCATAATAATCGAAGTGACACAAGTCCAATCTACATTTTGTTTTTTTATTTGCGTTTGTTACTAGGCAGGGCTGTATCATTTGTTTTATCACTTTTCGTTTTGTTTAGCTGTTTTGTAGAATTGTCTTTGATTCAATAGCTATTCCATTTGAATTTGTATATACGAGAATTTTCAATAATAATGGAATAGCATCAGAGCCCGATTCGCTTTGAATACAAATACATATAACTTCATTTTGTTTGACATTTTATTTGTTTATTTTCTAAATCAAAATGTTAGGAACTATCAAAATAAGCAAAAAACTACGTTGACATTTCGACTAATCAAATTGTCCTTTACTAGTGTTGAGTAGTGTAACTACTTACTTATTATAGTATGTGTTGTTTAATTTATCACTAGTAAATTTCTGATATTTTAATTTTTTTGCGGCAAAAGAATTTATTTTTTCATAAAAGCTGATTTTTACTTACCTTATAGTAGCTATTTTGTATATTTTAGGTTTAATTGTTATTTAACCACTAGCGTTTTTATTTCACTTAGTCTATTTATCTCTTTCTTATTTTTTCATTAGTTTTATTGCTTTTGGTTGCGTCTACATACTTCCATGATCTTTTTAGTATCATACATAAGTCATAACTCATGTTTTTTTATAATCAAAGCTAAATATTTATGTTTGATTGTCTTTAATAGAATTTTGCATTTGCTTACGTAAAGGTCACTCTTTCTTCTCTACATGGTTTTAATGCTATGTAAAATCAATTAACCAAAGGACCGGGTGTCTTTTCAATAAGTGGACATTTGCCTATCATTTTTGTTTCGTTATATGTATTATGATCCTTCCATGCCTTATATTTCCGGGCAGACCGTAAAAGCTGATCGAGGGAATGGGCGCGAATCTCATTCAGGTTAATAGGCGATGCAAATAGCAACCCAACACTATTTTGTTTCTCTTATTCTATCTTAAAGCCCACCATATACTTAATGTGCCCCTTGGGTTTTTGAGCCTGGGCTCAGTCTATCCTGTAAAATATAAAGCCGTGATGATAAATCTGAATCTGTATCCTAATATTATAAAATAAACACGTGTAAGGAGAATGAAAAAAGAGGCTAAGCGCGAAAAAAGCCCACGGAACCAGGTGAAAAGATAGAACCAGGTTAATATCAGATTATAAGATGAAATTCTCAATACCAATTCTTGGTACTTGTAGAACCTATAAAACAATGAAGTAAATATTTATGAATAGGTCCTATCAACTGTAGCCTTGTGTTATCGTATAATTGTGGTTTTGTAACTTATAATAACTCATACAGTAGGTACCAGGGATAATGTATGGTAACTTTTGTAATGAAAATGTTATAAAGCTGCATCAGGTAAATCTGACCTGAATAATATTTTACATAATTTCCTTGAAATCACTGTCAGTCAACTCTGTTTTCTTTGCAGAAAATTAACAAGAAAAACCATTAGGTATTTATTACAAAAAGTACAGAGCCGACCAATAAGAAAAAAAGTAAGGGATATGACGGTGATAATGTCATTAACAAATTCTTAATTGATTATGCTTTATAGGCAGAGCCTATATCATAAGAATATCTATACTAATATTATAAAGCGGAAGAGTTTGTTTGTTTGTTTGTTTGTTTGTTTAAACGCGCTAATCTCAGGAACTAATGGTCCGATTTGAATTTTTTTTTTTTTGGGTAGTCCATTTATAGAGGAAGGCTTTAGGCTATATAACATTCCGACAACCACGCGAACGAAGTCGCGGGCACAGCTAGTTTTTCATATTTTGATTACATATGTTCCTTGGGTTGAGTTGTTCAGTATCATGGACTAAAATTACCCTTAAAATAGTTCTAGTACATATTATTAGACGTTATTATATGAATAGATTATCAGATTACAAACGAACAAATATTGAAATAAATAATTTGATGCTTTGAACAAATAAATACACAAAACTGTAACGACACATGATATAACTAACCAGTAGGTACAGCATAAAACAGCTATTTTGTCCCTATTAAAATGACTAATATTACTAAGCTATCAAACAGTGTAAAAAAATATTAATCAAAAGAAATCTATAAATACAAAGAAAACAGTCTTGCTTTCAATCTAATTTATGAACAATAGATGATTCTCAAAGATAAGGTTATGATCAAAACAGACATGTCCTAGTTAAAACTAACAATGCATAAAAAATTATTTGTATTATAATCATAATCACAGCACAAATAAATTATTCCTTAAGAAAAAACTAATACTTCAGTCATTAGGTTGATCCTTGCAACCTAATAACTGAAGTATTCGTTTTTTCTTCTGTACAAGATAAAATTAAAGAAATCTATTAAAATACAAAGAAAATGGTCTTGCTATCAATCTAATTCATGAAGTAAATTGAACAATAGATGATCCTCAAAGATAAGGGTATGATCCAAACAGACATGTCCTAGTTAAAACTAACAATGCATTAAAATCTTTTGTTTCATCATCATAGCACAAAGAAATTATTCCTTTTAAGGATCAACCTAATAACCCAAATATAACTTCTTTCTTCGTAAAACGTAATATTAACAAAAAGGTTTTATCTTATCTTTTCATGGTATATACCTTTTACATGAAGTTGTTGCAATAACACAATGGTTTTAAATGATGTCATCTATTTTTGATGTCAAATTACTGCCTTTTGTCAATACGAGTATTATTGTGATTCATGCTTCTTTTTGTTGGTTTTAATGCTATATTTAATTTAATTATTGATTTATTAGTAAGTAACACTTTATTGCACCAAAATACATAAATAATATTAAAAAATTATGTACATTTAGGTCCGAAAAATTGCAGACGTTCTAAAAAAGGGAGAGGTAAGAAGTACACGTAACCGAAGGGCATGTATGAAGAGGTTGATGAGTGTAAAATGAAGCGAAAGAGGTCTGTCAAGATCGTAGCAAGTGGAGGTCCATAGTCTGTGCCTACCCCTGTGGGAAACAGGCGTGATAGTATGTATGTATGTAGGTCCCAAAAATTATTAAATTTATACAAATTATGAAACAATATGAATTAGTATGTAGGTATTTCAAATTGACTAGATTCAATACGTACTCGTAGGTATCATTGCCTTAAATTTACATAGGTGTCATATAAGTTTATTGATATTAATTAAGTTAGGTATTCTTTGTTTTGTTTTTTATAATTTTTTTTTTTGTTTTTATTTAATATTAATTTTAATTGAACTAATAAATACAAATCATCATCAGCATCTTCCTCGCCTTCTCCCTATTTGGTGTCGGCTCTGTATGTCAACTCGCTCCATCGTTTTCTATCATTTATTATATACAAATATGTTATAAATTAATATGATCTAAGTAAACTACTTTAACCAATCCACATTTTAATATACTCTCAATTCAGTATTACCTATCTGAGTTTATTAGAATGTACCTATTAACTGAGTAAAAATATAATTTTGAGAGACATGTTATGTTTATATATTCTGAGGTATTCCTCGAAGTGAATAATTCTTTTCTCCTAGACCAGTATGGAAGATATTCCCTCATAGACTTCACTTCATACGATCATCTAGCTATTCACTTCTGGAAATAAATGAATGTATAAGCAACTTATGTGCCGTGTGGTGTGGCTCCCGGCAGAGTAGAATAGGACCACTCCAAGTCTTCCCGTGGATGTCGTAGAAGGCGCCTAGGAAACACAAGCTAAACAAAGCTTATCATCAATGAGACCTCTCCAACCCGTCTGGCTAGCGTGGAGTGTGTAGGCCAAATCCTCTGGGTACTCTGGCTAAGATTGGCTTTGGCAGTACAGAGAAGGTCATGATCCTGCAGTGGAGACTAAAAAAAGACCTGATGATGATAAACAACATACAGACAGACACGTTACACGCTTGTTTAATTCGCAACTGGTTGTAAATAAGTGAGTGCGGGCGCAAAACCGCACGCACCTTGCTCGGGGTGGCAACTGGAAAATGTCTTCGTGGTCAGCGTAAGGAGTATTAATAAATTACATGACTATTGTTATTTAATACGGTCCACTCACGTAATATATCGAAAAAGCTGACCAGGTTTCGATTGATTTAGTCGATCATCTTCATGGCGAGTGTTAGGAACGGTGACCCCCCGGCCCCGGCGTCCTCTGCCCTCCCGGCCTTTCTTATTTCTGTCAAAATTCTTTATTTCTCTGAAATGTCCGGGGTTTTTTAAATTTTTGTCCGGAATCCGTAGTTTGGGTGATGGCAACCCTAAGTATAAGGAGTATATTGTATAGTATTATGATAGACAGCCTTTCTGACATTTGCACACTGTTTTGGTAAAACATTATTAGACGAAACGAAATGTAAATATCTTCTAAATGTTTGGCAAATTTAATTTTATCTTTCATCTTTATCCAGTCCACCAATTTTGATGGCAAACTCAGCCCATAACACTGATCATTCTTTAAGAAAAACAAGGCAAAAAGTCCTTATTTATTTTATTTATTTACCAATGTATGTATATGTAAAATGAATATTTACAGAGAATACATAACATAAAAGTCATATATACAAAGGCACTAAAAATCTCAAAAGAGATCTCTTCCAGTAGGCCTGTGAGAGGAGATGTTTATTATTTGTACAAGGAGGAACGGAAGAACAATAAATCAAAAAAACGTGAAACTGCACCAACTACAAATAAACATACATAAACATTTGTTACATACATAAATAAATACTGAATTAGATCTAGAAATAAATATTATAAAACGTGGAAGGGACATACCCGTAATAAATCGAACCACGGTCTTATACTAGATCATTATAGTATGATGAAATTAAAATAAATAGACAAATAACAAAAAGATTTGGCATTTTCATACAAAAGCGTGCAGCCGCCCGAGTGATTTGTATGGGAATGTCGATTTTTTTTGTTTTTGACTGTTATTTTAATTTAATTATACTTAAGCGCTCTAGTATAGCCCGTGGTTCGATTTATTACGGGTATGTCTCTTCCACGTTGTATACAGGCTGACTTTTTGTCCATCGGCAAAATTTTCGGAGCAAGTTCAGTCCATGCTACTGTACTACTTTCTATAAAAAAAATATTAAACATCGATAAATTTTTTTCGTCCTCCCATACAAATCAGCGCTCAGCCAAACGGCTTTTGTTGATAAAAAGTCAGCCTGTATTTTAAAGTTATATTTATACAACGTGGAAGGGACATACCCGTAAACCCCAATAAAATAAATTAAGGTTATCGAACCACGGGCTATACTAGATCACTAAAGTATAATGAAATTAAAATAACAGACAAAAAATAAAATAAAAATTCGACGTTCCCATGCAAATCGCCCGGGCGGCTGCACACTTTTGTATGGGAATGCCGATTTTTTTTTGTTTTTCGGCTGTTATTTTAATTTCATTACACTATAATAATCTAGTATAGACCGTAGTTCGATTTATTACGGGTATGTCCCTTTCACGTTGTATAGCAGATATACAAGTAATCCTGGATGTAGGTATTTCCAGGGTAAGTGAGAATGGTGGAATGAGTCAAAAATGAAGAAAGGTGTGTACTTAAATCATTTGAAAATGCAATGAAACGAAATTTGAAATGAAATGAAGAATAAAAAGTGAACAGGATAAGATGAAGAAATGAGGTTTGGAAAGATGCAGCATGCATGTGGCATGTAGCATGATTACAGGTTTATTAGTCAAATAAAAATTACCAAACCACAAACATTGCTTTAGTCATCCTTTTGCCATTAATGACGGCTATATGGGCAGTATGTTTACATACTCCGCGAAAACCTTATCGTTTCAGGTCTAAACGTGTCGGAGCGAGTTCTGACCATGTCAGCGATAAGGGCAATGACCATTTATATGTGCCGTCTTGTATGACTCACAGGTATGGGTCAGTCAGTCAGTTATAAAGCGGTTATAACACTATCCAACTTGAACGAATCCTAACTAGACAATTGGAAATGTAATCGCAGTTAGGACTATGTGACCACGGTCTTTTTTACTCTAAATTAGATCCAAGATCCAATTTAGAGTAAAAAAGACCGTGGTTCAAACCACTCCACTTCTTTGTAATCTGTGAATTTATTTCAAAACGCAATAGGTCACAACCAAGAAGACGATACACGGTGCTGCCCCCATTTGAAATAAATTATTTTTAAGGAAACGGAGATCTATATCATTTAAAATTTTAAGCTAGTAAAACCTAGATAAAACTATTTTTAACCGACTTCAAAAAAGGAGGAAGTTATCAATTCGACTGTATGTTTTTTTTTTAATGTATGTTTATTACGCGATATCTTCGCCAATTGTGAACCGATTTTGATGATTCTTTTTTTATTTGAAAGCCTTCACTACCAAATTGGTCCCATTTTAATTTGGTAAAGATATGATGAAGAACTTAAAAGATATGGAAGAAACTCCTAAAAAAAATTGAAGTCGGTTGTTTTTTTTGTTAAAAATTTAATAATATGAACCACTGTTTACAGCTTTAAGTGATAACGTTAAGCTTTAGTTTATATTTTTGCCAAAAGTGGCCGTTTTTCACAAAAATGCAGACTAAAGCTGAACGTTTTTACTTTAAACTGTAAACAGTGGTTCATAAAATAGTTTGAAAGATTTTAAATAATCTTGGCCACCAAATGCCGATTATTTTGGCATATTTCTCTCAGCGACAACTCTTCATTTGATAAAGGATCATTCAAAGTAATGTTTGTAAGCTGTTTTTTATTTCTAGGTAACCAATCTTAACCATCCAACCTAGACATGGGTAACTCCGGATTCGAATATTTAAATGAGCCGATTCATCAACAGGAGCCGATACCCGTACTGAATCCCGGTAATCGTTATCGGCTCCCGCGAGTTATTGAGTCCGCAACGATCTTGAAACCGGCGCCTGTCAGGTCGCAAGCCGCGTCTCGGCTCCACCGCGTCTCGGGAGGAATCGGGAGTCGGGAGTCAATATTATTCTGTATTAAAACCGGTACCAGAAAGGACGTTTGTATTCTGTAGATTCAATAGCGAAACTTAACGGACCTCGGAGCTGGAGCCGATAAGGGTGTAGGAATCATTAAGATGAGTCGGTACCGGATGCGGAGTAAGATTCAGTGAGCCGAAACACTCCTCGGAGTCGATATTACCCATGTCTAATCCAACCCACTAAACTCCTACAATTAGTTTACTAAACTTAATCCAGTAATACTCGTATAAGTATATCACTAAACTAAAACCGTATTATAATTATGATCTTAGTAAGATAGTCATGAATCGCTTTCGTATAACTATGTTACGGCATATAATCATATCCCTAGGGTTATAACTATATTACGGCTTTATCTTTTATGCTGCAACATATATATATATATATATATATATATATATATATATATATATATATATATATATATATATATATATATATATATATATATATAAATATTACGGGTATGTCCCTTCACATTGTATAGTTATAGTTATTGTATTTGTTTTAAATTAATATGTATATTCTTGATTTATTATTGTGGGTATTTATAGATACTTTTCAGTTTTGTTTACACACTCTGTCGCACCACCCAAATTATTTCTCTACTTGGTCTAATAGTTGACTGGCAGAGAACGCCATAAGGCGTTAAGTCCGCCATTTGTACACTATTTTTATGTGCAAATAATTTTAAATAAATTAATAAAATAAAAGCTATAACCTTATAATAAGAGCAATAAGTTTTTTTATATGTCGCCGCCATTGGTCACGCGGATCGATTTAGGATGCAATTTAGTATAGTGGATCTACCTAACAATTTAGGAACCTAACTGTTGCTAGTTAGAGTTCCTAAAAATTGGATAGTGTTATATAAAAACAGCTCTTCAAATGATTTCGCTCGTCCACTATCTATAAGTCGGACTACGTACTGCTGAAATAAATACCCTGATTTTATATATAAGTACATAGCGTGTTTTGTAACGTTTGACTAGAAATCATCCTTACAAAACCGTCAACGTTCTTTAAGGTGAAGGGATAAGCAAATGGCCTTGAAGTGTGAAATAAATTGTTACTTGTAAATATGGTGATATATATATACATATTTCCATAGTGCTCTTCGTCATGCACTAGATAGCCCTTTAAATTATTTTATGAACCACCGTTGAAAGTATTTACATTAGTCCATCTAGCTTTAAAACTTGCCTCCGCCAAAAGTGGCCACGGCAAGTTTTAAAGCTAGACGGATCACCAATAATAGTTTCAACGGCAGTTCATGAAATAATTTAAAAGGATATCTAGTGCATGACGAAGAGCAATATGGAAATTATCACCATATTTACGAGTTAACAATTTATTTCTCACTTCAAGGTCATTTGCCTATATCTTCACCTTAAATGTAGCTGGTGTCAGCGACTTGGTTAGCGTGAAATTCAGAAAGGACGATAACTTTTTTCTGAAATAAGATTTCAAGGAAACAAAGCCTAAAAGTTGTTGAAAAACGCGTAAATATTCGTCTCGTAGTTTCGATGATGAAATGAAAACAAGAAAAAAATATTTTTTGTGTAAATCATTTCTTGTCACCTACAATATTTTTTCTGATAAATTTATTAAATGTACAGACATGTGATTTTTCTGTTTTATTATACACTATGTAAGGGTCATATTATATATTAAAGGGCGTAATAAATCGAACCACGAACTAAACTAGATCACTCTATTATACTCGTAATGAAATTAAAATGACAAACAAACAAAAAGATTTCGAAATTCCATGCAAGCTGTTTTTTTTTTGTTTTCTGTTCCCGCTCATTCTAAGAACTAGAGATTAGATAAGCGGATACGAATGTAATTATACCTTATCATCCGATAGAAGTTGATACTCAGTTATAGAGCAAGAGCCCGCGAGGGGCAGATTCCCGTTATTTTATACAGGCTGTAAGTTTCTCTATGAAAAGCCCCAATACGGGTCAGTACAATCCCCGAATATTAAAGTTGGCTTTGGTTGATATCAGGTAGTAAAGTTGTACCAAATTAGGCCTCTATGCTGTCATAACTATGACAGCATAGCGCTTTAAACTTAAAGCTTAGTTTCATAATTCATAATAATGTTAGAAATCACGTTGCACATTGTCAGACACTTTGTGTAGTTCCATCCCCTGGCAGACTCTCTTAATTATCAAAAATTAAAGTGTCATATCACAGTATAATATCCAAATTTTATATTATGGTTCCTTCATCTCATTCCAGACACATTAAAAAACTTTCGATGTGTTATTATAAATATGAAGATATTATACAATGATATGACGGAAGGATAGGTACTTTTAATTACTTTAACTTTTTAGGTACTTTAAGAGTGTCTGCCAGGGAATGGAGCTGCACAAAGTGTCTGGCAATGTGCGACCTGAATTAAAAATTTAATTTTGTTCATCTATACTATCTACACTTTTACACTAATATTATAAAGAGGAAAGATTTGTACCTATTTTTGTATGTTTGTATGTTTGTAATGAATAGGCTCAAAAAGTACTGGGCCGATTTAAACAATTCTTTCACCGTTGGAAAGCTACACTATTCCCGAGTGACATGTGTGTACCACGGGCGAAGCCGGGGTGGACTGCTAGTATGTCATATTTTATTTTGTTAAATATTAAAATTTATTTAAAAAAATAAAATATATATGTTACTAAGCTTAACGAGAAACTTACAGCCTTTATAAAATAACTGCAGTCTGCCACTCACGGGCTCTTGGGCAATTGGGTTTTGGTAAACAACATAACACATGCCGTGTGGTTCCCGGCAGAGTAGAATATAGGACCACTCCAGTCTTTCCGTAGATGTCGTAGAAGGCGACTTACGAAACACAAGCTAAACATAGCTTTTAAACATCAATGAGACCTCTTCAACCCGTCTGGCTAGCGTGGAGAGTGTAGGCCGAATCCTCTGACTGCTCTGGCTAATATATGGCTCTGGTAGTACAGAGAGGGTCGCGCTCCTGCAATGGAGACTAAAAAAGACCTGATGATGAAACGCAATAGATGATGGGTGGTCTTACTCTCAGCTGAGAACTGAGACAACCGTCGTATTATACGGGAAAATACAAATACACTATCACGCCTTTATCTCGAACGGGGCAGACAGAGCCAGGTAATCATAATAGTCATGGGTTGCTAAACGCATCGCCTATTGATATGATTCAGATTCTCGCCCATTCCCTTGAGCGGCTTTTAAGATCTGCGCGGGAAGAGAAGCAGCTAATATATTCTATGTTTTTTCTTTTTCCCAGATCAGCATAGAATGATACGGGAAAATTTTCCAGTTGATTCTGACCCTCACGTCAGCGTCACAAAGAGCGTATATTATTATGTCCTATTATAGACTGCCCGGCTGAACTACAAACCACTTCCATCTTTGGGAACCTTTACAGCCCACATCTGTCGTCCGATCATCTACCCAATAAACTTATTTTGTAGCCCAATCCAAAATCCAGATACATTTTTTCCGTATTTTTAATAATGCCCCCAAAAAAAAGTTATTCAAATTTTTGCCCGACAAGTAGGAAACAAATATCAAATCTTTTCGATTTTTTCAAAATTTCTCAAAAGCTACCTGACTAGTTTTCAATATTCAATCGCCATACAATAGATTCTTGAGCGCCCTTTTCATTTGGATACAGAGGTATCCAAATGAAAAGGTAGAGAGAGATCTCCCATAGAGATATCTTTAATTTTGGCCGATCTACGCCTATGTGGCACTTTTGGCTAAACATCGGGCACATAAAAATCATATGGCTCATCCAAATGATATCATAATAATAGCATTGTTGTGAGAGATTTTTAGATACATGTCCGTATCTTACTCGATAACCCAGTTACCCGGTCCACTAACATCCCATCCACATAGCCCAAACCAAGTAAATCCCTCCCTGGCAATAGTTCGGCAGCTATGGAGGACTGTCCGTTAGTGCATCTCAATGATACATTAAGGGATAGACCTCCATAGATGCAGCCATCTCACTTTTTAGATAAAAGGGTACTAAAAGGCCTCTTCATGTGGGTTTTGGCCCCATGAACGCCTCAAAAGACCGGGTCCCCATTGACCCGTGGCTGAAAAGCGTACCGTCAAAATACAAGTTGCACGTAACATTTATTTTACTGTGATGTGACTCCCCATTACTTTCCACGTGAGTCATGTTGTGTTGTGTCAACCCAGGCCAAGGTTGACACCAGAGCCAGCTAAGCAGAAACTGTATCGTACACAATCAGTGATTCAACTTCCTAATGTCTACTTGATAGCCGATGAGTAATAACACTGACTATATTGAAATTTAAAAGCCTAAACCTCACAAGGTTGAGGCTAAAGGCTTTTTAATTTCAAATATGTCACTCATAGTCATAGAATAAAATATAAAGGGGGTCTAACAAAATATACGGAAACTATTTTAAGGGTGAATTCAGTTCATGATACTAAACAACTTTTCTCAAGGATCATATATTAAAATATGGAAAATACAAGTTGACCGAACAGCTTATCCGAGTTTGTGTGTAAAGTAAAAACATATTTTTCTTATTTTGATATGTTTTGTACCTTGGACAAGGTTGATCAGTATCATGGTCTGAATTCACCCTTAATAGTTTCAGTATATTTTGTTAGACGTATATTGGTACAAGATGCTTTTTAGGGTTCCGTAGTCCACAAGGAACCCTTATAGTTTCGTCATGTCCGTCCGTCCGTCCGTCCGTCCGTCCGTCCTATGGAAAATACAAGTTGACCGAACAGCTTATCCGAGTTTGTGTGTAAAGTAAAAACATATTTTTCTTATTTTGATATGTTTTGTACCTTGGACAAGGTTGATCAGTATCATGGTCTGAATTCATCCTTAATAGTTTCAGTATATTTTGTTAGACGTATATTGGTACAAGATGCTTTTTAGGGTTCCGTAGTCCACAAGGAACCCTTATAGTTTCGTCATGTCCGTCCGTCCGTCCGTCCGTCCGTCCGTCCGTCCGTCTGTTCGTCCGGGCTCGTACTCCGCCGCTACTGCACCGATTGTCACGAAAATTGGTGGAGAGATAGATATTGAAGTTCCAAAAGTTGGTTGGTTTTTCTTTCAGCCGTCCCAAACAACGAAAAGTGAATTTAAAAAATTAAATTGGACTAACCCCAACGTGTGGGGTATCGTTGAAAAGGTCTTTTAAAATGCAACAAAAACTGCTTTTAAATTATGTAGATCAACCCAAGATAGATATGAGGTGTCCCCTCACCGTAACTTTTGAAATATTACTAAAATAATTCTGAAAAAAATTTGGTATATACCTCAAAGTATGTACTTTCAATTAAAACTATAGCGGTGTCGGTATCATAGATAGTTATTTTTTTATACGTCATAAATCGTAAACCGCAATTTACCTTTATATTATGTTACTTGCTGCTACGGAACCCTTCATGGGCGAGTCCGACTCGCACTTGGCCGCTTTTGTTAATTAAATACAAATATTTTAATGGGGTTGATTCAGTCCATCATTATGAACAACTTTATCCATAATAGAGTTGTAGACTGGGTCCGATAAATTTAATTTTATTTAGTCCATTAATTAGATTATCTAAAAATAATGGATCCATATTTTTCGGTTCATCAAAGTAGTGAAAATTCACAAAGATACAGCGCGTTGAAGTTTCGGAGAGGGGCTCTGACTGCTTAGAGCCGCAAAAACCAAAATGCTCTGGCTGCCCCATTTAATATAAAAACGCGAAAGAAATTAGGTAGCTACTTTGATATATCGAGTATCCTTCTATATTTAAAATACTTACGTCGATACTTCCTGCTAATCATATTCGAACGTGCTCAAATTTCATAACACACGAACAAACATACAACACATAGGTACCTATTTATCCAAACAAGGTTTTATCAGAGCCACTTGTGCAGAGAACGTGTCCAAACATGTATGCGGAAAAAGGATAGCTGTATTTATTTGATTGATAAGAAAGGGATAGAAATCCAACTTAGCAGTAAATATTGTTTAAGTTTTGAACTAGTTATAGGTAACTTTAATTTAATTTTCTAATTACCTACTCCGACCCACTGCTGGGCAAAGGTGTCTCCCATTTTCTTAGATCCTTCCCTGTCTTTTGTCTATCTAAATAAATACAAAAACAATCTGACGTAAGATCGTCTTACTGCCCAATCGAAATACTTACGGAGACTTTTTAACTATCACCTGAATTTTTGGAGCAAGTTCAGTACATGATACTGATTGATACATGATGATAATTGTCTATTGTTTTGATGATTTACATAAACACAATAAACGAAAAACAAAAATAAAATTTCGCCCTCCCATACAAATCAAAGCTCAGCCAAACGGATTTGTATCAATATTTTTTTATAGAAATTAGTTTTGTACCATGGACGGCATGGACTGAACTTGCTTCAAAAAATTTAGCTGGCTACGAGCTCATTATAAATAAGAACCTGAGTGACCGAGCTTCGGTAGAAACACCAAGAAAAAGAGGTTCTCGAAAAAGGAAACCTTGCTAAATCGATGTTTCATCTCCGAAAACCCTCTAAATTTTATCGAAATCGTTGAAGCTATTTCCGAAAATCCTTATCATAATTTTTACAAAATTTAATAGGTAGTAATAATATCCTTTGAACAAGAGAATCGCCACGTCCTGTATTATCTGACCTTACTTTTACACCCTGTTTAAGTTACTACGACGTAAGTAGTAGATATGCACAAAGGAATCTAACTTGAATCTAAGCAAATAGTTATCAAAGCTATCCTAGAATGAAGGTCTTGTCCTTGACAGTACATCCCCGACGGTAGCTTGCAGTTTCGACCTTGGTGATAAAATAGTAAGTTTACAGATAAAACACAAGTAAGTAACTGTTAACACTATGTTGCACCAAAACACACACAATAAATAATATTCAAAAATATATATTACGTATACAATGGGCGGCTGTATCGCCAAGGCAATCTCTTACAGGCTACCTTTAGGTGACAGGAGTTCAAAACCTCTCAGATGGTACCTCAGCCCATGTAACTGAACAACTTTTGTTCAACAACGTTCACGAAATCCAAAAAAAAATATCGAATTTTCTTACAAATTGACTCGATCAGCTGATGTTTGTATGAAAATACAAATTTATTTTTTTTACTTTCTTGAAGTTTCGTGAAAAACGTTTAACAAAAGTTTTTCAGTTACATGGGCTGAGGTACCATCTGAGAGGTACTGCGTTCTTTCATTAACACGATGTATAGTTATACACAAGATAGTTTTGAAAACCAAAACCTGACTACCTACGGGAAGATTCTTGCTGAAAAGTACGTTTATGCAGTTAAGGCCATTCTTGCATTTTCCGGGGTCCAGTGCTGCCCCCATTTGAAATGAATTATTTGAAAGGAAACGGAGATATCATTTAAAATTTTAGCTCTACCAAGTATAACTCTTCACATTTGCGAAAAGTGGCCGTTTTTCGCAAATATGCGAAGCCTTGCTAGATCGCTTCTAAAAGCTGCTTCTTGCTAAAAGCTTCTCACTTTAAACTGTAAACAGTAGGTCATAAAATAGTTTGAAGGGTTATCTAGGGCTTGGTAGAGACAACATTTTAGATGATATCTCCGTTTCCTTTCAAATAACTTATTCCAAATGAGGGCAGCACTAGACCCTGGAATATTCAAGTATGGCCTTAAGGTCGTACCTGAGTTTTCTGGGGTCCAGTGCTGCCCCCATTTAAAATAAATTATGTCAAAGAAAACGGAGACATTATTTAAAATTTTGCTACTACCAAGTCCTAGATAACCCTTTAAAGTATTTTATGAACTACTGTTAACAGTTTATAATGAGAACGTTAAGCTTTCCTACGCACAATTGCCAAAAGTGGCCGTTTTTCGCAAATGTGCGTCGTAAAGCTTAACGTTCTCACTTTAAACTGTAAACAGTAGTTCATAAAATACTTTGAAGGGTTATCCAGGAAATTTTTAAATAATGTCTCCGTTTTCTTCAAAATGATTTATATTAAATGGGGGCGGCATTGGACCCCGGAAAATTCAGGTACGGCCTTAATTTAAGCACAGCAGGGAGAAACAGCTAATAAAGTATATATTTAAAAAAAATTCTAAACCCTTTCATTCGATACCCTTCACAGTATGAATCAATTCCCCTCCGTATCGGTCAACTCATTCATTGTGTTACTCCCGATTTAAAAAAAAACCGGCCAAGGGCGAGTCGGACTCATACATGAAGGGTCCAAACAATGTTTTAAAACGCTGAAAAAACACATTTCTTCTATGACGAACCCCTTTGATTTTCAACTTTCTTATTTTAAATATTTTTTGCTTACAGCGGCTATAGTAATACATAATCGTTACAAATTTTAAGTATCTAGTTATTGTCATTATTAAGATCGACTTAAAAACGCAGAAAAAAAACACTATTTTAGTATGACGACTCCCTTTAATTTTATGTTTTTTCTTATTTATAGTATTTTTCGTTATAGCGGCCACAGAAATACATAATCGGTAAAAACTTCAAGTGCCTAGCTATATTGTTGAAGAGATAGAGCCCTGTGACAGATGGACAGACAGCGGAGTCTCAGTAATAGGGCCCCGTTTGCACCCTTTGGGTACGGAACCCTAGGAAGCACTCCTGTACTTATGTTATTTTAGACATTGGTGTCGCAATGCATTTTGTAGCAGCACTTTTGTTGAAGGTCATACATCTGTTAAACCTTGACTTACTCGTATTATAAGGAAATGTAACGTCGCAGAATTTATATAAAATTATCGTTCTTTTAATTATTTTGATGTGTTGACGATGTATGAAAGTATTTAAAGTAAAACAAGTTTACAAATATTCGAGTAAGAATTATTTTTTTTAGGATTTTATTTAGTTTCACCTGTCTGTGTGTCCGTAATCAAAACTTGCAAGCTAATTTAGACCCATTTTCCAGTATTCGATTGAGCTGAAATAATGAGATATGTAAGTTGGATGACAATAGAATATTATGGGACCTACCAATGACCTGATCTCATGATGAAGTCAGAAGATGGCCACGACATCTCTCTGATAAAACAACATAATGATTCGTTTTGAGGAGCACTTTAAAATATTTAGTTAATTGTTTTAGATAAAGGCTTGTTTTAAATACTTTTAAACTATCGCGTTGAATTATTATTAAATCAATGCATACGGGAATTAACACGTAATTTACATAGCGAAATTTAATAAAAGTTTGTTTTTTAAAATATTACTTGTTACCACGGTGTAGGATGTACACATTATTACTGTTAGGCTTGCTAGTTTTTTAGGGTTCCGTTCCTAAAGGGTGCCAACGGGTCCCTATTACTGAGACTCCGCTGTCTGTCCATCTGTCACAAGGCACTATCTCTTAAACCTTAATAGCTAGACACTTGCCGTCTTATTATAAAAACAGGACTAACTTTGTTACTAGGTTTAAACCATTACCCGCCCAAATTAAGTTGAAATCTAGTAATATCACACTATCTCACCTCTCAATGTCAACTTGACTTGGGCGGATAATGGTTTAAACCTAGTAATAAAGTTAGCCCTGTTTTTATAATAAGACGATTAAAGTTTTCACCGATTATGTATTACTGTGGCCACTATAACAACAAAAACAATTTTTTTTAAAAAGTTTAGAATAAAAGGGGGTCGTCATACAAAAAACATATTTTTTCAGCGCCGTTTTTAACTCGATCTTTATAATGGAATTAAACCTACTTAAAATTGTCACTGATTATGTATTACTGCGATCGCTATAATAACAAATACGAAAAATAAGACAAAGTTAAAAATAAAAGGGGGTCGTCATACACTAAACGTGTTTCTTCAGCATTTTAAAGCATTGTACGGAGGTACGGAACCTGTGTGTGTACGGAACCCTTCATGTACGAGTCCGACTCGTACTTGCCCGTTTATTATTTTGTAATAATTACTTGTTTATTGCACTAAAACATTAAAATATAATACATAATAGCTGTGGCTGTCGCTGAAGGTTCTCCCGAGCTGATATATTGTTCTCCCATACACTGTCGGGCATTCGTCCTCATTTACATTTATTTAATAAAATTAGCTGCCATTTAATGGCAATATTTACACAAATATCAGTGCAATATATATGTATTTCAACTTCTCTAGACAATTACACTATTTATTTATATAAACATATACACAGCCCTATTTATTTCTCTTTAATTATTTATTTATTTTCACATGTGTACTAATAAATCCGCACCACGCATCTTCAGGACACAGCTGAAAATCAGTGTATTGCTCCCGGGCAATATTACCACTGAGCTGTGTCCTTTTTGTATTGCTGTAGCACACACATTTAAATTATTATGTTTTTGTGTAATTTTTTTACCATGTTTGTCTGTTTTTTGTAAGTATGTGTGTTATAGCAACAAATAAATGTCTTTCAATTAAATTCAATTCAATTCATAATCTTAATCTAAAGAATATAAGATATTTTCTTGATTTTTACAAGCGTTTATTTAGTTTGCCTCATTTGTTGTTGGTTATTTGTTTGGGTCAAATCTCGCAATTTAAATTTGAGCTACTCCTCGGTTTTCGATTGAGATGAAATTGTGTATGCTAATGTAAATCAGATGAAAATGCACTATTATTATAAAAAGGAGCTGATTTGATAAAAAGAGGCAAGGGGGCTCAAGTACCCTGTAATAAAACAACACAACCCCATCGAGTTTGTGCTTATTACATTTATGGGATAAGTAGAGTTCCAGAATAGATAAAATTAAGAAGAAATAAGAAGGAAAGATAATTTAAATACTAGGAAGATTTTAAGGATTTACAATAGGAATAATTATATTTATCATAACTTATAACTAAATCAACCTAAAATTAAAACAGTCAATAATTTTCTTTGAACAATACTTTTCAACTCGTCATTCCAATGTTAATCTGATAAATTTATTTTCTTTTTATATAACCGAAAAAGTTGTACTTATTCTTTTTTCTAATCCGCAACAAGGAGGTTTCGTGTTACGAGTAAAACATCACCAAATATTTGTCTTGATAAGTATTAGGTCCTTACATATGAAATTGCCGATTTTCAATACTGGCAACCTTAAAATCAAATATCTTGCGTTTCATTAGGAATTCCAAATTCAAATTTATTTCGAAGAAAGCAAGAAAAATATTGTTTTAAAATTCGTATTTCATTTGTTTTAACATCATTTGTTTGAGTTTCAACATTAAAACTATGGACAAATTGAAAATTCGCGGTATTTACGAATACGAGTTCCACCGTGGCACCAGTGCTGCAGAAACGACTCGAAGAATTAACGACGTGTATGGACCAGGCACCGCTAACGAACGAACGGTGCGTTTTTGGTTTCAACGTTTCCGTTCTGGAAATTTCGATTTACACAATGAGCCTCGTGGACGACCTGATACTCAAGTGAATAACGAAGAATTGAAGGCGATAGTGGAAGCGGATCCATCTCAAACCACTTCTGAGTTAGCAGCAGCCTTTGGCGTAAGTGACAAAACGATACTTATCCACGTGCGCCAAATCGGAAAAATTAAAAAACTTGAAAAGTGGGTACCTACCGCACAAATTGACTGAAGCAAACCAACAAACACGCGTTGCTTGCTGCGTTTCTTTGCTTAATCGCCACAATATTGAGGGGATTTTGAACCGTATCGTGACTTGTGATGAGAAATGGATCCTGTACGACAATCGGAAGCGATCATCACAATGGCTTGACACTGGAGAACCGGCAAAACCTTGCCCTAAGCGAAAACTGACCAAAAAGAAGATTCTGGTTAGTGTTTGGTGGACCAGTGCTGGTGTTATCCACTACAGCTTCTTGAGATCAGGCTAGACGATTACTGCAGACTTGTATTGCCAACAATTGCAAACAATGATGGAAAAGCTCGCCATTAAACAACTGAGACTGATGAATTGCTCTAGCCCACTGGTCCTTCAGGATAACGCTAGACCACACACTGCACATCAAACGATCGCCAAGTTAGAGGAGCTGCGACTGGAACCTCTGCGTCACCCACCATACTCTCCAGATCTTGCCCCAACCGATTACCACTTTTTTCAAAATTTGGATAACTTTTTACAAGGAAGAAATTTCAAATCTGATGAGGCAGTCAAAACCGCCTTTAAACAGTTCATAGAATCTCGCTCCCAGGATTTTTTTTCCAAAGGTATCAATGATCTGCCTATAAAATGGCGGAAGTGTATCGATAACAACGGCGCATACTTCGATTGATTAAATAATAATTTCATTAAAAAAAACTTGTTTCACTTTTTTGATACTGAACGGCAATTTCATATGTAAGGACCTAATACATTACCTCGTAGATTACCCCTCATAATAAAGGCTTGTACAACAATGCTTTATTTTAGAAAAACTTATTCTACTTTTGTCTTCAAAAGATTGTCATCTTGCCATTATGCAACAAAGTTGCAACTTTCATACACTATTAATGTGTTAATTTTTATCACGTGAATCAATCAGTAGCTTAATTTGGTCGATCGGTTCGTGAGCCAGTGCGCCCATAAACAAATGTCAAGGAAAGATCACTGCCTAGATAAAAATAATGATCTTAAATAAACATTATTATAAAGTAGGTACCTACCTACGAAAAGGTGAAGACAATTGTTTTCTAGGAAATGTTGTAGCGTGCTATATATTTTATAGCTTTTTGTAAAACCTACTTAGTTAAAGCTGAGAAAGCACAAAATATAATACGAGTACAAACATTATTCTTAGAAATTTTACTCTTGTTTAAGGGTTATGTTTCAATTATTATTAGTTTTTGGGTTCGATCCCAAGCCAGTGCAAGTTGGAAAATGGCATTTTTCAAATTGTCCTGGGTCTTGGGTGTTTATCTATGAGTATGTTAAAATATAGTATTGTTGAGGTATCACATAACACAAGTTTAAACTTTGGGTTACGTACCTACCTAGTAACAATTTCTATTAATCTGTGCTTTGGGGCCTGTGTTTGGGGCTAACTAAATCAGTGTGATTTGTCCTTATACAACGAGTTAATAAAATAAAGCAAAAACCTCTCAGGTTGTAACTCAGTCCATAAAACTGAACAACTTTTGTTCCAAAACATTACCAAAATGCCTAAAATAAAATTCGGATTTTTATACAAATTGACTCGATCAGCTGATCAGTTAGTATGAAAATATATTTTTTTAGGTTTCGTGAAAGTTGTGGAACAAAAGTTGTTCAGTTTCATTGGCTGAGGAATCATCTGAGAGGTTTTGCGTTATTTCATTAACACGTTGTATATTTAATCCCAACTAATATTATAAATGCGAAAGTGAGTTTGTATATTTGTTTGTTTGTTGGTTTCTTTGTTTGTTTGTTACCTCTTCACGCGTTATCTTCTGAACCAATCTTCTTGAAAATTCGCGTACACATAGTCAAGAGTACTGAGAAGGACATAGGACCTTTCAACTAGAAAAAAGGAATGTTCCCGTGGGATTTGGGAAACGCGAGCGAAGCCGCGGGCAAAAGCTAGTTATTTATATAGTGGGAAATATGTGGGTATTATGAGTGTTTCTTTTTATTGAGATTTGATATTGTATATCATCTTTAAATGAAAGGAACTTTTGGATTTTAACATACAAAGAAATAAGAGATGGTCATTGGACGTAAAATGATTATTATACATTATAATTATTTTACCGTAAAGGTGATGCTCAACAATTTGGGCACTATCTCACAATCGACGTCGTGACGTTCTCAAATTAAGTTGCTCATAATCAGTGGTTCCCAACTTTTAACGTCAAGCGTTTCGTTTAATCTTGTCAATACTGAATTTCAACTAATATTCGACTGAAATTTCTTCAATTTCTCTTAAATCCCTCCCCTCAAAATACGTATTTAACCTCTCAAAAATTTATTTGAAAAAGCTGGATACAATTTTAACAATTCCTCAAGTTTTTTTTACCCGGGAGTTCGACTATCCCACTTCATTGCGTTACGTTCGTGACCATACCGTAAAACGATGGCTGTCAAACGCAAAAATCTTACTGTCTTCATATCAAACGTTAACGTTCATTAGGATTTTCTCATCGCCAAAACAACAGGTACTTAGGATTTAGGATAGTCAAATTTATTTTGATTAAGACAATGGTTCAGACAACAGAACAGACGGCTTATGCCCAGCAGCCGAAGATAATAAATTATTTTTCTTTTAAGTAATTTAATAAAAGTTTGAGAACCTCAGCCCTCAAATGATCACTCCCAGTTATCAGTCAATCGATCGACAAATCTTAAAATGTTAATGAATTCATTTCGTGTAAGCTGCTGTATTTAGGGTGAGATTGCTTTAATTGTGACGTGTATTGATGGTTGTGCCTTAAACTGTATTGATGATGGCGATAGGTGTTAATATGCATGCAGATTATGGGAACGCTATGTTAGTTATGTAAGATTAGATAGGTACGTGTTTACTGTGTGATTACTGACCTTGAACAGAACCATTCTCTCTATTAATGTCGATGTAAGAAGCGTAAGAGGCGTAAGAGGCGACGAAAGGACTATAGACCGCCCGCTGGGTACTCGCCTGCACGGGACAGGAGCGCGGGTGGTGGTAGTAACACGCTACAGTAATACATAATCTGTGAAAATTTCAAGTGCCTAGCTATTGCGGTTCAAGAGATAGAGCCCTGTGACAGACGGACAGACAGCAGAGACTCAGTAATAGGGTCCCGTTCGCACCCTTATGGTACGAAACCTTAAAAATGCTGGATCAGGAAAAGAATTATTAATAAAATATGAAATAAAACTGGGTTACGCGAGTAACTTAAACTATTCAAACTTGAATTTATCATTATATTTCTGTCCCATTTTTACTGCGCAAATTAATTAACGCAACCCATATTTTTATTTATCAGTTAGTTGGATGTAAATAAAACCTATTTGGATATCTACTTCAAATACTGGCTGGGAACGGGAGCAACTTTACTCGAGTTGGGTATAATGAGGAGAGACGAATATATGAGGACTGTCTTTATATCATTCTCTTTGATTTCCTGCTTTTAGGCACAGAAATAAAACTGACGTACAGAAGACTCACTCAGCAAAGAAATTGAAAGAAATATCTACTCAATGTGGCTAGCGATATGGTTTAATTTAGCTCACGTCAGAACCCAGCACCATTTCGTATAGATACCTAGACATTGCAAGCCAATTTCATTCTTATTATTCTAGACAAACGATTCGTATACTGAATGTACCACCCGGAGGGGCCGGCTACGCGCAATAATGTATAATGTAGGTAGGTACATTTTCGATACCTAAACCGGGAGTGATACAGGCCTGATTTAGGCTTTTATCTTCTATGCTGGGTTGGAAAAAAAGAAAAAACTTAGAATTTACACTTACGCATGATAAGCGTCACATGCGGCAATAAATTTCTCGAGCGTACTACGAACAGCTCCTTAAACCATTGATTCCGGCTGCAAGAATCTTACACCTTCGAGACACAATAATAAATGTGTGTATACTGTCTATTATGTGAACGGAATAAGCGAAACTAGACTCTTTCGACAGAATCAAAAGTCGCAAAATCTAAAGAATTCGCTTAGCAAAATTGTTAGTAGCTAACACTTTCACGTATTTGAAAAGAAATCGTAGGATGTCATATGCGGTAGTTAAGTGTTAAAACCTCTTATCACCTCATGCTCTGTCCGGTATCTTCACTCATCAAATGGTACATTTTACATTATCATCAATTCACGCCACTGACGCCAAGCTACCATACTTAGTGTTTCGATAATAGTTATAATTATTACTCTAAAACATCTACTAGCATATCATTTTACTAAACACATTCAAATTTCAACCCAATCTCTTTACTGACAGAAAGTAAAATTAAATAATTTTGGAATTTTACAACAAAACCAATCAAATTTGAACTCAATTTCTTTGCTGTTAGAAAGTGAATTCGATTAATTTTGGAGACTAAGTTAAACGTGTGAAGTTATGTGTGTTTGTTTTATTGATTTAAGTTTTATTAGTAAGAGTCCAATAATTGTTACGTTTGCTTTAAAAGTAGATTACTAAATCTATGAACGTTTTTGACGTCAAATATGGGTGTGAGATTATGCTAAATGTTAAACATACAAGTTCAATGCTGATAAGGAAATGTGATTAGGTATATTTCGTTAACTGGGTGGGACCCTTTAAAATGATAACTAATACTGCTACTGCTACGTGACCTCTTACAACCTCATAATTATCTCGACAACTTCTAGACGATTTGGCTCATTTTTGATTAAATTAGGATTTACTTAAATCTACTACCAACAGTTCCGATCAAAGACATTTCACTGATCGTCGAACAAAAGTACTTACTGAAAGTAGCTACTCAATTCTATGAAAATTTATATTCTAGTTCTATCACAGACAATAATTATAGTACATATATACCATCTAATAATGACCCGATGAGGGATCGGGTCATAATTAGATCTTTACCGAGAACGAAGTAGAGCTTTCGATAGACAAACTGAAGGCAGATAAAAGCCGCCAGATGGTATACCAAAAGAATTGTTAATAGCAGGCAAGGACAAGCTAATTAAACCACTCACAAAATTGTTCAATATGATTCTAATGAAAAAAGAACTACCAACACAGTGGACATGTACTGAGATTATACTTTTGTATAAAAAAGGTGACCCTACACTGATTTCCAACTATCGGCCCATTAGTCTTATGTCATGCCTGTACAAGGTGTTCTCTTCAACTCTTTTACGTCGCATTACAAGAATAATAGACGAAAATCAAGCGATAGAGCAAGCAGGATTTATGAAAAATCGATCGACGGTACATACTCTGAAGATGATTATTGAAAAATATAATGAATACAATATGCCACTCTTCATTGGCTTTGTAGACTATTCTAAGGCATTCGACTCTATCTCGCACAACTCAATATGGAATGTTCTAGCAGAACAAGGTGCGGGGTTAAACAAAGAGACCCTTTGTCACCCAAAATTTTTATTTCAGTCCTAGAACAAATATTTAGATCACTTGACTGGAATGAAGTTGGTCTCAAAATACACGGTAAATTCTTATCACACCTAAGATTTGCTGACGATCTGGTTCTGCTCTCCGAAGACCCCGAAGAGCTACAATACATGTTACAGACACTAAATGAGCAAAGCAAGACTGTAGGGCTTGAAGTGAACCACGGCAAAACTAAAGTGATGACAAACAGAAAAGAAACAATTATAACCTTAAACTCAGAACCCTAAGAATGGGTAAAAGAGTATGTATATTTGGGACACTTAATTTCTATAAAAGACTGCACAAAAAAAGAGATATCACGCAGAATAAAAAACACTTGGAACAAATTCTGATCCATGAAAGAGATCTTCAAGAGTGAACTGCCTATCAATATAAAGACTAAAGCTATGGAAATCTGCCTAATGCCATGCCTAACATACGCATGCCAAACATGGGCTCTAACGCAAGAATCGCTTAAAAAGCTGGGAGTTTGCCAGAGAGCAATAAAAAGGAGCTACATGGGCATAAAACTCAAAGACAAGGTTAAAAATAACTTCAATTAGAGAAAAAACAAAAGCAAAGGACGTAATCAAACAAATTCTTAAGTTAATATCGAAATGGGCGGGACACATCCAAAGATTCAATGATGAAAGATGGACAAAGACAACAACGAACTGGTACCCAATAAATAAAAAACGGCGCCGCGGAAGACCATGCAAGAAATGGAGCGATGACATAGCCGCCGTGGTAGGAAGAATCTGGAGCAGACTTGCCAGGGATAGAACAGGCTGGAATGAAATGGAGGAGGCTTTTACAGCAACTTGCGGTCCTTACAATTGAACAGTTTTAATAATTTATATTAATTAATCTTAAATTTCTATTTTTTTGTCATGTAATAGAAATTCAATACTAATAAAAATATAACATATACACAAAATTAATCTAATATATGAAATCATATAAAAATAATTACTGAATGATATTGTAAAGTATAAAAGTAAATAAAATCAATGTTTTTACATGCATGAAGTGAATAATGTAATAACTAGTAATTATGTAATTTATTAAAGTTGGCAAAATTATCTTAACCATAAGATTGGGACTATATAGTTTATAGTCCCAATCTAACTATGTATAAGTCAATTCTAAATCAATTAGTAACTCAAAAATGCAAAGTGTGATTTATTTAATTGGCATGTTAATCATGTAAGGAATCAATAAAAGCTATTTTATTTATTTTATTTTATTCATGAGCTATGCTCTTGTCGGTGGAGTATGAATTCTCTTCTCTGTCTCTCTCATCCGCCAGCTGTTTTACTTCGCTGTACGACACGTCATTCACCTTATCCTTTATCTGTTAGATGTAGCTATGTCTCGGTCTTCCTGGTCCTCTTTTTCCTAGATTTAATTATATAGGGTTATTTTTAACCTCGTTCCTATATTTAAAAAAATATTCTTTCATTTTTTTTTTCATAATAAAAAACACAGATATCAGCTGACAAATGCATATCCAAAATCTCCCATTTGAATGTCACTGCTCGTTACTAGGCTTGTGGTGGGCGGCGGCAACGGCCTTGTGGATAGTAAAGTTAGGTTAGCCATGTAGAAAAAACAAAAATAGCTATGGAAAAGGAGATGCAAAATCAACTTGTCATCATCATCATCCGAGCGTATTCCCGGTTGCGTCGTCAGCGGTTACGCTTCAGAGCCCAGGGTCCGCTACCTTACCTAGGTGATTCGACGAGGTTACTGGTTTTAACACAGGGCGACTGCAGTCTGACCTCCGCAACCCAAAAGGTAGACCAGAACCAATCCTGAGGTAGGTACAAACGCTAGATGGCGATCGGGACCAACGGTTTTACGTGCCTTCCGAAGCACGGGATCATCTTTCTTTTCGGATAATAAGGTGATTCAAGCCTGCAATATCCTTACCAGACTAGAAACAACTTTTTACAAAGTGTGCTTTCCAGTGAGATTTGATCCCACGACCTCCGGATCACAAGGCAGACGCCCACTTGACCACTGGACCACGGAGGCAGTCAATGCAAAATCAACTTGTATTTGTTGGTAATTTGGTCAGTGTGTGGAGGGTGACAGACAGTTCACAAAACATTTGCCAGTATGGGTTCTGCTTACATACTATAGAGCACAGACTTACTTGCCCCATGTGCCCAAAGGCCATCAAGTCTTCCCAGAGGAGTTAAATAATTATAATCGCTATCTAATCTACGTATTTAATGTATTTCTATTTTGGTATTTTTTTCTTTTTTCTCGGACTGGAAAGAAAGAAAAGGAAGAACGAAAAGAAGACAGAAAAAGTATTTTTTCAATAGGTAGGTAATATTTTGCCAGAATATTTCAAAATAAGTTTTTCTTTACAACGCAAAAAAGAGTGTAAGAAAAAAGAAAGGGGATAGAAGACAGACCGACTCATGTAGGGAACAGGCGTGTTTTTTTAAATATATAAGGACCAATAAAATCACACAGATTGAGTTAGCTCTAAAGTAAGATACAAACTCAACGATACTATATTTTATAACAAATACATATAAACATCCAAGACCCAGGTCAAGATGGAAAATGATCTTTTTCAGATTGACCTGACCGAGGATCGAACCCGGGACCTCCGGTGTAACAGCCTGGCATGGTGACCACTAGGCCACAGAGGACATCATAGTAATATCTGGGAGAAAATAAAAAATATAAAATGTACCAGCTGCTTTTCTTTTCGTGCAGATCGTAAAAGCCTATCGAGGGAATGGGAGAGAATCTTAATCATATGAATAGACGATGCGGTTAGCAACCCATCACTATTATGATTTCCCTTTTCCACCTTCATATGCTAAAAGTGGCCTAGGTCTTACCGCCCTAGGCTCTGTCTGCCCCGTTAGTGATAAATCGTGATAGTGTATCTGTATCCATCATGTATGTATAGAATAATCAGCTGATCGAACTATGGATCGACTTTAACAAAACAACATGAATAAGTATGTAATGTTACATGTACTCGTACTCGCAAGTTTCGTGTTACTGTGACCTCATTGCAGCTCGTCGAAAGGTCACTGTGACTAATCTATATCTATATACATCGTGTTAAGGTGAATATAGAAACAAATGGCCTTGAAGTCATTTGAAATAAATTGTTAACTCGTAAATATGGATATAATTTCCATATTGCTAATCGTCAGGCACTAGATAGCCCTTGAAATTATTTTATGAACCACCGTTGAAAGTATTTACATTAGTCCGTCTAGCTTTAAAACTTGCCTTCGCCAAAAGTGGCCACGGCAAGTGTTAAAGCTAGACGGATCACCAATAATAGTTTCAACGGCAGTTCATAAAATAATTTAAAGGGCTATCTAGTGCCTGACGATTAGCAATATGGAAATTATTACCATATTTACGAGGTGAACAATTTATTTTACACTTCAAGGCCATTTGCTTCTTTATTCACCTTAATGAAAGAACGCAAAACCTCTCAGATGGTACATCAGCCCAAGTAACTGAAATACTTTTGTTCAACAACTTACACGAAAAAAAAAAATTGAATTTTCATACAAACTAATCAGCTGATCAAGTCTATATGTATGACAATCCGATTTATTTTTTTGATTTCGTGGAAGTTGTGAACAAAAGTTATTCAGTTACATGGGCTGAGGTAACATCTAAGAGGTTTTGCGTTCTTTCATTAACACGATGTCACAGAATACAGTAAGAGTAAACAGAACGGAATCTCCTTGTGGTTCTTGACGGCCAACGTGAGTCATCGAGGCGAAAACGGGGGAGAGGTGCGGGGACGGGGAACGGGGACGCATATTGCGCGTACCTTAGGAGATTCCGGCCTGTGACGATGTATAAGCTATGTCAAATGCCTTTAGGCAGCTTGAAAAATCTGACACCAGTGTTGGCCACTTACATACACGAATCAATAATAATAATAATAATCAATAATCATTTATTTGCCAAAATACAGTGTTACAAGTTGTTGTCATCATAGTTTAGTATATGTACATGCAGTTAGTACACTGAGAACAGACATGCAAATATTTTACAATCAAAAAACAAACAACAACCATATAATGTAGTATTCACCACGAAATTTCGAAAACTACTCAGCCAATGAAGATGAAATTTGGCAGGAAGGTAGATTGTGACTAGGAAACGTCCGCTAAGAAAGGATTTTTGGAAATTCCATCCCTAAGGGACTATTTCACCCCCTGGTTGGAAGTTTGTGTGAAACTTCGTAATTTTTAAAGTGAGTTACATGAAATTTTTAATGTGTTTTAGTAGTTAGCAAAAATAATAATGCATTTATTAGATTTTGAAAATTACTTACATAATTATATTATAATTACTATAGGGGTGAAGTAGGGATTGCAATTTTGTATGAATCTTCGTCATTTTTGAAGCGAGACACATGACATTTCTGAATTAGTGGTAAGTAAAAAATAATATTTAATTATTTGCAACACAAGTTTTAAAAAAAATAAAAACCTGAACCCGCGGGCAAAAGCTAGTAATAATATATTCTTGATAACTCAACCTAAAAACAGTTGGAACATGTTAGTTTTAGTTTATAAAATAACGGCATTTTAAAATTCAATTCGAATTTTTCAGTTTTTATAGTCTGTTTTTAGCCGACTTCAAAAAAGGAGGAGGTTATCAATTCGACTGTATGTTTTTTTTATGTATGTTTGTTACGCGATATCTTGGCTAATTCTAAACCGATTTGGATAATTCTTTTTTTATTTGAAAGCCTTTACTACCAAGTTGGTCCCATTTTAATTTGGTGAAGATATGATGAAGAACTTCGGAGATATGGAAGAAACTCCTAAAAATATTGAAGTCGGTTGTTATTTTTTTGAAAGTTTAATTATGAAACACCAATTAGTAGCCGCCATGCTATGCCGCCCATGTTAACTAAAAAGTGACAGCTGTCAAAATGCATACAGCGCATTTGTTTATATGCATATCTGACGTGACTACGTGGTTTCGGGCCAAGTAGTATAGGACCACTCCAAGTCTTCCTGTGCATGTCGTAGTAGGTGACTTAGGAAATAGAAGTTATACGATCTAATGAATTAATATACACGGACTAACAGGTAAATACTGGTATTTCGATAAAGTCAATTTGACGACAGATCGACACGCAAATTCATACATCATCATATCAGCCACAGGAAGTCCACTGCTGGACATAGGCCTCCCCCAAGGATTTCCAAAACGACCAATCGGAAGCAGCCTGCATCCAGCGTTTTCGTGCAACCTTGCTTAGGTCGTCTGACCACCTAGCAGGTGGGTGTCCTACGGCCCCATCGGCCATCATTCTTCTTCGTCTAAGCGCAGTTGCATCCTTAGCTGTGATGCTTCGGAGCCCGGGGTGCGCTTGCCTGCATTTATCTTCTCCAAATATAATATGCATGTCAATTGGTCACCCAAGGATGCCAGACTTTGCAAAATGGAGAAGAAATAGCCGGAACACTTTAGATGATTTGGCTAAAGCTTTACAAATGGCCGCCTACCTGACTTCAACCCTCTTTGGGAATGTATTTGTGCGAAAAGTTTTACAACCGGCCGCCTGCCTGACGTCAAACCTCCTTGGGAATGCAATTGTAGCACGAGATGTTTGTGCTTAGTCCTTTAGACGCCTCTTACGACATCCACAGGAAGAAATGGAGTGGTCCTATTCTAACCCGGAACCACACGGGTGAAAGTTATCACAACATTATAGGTCACATACCTAAAGCTTGTGAACGAGTGACCAAATTCAATTACCAGCATAAGCAATAAATAACTGTATAGTTATCAGCTTAACATCCTTATCAAAAATAATAAATCAATCATATGATTCGAAACCAAACTGCGACGTAGTTTCAGCTACAGTGGTCGTCTTACAGCTTTGTTTACGCATTCAATTTCGACGATAAGTAGCACAGATTCGGTTACAAAGTACCATAATGACTTCATTATGATATGGAATGAAAGAGGTCTTTGATGATTGTCAGGTGCGTTTAATGCAACTATGTTAAATAGGCATTTGGCCTATGTGATAGAAGAAAGCGTTATAATTTTTGCCTTCATCAAATTACACACCAAATAAAAGGAAAATTAAATGTGAGAACATATAAGGAGGTTAAGGCCGTACCTAAATTTTCCGGGGTCCAGTGCTGCCCCCATTTAAAATAAATCTTTTCAAAGAAGACGGAGACAATATTTAAAATTTTGCTACTACCAAGTTCTAGATAACCCTTCAAAGTATTTTATGAACTACTGTTTACAGTTTAAAGTGAGAACGTTAAGCTTTACTACGCACATTTGCGAAAAACGGCCACTTTTAGCACGGCCTTAAGAACTTAGCGGAGAAAAGAAAGACATGGATAGCACTCTACCGACAAGAGCGCTGCTC
Source organism: Acrobasis repandana (assembly GCA_963576875.1). NCBI lineage: Eukaryota > Metazoa > Arthropoda > Insecta > Lepidoptera > Pyralidae > Acrobasis > Acrobasis repandana. Next base: position 1,578,203 of record OY756231.1, on the reverse strand, counting down.
TTAAATACAAGAAGAAGAAGTTGATCAGTGTCATAGTATGACGTCCAATCTTTATTTATTTATTAAAACTTTATTGATCCACAACATTGAATATATAGACTCGGCATCTTCAAACACGGCCATGTCCTTTTTGGTAATATAGACTAAACACGAGAGTAGTACAGAAAGGTCAATATATTTTTACATACCTACGAGTACGTGGTTCAAATTAAATCCTACATATATTTTAATAAATGCGGATGTTGGTAAGTATGGCTGTTATATAAGTTGTATGGTTGTTATTTTTAAATTTTAGGCTCACGACTATCATATTTATAAAGGTAAAAGTTAAACTGCACATATCTGTTTCTTTGGTAACTTTTTATTATACTTACTTACTTTCTTTTGATAATGTTTTGCACTAGAAGAAAGTGATTTCTTGTACTTGTATACCTTTTTGGTTTTTTTTTCTTTGTTGGCTATCTCTGTATTTAATGTATTATATAATCATATACGTAGGTATTGAGTCTAAATTACATATGTTTATTTAGATTACATATATGAAGATTTGTAATCGGCTTATAGTTATTTAATAATTTATCAAAATCGATTTAGCCGCGTAGCAGTTACGAGGAAACAGAATAATAGGGATAAACATAATAAAACATCAAAAATGTGTAAGCGGCCTACTTGGATCCAAAATCTGATAGCAGTTTCAAGTTGCGCTTGCTTTTGTAGGGGTACAGCCCCCACACACAAAATTTTTGAGCCCTCGGATCGGAGGTCTTAGTGAGACGTTACGAGATATGACTTAATTTTTTATAGGATTTTAGGAAACTTTTATAAAGCATTTATAGCATATGTAGATAAAAATTATAAAACTTAAACATTTTTAAACGTTTTACAAACATTAATAACCGAGTACCAAACAAATAGTTTTTCGATGCTTCCATGAAGAAAGTGAAATGTAGGCATATTTATGATGTCTACATTTCACTTCTGTTTTGTTAGTCTATGGCGAATCATTCCATCGGTTGACAGATCATTCACTCATTACATTCATTATGGCAGCCGAAATTTTGCAATCCGTATTTAATTTTCAATCAATGAAATCTAGTTACTTACCGATGGAAAGTTATTCCTTCATATTTTGCTTTGTTCTTTGAATTACTAGTGCAGTATCTCAACACACACCAAGGCATTTTTGACTAAGTTGACAATGTTTTCTTTAATGAATTGTGGAGTGTTTTATGCGCGTATTGCTAGCGAGTGACTAATGTGAGGTTAACAGTGATAGCATATGATGAACAGAACACAACTGTTGTATGTGGCGTCTTCTCTAGTACGTAAGTACATAGATCTCGTTGATCCACAATAATAATTGTTTACAATAGGGATGACGACTGGGTCAGAAAAGTATAATTATAATTAGTCCGTTAATTAGATTATCCAAAAATAATGTACTTATCCATATTTTTCAGTTTATCAAAAAAGTAAAAATTCACAAAGATACAAAGTCTCAAAGTTTATGGGGCTTATGACGTCACCGATGTGTAAAAATCGTACGAAAGCGTGACGTCATGCGAAATTTAAATGCGCTGTATCTTCGTTGTTTATTGTTTCTCAGAGAAAAGAAAAAATACGTGTACAATATTTTTTAATAATCTAACCGACGGCACAGGGCGGAATCTCCTAAGGTACGCGCAATATGCGTCCCCGTTCCCCGTCCCCGCACCTCTCCCCCGTTTTCGCCTCGATGACTCACGTTGGCTGTCAAGAACCGGGGGAGAGGTGCGGGTGCGGGGAACGGGGACGCATATTGCGCGTACCACAGGAGATTCCTTTCTGTTTACTCTTACTGTATTCTGTGCCGACGGGCCCAAAATATTTTTTCAATCATCATGCGTATTGGCGGACTTAACGCTAATAGCGTTCTCTCGTTTATATGAAAAGGTGCTGAGTTCTGACGTGAGCTAAATTAAACCATATCGTAGCCACATTGAGTAGATATTTCGTTGAATTTTTTTTTTGAGTGAGACTACTGTACGTTAGTATTATTTATTCTGTGGCTCTACGCACGCTCTAAAGAGTAACGTGGTACTAGCACAGAATAGATACTAGTACTCACGTACAGAAGTCTCACTCAGCAAAAAAATTCACGGAAATATCTACTCAATGTGGTTAGCGATATGATTTAATTTAGCTTACGTCAGAACTCAACCTTTTCGTTAAGATACCTAGACATCCATTGCAGGCCAATGTCATTCTTATTACTCTTGACAAACGATTCGTATAACTGAATTTACCACTTGGAGTGGTCGCCACGCGCATTAATTGTAATAATGTAGGTATTACATATTTTCGATACCTCAACGGGGAGTGACACAGGCCTGGTACTAGACCGTCGCTTCGCGTGATATAAAATTTATCCATGGCATATCTATGGTGCCATACTAAGGGTGCCGGGGGACACAAAAATATTTACTACATAGCTTTTATTGAAATATACAGTACTTGCCCAAAAAAACCACATATTTACGTCATGTAAATTTTCCATTCTATCAATCAATTAACGCCGATATCTGGACCACCAGACTGGCGGGTCACACTAATAGGATCAAGCTTATCGAACCCTAACTTCCGTATCGGCTGGTTATTATTTAATTTGTTGGGGAGATAATGTTGATAAAATTAAATTAAGTCATTTTTTTTTGTTGACTACCGGTGACTGGCTGAAAGCAGAGCTAGTGTGAGGTTCTTTTTTTTTTAATAGCCTGCCAATATTTCCCAATGCTGGGCAAAGGCCTTCCTCTTCTTTCTTTAATGATCCCTTTTTATAGCAGCCTGTTGCCATTCTCTTATAAAGCTGTCGATGTCGTCTCGCCATCTCTTTTGCGGTCTCCCTCTACGCCTGCGCCCTTCTGGTACACATAGGGTTGCCTTCCAGTCCCTTATCTCCGAATGCAAGCGGTACACATGCCCCGCCCAATCTCACTTAAGTTTTGCTGTGTTGACGCCGACTGAATGCAGATCACTTGATCACACTTCACAGTGAGGTTCTTTAAATAAACTATTTTATATTATAATAAATATACTTTCGAATAAACTGCCCCCATGGTCCAGTGGTCAAGGCGTTTGCTTTGAGATCCAGAGATCGTGGGTTCGAATCCCATTGGGAAGTTTACTTTGTGAAAAGTTGTTTCCAGTCTAGTTAGGATATTGCAGGCTTGAAACACCTGATTATTCGTAAAGAAAGATGACTCCGTGCTACAGGATTCACGTAAAGCTGTGGGTCCCAAACACCATGTAGCGTTTGTTTGGATGATGATAACTCATTTTTGAACATATCACAGAGATTCTTCTTGTTGTAATTTAGGAGCTTGCTTTTGTTGTTGCAGTTAATGCAATGGAGATGCCTCCATTCCTTCCTTCTTTCTGCCATCTCTTTAATGTCCTGGTAGGACCTTTCTCCTAACACACTTACAAATTAAACAAAATTTAATTTGTTATAAAATCTTCATCCTCGGTCCTCTTTTTCTCGTCTCCCTTTTATTTTTCCTTTTACTATTATTCTGAAGTTATTGTCATTTCTTATGAGATGTGCATTCATCTTCCCTCTGTCAACGACAAAGCCGTTTGGATGAGCGCTGATTTGTATGGAAGGACGAAAAATTTTTATCGATTTTTTATAACTTTTTTATAGAAAGTAGTTCAGTATCATGGACTGAACTTGCTCCAAAAATTTAGCAGGTTGATAAAAAGTCAGCCTGTATATCTGGCCACTGCCATGTGGTCAAGATTCAAATGATGTAAGTAATCTGCCAAAATAGTCAATTTTTTAAAGATATGTTTCATTTTTGTAACATTAGGGCCCAAAATAGTGCTTCTCCATTTTACTTTTGACCTACACCAATCAGTGAATCACCTTTAACTATTCCACATAATCATGACAATTCCTCAAAATTACAGGAATACTCAAACATTTTCTAAACAAATACTTAAAATACTTCCCCCATTACATTTCATGGAAACGTTACAATAGTAAATCAAATTAAACATGTGAGTCAAAATTGCATCTGAACAAATGTGCCGTAATTAAAGCAAATAAAGTAGGTATTTAGTATTTGTATTGCCATGTATGGACATCGATGTAATTATAATGATCTCATGATGTTGAATTTCGTTGATTTGGACTTTTAAAAAAATGTTAATTTTTAAAGTCACGCTTTCTTTATTGACCGAGTGAAATAGACATGGGTAACTCCAGATTCGAATATTTAAATGAGCCGAATCATCAACAGGAGCTGATACCCGTACTGAATTCCGGCAATCGTTATCGGCTCCCGCGAGTTATTGAGTCCGCACCGATCTTGGTCCCACCGGGAACCGGCGGCGGCGCCTGTCAGGTCGCAAACCGCGAGCCGCGTTTCGGCTTCACCGCATCTCGAGAGGAATCGGGAGTCGGGAGTCAATATTATTCTGTATTGAAACCAGTACCAGAAAGGACGTCTGTATCCTGTAGATTCAATAGCGATACTTAACGGACCTCGGAGCTGGAGCCGATAAGGGAGTAGGAATCATTAAGATAAGTCGGTACCGGATGCGGAGTAAGATTCAGTGAGCCGAAACACACCTCGGAGTCGAGATTACCCATGTCTAGAGTGAAAAGTCTCAGTTTCGAAATTGGCCAAAAATGCTTTTGGCTGTTCTGTTCTGTTCTCGCCTACAGGTCGCATTTTTCAACCGATTTTGACAAAAATCTTTGGCGGACGAGTTTTTTTTTTATGTCATAGGACGGCAAACGAACAAGCGGGTCACCTGATTGTGTAAGTGATCACCGCTGCCCGTAGACAACTGCAACACCAGGGGTGTAACAAAAGCGTTACTAGCCTTTCAGGGGGGAGGGGGAGGAGGAGTTCCTTGATTTTTAACAAATAGGGAAAAAAATGGGGGGGATGTTTGCTGTAGCGTTATTTATAGATAGATTTCAATCAAATTTGAGAGACATACTATGAACTAAATTCTGCACAAGAGGTTGCAAAAAAAACAGTGACACTTCGGAAGTTCCGACAGATATGAAAACTTGAACAAGGCCGTGTCGGTTACGGCACAGAATAAATAATATTAACCTACAGAAGTCGCACTCAGCAAAGAAATTCAAAGAAATATCTACTCAATGTGGCTAGCGATATGGTTTAATTTAGCTCACGTCTGAACTCAGCACCTTTTTGTATAGATACCTAGAAATCCCTTGCAAGCCAATTTCATTCTTATTACTCTGGACAAACGTTTCTGCTAACTGAATTTACCACCACCCGGAGGTAAATTCAGTTATACGAATTTTATTATTATATGAATAATATTTATTATTATTCAGGTAATAATGTAGGTACATTTTCGATACCTAAACGGGGAGTGACACAGGCTGGTATAATATAGAAGCCGGATGGTCCCAGTAGACTGGAAAATTTAGGCATGTATGTAATCAACCAATATTAGCCACTATCGAAAACACCTTCTTTTGGGAATCACAGCAACACACTAACAACATGACCTGTTATTTGTATTCAAAATACTTGAGATAACAGATTAGTACGAATTTTATCTAAAGAAATTCCAGAGATGCCATTTCCATACATTCTGATGTGATCATAATGTGTTATCTAAGCCAAAGTAGACACGAAGGATTTTTTTCACGAGGGAAGCGAGTAGTTCTTTGAGTTTCTTTCATCTTAGCGTATTCCCAAATGCATCCTCAGCCGTAGGCAAGGCTGCGAAGCCAGGAGGCCCCAGGCTTCACGTTTTTCGGCTTTTTCGTTGTAAATCATAGTTGTAAATCTATTGGCATGCATATCATCCTTGATGACGTCAGCAGCCGGTTTTAGCTCTACCAGCGCCCTGGGCGAGATTTACCCCCCCCCCCCCCTCCCCCCAAACTGCAATTCACTCAGACTTTTTTTCTGACGGATTTATTTCTGCCGACGGGGGGGTGGGGGGAGGGGTGCAAGTACGATATAGGAGTCTTCAAATTGGCCGCCCCATAGTAAACGAAGGGAGGAGGGGGTGTATACAAATAAGAGCTAGACTCTTATTTGTATGCACCCCCTCCTCCCTTCGTTGCGAGTTGCCGCCATTAACCAGCCGCTATTTTTTTATTTATTATCACCTGTGACCCCCCTTGCCCAAAAACGCCCCCTGTCGCCCCTTTGTATCTGGCGCCCTGGGCGGTCGCCCAACCGCGCCCTACCCTAACGCCGCTACTGTCTGCCAGCATCTGGCGGAGGTGGCATGGCTATACCATGGATAAACAAATAATATTAGATGATTAACAACGTTAAGACGATACACGGAGTCCAGTGCTGCCCCCATTTGAAATAAATTATTTGTAAGGAAACGGAGATATCATTTAAAATTTTGAGCTAGTAAAACCTAGATAACCCTTCAAACTATTTTATGAACCACTGTTTACAGTTTAAAGTGTGAACGTTAAGCTTCTTATGTATTCTGTGGTTAAGCTTTAGTTCGCATTTTTGCGAAAAACGGCCACTTTTGGTAAAAATGCAAAGGCAAATATAAAGGCAAATTTAGGCAAATTTAGAGGTATGTTTGTGATTTTTTTTATCAAGACAAAAATGCTCAATCGTGTTTTGGCTATTGTGGGTAAGTATCTGTTGAAAATCCTTAAGCTTCTTATGTAAAATTTTTGAGGAATAAACTGTACTCGTAGTAGTTTAATTACAGTGTTTTTTTTTAAAACCCTCACAATTTTCTTGGCTCTGAACTGGCGGGGCCTTAATACTTTGAAGCGTAATTCGATTTTTAGTTTAAATTTTGTAGCTAGATGGAGCTACTAGTTCGAAAGAAGGTAGTTTCGAATTGGTACCGCTTAGTTTCTTAAAGATGGTGCTATTTAATAAGCGTTCATTTTCTATGAACAAACAACTCTTTTCGTGGATACCGTGCCTAAATACCCAGCATCCATTGTATGACCAGCGGGCGAGAAAGTAGTGACATCTAGAAACCAGTGGCTCTGTGAGCTGTAAACTTCGCGACTTACCCTCATCCGTTGAAGTTTTTTTATTTACTAGCCATCTATGTCCCACTGCTGGGCAAAGGCCTCCCCTCTTTCCTTCCACAATTCTCTATCCTTGGTCTTCACTTTCCAGTCTGAAGTTTAACCGCTGTCCAGTTTCCAACCGTTGAAGTTTATTGGATATAAATCCCACATCTCCGCCATTTTGAAAAATTTCCATAAACTGAATCGACAAAATAAATCTTTATATTATAATATTAATATAATAATTATCAAACCTGCTTATAGAATTTCACGAGTATCAGTTGCGAAATACGGCCTGTAGGCGAGAACAAACCGATAGACACACTGTCAAATTGACGGACAATCTTGCCCTTTGTCATTTTTGCCCAATCTTGAAACTGAGACACTTCGCTTGCTTCACTCGCCTAGTCAATCAATAATAATAGGTATACATTTGTATCTACAGACCTAACACTACCAGACTTGCAACGATATTGCTAGAAAGAGACTGTCAAATACAGTACAACGTGAGTGTGAAAGAAACGCTGATATGTTTTTTTGTCTCTATCGGCGTGGCTGCTATAAGTTGGCCTACTGTCAAAATCTGGGCCAAACAAACCACAAAACGATTAGAAGTTATTAATTTTAGGGATTTTATCATTTAAAAGGTGATTTAGGGTTTTATTTGAGCTTAGTTAGCTAAGTTAATAACCATAGTGTGTTCTGTGACGTGTGCAAAATATGGGTGAAGGCAACAATCAAAGATAGAAAGAGATGCACTAAAGTGGCCACGCACTATGCAGGTCTAGTAGTGGTAGGTCTGTGTTTGTATCCCACGTAGCTTGCCGGTACTTTGTAGACCTCATTGACATTACAATAATTTGCTGTCAAACTTGCGTGTTATATTAATCAATAGTTACTCTGCAAATGTGTATCCAACCATACTTATATTTATCGGAATAAGGGCGGTTATAACCTCACGACATCCACAAAATAACGATGGTGTAAATGATGCCGTCCGTCTAGTGGGCTAGCTTTCCTATCTATGGCTTATGAATTATAAATTTTGAATAAAGGTTTAAAAAAAAATCATTCAGCTTTTAATGTTAGGCTTAAGTCACAGACGACAGTAAGAGTACTCGTACATACAGAACGGAATCTCCTAAGGACCCACGCAATATGCGTCCCCGTTCTCGCCTTGTCGAGGGGCGAGAGCAGGCGAACACACACAGCACGGCGCACGCGGCCGCACAAGAACGGTGCGGGGACGAGGAACGGTGAAGCATATTGCTCGTGCCTTAGGAGATTCCGTTCTGTATTCTTTTACTGTCTTCTGTGAAAAAGGTTTAAAAAAATCATTCAAGCTTTTATTGTGAAGACTTAGTAATTATTTATCAAGACAAATGTAAAATTTGATTTACAAATACAATATAATAATATTGCATTGTCATATGTATATGTGTATATGTGAATCATCACACTAGCATACAAAATTTCATCTCAATCGGAAACCGGGAAGTGGCTCAAATTTAATTTGCATGATTATTATTTATGAATATATTATAAATCACAAATCAGTCAAATAGAAAAAAAATTAAAGTCAAAATAATTAAATTTTTATTGCGTTTGATCGAATGTTTCGCACGATATCAAAACTGTTGTGTTTGTGCAGTATTTTAGTTCTATGTTTTATCTTTATTTATGGTTATTTTTAGGCTAGGGTTTACTCTAATTTCTCCAAAATGTAAAATATGAAACTTAGTAAAATATAAAAACATGTTCACACTATGTTTCCATTGATGATGACCTCTGCGGCCTAGTGGTCATCATGCCAGTCTGCCACACTGGAGGTCCCGGGTTCAACCCCCAGTCAGGTCAAGATGGAAAATGATCTTTTACAGATTGGCCTGGGTCTTGGGTATTTATGTTTATCTATACAACGTGGAAGGGACATACCCGTAATAAATCGAACCACGGGCTATACTAGATCACTAAAGTATAATGAAATTAAAATAACAGTCAATAAACCAAAAAAAAATTCGACATTCCCATACAAATCAACCGGGCGGCTGCACACTTTTGTATGGAAATGACGATTTTTTTTTTGTTTCTGTAATGATCTAGTAAAGCCCGTGGTTAGATTTATTACGGGTATGTCCCTTCCACTTTTTACCTATATGAATTTTTTATAAAATATAGTATCGTTGAGTTAGTATCTCATAACACAAGTCTCGAACTTACTTTGGGGATTGCTCAATCTGTGTGATTTGTCCGTATATAGGTATTTATTTATTTATTGATGGTTTTTTTCTGTTGTATCAATATTGCGTGATATAGGCCGACTATAAGCTCACGACATATTCTTATCGGTTCACACCAATTTCTGAAACGTAGGGTCGGGATCGTAGCGGGACATTTTAGCGAATTTATTAGTTTCAAGATTGTCATTTATTTATGGAAACCTCTTGGTTTTTATCTGCTAGTAATATTAGAGTGAAAAACGATTTTAAAGATACACAAAGTATCTGCTCCTCAACGAGTGGATTAATATAGCCTTTTTGGGCCACTAAAACAAAATGGCAGGTAATAATAATTTAAAATCTTTGAGCAATATGGAAAAGAACTTAATAAACTTTACTGATTATATTCCACGCTGGTCTGGGAGTAAAGACAAAACTTAGAATACAACAGCTGCTTGTCTTTCTGCGCAGATCGTTAACGCCGGTCGAGGGAATGGGCGATAATCGAATCATGCTGAAAATGCGGCTAGCAATCGATCACTATTTTGACTCTTTTTTTTACCGACTTCAGAAAAGGAGGAGTTTTACAATTCGACTGTATGTTTATTTTATTTTATGTAGGTATGTTTGTTACGCGATATCTTCGCCAATTGTGTACCGATTTTAATTATTCTTTTTTTATTTGAAAGCCTTTACTACCAAGTTGGTCTCATTTTAATTTGGTGAAGATATGAGGAAGAACTTTGGAGATATGGAAGAAACACCTAAAAAAATTGAAGTCGGTTGTTTTTTTTTGTTAAAAATTTAATTATTTCAAAATATAATAGCTTTGGGTCTTAAGTCGTTACCCTAGACTTTCCATACAAACGTTGTCTAGCTTTTATTCTAAAATGTCATATCAGTTTTCGGCAGTAATTTGTAAGTAATTTTAAAGAAAGGGCAGTAAACTAGTTTTCAACGGTCAAAATATGAGAAAGAAAATATAAGGGTGTAGAAATTTTTCATACTGATAGACAAATATGAGAAGATACACTATATTCTCTTTCAAGTTCATGTTTTGACTGCGAAAAACATATATGCCTACATATATGCAATTTCTTTAAACTTTCAAATAATCCTTAAATTTGACATCATCATCATCTTCCTAGCCTTCTCCCTATTTGGGGTCAACTGCCCCCATCGTTTTCTATCATTTATTATACTGTACTAACCCCCCTGTCCATCATGCCCCACTTAACACGTTCCTCCTACGTCTTTCTAGTCATCCACCTTCAAGTCAACCATTTTATAATTCAATTTAATTATGACATAACAAACAATGTAATCTCAGTCCATCCATATAACTAATTTTAAGTTTAAAGTTTGTTAGTTGACGTCTTTGGAGAAAACGTGCAGTGCAGTTTGTTGCCGCTTCTTCTGCACTTGCGCCTAGGAAGCGGCGTAAACTTAGCTGTAACGATTTGACGTCAACATTTGTGCAAAAAAAAAACAAAGTGACTATTATGAAGAGATATTATAAATATTCTATGATAATAAAGATATTTTGAATTAAATTGAATTGAATTGAATTTATTATCCAGATGTACGAAATTAGACATGTCTTTTCAAAATAAAAGCTAGACTACTAGGACTAGGGTAAGTAAGGCTTAGGCTCGGTCTGCCCTGGCTTCATACACTGCTATCTAAAATCCATTATAATAATTGTATGTGTTCTTTCCGTCTAACCTCTATACAAGGTTTAAAAAAATATACGGAAACTATTTCAAACGTGGATTCAGTTCATATTACTGAAAAACTTTCCCCAAAGAACATACTATATATCTAAATATGGAAACTAATTTTGGCCTCTCATATAAGATGACCGATCAGCTGATCCGAGTTTGTATGGAAAGCCAAAAAATATTTTTCATATTTCGTTAAATGTTCCTTGGGGATATTTGTTCAGTATCATGGAATGAATTCACCTTTAAAACAGTTTCACTATATTTTTTTAGACGTTATATTTGCTCGCGTGTAAATACTAGAAATAAAAATAGGAGAAAAATAAATCTTGTATCTAATGATATCTGAACTCATACTTATCAGCCATGGGAAATTGTTTTTATATCCCTATAAATACATACACAGTTATACAGTAATAAAGTTAGTTTTAATATACCCGATTGAAGAATCAACCTCGTGAATTTAAGTCTTAGGTACAAGATAATTAACCCTAGAATACTAATAATCGCCTGGGAGGCCGCCACCGGTAATTTTTTCATTTTGTTTTAACTCATAACCACTGACGTCTATTTACTATAACTACCTTTGACGTATGTTTATAAGATGTATATTTTTTTTAAATACTCCTTAATCGATAACTTTTTATGATATAATGTAATAATATAGATCTGTTATATTGATTTTAAATAATTATTGTAAAGAGACGTTTATTTCATTTTATTTATTTTTCTGATGGTTTTAATTAAGGACGAGGTTGGTATTTAATCTGAAACATCAATATCAAAACATTGTTTCTTGCGTATAATCATTATCATTAGTAATTAAGAAGTAATAAATTTACTTTTTTTGAACTTATTTATTATTAACACCGTCAGGTTACGTGTATAAAAAAAAATTGTACTAGCATGCAACCCAATTATAGTTGAACACAACATTTTTAGAATTCAAGCATAAATAAGTAAAAATAAGTATAAATATTGAAATTGAACAACTGAAATTAAAATAATAACTTGAACTTGTTAGTCTTCTTCTTCTTCGTCTAAGCGCGTTCCCGGTTGCAACCTTAGCTGTGCTGCTCGGAGCCCGGGGTGCTCTTTCCCACTTTTTCTTCTCCAAATATAACATGCATGTCAATGGTCACCCAAGGATGCCAAAGACCTTGCAAAATGGAGAAGAAATAGCTGGAACAGTTTAAATGATTTGGTTATAGTTTTACGACCGGCCGCCTGCCTGACGTCAACCCTCTTTGGAAAGCAATTAATTTTGGGAATGAAATTAACTTGTTAGTATTCTAGGGTTAAGTTGCCACCGGTACAATACGAGTCGCACAATAAAATCGCACTATAAAGTCGCAAGTTTACAGCCGGCCTGCACGCACTCGCACCGTGGTAGGTACATACCGATGATTCAAATTATAATTCTGCTGAGTTACACCACGTAGCATATTTTCCAAGAAATTAGATCTGAAGAAAAAATGTTAGGGTGTTTCAGTTTGCCAACTTGCGTGTGCGTGCGTACAAACTTATTTTCGCTCTCGTATATTCAACATTTAATCAATTTTCAGCCTTATTGTATTCACATAAGGGGTTGGTATTTTTTTTAAGGTTTTGTATGAAGGGAAAGGCGTTCATTTTTCATGTAGCGTTTTAGTGTGTGGTAATGATAGTGGGAACAGTTACGTAAACCTTATTTGGAGTTTTCCAGTCAAAGTTGAGGAAAAAGATTCCCGTTTCGTTTGGAGTGAATAACTGTAACACTACTCAAGTAAGCATACAAACATAGCCATAAAAAACTTAACATCAGGTCAGCGTTATGGCTAATTACAAAGTTAGTTTTCTATCTAATTAAACATAAACTTGGGAATCCTTTTTGATTTCAAATTTTCATTTGGCTCTCGTTTTGCTTATACAGGATTACTTATTAAACACCGGCAACGTTTCAGTTTCAGTCCATAAAAGTACTGTCCATAAAAACAATTATTGAAAATCGGTAAAAAAAATTCGTCCTCCTATACAAAATCCATTTGGCTGAGCGCCGATTTGTATGGGAAGCCAAAAACATTTTAAGGCAAAATGTCCGGCCTTTATAATTTTGGAGATTGCAACCCTATCTATAGATTCTTATGCTTAGAGTAGCCTCTCAAGGTGCTGGATTTTATCTGTCCCGTAAGAGAAAAAGACGTGATACTATCACACAGACTTGCCTTTGGGTTTTGTGGGTAAGGCTTAGTTTGCTGCGCAAGGGATAAATATAATATCTGTATGTATTTGCTTCTATTTAATAAGTACAAGTACGTTCACCGTCTTCTTCTTCTTCATCTTAGCGCGTTCCCGGTTGCATCCTCAGCTGTGGTGCTTCGGAGCCTGGGGTGCACTTTCCCGCTTTTTCTTCTCCAAATATAATATGCATGCCAATGTTCACCCAAGGATGCCAAAGACCTTGTAAAATGGAGAAAAAAATAGCCGAAACACTTTTAATGATTTGGCTATAGTGGCCGGCCGCCTGCCTGACGTCAACCCTCTTTGGGAATGTATTTGTGTGAAAGGTTTTACAACCGGCCGCCGCCCGACGTTAACCCTCCTTGGGAATGCAATTGTAGCACGAGATGTTTGTGCTTTATCTTTCAGTCGCCTCTTACGACATCCACAGGAAGAGATGGAGTGGTCCTATTCTAACCCGGACCCACACGGGTAAGAAATGGTTAAAAAATGTTTGTTCACATAATAATGACAATATGTACTTGATTGTCGCTAACTCATTCTGGGACACACTGTATAAGGTAATTTTATTTATAGCTCAAATAAAATAGTAATTTTATAAGGATAAAGTTATGCACCCAAACTCATGTTAATTTAAATTACTTCAAATGTGAAGTAATAACTTATTAACGGTAGATATAAAGGTTAATAATAATTCAACCTTTATATTTTGCAATGTATGAAAAACGTCGCCACTTGATGCCTAAATGCCAACTAAGGCACGAATAAAATGTCAAAAGTGACGTACAGACAGACATGAATACAAGAGAGGTACTTGTTTGTTTCACATGTCAATAAAGAAACCAATATTTAAAAAAAAAAAGTGACTTAAATTTTTGTTCTTTTTCATTAGTTCCACTCCACCAAAATACACTTTCTGAATGCAAATGCTTGATTTATTGACAAAAACATCAAAATTAGTATGTGTGTATTAATATTTGAGGAGTTCCCTCGATTACTCGAGGATTTCATAATCAGATCTTCATGTGGTGTCTGGTGACAGTAGGATCTCTACATTTTTTTGATTAGGTCACTGATGGCGTTTTTAGGGTTCCGTACCCGAAGGGTGCAAACGGGACCCTATTACTGAGACTCCGCTGTCTGTCCATCTATCTGTCCGTCTGTCCGTCGTTCCGTCTTTCCGTCTGTCCATCTGTCCGTCTGTCACATGGCTATATCTCTTGATTATATATTACTGTGGCCTCTATAACAACAAATACTAAAAATAAAAAAGTTAAAAGTTAAAGGGGGTTGTCATACAAGAAACGTGTGTTTTCGTAATTTGTGTACTGCCATCTCTGTGAGCAGCTGGAACTAATAATTCGTTACCAAGTTTCTGCTATTTACGTGCTCTCTAATAGTTTGTATGACGTTCGGTATCTGATAAGTTACATCAATCCCCAAACCACGATTGGATAAGCCGTGTGGTTCCCGGCACAGTAGAATAGGACCACTCCAAGTCTTCCTGTGGATGTCGTAGTAGGCGACTTAGGAAACACAAGCTTAACAAAGCTTATAAACATCAATGAGACCTCTCCAACCCGTCTGGCCAGCGTGGAGAGTGTAGGCCAAATCCACTGACTGTTCTGGCTAAAATATGGCTCTGGCAGTACAGAGAGAGTCATGCTCCTGCAGTGGAGACTTTAAAGACCTGATCATAATGATGATTATGATACAGTCTTCGGGATAAGATCATACTACGATTGGCTCAAAACCAATATCAATGGGAGGCCATTAATGCCACTGTAAAAGATCCTTTTTATGGCTAAAACTATCACCCCCTTTATTTGAGCCAATCGGCATGAAAAGAAGAATAATGGGCAAGAATAGGTAGAAAAGGAGGCGCGTCGCCACCAGGTTCCACCTACCCTATAAGAGATGAGGTCGTGATAAAGCTTTGTCTTTTCCATCTTAGCGCGTTCCCGGTTGCATCCTCTGAGGTGCGCTTTCCCCGCTTTTTCTTCTCCAAATATAATACGCATGTCTATAGTCACTTTAATTGGCCAACGATCTTGCGAAGTGGAGAAGAAACAGCCGAAACAGTTTAAATAATCTGGCTATAGATTAACGACCACCTGCCTGACGTCAACCCTCCTTGGGAATGTAGTTAAAGCACTAGATGTCTGTGCTTATTCCTTTAGTTGCCTCTTACGATATCCACAGGAAGAGACGGAGTGGGCTTATTCTAGGCCGGAAGCCAAGCGGCAAACGGTGATAGAACTTGTATGTAGGTAAGTATATTAATTTAGGACAATATTCTTTGAGACCTAAATATTAATCCTAAAACTTTTCAGCCAGATAAAATAATTAAGAAAGCTTCTGAAAGCCCGACATCTGCCCGCCAATGTCAATCTGTTTTTAATTATGAATAAGGTTCTAGATACTCCAAAAACTTGTAATTACCCTTGAATATATTTTCCTTTGTGTCCCTACTCAGAATTTATTTAGAGTAATTAGGATTGCTTCACAATCATGATTTTAAGCGTTCCGTAGCCAAATGGCAAAAAAGGAAACCCTTATGGATTCGTCATTCTGTCTGTCTGTCTGTCTGTCCGTCCGTATGTCACTTTTTTTCGAAACTATAAGAACTATACTGTTGAAACTTGGTAAGTAGATATTCTGTGAACCGCATTAAGATTTTCACACAAAATTAGAAAAAAAAAACAACAAATTTTGGGGGTCCCCATACTTAGAACTGAAACTCAATATTTTTTTTTTGATTTGAGAAAAAACACGTGTGTATCTATGGATAGGTCTTCAAAAATGATATTGAGGTTTTTAATTTAAAAAAAAATTAAACTGAATAGTTTGCGCGAGAGAAAGTGGTAAAATGTGTCCCCCCCCCCCCCCCCCCTGTAACTTCTAAAATAAGAAAATGATACAACTAAAAAATATATATGATACAATACAATACGAAAATCTTTATTGCACCAAATAGGAAACATAAAAAATTACAAAGTTTACGGAACTTATAAATAAATAAGGTACCAGAAGCGGCCTTATCGCCGAAGCAATCTCTTACAGGCAAACAAAGAGAAGGAGTGCGAAGTATATGAGAAAGATAACAGGCGGCGCAGTTAAAATTAAAATATAAATTATGTTATGATGTAAATTACCATGCTAACTTCCACCGAAAATTGGTTTGAACGAGATCTAGTAAGTAGTTTTTTTTAATACGTCATATATCATAACGCGGAACCCTTCATGGGCGATTCCGACTCGCACTTGGCCGCTTTTTTAAGAAATGATAACATGTCTTTATACTTTTTTTATAAGGGACAAACTAGACAGATTGAGCTAGCCCCAAAATAAGTTTAAACTTGTATTATGGGATACTAACTCAACGATACTATATTTTAAAGACATATGTAGATAAACACCCAAGACCCAGGACAATTTAAAAAAGGCCGTCTTGCCCTGGCTTGGGATCGAACTCAGAATCTCTGGACCGGCGGAATGGCGTGTTAATGTAAAATAAGCCTTATCCCCGTATTCTTAAAAAACTTCATTACATGTAAATGTTATGTTGAGACTATAGTCTGTTGGAGTAAGTACAACAGAAACTTAAGCCTGAAGCCGTGTGGTTCTTGTATTTGTCATCGTTCGTCCGTACAAGTTAAAGCGATGACATTATGTCAATTTAGCTCTTCAATAATAATTAGAAAAGAGTGGGATAAAGTTATATCCCAAGATTGAGACTTAAACAGGAAACACAAGCTAAACAAAGCTTATAAACATCAATGAGACCTCTCCAACCCGTCTAGCCAGCGTGGAGAGAGTAGGCCAAATCCTCTGACTGTTCTTAATTTTTTATAGTAGTTATTCTCTTAGTGGGCGAAGTTAGCTACGTTCTGGCTGCCGGATGGCCGTCGGAGTAGAGGCAGACCGAGGAAGAGATGGCGACATGACCTCGATAGTTATGCCAATAATTGGCAAGAGATAGCAGAGAGTAGAGACGAGTGGAAGAGGAAGGGGGAGGCCTTTGCTTAGCAGTGGGACATAACACCAAAAGGCTAGAAAAAAAAGGTATTCTCTTGATTAAAATCTCCTGTTGTCTTCATCGGATTTTGCTGTCAAAAATAGATCAATCCGCAATTCCGCATGTGTCAGTCGACTCTTGCGGACCCTCGATAGCAGAATGTTTCCGAAGCCGTCGCCCGCAATTACGGGAGCTGAGGATTTCATTGACAAATATTTTCCTTTGGCCGTGACGTGTGGTGCAAAGTGAAGAAGATGGCGGTGTTAATTGTTACGTAATATTTTTTCATGGTTTTCTGGGAGAATAGAAAAAAAAAGGATATACGAGCTGCAACTCTTCCCGCACAGATCGTAAAATCCGATCAAGGGTATGTGCACAAATGTAAAACATATTAATAGGCGATGCAGCTAGCAAGACATCCCTACCTATATATTGTGGCTTTTGGGTCTAACGGCCCTGAGCTCTATCTGCTTAGAGCTGCAAGATCTAAAATGCTGTGTCTCATTAGAGATAAAGACGTATTAGTGTATGTAGTTTATCTATTAAACGATGAGTAACATACATATAACTAACATTAGTATAAAAAAACATACATACAAACCTTTGCCCAGTATTTGCGATGATATATGTTAGTTTAAAAATATATACGTAAGCAACAGTTTTCTTTTGATGTAGTCTGGTGGATTAATTAACTTGAACTCTCGAGCAACTTTGTCATTACTGTGAAACACATCATTGTAATGTTTATCGAAACCCCATCAATTACGCTGTCTCTTATTTCTTAGTATCATTTTTTCCCTAAACTTTTCCCCTAGTTTAAATATTGAAAGGTCACAATATAACTATGTCGACCAGATACGCCGAAAAGGTGCAAGCTTAAAATTGTACTAGGCAAACATTGACACCTCTTCCCTTCTAGCTGTTGTTCCTAAAAGCTGTCGTTCATTTGACCTGTTGCTCCTTCGTCCTGTCACTCCTTAAACCGTCGCACTTTTGAAATGGCTCTCATTTGATTTGTTCTCATTTGACAAATAGTTTTTTTATCAAACAGACGAATAAAAAAATCCCATCAAAATCGCTGTCTCTTGTACCATAGATCTTTCTCCAAAGCTTTTCCCCCAGTGTTCATTATTGAAAGGTCGCAATATAGCCCCCGACTATGTCGCAACCCTTAATTAGGACATCTGCTCAGATATTACGCCGAAAAGGTGCGCGCTGACAAATTCTACTAGGTAAAGTTAGGACTGCCTGAGTAGATAACTGACTTATTGATCAAATTGTCTGCAATTAGGACTTACGAGTATTTTGTCTTATAAAAGTGGACTAACTTTCCGAGAAACAGTGGATGGAACTGACGTTGAGAGGGTAGTTTTAGAAAGAGATGAAGAGACCTTTGTCCAGAGCATATACTTATAAAATTAATAAAAATAAAGTTTGTCATATCACAATAACAAAAATTGACAATTTTATTGCCTATTATGGTTTATTGTCACTCACCTAGACAGAAGGAGGTTTATGCCCAGCAGTGGGTCCTTGAAAGCTGACGATGATGATGATGATTCAAGTGCAGACAGAGCTAGTACTCCGTTAGATACGAGTATGATATTGAATTGAGTAAATTTATCAGTTTTCTTTGCTAGGGTTCTTTGTTTTCTTTGCAGTTTTCTTTGGGTTTTGGTGCTGTCTCTTCTATGTGAAGTTCTTCTATCTGGTGTTGTCTATCTTCATCTAAGCGCGTATTCGGTTCCTTCGTAGTCCGTGGAAAGCTTCCCCCTTTTTCTTTTCTAACACTTTGTTTGTTTATCACAACGAGTACTCACAACTGAAGTCAACATTAGCCTCGGCTGTCATAATTGCAGTCGGCAAGCATTGTCAGATACCGTTCAGCTGTTTGAAAATCAAGCACAACTTACACAACTAATCATCATCATCAGGTCTTTCTAGTCTCCACTGCAGGAGCCAAAGGATTTGGCGCTCTCCACACTGTTTGCAAATAATACCTAATGTTGTAATTACATACAAAGCATTTCTACTGAATGTACCCTTAAACTTGTTTTGGTATTAATTTATGCAGTGGTATCCGATAAGAATAGAAAATAATTAAAAATTTAAAGTAATATCAGTGGTATTTGTTCGTGGTATTGGATCAGAATAAATCAACGACCTAGATAGACCTAGACCTAGACCGCTAATAAGGAGGTTCTGGGTTCGATCCCCAGCCAGAGCAAGTTGGAAAATGGCCTTTTTCAAATTGCCTGGGTCTTGGGTATTTATCTATATATGTATTTATTATAAAATATAGTATCGTTAAGTTAGTATCCCATAACACAAGTTTAGAACTTACTTTGGGGCTAGCTTAAGCAGTGTGATATGTGCATTAAAAAAAAAATCGGCCAGACGTGTTCGAGAAGTCTTACTGATTCCGAAGTCGCCTTTTATCACATCCGCTGATGACTTAGAGTGATTCTATTCCACTCTACAGAAAACCATACGGCTAACACACTCATAAAAATTTTTTTTTTTCTAAAACGGAATTATTTTTAGGATTTATTGTGTGTTGACAGTGTCTGTGGTAGAACTGTTCCCAATATTGTTTCCTGCTTAGATATTGACTGAAACATCCGGTATTTCGTCACATCTCGCAATTAATTGATACGAATCCTTCTTCATCATAATCAATCGAGTCCGAAATATATTGTTTTGTAAAACAAAAACAAAATTTTACCCGTAAATAAATAGGTGACAACAAGTGGCACAAAAATATTTTGAGCTCCTCCGTGCTTCGAAAGGCGCTTTAAACCCGTCCCAGTGATCATCATAGTATGGAAGTCATCGAGATAAGTTGGATGCATTTAAACAGCTTAAACAAGAGTACTTGGCCACCGACACAAAAAAAAAAAAGTTTAAAAACTTACAAGCTTTTATTGTGAGGCCTATATAAGAACTGGTCAATACAAATGCAATCAGCCAAAACTAGATGGGGTTGCATCGTTTTATTACAGGTTTCCCATAGCCACTATCTGGCTCCACACTCAGATTAGCTTCTTGTCATAATAATATTGCATAATCATCTGAATCCGGGAAGTGGCTCAAATTTAACTTGCAAGATTTGACCAAAAAAACACAAAGCTAAATAAAAGCTTGTAAAAAATAAATAAAAGGGCAAATGCGAGTCGGACTCGTACATGAAGGGTTCCGTACCTCCGTACAATGTTTAAAACGCTAAAAAAACACGTTTTTTGTATGTCGACCCCCTTTAATTTTTAACTTTTTCTTATTTTCAGTATTTGTTTTTATAGCGGCCTCAGTAATACATAATCGGTGAAAATTTAAAGTGTCTAGCTATTACAGTTCAAGAGATAGAGCCCTGTGACAGACGGATAGACAGACAGACGGACAGACAGCGGAGTCTCAGTAATAGGGTCCCGTTTGCACCCATTGGGTACGGAACCCTAAAAACAATCAGTTTTTCTCAGCCGCTACTGTCGTTTTGCTACTACACTCTTAAAGCAAGTACCATTGAACGTGAGGCTGCCTTTCTCGCAAGATATCTCTCCCTAAATATTGACAGAAGTCTTAGAATGCGTTGAGACAGGCTTGTTTGTTTGTGGTACTACACAGACTGAGTATCCTTGGGCTTCAATGATACGATATTGTTTCACTGAGTGGTAAAAACAATTGGTAGATAGTGAATTGGTAGGCACGTTTCGCGTTAATTCCCGTATGCATTAATTTAATAATAATGCAACGCGATAGTTTAAAAGTATTTAACAACAAGTGATTTTGTCACTGTGTAAAGTATATTAATATATTATAAAGTAGGCTCCAACGCCGGATTATTATAATTGTAACACAATTTACCTAATTTTTTTTTTATACTTACAGGGGTTTTTCCCTGGAGGACTTAGCAAACTCCATATTTTAACCCCAGCAGCCGTAGACTGAATAAAAACCTGCCATTAAGTATTTAGGATTCATCCAGTAATATGCCATGCGACATGATGTTAAGGGTCTAAAAAAATATACTGAAACTATTTTAAGGTTGATCAGTCCATGATACTAAACAACTTTCTCTAAGGAACATACGTCGAAATATAAAAATATTTTTTGCATTTTCATACAAGTTGACTGATCAGCTGATCCGAGTTTTAATGGAAAAAAAATGGACAACATTTTTTTTTCCATTTTTCGATACATATAAGTTTCTTGGGGATAGTTGTTCACTATCATGAACTTAATCTACCCTAATAGTTTCAGTATATTGTGTTAGACGTTATATAAGGACAAATCACACTGATGCCCTGGCTAAGGATCAAACCCAGAACCTCTGGAGTGACAAACAAACGTGTTAACCAATACACCACGGATGTCGTAAAATAAATAAAGATAAAAATAAGCACCAAGTAGATAACTCTTTTATTGAAGTCGGTTAAAAATCAAAATGATCAGGTACTGACTTAAGTATATTAATTTCCTTATACTGAGCATGTTTTTTAATTAAAATCAGTTAATTGAAAATATACATAACACCAAGGCAGGATTTTCCTCAGAAATGTAATTTTAATAACATTAATTTTACCTTCGAAACGAAATTGGATGAACGAAAACGTTTGACATAATTAACAAAGTTTTTTCGCCATCCGAAGAATTCCAGGTATTTTGCTTAAAGGAATATTCCCAAAATAAAATACCAATGCTCATTAGGAGCAATTAGTTCGTTCCGTAATGACAGGGGGCGCCACCAGCATTGATTGAGGAACACCCTACGGTTTGGGCGAAATTAATCTCCTGTTTTTTTTGGTTTGGAATCTTTTGTTTTTTATTACGATGGTTTGTTTTTTCTTATTGAAATCCGTTTTTGTTTTATATTTTCCACGAGAAGATCTTTGGCCCGGTGGGATTACGTATTGCAATTGCTTGTGCAAGTTAAGCAACCCGGCATGGTCCGCCTTGGATGAGTGTCCACAAGTGTCCAAAAAATTCTCTAGCTCCTTCGTGCTTTCTATTGTCTTTCAAGTTCATATAGTTTATAGTTATATATGCAATTTCTTTGAAATTACAAAATAATGCCGAAATCTAACATGTCGTTTCAAAATATAAGCTAGACTTCGTTTGTATGGGTCTGTTTGTTTGTCTGATTCTGTCTAGGGTAACCGGACCCTTAAGGCTAGGCCTGATGTGAATAATCTAAGTTTTGCTCCCACTTCCACGCTAGGGCATTGGAACCGGTTTTTCCCGGTTCCAAAAAGACCGGGAATTCCCAGTTCTGGGTGTCTGGGTAACCGGTTCTAAAATATCAAAACCCGGTTTTTATAAAAATAAAAAGCGGCCAAGTACAAGTCAGACTCGCCCATGAAGTGTTCCGTGGCAGCAAGTAACATAATATAAAAGTACTAAGGTAAATTGCGGTTTACGATTTATGACGTATTAAAAATAACTATCTATGATACCGAGACCGCTATAGTTTTAATTGAAATAACATACTTTGAGGTATATACCACATTTTTTCAGAATTATTTTAGTAATATTTCAAAAGTTACGTAGGGGGACACCTCAAATTTTAACTTTGTATTAGATTATCTCAAGACTGGGGGGTTTGATCTACATAGTTTCATAGCAGTTTTTGTTGTATTTTAAAAAACCTTTTCAACGATACCCCACATGTTGGGGTTGGTCCAATTTAATTTTTTAAATTCACCTTTCGTTGTATGGGACGGGATGAAAAAAAAATTTTTTTCATAATTTTAAAAACCAATTTTTGGAACTTCAATATCTATCTCTCCACTAATTTTCGTGACAATCGGTGCAGTAGCGGCGGAGTACGAGCTGGACGGACAGACAGACGGACGGACGGACATGACGAAACTATAAGGGTTCATTATGGACTACGGAACCCTAAAAAGGTAAAGCATTATATTTTTAGGCCCTATAAGTAAATTCGTTGTATCTGTCTGTTGGAAATAGGTAAATGACGTGGCTGGAAGCGATAGCACGAAACGCGTCCAGACCGTGAAACGGTCGTGAGTTGTATTATACATATAGCGCAGAGTTGGGAGGTACACAATTTTATTTTTCTATGTGGAATACATGAAACATGCAACCATAACTAATTTAAGTTCTTATTCCTAGTCAGTAAGATTATTTTGAGTTTTAATATTTTACTACGTTCTTTATTTTTTGCGCATTTTCATTAAAAAATCGGAAGAACCTAAAGAACCGGGTAACCAGTTCTTGATAGTGTTCGGAACCGAAAATAATGACCGGTTCTCGATGCCCTATTCCACGCAAAAAAAATTACTTTAGCCGAAGCGAGATTAGCGAGACCATGCGGAGTGAAAAGATCATGGTAGGTCTATGAGATGAGTCTGGTTTTAGTTTTGAGGTTTTTTCGTTTTACAAAGAATATTTAAGAGTTATTTAAAAAGTAAGACATATTATGACTGCCTTATGTTTAATACAATAATCCAAAGTAACAAGGGTTAGTTTATTGTATTTCTTGAATACTTCCCGTTTTAGTACATTTTTGAGATGATTTAGAGGCAACTTCGCAATTTTTTCTATAGAGAACATTTTACTCGTAAGCAATCGTGTTTTCGAAACATATTATGTATAGAGTTAGTTGCTGTGTTTTTATTCCAAAGTATTTCTTTAATATTAATTATATTTAAGATCGCTTTAAGAACGTTAGGGTAGTATGGGCTCTTAAATCAAGTAAGTCATACACGTATGTATTTTATATTTATGTTAGTACGTAGCTTCCTTAGTTTAATAGAAACAATGTCTCAATTCTCTCAAGGCGTTTCTCGTATTGTAAAATCTAGAAATCCATATTTTTGCCTCACGTACCAAACGGACGGACATGTCTTTAGGGATTTGTCTGGATCTGAATCGGACAAGTACGAAAAGATCTGGAATTTTTACTTACTATTGTTAAGATAAAATAGTGAAAGATTCAAATTTTTACTTTTGAATTTTATATCACGATATATCGGTTTTCATTTTCGGTTTTCATTTAGAAATTTATTTCCTTTCATTGATGTTTTTCAAACGTTCACAATATTTTAGAAGGATGACTGTTGAACCACTAGCCAAATGTTTGGAGCAAGTTCAGTTCATGATACTGAACGACTTCCCATTAAACAATTCAAGAAAAACGAAAAAAGATTTGCCCATAAAATTAAGCGCTCAGTCAAATAGATTTTGTATGGCATGACAAAAATATTTTATCGATTTTTTTATTATTTTTTTAAAGAAAGTAGTTCGTGTAGTAGTTCATGGACTGAACTTGCTCCGAAAATTTGGTGGTAAAAACCTTAACTTGTAAATTACATATCTATCTTCTGCATACGAAATTTATGGTATGCATTTGTCGGCTGATATCTTTGGTTTTTATTATGAAACAAGATACATAATATTACAGAATATGTATTTTTTATTTCGCTTAAAAAGTACTTTCTTTAAATATAGCTATGAGGTTAAAAATTACCCTGTATAATCAAATGCGCAAGAAGCAAGAAACGTATAAAATAACACAACACAAACAACAATAAAACTATAGAAGCGTTCAGTCTCAAATAGCATTTACAAATGCAAATCGCACATCACCGCATTTGTCTAAGTTGGTAATGAGCAATCACAATTAGCGATACTAAATTTCACGGTAACTATTTTGGTGGTATGCTCCCTTTGTGTCTTCAAGATTTTATGCGTCAAAAATGTACTTACTTGTATAATTATATATATATATATATATATATATATATGTATCTGGATATTGTATCTATCTATTTAAGATGCCAACTATTCTTTCTGCTTTTCTTCTCCTAAAGGTTGACAGGAAGAGAATGCTTTAGCATTAATTCTACGTATTGTAGCTTTTGGCTCAATAACATTTTTAAATAAATAAATAAATATAATAAATAATTATATACAGTAAGAAAGAATGGAAATGATTTCTCTTTTTCTTCATTAGATAATTAAATTATAGAAAAAAATATGTATTACACCATTCAATAAATAGATGCTGGAATTAGGCTGGCGCGCATTTCAGAGGCCAGAGGCTAAGCTTATCCATACAACGAGGAAATGCTGCCAGCCTTACCCTACGAGTGCAGTGATCTGGGGTAAATTTTTTACATTATTCAATGTAATTTTTTCTTATATCTTTTCTTCTTTTTAGTCTTAGTAAGTATAATAGTTTAATTATTAAAGTTTATTAATTAATATTGTTGTCATAAATAAATGATATAATAGTAAATAATTAAGTACTTTAGTACTGCATCTTGAATGCCTAAAAAACCCTATAAAAATAATGATTTAATTATTATTTATTAGCTGATGTTGCTGCTGAGCTTGCATTAAATGGATAAACATACATTTTTATAAGAATTTCTCGTAGTAGTACTCGGGCTCTAGCATTTGGAAACTATTTTGTAACAATTCAGAAATTACAATATTAGTCTAATAATTTATTACATGAAAAGTATACTAAACTATTACAGTAAAAGTGCCTGCAAATGTCTTATTACTGTATAAATATTAAGTATTTTATTTGAAGCAACGATTACTGGACCCAAAAGGAGTCGACCATTTCGTTAACTCTCTATTAAGATGACCGGCAAGATAAAATGCTAAATACTTCTGTTCTGGGTTCATTCACACATAATTTCTAATGTTTATTGGAGTAAATATCTAATTTACTATAAAATATGGCCGACTTGGTAGACATGGAACTGATTTGATAAGATTTATGAACTAAGTGGATAGAGTCAGTAATAATTACTAAAAGTTACAGGTAAATACATATATAAGGAAAAATCACACTGATTGAGCTAGCCCCAAAGTAAGTTTTAAACTTTGTGTTATGGGATACTAACTCTACGATACTATATTTTATAATAAATAAATAAATAAATAAACACCCAAGACCCAGGACAATTTGAAAAAGGCCATTTTCCAACTTGCCCTGGTTGGGGATCGAACCCAGAACCTCCAGAAGATTGGCGGACTAGCGTGTTGACCATTACACCACGGGGGTCGTCAAAATATAATAGAACACTGATGGAACTGAAAGGTTCTCGAATAGGGATGTACTAGCGCAGCGTAG
Organism: Acrobasis repandana; assembly: GCA_963576875.1. NCBI lineage: Eukaryota > Metazoa > Arthropoda > Insecta > Lepidoptera > Pyralidae > Acrobasis > Acrobasis repandana. The sequence goes on along the minus strand of OY756231.1, from coordinate 1,551,883 downwards.
GGCATCTACCTGCAAGGTAGTAATCTGACCCAGGTCCCTGGAAAACAGATGCAGGCCGCTTTACTGCAGGCTACTTCTATCACAACTGTCACCGATTGCCACTGTTGTCGCGAACTGTCGCGTGACGGTCGCCCACTGTCACGAACCGTGCGCGAGGGTCGCCAACTATCAATGATGTTGCAAACTGTCGCACGACAGTCACCGGTTGTTACTGCTGTCACAACTGTTGCTACCTGTCACTGCTATCTCGAACTGATACGAGACCACAGACCTACCACTACTAGACGATATTGTAACCACTTTTACAGCAAATAAATATATTATTATTATTGCTAGAAAGAGAGTTTGAAAGAAACGCTGATATGTTTTTTTGTCTCTATCGGCGTGGCTGCTATAAGCTGGCCTACTGTCAAAATCTGAGCCAAACAAACCACAAAACGATCGAAGAAAGTTATTAATTTTAGGGATTTTATCATTTAAAAGGTGATTTAGGGTTTTATTTCAGCTTTAGAAACCATAGTGTGTTCTGTGACGTGTGCAAAATATGGATGGAGGCAACAATCAAAGAAAGAGATGCACTAAAGTGGCCACGCACTATGTAGGTCTAGTAGTGGTAGGTCTGTGTGCGAGACGGTCGCTGACTATCAATTTCGTCTTGGATTGTCACGTAACGGTCGCCGTTTGTCACTGCTGTCACATCTGTCGCCAATTGTCACTGTTGTCGAGAATTGTCGCATGAACCCGGCCACAGTCGCCGATTGCGGTCACTCGTCTCTCTGAGCACTAAGATGGTAAGCTAATTTATTTATTCAAATATTTTGCTGTTTTTTAGCGGCAACCTATTATGCCTTCTTTTTAGAATATTTACGCTTTATCTAGACACGCGGTGTCAAATCCAAGTTCAAAGATTCTTTTTTATCTTATTCCACTTCTAAATGAAGTCTGAAAATGGAATTTATCACATAAATGACGTTATTTTCTTTTCTATCTCTTTCATCGGCAGTCAAGATGCCTAAGCAATAAAAATGACAGATATAATGTGTAAAGGAAAATATGTGTAAGAAAGGGTTAACATATTTACACATGTATCGTTTGTCTGGTCTTCTATATTCACAATATACGTAACTTTATAATAATACGAGTAAGATCTTAAATAATAAGTAATTAATATTTACAGCGCGAAAAATGGTCTTAAATACCCTTCGAAATCATTAAGAACCTTTTCAAAGTGACTGTCTCTGAGGCGTTACCCCTTCATGAATTCCCAAATTCGCATAACCGATTCTCTTTGTACGTAATTATTTCGCCATTAGGGCACCATTTTGGGTCCAGGAAAGAAAGCGATATGGTTCCAAAAACACGATTAGGACTAGACACCATTCAAGCTGAATGAGGTAGAGCTGCGTAATGAATAAATCTGTCATATTTATTGCATTGGTAAGATAATCCACTTAGCTAATGTAGTATGAAATTACGATTATGAATTTGTTTATTTAATACAATATTTGCTCATGTCCATTTTTAGGGTTCCGTAGTCCACAAGGAACCCTTATAGTTTTGTCATGTCCGTCCGTCCGTCCGTCTGTCAATCCCCCCCCCTTACAACGAAAAGTGAAAATAAAAAATTATATTGGACTAACCCCAACGTGTGGTATATACCTCAAAGTATGTACTTTCAACTAAAACTATAGCGGTCTCGGTATCATAGATAGTTATTTTTTAATACGTCATAAATAATAAACCGCAATTTACCTTTAGGACTTCATGCGCGAGTCCGACTCGCACTTGGCCGCTTTTATACCAATAAATTATTAAAATATTTCATGTAGTAGTAGTAGAAGAGTTGATGTCAGTCAGGCGGTCGATTGTATAACTAAATAATTTAAACTTTTCCGGCAATTTCTTCTCAACTTCGCAAAGACTTTGGCATCTTTAGTTGACCATTTTGACGTGCATATTATATTTGGAGAGGAAAAAGCGGGAAGGTTGTGTGAAAAAAGTTATGCTGCCTCGAAGCCAGTACAACTGAGGAAACAAGCGGGAATACGCTAAGATGATGAAGAAAAAGAAATATTTTTAATCAAATCAGACCACATCTCCTTCCTTCTATCGTTCTTTACCGCCACTGAATAAAATAATATTCGTTTTGATGTACAATCTGCGGCCATGCAAAATGAATGGGCTTAATCTCAGCTTTAGATGTTAATTGACAAACGGAATGCTGCATAGATTATTTGCAACTTATAAATAAATACGGTCTGTTTTAAAGTTTAACCTTTTGGTTACAGGCCATTGGGATCGTCAGACTAGGTAAATAAATAGATAAGAGCAAAGTGCTCCAAGTCTTCCCGTGGATGTCGTAGAAGGCAACTTAGGAAACACAAGCTAAACAAAGCTTATAAACATCAATGAGACCTCTCCAACCCATCTGGCCAGCGAGGAGAGTGTAGGCTAAATCCTTTGACTGCTCTGGCTAATATATGGCTCTGGTAGTACAGAGAGGGTCGAGCTTCTGCAGTGGAGACTAAAAAAAGCCCTGATGATGATGAAAACGGTCGCGGAATGCGTTTCCTGCAAACGTGAAAAGTGCGTTTTCTTTAAAGATCAGACTTAGAAGATATTATGACGATTCCTCAGATAATAAACTGAATAGTGTATTAAAAGTGATTAATTAATATGGTTATTATCACAGGTTATTATTTCTCATAGACATTTAAATCACATCTGTATTATAATAAGGAGTAATAAAAAACACTAATTCATTAAAACATTAATTATATCGACCGTAAGTATACAATACGAGCAGGAAACCAAACCAGTCACTCAGTTTCACCGGAAAAATAAGTTAAAAATAAGTTGTAGAACTTCTACCACAAAATACTATAAGAAGAGAAATTAAGCCAGACAGAAAATTCAAAGCTTATGTAAAGAAAGTACTTTGTGAGAAGGCTTTTTATAGGACCGATGACTATCTTAAAGACAAAAAGGTCTGGCTTGAGCTTGGCGCGGGTCCCTCTTAAAGGTTTGTATACTTAGACATGTCATAATTTAGGTACATTGGTACATACTAAATTTACAAATCGACATTATTTTAAATTTCGTAATTCTTATAATTCAATTTAATTATGACATAATAAACAATGTAATCTCTGTCCATCTATATAACTAATTTTAAGTTTTTAGTTTGTTAGTTGACGTCTTTGGAGAAAACGTGCAGTGCAGTTTGTTGCCGCTTCTTCTGCACTTGCGCCTAGGAAGCGGCGTAAACTTAGCTTTAAGTAACGATTTGACGTCAACATTTGTGCAAAACAAAGTGACTATTATTAAGAGATATTAAAAATATCCTATGATAATAAAGATATTTTGAATTGAATTGAATTGAATTAAGCATAAGCTTTACGATAAAAGCTTTTGACTTTCACGTGGTTATAGTTTTATTTTGTAAAAAGTTATGTAATTTTACAAATAAAATCTTCGTCTCTTCTTCTTCTTCTTCGTCTAAGCGCGATCCCGATTGCATCCTCAGCTGTGCTGCTTCAGAGCTCGGGGTGCGCTTTCCCGCTTTTTCTTCTCTAAATATAATATGCATTTCAATGGTCATCCAAGGATGCCGAAGACCTTGCGTTGGAGAAGAAATAGCCGGAATAGTTTGAAGATTTGGCTATAGTTTTACGACCGGCCGCCTGCCTGACGTCAACCCTCTTTGGGAATGTATTTGTGCGCAAAGTTTTACAACCGGCCGCCGCCCGACGTAAACTCTTCTTAGGAATGTAATTGTAGCACGAGATGTTAGTGCTTAGTCCTTTAGTCGCCTCTTACGACATCCACAGGAAGAGATGGAGTGGTCCTATTCTAACCCGGAACCACACGGGTCACAAACATAAATGCACTATCACGTCTTTTCCCTAATGGGGCTGGTAAATCATTTTGGACCTTGCGGCTCTAAGCAAACAGCTCAGGGCCGCAAGACCTAAAGGCCACTTTTACCGCGATGGTGGGCGATGTGGAAACAGGAACCAAATAGGGTTGCTTTGCTATCCGCATCGCCTTTAACATGATTCTTATTTTCGGCCCATTAACTTGTTCGGCTTTAACGATCTGCGCGGGAAGAGAAGCAGCTGTTACATTCTGAGTTTTTTCTTTTCTCCCTGAGCATTCCAGGAGATGGGATAGGTAGTTGATCATCTGAATAATAGGTAGCATCGATGAACGTACGTAGATTGGTATGGACATGTTATTAGAAGAGAAGAACGATATCATAAAATATAAATGCATATAAAGTTAAAGCAGTATTTCCCAAAGCAGCCCAGGAGAAGGAATAGGTATTTGATCATCTGAGTAATAGAAAGCTTTTAGGTAGCATCGATGAACGATACGTAGATTGGTATGGACATGTTGTAAGAAAAGAACGATATCATAAAATATAAATGCCTATAAAGTTAAAGTAGTATTTATCGATGTGTGGTTTCCGGCAGTGTAGAATAGGACCACTCCAAGTCTTCCCGTGGATGTCGCAGAAGGCGACTTAGGAAACACAAGATTAAACAAAGCTTATAAACATCAAGAGACCTCTCCAACCCGTCTGGCCAGCATGGAGAATGTAGGCCAAATTGACAGCTCTGGCCAAGTATAGCTCTGGAAGTATAGAGAGGGTCGTGCTCTGGAGTGGAGACCTGGAAAAGCCTGATGAGTATTTGTCGAACAACAAAGCGAACCCAAAGCAAGCCGATATGGTTTTTTTTCCCGAACATATTCATCTCACTCTAACACTCGTAAATATTCGATTTAATCGCCCTTCTGTGCCGATTGATGCCGGCCCGCTTATATGTGTAACAACTCGAATGTCACGTGAATGCGCCACTGAAGTCGATTTCGTTAGAAGATTCTCTTCTATATCGTGTTATAGTTTATGAGATGGCGTTAGGTGAGTAGCGGATTTCAATTTAAATATTTAAATTTGTGTGTTTATCTATTTTCTTATTTCCTGTGAATATAACAGTAACTGCAGTCTAACTTAAATATCTATTTTATATTTTATTTTTATATAAAAAACTGTCTTCTACTGTCACTGATCAACAGTTTTCAATCTTGTTAGTTGTAAGCGTTGTTATTTTCATATATACAAGTTTAAAAATAAACGGGCAAGTGTGCGTCGGACTCGTACATTAAGGGTTCCGTACCACCATAAAATGTTTTAAAACGATGAAGAAATATGTTTCTTGTATGTTTACAATTTGATTTTAAACTTTATCTTATTTTTAGTATTTGTTGTTATTGTGGTCATAGTAATAAATAATTGGTGAAAATTTCAAGTATCTAGTTAATGCCATTATAAAGATCAAGTTAAAAACGCTGAAAAAAACACGTTTCTTGTATGACGACCCCCTTTAATTAGTAACTATTTTTTATTTTTAGTATTTGAGTTTTGAGTATTTTTTAGACGGACAGACAGCGGAGTCTCAGTAATACGGTCCCGTTTGCACCCTTTGGGTACGGAACGTGATTATCAAAACGAATTTAATAAGCCCAAAAGCGATGGGGTTGTGTGGTTTTATTGCAGGGTTCCTAGCCATAGGGATGCTAACATCAGATCAGCTTCTTACCATAATAATATTGCATTGTCTGATTTACACTAGCATACAAAATTTAATCTCAGATGGATACCGGGGTGTGGCTCAAATTTAACTTGCAAGATTTGAAACAAATGAATAATAAAAAAACAGGGCAAGCTAAATAAAAGCTTATAAAAATGTACGTACACATAACAAATTAATTTAAAGGACAATTTTCAAAGCTAAATCTTCATAAGTAAGTCTCTAAATACCTTAATAAAATAATGACGAAATTTACTTACCAAGGTGAACAAACAGTAATAATATAAACGTTACTTCTGACTCTTCAAAGCTTGGTGCTGCCTCGAGTACTAAAAACACAAGAAAAAATACTATTTCTCATCTATAAAAAATATGTAAGAATATTGCAAAACAAATACGCTTTTCTTTAGACTGCATAACTTTCAGAAAGTGCATGCGTGCAGCAGTATCTACCAGAAATGGCATGCGTAGTGTACATAAAAATAGTAGTTAAGTATGTATGTTCTATTGACTATCCTTGGTAAGCAAAATACAAAATTTTGTAATTGTTCCTTTTTTTATACATATAAAACAGCTGTTAATTAAATCACCATTACTGGTGGAGGCAGCGGGCCGTGGCGTTTGACTATTACACGTAGATCAGATCTCGTTTCCTGTCGGGACCTCATTGACATTGAAACGGAACGGTGATAATTTTATAAATTTTCGTTAATTTCACACAATGGCGTCTGTTTTATCTAATTTGTATAGAGTGAGATTCCAATGTCAGTGTTCAAATCCAAGTCAGAATTCAACTGCAGAACCACTGACTACACTCATGATTCTTTTGTGGAATCCCTTATATCGCTCTGGATTCAAAGTACCGCCCTCGCCCTAAAAACCTTAACGTCTTATACCACAATCTACTATTAGTATCGTTATCATCATTCAGGTCTTTTTAAGTCTCCACTGTAGGAGCACGACCCTCTCTATACTACCAGAGCCATAGCTGGCCAGAGCAGTCAAAGGATTTGGCCTACACTCTCCACGCTGGCCAGACGGGTTGGAGAGGTCTCATTGATGTTTAAAAGCTTTGTTTAGCTTGTGTTTCCTAAGTCGCCTTCTAAGACGTCCATGGGAAGACTTGGAGTGGTCCTATTCTATTCTGCCGGGTACCACACGGTGTTCGCCACTTACACACAAAAAACAAAGGTTTTTGAAAAGTAAAACCCCTTTTCCGACTTAACTGCAAAAAAGTCTAATTAAAAAGTCATCGACACAAACAATTAAGTACACATTACCGGCCAGACTTGTATTATCCACGCAACGTAGAGAAACGAATATATAGAAATGTAAATTAAACGTTATTAAGTATTTCCGATGCCGGAAAGCCGCATTCACAAGGGTTTAAATGACTTCATATAAATTCCCCGATGATTTTTATTGTTCCCAATCGGTGGAAGTGTTATTGTTTCTCTTATTTTGTAAATTTAATTAATGTGGATGTTATTGACGGGTTGAAACAGGAAATTTTACGTTATTAATTTATGAATGGCTTGTCGGGCAATGGTTGAAGATAAATAAAATAAATAATAATAGTCTTAGTGTGCAGCGAAAAGGCGGGCAATAGTCTTATTACGGTATTTTAGACTATATGAGAAAAATTTTAAAATTCTTGAGATAGCTAAAACAGGCGAAAAATTTTAGTTTTAACCTTTAACTGCTGACGTGGGGGCCGCTCAGGCCTAGCGAAAGTAATTTTATTGAATTTCTCTTCTCCACTCCCTCGCATGCAACGCTGCTGATTCTATTAGCTTCAAGTAGTTCAAGTTTAGTCACTTGGAGGCCGTCAAAGATGGAATACATGTCGGCGAGCGCAATTTTGGTGAGTAAATTTGTTCCAAAATTTTTTTGGGGCCTATCAGACTCCACCTCAGTACTTACGTTACTTTTTTAAAAGATATGAAGGTTCATATTTTGTTTTTTTATTTCATTAGGAGATTAGGTAGGCAAAAATGGAACCCAGAACTTTATCTGGAAGGAAACGGTTATACAATTACGGTGATAGCTGACAGTTTGCTGAAATCAGAAGTGTATAGTACCTAGTGATAGTAACTTTGCGTCAGTTGTGTTTCTGGTTAAATTGTGAAGACCCTAGCCGTTCAGAAGCAGAAGATACGGAAGATACGTTTATTTCAGGGTAACATGAACATGATACCGATATTTTTTGTATCTATATCTGACATGTATGTAAAAAAACATGTTTGCCCGGAAGTTTGCCCAGATTGTGCGTACATTGTGAGAATTTGTGCATTGCAGTTTTTTATTTCCCCTATAGTAATAAAGTTGATTGTTATAAAATACAATAATATAGAGTGATTTCTGATAAAAAACATATAAAATTGAGTTTTTTTTATTTACGAATGACTATTTAATGTAGTCATAAATTATACATACCAATAACACCTCTACATTCGTAAAAAATATACTTTATAGTACGGGCCTCTAAAGCCCCCACGTCAGGGCTTACGTAAAATAAAACCACGTCAGTAGCTAAAGGTTAAGTCATAAAGTAACAAAATAAAATTTTAAAATTCAATTTAATGTTTTAATTTTTTGACGTGACAACGTCTTATAAATTGGTTAGCCGGGTGACACTTCAAGAAACTGCGTTACGCTCCGCTCACGTTATATGCTCACAATGAGAGCGAGTGAGAGGCACGCGTGCCTTTCACTTTTTATGTCTGTCTCTCTCGCTCTTAGGCGGGCTAACCATGCCCGAGTGGAAGTCAAGTTTGGAGTGAAGTGGAGTGAAGTCGTTGTCACGTAAAACTTTCGCCCGTATACCGACTTTACAGGCAACCAATTTTTTTAATCTGTTTTTAAACACCAAATAGTAACCGCCATGCTATTACGTCATACGCTCGTGTATGACGTAATAATATGGCTCTATCTACCCCGTCAGGAATAAAACCGCGAAAATGTACCTCAAGTTCTTCCGTGCATCAGAAGGCACGTTGGTGTTCTCATTAGATAGAAGTCGTTAAGTTATGTCAGATGTCTTTATAAATCTTGAACAATATGACGCCAGTGTTGACACGAAAAAAAAATATTTAAGTTTTGAGGTGAATCAAAACATTTCTGTAAATGACATAAAATGTTCCTTTTCAATTTTGAGACGTTTCTACGAAAGCAAATGTACGTGAGAAAACATAAAAGAGTTCATTGTCAAATGTATTCAAAGAAAATTGGAAAGAAGCCGGAAAAGAAAAAAAAATCACGAAAAATAAGAAAATTAAAGAAACATTGCCTAACCATTCGAATCTGAATTGAAAAATAAAACAATAATTCTAGATTTAAATTATTTCTCATCAGCCAGTTGTCAAGAACAACCGAGGAATGTTCCTGACAACAATATTTAGAATGCGTTCCAAATATAAATCGGTTCGTTAAACACTGGCCCTTTCGTTAATTTGAAGGGTCTATCGGTTAAAGGGTTCCCTTTTAGAAAAGTTTTTGTTTTGTTCGTAATCAAGCCTCGATTTTAGTGAAAAACATTAAATTTTGAAATATTTTTTATTACCGTTATAACCAATACAGTTTATCAAAGACTTTCCAGCCTGCCTGCCCAGCTGTGTGATTATGAGCAAATGTTCCCTTTATCCAGCAGTGAACTGATAAAGGATGCTCTAATGGTCGCTCGTCCATCACCTGTAAATCTTCATCATCCGAGAGAATTCCGGTTGCACGGTTGCATCCTCAGCGGTAACGCTTCAGAGCCCGGGGTCCGCTACCTAACCTAGGTGATGTGACGAGGTTACTACACAGAACGACTGCCGTCTGACCTCCGCAACCCAAAGGGTAAAAAAGAGCTAATCTAGGATATTTTTAAACGATCGCTAGATGGCGTTCGGGTCTTACAGCTTTGCGTGCCTTCCGAAAAACGAAATATTTTTTCGGATAATCAGGTGATTGAAGCCTGCAATATCCTAAGCAGTCTGAAAACAACATTTCACAAAGTATACTTCCTAGTGGGATTTGAACCCACGACCTCTGGATCACAAAGCAAACGCTTGACACTGGACCACGGAGAAAGTCCGTAAGTCTTGGGATTATTTACATGTTTGTGTTTATTTGGGGTTTTAAAGTTTTCAGCTAACTATTTAATTTCTATGGATTGTTTTAAAAGGTTTTGAGGTAAAACCATTGGTTCCTTTGGATAAAATGGTATTTGGTCATTTTGTCCCACGACATATTTGTCTCCTTTGCCTTACTACAATATGTTAATTGTATGTGTAAAAAGCTTCTAATTATTATTGTGTGGTTTATTAAAGTTAAGTTAAGACCACAATTTTTTGAGCTTTCTTTTAACTTGGTATCAATTATTATCACCAGCTACATACAGGGTGACTTTTGAGCCACCAGCCAAATTTTTAGAGCAAGATCAGTCCATAATACCTCAATATTTCCCATTAAATAAAAATAAAAATTCGCCTTTTTCGAGAACGAAAATTGTTATTGATTTTCAAATATTATAGAAAGTAGTTTCGTATAATGTTCTAAACTTGCTCCAAAAATTTGGCTGGTGTTTAAAAAGTCATCCTTTATGTAGCTGGCAATAATAATTGATTACGAAATGAAAAAAGCTTAAAAAATTGTGGTCTTTTAAACCACACAAAAATAATTTTAAGCTTTTACTAATTGGGCAATTGGGACAAATAGGTCGTGGGGCAAAACGACCAAATATAACACAACTCCAAATACCTAATATCTTCTTGAGTTTATAAAATAAACTGAAAAACTACAAAATCTTAACCCTGAAACGGCGAAGGCCTTCCTTATCAATTTAAACCCGTATCTCGCGCATCCTCGTACGAAACTGTCACGCTTCACGCCAGCGAGCGTGTTCGCAGAACGTTTCTGTATCACGCTACTATTTAGTGGAGTACTTAGTATTGAATTGCCTTTTTTATGGCGTTTTACAGTGATACTGTATGTTCTAGGAGATATTTGAGTCTGCAAACTTTCCTTAGATAAAAACAAAGTTGATAAATTTAAAATATTCATTTAAAGACATATAAGTAATACAGTAGATGCTAGGAAAAAATAATAATGGCAAATTAAACTAAACTATAAATTATAAATTAAACTAAACTTAAATTAAACTACATAATAATTTAAACTAAAATAAATCAAAGTACCTAGTATATTTAAATATTTTGTTTAACTTTCTTTTTCTTCCCTATTAAGTCAAGTATGTAATTTATCCTATGTCTAATGAGACAATATTTTGAAACGACATGTCTGATTTGCGAAAAATCTAGGCAAATAGGTAACTGATTATCACAGTCAAAATATGAAGTTGAATGAAAACATAGAGAATCATATTATATTTAACCAATAGCACCCAAAAGCATGGAAATCTTCTACACCCTTATATTTTCTTTCAAGTTCATAGTTTGACTGTAGAAACTAGGTATATATATGCTTAGGCATTCAAGGTAATTGCATATATCTAGATATATGCAATTGATATCTAGATATATGCAATTTCCTTGAAATAACAAAATACTGCTGAAATCTAACATGTTATTTCAAAATAAAATCTAGACTATATTTGTATGTAAAAGTCTAGGGTAAGGGAACTCTTGAAACCCGAACTTGAACCTTTGTATGCAGTTTACAAAACGAAGAAAACTGTCTTTAATAATTGTTTATTTACTAATTTAACGCACAATTATTTAAAATAAAATAAACTACTGAAAACAAGTCGATCCTTTCACGGTGTTCCATATTAACACGTCATACAATGTTTTAACGCATTTACAATTTAGATAAAAGTCGCTCAGTTGAGTCGCTGTTTTGAAATTAATTACTTTAATCACGCGAGCCCTTCGCATTTCCAGGTTAACTTTATAACAGTTCAATTTCAACTCTATAACTTCACGAATAGGACCCAATTTGGAAAACTTTAAATATGTGTCACGTTAATTCATTTTTTTATCGGGCAAGTGAATAAACGATTTTCAATTTTGTGAAGGTGTGAGGTAAACTTTTTTGGTGGTGAAATAGGTGAAATATTTTTGCTATCTATGTGTCAAGAAAAGCTGTTTGTCGTTCAGATCGTAAATCAAATAAAATTTACTGTAGTTTCTTTAGTAATTCGTGGTGTTTTTTCCTTTTTATAATTATTTGATTGATATTTTTCAATGGCATAATTGAATTATTGATTTATACAGCATTACAATGCTCAGAACAATTTCTAAATTAAAACATGTGATGTAAAATTTCCCCTTGAGTGAGATTCGAACTCACGCCCCTCACACCTGTACTGTAAGTGCACTACCGTGACTTCAAAACACGGATATTTATCGATTTCAGTTATTAAAATTGTAATTAATACACTTTACCGAAAACTTCTTAAGGCGCGTTGGGCATTCTTTTTTTAATGGGAAAAAACCATTGAACATTGACACCACCTGTTCCTGTTTTCACTTGTTTCCGTTCCCGAAGTGCTACTGTTTTATCATATTTCGGTATGTGTTCCTTGGAAAAAGTTGTCCAGTATCATGGACTGAATATATTCTTTAGATAATTTCAGTATATTTTATTAGAGTATGTATGCTGGTAAAGTGACTAGGTAAAAAAACACCTAACACCCACATAAATAAAATATATCTAGCAACAATTGTACTTAACCGTGGTAAATGATCCGTAACGTAACACACGTACGGCATCGGGATTTTAACATTTCGTAGTCGGCGTTGATTGATGTTGTTTTAGTTTGCGGGTAATTAAATACATGATGGGAAGGTATTCTAGGGTTAAGGGGAACACGTTGCATTGCATAATATGGTTTCTAAAAACGGGGAGGAGCCGCAAGAAAGAAACTTAGTTTTTACGTTTTATGTGATTGTAATTTGATTATTGCTGGTGTGTCCGATAATATAGTTTTCCTGCTTTTTAGGGTTCCGTACCCAAAGGGTGCAAACGGGACCCTATTACTGTGACTCCGCTGTCTGTCCGTCTGTCCGTCTGTCCGTCTGTCCGTCTGTCCGTCTGTCTGTCTGTCTGTCTGTCCGTCAGTCACAGGGCTCTATCTCTTGAACCGTAATAGCTAGACACTTGAAATTTTCACCGATTATGTATTACTGTGGCGGCTATAACAACAAATACTAAAAATTAAAAAATAGATTTTTTATTTTTGTTTAAATACAAAATTCATACAAAAACGTGTTTTTTCAGTGTTTTTTACTCGATCTTTATAATGGCATTAACTAGATACTTGAAATTTTTACCAATTATGTACTACTATGCCCACTATAACAACAAATACTAAAAAAAATATAAAGTAAAAAATTAAAGGGGGTCGTCATACAAGAAACGTGTTTCTTCAGCGTTTTAAAACATTGTACGGTGGGACAGAACCCTTCATGTACGAGTCCGACTCGCACTTGCCCGTTTGTAAATTTTCTTTCTTTTTTCTCCTTTTGACTTTTACTTCACGTTCTTCTATTCTGAAATTTCTACTTTCTTACTATTAGAAAATAGAAGAGGAAAGATGATTAGACATCTAATAAGACTCACCGAAATACGTAATAGTAGAAGGAAAAACAAAAGGGAGACAAGGAAAAACTAAAAAAAAAGATAATGAAGTTTTTCCAATAAATTAAAGAAAAGTTAGGACTATGGTTAGGACCATAAAAAATATGACAGAAAGAAGAGAGCACTTAGCTCCTCCGAGCTTCTAAATTACAAGAAGATAGGTATTAGAAAGAATAGTAATACTCGTATATGAAAGTGTAGCCAACAAGAGAAGTTTGATGCTCTAACTGGCGTTCATTATTGTAGCTTAGACTGTGAGCAGAAAGTGAAAGCAATTTTTTTTTAAATTTTACAGCGACAAGTCACACTGGTTGAGCCAGCCCCAAAGTAAGTTTAAACTTGTGCTATGGGATACTAACTCAACGATACTATATTGTATAATGAATAAATATATAGTTAAACACCCAAGACCCAGGACAATTTGAAAAAGGCCATTTTCCAACTTGCCCTTTGGGGATCGAACACAGAACCTCCAGATTGGCGGTCTAGCATGTTGACCATTACACCACGGAGGCCGTCAAATATAAATCTGCTATGATTTTGTGCGCCGCAATGACATGACATCGACATGTATAGGCCATACTCTCAGGAGAGAGCCCACACATATTCTGAGGCAAGCCCTAGTGGACCCCCCAAGGCAAGCGAAACGTTGGCACAGTTGCGGCGGAGAAGGAGAAAATCGAGCTAACCTGGTCCGAAGTTAAGCGCGTAGCCAAAGACCGATCGCGGTGGAAAAAGACTGCCGAAGCTTTCTGCCCCACTTGTGGGCTTTAGGGCCTCGAGTATGTCCATAACAGTCTGCTGCTATTCCTTCATTTGAAGCTGTCGATATCGTTTCTCTTTCTTCTCTGTCTTACTCACATAAAATGCTTGCGCCCTGCCAGCACCAACATCTTATTGTTTATTTTATTTTTTATTAGCCTATTTCAGTGTCCCACTGCTGGGCAAAGGCCTCCCCTTTCTACTTTCAACAGTCCTGTTGAGGCAACAGTTTGCCACTCGTCCATGTAAGCGTCCAAGTCATCACGCCATCTTCTTAAAGGTCTGCCTCTCTTTCGGCAACCACCCGGGATCCCCTTTGTCACAGAAGACAGCCTAGTAAGAGTATACAGAACGGAATCTCCTAAGGTCCCCGTTCCCCGTCCCCACACCTCTCCCCCGTTTTCGCCTTGTCGAGTCGAGAGGCGAGAGCGGGCGAACACACACAGCATGGCGCACGCGGGCGCACAAGAACGGGGGAGAGGTGCGGGGGCGGGGAACGGGGACGCATATTGCGCGTACCTTAGGAGATTCCGTTCTGTATACTCTTATTGTATTCTGTGACTTAGTAGCCACCTATCTTCTAGCATGCGGCAGACGTGCCCCGCTCAGTTCCATTTCACAAGTTCTGTTATTAAACATAAATTTCCTTTAGTTCATTTAACGCACGCAGCAAAGTTGGACCAAAGTTGCTCATAATACGTAGAGAAATACAAGCAACGAACAACTCAAGTTGTAAACTTGTATCCTTCGCCTTAAATTATGCAAATAGTCAACTCTTTACGCCGAGGGGAGCGCTAGTGTTGTTTCCTTTTGTTCCTTATTGAATTAATATGACAGCACTTATTCAAAACTAGACTGACCTGTCTTTAGTTTTTGACAGTCACGCGCGAAAATTGGGTCACTGTATTCTATAGCTCACTCGATGCTGTCTTATTATGAAATGCATCCCCTCGTTCAATTATTAATTAAGCAGAATTGGTGCCATTTTGAATCCCCCGTTCCCCTTGTCAGCAAAAGTAAGCAAATCTCTTATCCCTCCTTCGAAGCATACGAGGGGTCCTATGCTTACGTAAGCATTGATATATATTTTATAAAATCAACGTTAGTTTTTTATTGTTTTAAAGAGCAATATTTTTTGTAGCAATTATTTTACCGTCGTTAGTTTAATTTCAAATCAAAATTACATTTGCCAAGGAATCAAATTTACTCAAAAAGGAGATGAAATGCTTACGTAACAGAGGTACAGACCCACGGTGCCCCCTATATCGTCAACCATAAGGAAATCAAAGACTACCCCCACCCCTCTTTAGTGCTCACATAATACTTGAATGGCCCCAATCGTAGAACAATCATTATATGTTTGAGCTGATCCAAGTTTGTATGGAAATAAAAAAAATGTTTTAAAGTTGTTCAGTATATTATGTTGCAGTTATAGTATATTTTGCGAGACTTTATATGATTGTAAAAATCTAGACTAATTTGCTGAAATGGTCTAACAAGCATAAGTGCCAATAAAATTGTCTCGCCCCTAATCGACATAACTCAATCCACGATAAATTAAAAAAAAACCCTCAACAGGCAGTGTTAAAACCCATTAACTCGAAATTAATTAAAAAAAATACATTAGTAAACTGCGGCACCTGCGTAATTTTTTAATATCATTTGCATTTCCAATGTTTTTACGCATTTCGAATAACCTTTTTTTTAGTGTGAACACGTATCTTGATAAGCTGGCAACCCTTTAATTAGGAACTCAGGGCTGGCTCGTTAAGATAAAAGTGAATTATTGGCGATATAAAAACAATTTCAATTTGCATCCTTTGAACGGTTACGGCTAATAAAATAACGCTTAAGGCGTTGTCCTTATATTATACAATAAATACCCTGTCACGTCTTTATCTCTTACAAGGAGACAGATCATTTTTGGGTCAATAATGCAGACAGAGCCCGTGTGGTTCCGGGTTAGAATAATACTACTCCATCTCTTCCTGTGGATGTCGTAATAGGCGACTAAAGGACTTAGCACAAACATCTCGTGCTACAATTGCATTCCCAAGGAGCGTTAACGTCAGGCGGCGGCCGGTTGTAAAACTTTTTGCACAAATACATTCCCAAAGTGTGTTGACGTCAGGCAGGCGGCCGGTCGTAAAACTGTAGCCAAACCATTTAATTTGTTCCAGCTATATCTTCTTCATTTTGCAAGGTCTTTCGCATCCTTAGGTGACCATTGACATGCATGTTATATTTGGGAAAAAAAATGCAGGAAAGCGCACCCCGGGCTCTGAAGCAGCATAGATGAGGATGCAACTGGGACTTGAGACGAGGAGAAGAGTAGAATGCAGACAGAGCCCAGGGCTGCAAGATTCAAAGGCCTCTTTTAGCGTGATGGTGAGCGATAAGAAGGAACATGAATCAAAATAGTGATTGGTTGCTCTTAAGGTGAAGCCAAGCAGAAGTGGCGCCCTAATTTGAAATAAATTGTTAACTTGTAAGTATTTATGTTTCCATATTTCTAAAAGTTAGGCACTAGATAGTTCCTGCTGGTGAACTGCCGTTGAAACTATTATTGGTATGCCATATTACTAATAAAAATTTAAAAGTTTTGTGCTATTTTAAATAAACAATTGAATATTTACACAAAGCTATTTTTCATTTTATTTTAATTTATTTAATTATTTTTGTTTTAATACAATTTGTCTCACAACTAACTAACATAAACGTTTATGCATTAATATATTTATATTTATATGACATGGTGCTGTTTGCTGATGACACCTCGCTAATATTTAAAATAGATCGACATAACAGTGATGCTAGCGCGGTGAACAGCACCTTATCTTTAATTTCTGATTGGTTTTCGGCCAATAACCTCATGTTAAATGCGAACAAGACCCAATGCATTCGATTCTCTCTTCCTAATGTGAATCAAGCCTGCGTTGACATACTAATTAATGGTCAGAAACTCGATCTGGTTGAAAGTACTACCTCTTTAGGAATCACAATTGATTCGAAACTTCAATGGGGCGCTCATATAACTAAACTTTCTAATAGGCTTATATCTGCGGCTTACGCTGTTAGGAGAATAAGACAATTGACAGATGTAGCAACTGCTAGACAAGTGTACTTTAGTTACTTTCACAGTCTAATGTCTTACGGGATACTTCTATGGGGGAGTGCAGCCGACATTCAGACTATTTTTCTTTTACAAAAAAGAGCAATTCGTGCTTTTTACGGTTTAGGATCGAGAGACTCACTGAGAGAATTATTCAAGGAAATAGGTATACTTACTTTTGCATCACAATTCATATTTGAAAATATAATGTATGTAAGGAAAAATATTTCCATGTTCAATAAAGTAAGTGATTTTACAGATAGAAATTTACGTAATAAGAATGACTTAGTTAGCCCGTATTACAGGCTGAATACAGTCAGTAAGTCTTTTATGGGGAAGTGTATACTTTTTTATAATAAATTGTCAGAATCGGTCCTTGATATGCCAGACAGAAAATTCAAAGCTTATGTAAAGAAAGTACTTTGTGAGAAGGCTTATTATAGGACCGATGACTATCTTAAAGACAAAAAGGTCTGGCTTGAGCTTGGCGCGGGTCCCTCTTAAAGGTTTGTATACTTAGACATGTCATAATTTAGGTACATTGGTACATACTAAATTTACAAATTGACATTATTTTAAATTTCGTAATTCTTATAATTCAATTTAATTATGACATAATAAACAATGTAATCTCTGTCCATCTATATAACTAATTTTAAGTTTTTAGTTTGTTAGTTGACGTCTTTGGAGAAAACGTGCAGTGCAGTTTGTTGCCGCTTCTTCTGCACTTGCGCCTAGGAAGCGGCGTAAACTTAGCTTTAAGTAACGATTTGACGTCAACATTTGTGCAAAACAAAACAAAGTGACTATTATTAAGAGATATTATAAATATCCTATGATAATAAAGATATTTTGAATTGAATTGAATTGAATATATTAATGCATAAACATATTATAATATATTATAATTGCTTGCGATAAAATAAAATCGTCAATAATATAAAAGTTTATATTCTTTACAAGATAATAAGATACGCTAATTTGCATAAGAAGACAGCATAGATAATCCAGGCCTTTCTATTACTTGATTTTATAACAACTTATTTACAAAATGAAACAAAATAAATGCTGCAATAGACAGCCCTACGCAAAGTGAGTAAATGAAATAATATACTAGGGTTTTCACTCTATTTTTTCTGAGTGGCACTTCCTAAATGAATGATGTATTTGTGGCAAGTTCTTTCTGAATCTTATCTTTTATCTATTACAGTATATTTATATTTCCAATAAACGGGTTACGGGCATTTTGAGGGGTCCGTAGTTGATCAGGGAACCCTCATAGTTTTGCTTTGTCCATTAGTTATTACTTAACTAAAGTTTTGTGAGTAATGATATTTTTTAAGAACGTAATATTACATAAGTTTTTTGTAAAAAAAAATTACAAGCTTTTATTGTGACGCCTAAGAACTTATCATATAAGCCCAAACTCGATGAGGTTGCGTCGTTTTATTACTATTTCTATAGCCACCCTACGGCTCCATGATAAAACCAGCTTTGTGTCGTATTATTATTGCATTGTCATCTGATTCACATTAGCATACACAATTTCATCTCAATCGGAAACCGGGAAGTGGCTCAAATTTAACTTGCAAGAATTGATTTAAAAAAAAAGCAACAAACAGGGCAAGCTAAATAAAAGCTTATAATAATAAATAAAACACCTCGAGTGAAAATACACATACACTATCACGTCTTTATCGATAACTAGCTGTGCCCGCGACTTCGTTCGCATGGTTGTCGGAACGTAATGTTATATAGCCTAAAGCCTTCCTCTATAAATGCACTACCCAACAAAAAAAGAATTTTTCAAATCGGACCATTAGTTCCTGAGATTAGCGCGTTTAAACAAACAAACAAACAAACTCTTCCGCTTTATAATATTAGTATAGATGGAGTAAAAAGAGCCTAGGGCCACAAGACTCAAAGGCCACTGAAATATACTTTACTTCGCACTCGCATTGTATTGTAATTTTTTTATAAGATCAAGAAAACGTTATGCGAAAATGTAAATCATTTTAATAGATAAATGCGGCTAGGAACCCATCACTATTCTGATCCCCTTTTTCCATCCTCACGCTAAACGTGGAAGACCAGCGTTGTGGTTCACACCACAACATTTGCTGAGCGGACACCATTTTGGTGCAATGAACATTTAATTTTTAATTTTTACATAATTTGTAAGCTTGTACCAAATAAAGACTTTTTATTTATTTCTTTCAAACGAGGCCTTAAGGTGCGGCCCTGGGCTCTATCTGCCCCAAAATGCTCTGTCTGCCCCATTAGGGATCAAGACGTGATATTTAATAAATCATTTATTTTGTTATTAAACTTTTTTTTTTTTTTACATAAAATTATAATTGGCAGACGTTAGAGTCCTCTTACCCTAGACAGAATCAGATATTCCCATACAATCGCAGTCTAGCTTTTATTTTAAAACGAAATCTCAGAACTTTTTGCAATTTCAAAAAAATGCATATGTCTAGGCACAAAACTGATAGTTAAAATATAAGTTTAAAGGAGAATATAGTATTTTATATCATATTTGACTATCAGTATGGTACACCTCTATACCTACCCTTATATTTTCTTTCAAGTTTATATTTCGACTGCTTAGTTCGTCTGTGTCATGCCTATTTGCCCCATTAGGGGTAAAAAGACGTGATTGTGGAAAATAAATAAGGAACTTCACACGATTCTGCGTAAAGACGTGATAGTACATGTATTAAATAGTTTATATAGGGTTACTTTTTGGTGCAAGTTCGAAAAAAAATTGTTTTGTTCTTCTATAATGATTTTTATGGAAAGTAGATCAGTGTCATGGACTGAACTTGCAACAAAAAGGTTATGCGTTAGATACCAATAACCCTGTATATGGAACCCCACACGTGCTTGGTGCGATGTGCTCTTGACTTGATTAGTTCGTTTTTAAATTGCTAATAAGAATTTATAGACATGTTGATTAATTACGCAAGAGATAAAGCTTACGACATTAAAGTAATGAACATTATTCTCCATATTAAAAAACATGGACTAACTACATCCTATCTATCTATCTATAACTAAAGAACTACGTTCTTGTCGGTGGAGTAGTTTCCATGTCTCCCTCTCTCGAGCCATCTTTTTGACCTCCCTATACGACCCGGCGTCAACTTTCTCCTTTACTTGATCTATAAATGCTCTTCTTGGTCTTCCCTTTCCTCTTCTTGCTTCTACTTTTCCTTTTATTATGTTTTTAAGAAATTGATCGTCTTCTAATATCGTTTGTTTTTAAGAAGTTCCTATGTACTCTACGTTCTCTATTTAAGATTTAAGTAAACTATTAGATCTAACTAAACGATTTAACTAAAACTACATAATATATGTCATCTGGAAAAGATACGATTGATAAGATACAATAAGAAAAGGTAAAAAACACATTATTTGTTGAAGTTCCAGTCACAAAAACAGACTGAAAACCGAAGCAGTATTTCATTTGTTCACTTCGCGTAGGGTTGCCTATTTTTTGCTTATTTTTTTTTAATAAATAATAATCTTATATATCAAACATTACAGGTAATGCACACTAAAATTATTAACGTGTAAAAGTGCCAGCAAAGGCGGTCTTACTGAATAAATATTTGATTGTTTGATTCAGAGTATCACGTGCCTTCCGAAACACGAAGGAGCTTGGGATTTTTTATGCCACTAGTCAACAATCCAATTTCGGACCACGCTCTTGTTTGCTCAACATGCGCCAGCGCTAGTTATACTCCCAACAGGTCGTCAAGTACTTCATACCAAAGTTTATTACGTAGTAAGTGAATAACAAACGGTTACTTCAATCGAAAATAGGTCGAAGAACATCAAAACAGCCACTGAGATATAGTTTCTCATTTAGCTACCAGTCTATACAAGCTACTTACAGCGGACCGTTATCGTGCGTAGTATACTAAGGATATACACCGTATAGTATGGTTTTAAAGGTCATAATTCCTTGAAACAGTTCGACTGGACGCTTTCAAATAATATAGGTTAATAGGCTTTTTAACGCCCAAACTTAAGTCTTATAGTTTGTTTTAAACATAAACCTTTTGGAGCAAAGATTAAAAAAAGCAGAATGGCCAAAGGATGTCTTGAATTAATGTTTTTATTTATTATTAAGGATGTGTTTGTGACAAATTTTTAATTTTTTACTATAAGTAAAATAAAACATTACAAAACAATGCTACAATTATTATCACATAATTTTCTTATGTTTCTAAATAGCTGTCTTAATGTCAAACAATTAAAATAATATAAAGGCGGATTACATATTTAATCCAATAATTTATAGAGTAGAAACTATGTCATAATAATCTCATAGAAAAAACATTTTTTGACTTTAATAAAAGAAATTCAGAGAAAGTGAACACTAATCTCTTTCAAACAATGCTTTATAATTTTTATGTTCATAATTCAATATTTTTAGCTGGCTATAAAAAGAAATAGATAAGAACAAATCATACTAATTGAGCTAGTCCCAAAGTAAGCTTTAACTTGTATAAGGGATATTATAACTCAAAGATACTACGAGTATTATTTAAAATAATATATACATATAGATAAACACCCGACACCCATTTTAAAAAAGGCCTTTTTCTAACTTACCCTGGTTGGGGATCGAATCCAGAACCTCCGGTATGGCGGACTTAGCGTATTGACCATTACGCCACGGAGGTTCTTGATTACAGCTTGAGTCATTCAAAGATCACATTTGTACTCGGTATATAGTAGATAATTAAATTTTTAAGAAATTAAATTTTTAACAAAGAAAACAACCGAATTCAATTTTTTTTTAGGAGTTTCTTCCATATCTCCAAAGTTCTTCATTATATCTTCACCAAATTAAAATGGGACCAATTTGGTAGTAAAAAGGGCTTTCAAATAAAAAAAGAATTATCAAAATCGGTTCACAATTGGCGAAGATATCGCGTTACAAACATACATAAAAAGAAAAAAACATACAGTCGAATTGATAACCTCCTCCTTTTTTGAAGTCGGTTAAAAAAACGACCGACTTCAATTTTTTTTTGCAGTTTCTTCCATATCTCCAAAGTTCTTCATCATGTCTTCACCAAATTAAAATGGGACCAACTTGGTAGTAAAGGCTTTCAAATAAAAAAAGAATTATCAAAATCGGTTCACAATTGGCGAAGACATCGCGTAACAAACATTCATAAAAAAAAGCATACAGGCGAATTGACAACCTCCTCCTTTTTTGAAAGTCGGTTAAAAATACTGAGCAATGGCCAGGTGACCCCTATGCCGGCAATGGTGAGTGACCTGCGGGTATTTAGCATAACGTACAGACTGGTCATAAGTTTTTGCACAGTTGATTGAAATGAACCACAATATAAAAAAGATGCATTCATTATAATGATAGCTTTACGCTCAGGCTTCGCACAAGCAAGTAAAGTTTTAATGATGAAAAATGCATCTGATTTCGTTAAGGCCATACTTAAATTTTCCGGGGTCCAATGCTGCCCCATTTGAAATACATTATTTAAAAGGAAATGAAGATATAATTAAAAATTTTGTCTCTACCAAGCCCTAGATAATTAACATTCAAACTATTTTATCAACTACTGTTTACAGTTTAAAGTGAGAACGTGAACCTTTTCTTCGCACATTTTAAATGATATTTCCGTTTCCTTTCTAATAATTTATATCAAATGGGGACAGCACTGGACCCCGGAAAATTCAAGTATGGCCAGGAAAATTCAATGAGTTTTTGGAATCACAATTAATATAAATGGTATGTACCTCGATGCATGGATGATAAATACAAGAAGACTAACGAACCCATACAAAAAACGTAGATACTCTGTTAGAAAGACAAAATCCTGTATTATTTCTATATGATGCTCCTATCTAGCCCGCTAGCCATGTAAAGGATGCTGGGTACTGAGGCTGACGGTATCCACAAAAAAATTGTAGAAAATGAACGCTTCAGAAATGCAGCAGCACCACTACGAAACAACCTTCTTTCAAACTAATAGCTCCTTCTAGCTATAACATATAAACTAAAAAAATTGGATTACGCTTCAAAGTATGAAGGTCCTCTATTTGTCCATTTTTAGGGTAATATTTATTTAGTAATTTTTATTAATTTAACTTTATTACACATGTAATAGAAGGACCTAAAACCATAGGCTTTATGTACCAAGTCAACCCAATTGTGATAAGAAAAATAAGACTTCATAAGATGGTGCAAATTATGATTTATTGAGAATATTTAATTTGTCTCTTCTGTATAATAATAAATCTGTGATCCGAAAATGAAGAAGACTTTGTCACGAGCGGAGCTTATCCACACGGAAGCTCGAGCTTTCTCCTTATTGATAGCTTACGACAGGGATTAGGAACACTCCACACACCTTCGCCTTGTAAATAGGTATATCATCAGTACAAGATATATTGAAATTGAAGAATTAAAAAAAAAAACTATAACATATTCACTGTTAAGCAAACGAAATGCTGGTCTGGGAAAAAAGAAAAGACGTTGAATGTACCAGCTGCTTCTCTTCTCGCGCAGATCGTAAATGCCGATCGAGGGAATGGGCGTGAATCTGAATCAATTTAATAGGCTATGCGGCTAGCAACCCATCACTATTTTGATTCCCTTTTTCCATCCTCACACACACTATCACGATAAACGTGGCCTTAGGGTCCAACGACCCTAGGCTCTGTCTGCCCCGGTAGGGATACGTAGAGACGTATCTGTTAAACTAATAGTTTAGCAAATAATCTATACTTACTAATATTATAAAGACAAAAGATTTGATTGTTTGTTTGTAATGGACAAAATCAAAAACTACAAATAGGATTCTTAAAATTCTTTCGTAATTCTTTCATCTATAGTAAGCTACGAAGAGTAACATAGGCTATATTATATATGTGTTTTAAAACGCGGGCAAGGACGCGGGGAACAGCTAGTTTTGGATAATATGAAAGCTTTCCTTTGTAAATTAGGTATCATTTCTTTGTACTTTACAAATATACAAAAAAATAAAAACATACGGGTCCAATATGGTGATCTATTATAAAGAGTCTAACAAAATATACTAATTTAGTCTATTGTACTGTAGTACTAGGAGATACTGCACATATATAGAAATAAGGAAAATATTTTTTGACTTCCCATATAAATTGACCGCGATCAGCTGATTCGAGTTTGTATAGAAATCATAAAAAAAAATCTGACTGACAGACTGAATCTACCCTTAAAATAGTTTCAGTATATATTGTCAAACGTTTTGGTATATTCCTATCGCTTAGGTTAGGCAACAAACACTTTGATTTAGACGCAATCATATCTTTAGCTTTTGTTGTTTTTAAACAACATAAAAAAATTAAATAAATATAAACAAACATTACACGTAACGTACACTATAATTATTATTAAATTAATGCATACTGGAATTAACGCGAAACGTACCTTTTATTTATTTATTTTGCTGACGTTTCATTCGGGTTTCACCGAACGTGGTCCCAGCGTGACCGTACTATAATTATTGACGTGTAAAAGTGCCTGTAAAGGCCTAATTACTGAATAAATATTTGATTTTGATTTTACTTCTTCTTCGTAGATTTTTAAAGCCATAATGAAATGTATCGCCCTGAAGAATGACACTCACCAGGCTAACAGCTTGCTCCATATCTCCTGAACTGCTGATATCGCGCTAAAAGCATATTCTGAATGATTCACGGGCAATAAAAATCGGAGCTGTTAAATAAATGTGGAAAGGGCAAAGTTCAGAATCGACGACAAAAAAATAAAACGTAAGAAATGTTTTTTTTAAGTGAAAACTTCTTTAGCGTGTTGGGCATTTTTTGAGATGGAAATAAACCATTGAATTCGCGACACCGTTACCGTAACCGACATCAACTAGTTCCAATTTTCACTTGTATCGGCACCCTCGGAGTGCCACTGTTTTTTTAATTAGCTGTTTGTGTCCCACTGCTGGGAAAGACTCCGCTTCCTGCTTCCACAATTCTCTATTCTGGCTCTTTTCCCTCCAAACCCTGTCGTAACTTTTGAAGTCGTCTGACCATCTTGATCTAGGCTTTCCTCTCTTCCTATGCCCATCGGTTGAAATCCAGATAGTTAAAATCTTTACTAAATCCTGCCAATTGATGTGAACAATGTAGAAATGATAATTTGGTTTTATTAACTAGATGGCGCTGTTCAGATTTAAAACTAGGTATGGAGATTTTTGTATATAAGCATATGATCAAATTAATTCTTATTATTAAGAGTGAATCTCATTCTTATAATATACATTCGATCTCGTATTTTCGTTTTCTTTTGAGAGGACTCGTAGTAGGCGGTTTACAATGCTAGGCTGTTTTTTGAACCTTGGCTGCCACACTGCCGTGCTTCCAGATTGAAGCAATAACTTAACGGCCCTGCTTACCCAGTGAGTGGCCATAAAGATATACCCAACTAATAAAAGGTAAGTGTCTTCATTAACAGACAGATAAATCATTTTTAAAGTTTCGTTCTTATTGCATGTAATAATGATTTAAATGCCATACATATGACATGTTTTTAGGGTTTCGTATCTTAAAAGATAACGAAACTCATAAAGGATCACTCACTTGTCTGTTCGTCCGTCTGCCACAGCTACTCGTAATTTATAACCAAACTACTGAACTGATTAAATTGAAAATTTTGTACACGTACGACGTATTACGTACCCGAACGTATAAAGTAAATAAATGAATTTCAAATATGGAGGCCACTTAGAAATTAAATAATAAGAATACCATCGCCTCTCCCTATCACCGAAAAGACTGGGTCTAAAATAAAAAATAGTAATTAGTTCTTTACTAATAGATTTCAGAAAACCCTATGCGAAGTACGGAAAGGTCTTTACGCAAGTTTAACTCGCACTAGACCAGTTTTTTTTTATGATGGAATAAATGAGAAGTCATAA
Source organism: Acrobasis repandana (assembly GCA_963576875.1). Lineage (NCBI taxonomy): Eukaryota > Metazoa > Arthropoda > Insecta > Lepidoptera > Pyralidae > Acrobasis > Acrobasis repandana. The sequence goes on along the minus strand of OY756231.1, from coordinate 1,525,874 downwards.
GTATGAGTAGGTACAAGTTTCGAAAGACTAGACCAATACGAAACTTTTTTGTTACACTTTAATGTTCGTCTATCTATCCATCTATAATTAAGGCGAAGATATAGGCAAATGGCCTTGAAGTGTGAAATAAATTGTTAACTCGTAAATATGGTAATAATTTCCATATTGCTCTTCGTCATGCACTAGATAGCCCTTTATATTATTTTATGAACTGCCGTTGAAACTATTATTGGTGATCCGTCTAGCTTTAAAACTTGCCGTGGCCACTTTTGGCGAAAGCAAGTTTTAAAGCTAGACGGAGTAATGTAAATACTTTCAACGGTGGTTCATAAAATAATTTAAAGGGCTATCTAGTGCATGACGAAGAGCAATATGGAAATTATCTCCATATTTACGAGTTAATAATTTATTTCAAGTGAGGGCGCCACTTCAAGGTCATTTGCCTATACCTCCACCTTAAGAACTACGTTCTTTTCGGTGGAGTAGTTTCAATGTCTCCCTCTCTTGACCCATCCTTTTGACATTGTTCCTCGCCTGGACAAATATGACAAATGCCTATTTTAGGTGCGGGGTGCGCTTTCTCGTTTTTTCTGCTCCAAATATAATACGAGTATGTATGTCAAAATGGTCACCCAAGGCATAACAGTAAAAACACTGTGACAAAGTTCTCACTGACTATTCCCAGAAGGTGCAGGACTATTGAGGATAATGGAAAACTACATTGGATAAATAGATAGATAAGGACTAATCACACTCATTAAGCTAGGTCCAAAGTAAGTTCAAACTTGTATTATGGGATACTAACTCAACGATACTATATTTTTTTAACAAATACATATATAGATAGATAACATCCAAGACCCAGGACAATTTGAAAAAGGCCATTTTCCAACTTGCCCTGGCTGGGGATCGTACTCAGAACCTCCAGATTGGCGGACTACGTGTTGACGGTTACACCACGGAGGTCGTCTTTGGGACAACGATATTGGGATGAAATGCCAGTGGATTGGAAAATGGGCTATGGGAAGGAATATGGCACCTGCCTGACCAATGTTTAGAAACACGGATAAAATAGGCAGGTGGTAACTCGCCGCCTCAGTCAATGGGCCCCCGATTTTTATTATTATTTGTATCTCCTTTCACGGGTCTTTTCACCCTGGGTTTTTTTTTGAGAGGCTTGCGTGGGGATACAGATCCACACGTAGAAGTCCTTTGGTGAAATTGATGTAATGTGGCCCTCCCACTAAAACTTATTCTTGAATATAGGTACCAATTATTATTTCTATATTAACTTACTAAAAGACATTTATTCATAACATTATTAAACTGAATATAAACTACATTTGCACAACGTGGAAAGGACATACCCGTAATAAATCGAACCACGATCTATACTAGATCATTTATATTATAATGAAATTAAAATAACAGCCAAAAACCAAAGAAAAATTTCGGCATTTCCATACAAAAGAATAAAAAATCCATATGAATCTTATGTATTCTGTGACAAAAGTGTGCAGCCGCACGGGCGATTTGTATGGGAATGTCGAAAAATTTTTTTGACTGTTATTTTTTCATTATACTATAGTGATCTAGTATAGCCCATGGTTCGATTTATTACGGGTATGTCCCTTCCACTTTGTATATAAACTTACTTACTTAAAGATATACAAAAATAATGGAAGCAGCAAATACAAGTTTCGTACAATTGTACACTTGTGAACAAGTCCATACAAGTCCGACATTCACACTCGACAACTAAAGTTGAGAACTTTACGCCGAGTTGCTCGTCTACAGCTTTTTTATAGCTTTAGAGGAAAAGTTGAGCTTTGATACATAAAAAGATGTACAGTGAATAGTTTTATTTACAAGAATTTATTAAGTATTACATATAAATATAAATTAGAAGCGTCGGACACCCACCTACAAGGTGGTCAGACGATCTAACGAAGGTTGCTGAAAAGCGCTGGATGCAGGCCGCTCTACATCGGCTATTGGAAATCCTTGGGAGAGGCCTATGTCCAGCAGTGGACGTAATACGGTACGACTGAAATAATGATGATGATGATAATTAAAAATGCACCGTGGGGGGGGGGGGGGGGCTCTTTGATTATCTTATCTTATCTATACTTCTATACTAATATTATAAAGAGGAAAGATTTGTACCTATTTTTGTATGTTTGTATGTTTGTAATGAATAGGCTCAAAAAGTACTGGGCCGATTTAAAAAATTCTTTCACCGTTGGAAAGCTACACTATTCCCGAGTGACATAGGCTATGTGTGTACCACGGGCGAAGCCGGGGTAGACTACTAGTATTTAATATTTTTATTATTATTTCTTCTTCTGTTTTGTTTTATTTGTTTAATTTTAGTTTAGTTTCCTATTTTGTTCACTTATAGCCTCTCTAAAACCGTGTGTGTCGTCATAGTTATTACGATGTATTTCTTACAATTAATTACCTAAATACAATAATTATAAGCTTAATAATCACTTTTCTATAAAAAAAACAGTACACACCTCGGACTATCTAACAAAAACACTGAATAAAGTTGCACGGAATTTGAAAAACCCGCCAAAAAAATGTTGAAATGTCAATGACGAAAAAAAGGAAATCGAGCATAGATTATTATAGATGTTGTGTTCAGGATGAAGGTAATTTAAAAAAGGGCATATGTCATTATACTTCTTCGTACTAAAGTAGTCTTTAACTACTTAAATTAAAGTATAAACTCAAGTGAGTAGAGCGCGGTAACCGGCTACCGTTCGGGATTCGACGCACTGGCGCCACAAAGCTATGCGCGGTAGCCGGCTACCGCCTCGGCGATAGACAGGCTATAGTTTGATTTTAGCTTTTACTTTATTTTAAGAGTATATGAAAGTATAATTATTGTTTTACATTTTAACTTGTAATAATAAAGGTACCTATTTATTAAAAATAAATACTCGTATATAGAGATTGTGATACACACAATTTGAGCTAGTTATAAAGTATGTAGTAAGTAAAAACTTGTGTTATGGGATGCTAACTTAACGATACTATATTTATGATAAATATATGCATAGAAAAACCACCCAAGACCCAGAAAAATAGGAAAAAAATCATTTTTCAAATTAACCTGTCTGGAAATCGAACCCAGAACCTCCGGAGTGGAGGTCTAGCGTGTTAATCATTACGCCACGAAGATTGTGTATGTCTGTCTGTTATCTTCGATGCTAGTCTGGGGCAAAATAAAAAACGGGGAAGTGCGAGTCTGACTCGTACATGAAGGGTTCCGAACCTCCGTACAATGTATTAAAACGCCAAAGAAACACGTTTCTTGCATGACGACCCCTTTAATTTTTAACATTATTTTATTTTTAGTATTTGTTGTTATAGCACCATAGTAATACATAATCTGTAAAAATTTCAAGTGTCTAGTTAAAGCCATTATAAAGATCTAGTTAAAATCGCTGAAAAATCACGTTTTTTGTATGGCGACACCTTTGATTTTATTATTATTTTTTTTGTATTTGTTGTTATAGCGGCCACAATAATACATAATCAGTGAAAATTCCAAGTGTCTTAATAGGGTCCCGTTTGCACCCTTTGGGTACGGAACCCTAAAAACGAGGAATTTATCAGCAGCTTCTCTTCTCACACAGATCGTAAAAGCCGATCGAGGGCGAAAATTCAACTCAAGTTCGTTTAGCAACCGAACTTGAGTTGAATTTTCGAACTGATTGTCGAACTATTTTGATTTCTTTTTTCACCTTCTTGTCCACCATCATGCTTAAAGTGACCTTTAATTTTTGCGGCCCTAGGCTCTGTCTATCTAAGCCGCAAGACTCAAAATGCTTTGGCAGCCCCATTAAGGATAAAAACGTGATAAAGTATGCAAATTTCTTAGTTTGCTGTGTAAATCCAGTAGCGACATAGGAAACGATCTGTCACTGTACAAAACGGAAATTGGTCAGTAAATCGAAGCATATCCGATTTGATACAAGGCTAAAGTCCGCATAGGGTATCAAATAATCGTTTGTCGAAGTCATATATACCTACCTAGATTTTTTTTTGCGACAAATAATACGATAAATGTCACCACAAGAGCAAAAGAGATAGCGATCAAAGTGACAATGTAAAAAGTCTTGGTATACGATATTTCAGGCCTTGTCGGCCCGGCATGAACATCTTCACACGAAAATTGGATTCCTCAAATTGTAAACTGTGTTAAATTATAAGTTATCTTACTATGGAAAGATTGTATCATGCTGTTTTACCCATTGTTTGTGTGTTCTTAGAATGTACTTACCAGCTGATTTTCTTCTCGCGTTGATCATTAAGGCCGTACCTGAATTTTCCGGGGTCCAGTGCTGCCCCCATTTAAAATAAATCATTTCAAAGAAAACGGAGACATCATTTAAAATTTAGTAAGTTTATAATAAGAACGTTAAGCTTTACTACGCACATTTGCCAAAAGTGGCCGTTTTTCGCAAATGTGCGTAGTAAAGCTTAACGTTCTCACTTTAAACTGTAAATAGTAGTTCATAAAATATTTTGAAGGGTTATATAGGAATTGGTAGTAGCAAAATTTTAAATGATGTCTCCGTTTTCTTTGAAATGATTTATTTGAAATGGGGGCAGCACTGGACCCTGAAAATTCAGGTACGGCTTTAATAGGCGTTGCGGGTAGCAACCCTTTACTATTTTGATTCCTTATTCCACTTTCTCGCCCACCATCCATCTAAAAGTGGATTTTGAGTCTTGCAGCCCTGGGCTCTGTCTCTTTAGAGCCGCAAGACCCAAAATGCTCGGATAAAGTGTGAATATTTCAATGTTCCATCTTGTTTAGAGAATACCTACAGTAGTTCACGTTTTGATTTGAAAGCATCCGGCAGACTGCAGCTACCAATTTCCGGTTCAAACACTGACGGATCGCTTCCTCTGGTACACAGTGTATACAAATGTAATACAACAGACCTCTTTACATACTAAAATGTATTAAAGTTTGTATAAAATAAGTTTTTTGAAAAAAAGTTTAATTTTTTCGTACAAGCTTTTATTGTGTGGCCTAAAACTTATCAAGGCAAATTTAATAAGCCCTAATTCAATAGGGTTCCGTCGTTTTATTACAGGGTTTCTATAGCCACCTTCCCATTCAAGTGCTTTCCCGGTTGCATGCTTAGCTGTGTGCCCGCTTTCTTTTTCTCCTAATTCACATGCATACCAATGGTCACCTAAGGATGCAGAAGACCTTGCGTTTTAGTTTTACGACAGGCCGCCTGTATGGCGTCAACCCTATTTAACAACAACCCTCCTTGGGAATGCAATTGTAGCACGAGATGTTTGTGCTTAGCCCTCTTACGACTAAGCACAAAAATCGCCTCTAACGACATCCATAGGAAGAGAAGGAGTAGCCTATTCTAACCCGAAACCACCGGGGTCAAGAGATCAGCTTCTTATTATAATAATGTTATATTGTCACCTTATTTACATAAGTATACAAAATTCCATCTAAAGGAATCCGAGAAATGGCTCAAATTTAAGTTGCAAGAATTGACCAAACAAGAAAAATAAAAACAACAACAACAACAAAACAGGGCAAGCTAAATAAGCTTGTAAAAATTTTTGTAAAAATTGGAAACTTAAAAAATTTTTTTTTTTTAAATTTTTATATTTTTAATTTTTTTCATAACAACGTTCCGTAAAATTAATACTTATATGAATTTTGTGCTTGTGGGTAACAAAAATGGATCAAAAAACACTTAAATGGAAATAAACTTAAACTAAACCATTAAATATATAATATCAAAGTAATTAGTCCAAATGCTTCCCTGCATAATGCATTAGCGGTTGGTTATGATGTGCATATTGTTTACACGGTTCACACGCGGTAATTGAAAACGCATGTACCCCTACACTGCACCCCTACAGGCCTGAGGCTGTGGGGGAAAAGGTGCTTGTGTTTCATTCGTAACCACCTTTCGACCACCGATTATCAGTCTACTATGTTATATAGAGGTAAATGGGTAGCTTCCTGGGTCAAAAAAACTTTATGTGGTACTGTTAAGAGAATAAAACGTCACAAAATAATGTTCCTTTTGCATTGATCATATCCATTTCGAACGAGATTTTAGATTTATTAATGCAGAAAAACGGATATTAAGAGCGCTATTTGACTCCAAAAATCTATGACGTCACAATCCGATATTTCATAAAAATCCCATAGAAAATGTTTGTTTTGACGTTTAGAAAAAAGTGTCTGATTTGACTTGTTTGAAACTAGCGGATTAATTATAATCGTATTAATGTTAAATTATGTTCAAATAAGACTGATAAAAAAATTTACATATTCTAAAAAAAATAAAACTAATCTACAAATTTGTAATTTTTAAACTACAAATTTACTCTTAAATTCATATCTATGTGGCGTTGTTTTAGCCGTTTAGTTCTCGGCAGAGTAGAATAGGACCACTCGTCTTCCCGTGGATGTCGTAAAAGGCGGCTAGGAAACACAAGCTAAACAAAGCTTATCCACCCAAACGCCCGGGTTGCTATCTATCTATCTCTAAATGAGCTTAACAAAAGCTTGAAAAAACTATAAAAGGCGATTCAGGAAGCACAAGCTAAACAAAGCTTATCCACCCAAACGCCCGTGTTGCTATCAGAAGTAAAAACTTGAAGAAGGTGGTGTCGGTAACAGTGTCGCGAGTTCAATGGCTTTTCATCTCAAAAAATGCCCAACGCGCCTAAAGAAGATTTTACTTCAAAAATTGCAAACTTCCTATTCCTTTCAATTTAATTCAAAACCCTTTCAACCTAACCTATAGAGGAGCCAACTATACTCACCGACTGCCCTTTCGAAGCCTGCCCGACGTGTCATGACAAACTTTTAAGCTTCCACCACACTCGATTTTAAGCTCTATAATAACAACTTAAAGTTCAAATAGACAGCGAATTGGATGGATTAACTTTGTAACTAGTTGCCAGTGGTTTACTTCTGCGCTACGCACTGTTATTGAGGTATTGGTTCTGAATTTATGTACTATTGTTTCGAAGTTGGAATAATTTTGTGGTTTCTTCAATCGGCTCGTATGAGGCTTCGTTTTGGGTTATGCAAGAAACTTATTATACGAGTACATGGTTTGATTCAAGACTCGGTTCAAATGTCCATTATTTACTTACCTATACATAGAATTACTTTAAAGTCTTTCTCAAGGAGCGTAAACATCGGGCGGCGGCCGTTTGTAAAACTTTTTGCACAAATACATTCCCAAAGAGGGTTTTGACGTCAGGCAGGCGGCCGGTTGTGACATCCTTGGGTGACCATTGACATACATATTATATTTGGAAAAGAAAAAGTGGAAAAGCGCACCCCGGGCTCTGAAGCAGCACAGCTGAGGATGCAACCGGGAATGCGCTTAGACGAAGAAGAGAAGAAATAGAATTACTTTGAAGCTTGTACAATCATACACTTTATTGTCATCATCATTTGGTCATCAAAAATATTTATCAGACAAGTGTGAAAGGAAGAGGGGGGCAGGCTCGTCCTCAGCAAACTTTCTGCGATCAGAAAGCAGACGATTGCAGACGTTCTAAAATAAACGGACAAGTACAAGTCGAACTCGTATATAAAGGTTTCCGTACCTATGTACAATGTTTTAAAACGCTGAAGAAACACGTTTCTTGTATGACGACCCCTTTAATTCTTACTTTATCTTATTTTTAGTATTTGGTGTTATAGTGGTCATAGATAAATAATCGGTGAAAAATTAATTTATCTAGGTAATGCCATTATAAAGATCTAGTTAAAAACACTGAAAAAACACGTTTTTTCTATTACGACCCCCTCTAATTTTTAACATTTTTTTGTTTTTAGTATTTGTTGCGGCCACAGTAATACATAATCGGTGAAAATTTCAAGTGTCTAGCTATTACGGTTCAAGAGATAGAGCCCTGTGACAGACGGACAGACGGACAGACAGCGGAGTCTCAGTAATAGGGTCCCGTTTGCACCCTTTAGATACGGAACCTTAAAAAGGAGAGATAAGAAAACCCGTAACCAAAGGGCATGTATAAAGAGGTTGATGAGTGTAGATGAAGCGAAAGAGGTTTGTTTGGATCGTAGCACTGCAGACGGGTTGGAGAGGCCTTACTGATGTTAATAAGCTTTTTTTAGCTTGTTTACTAGGACACCTTTTACGACATCTACGGGAAGACATACATACGCTATCACGTCCTATCCTTAACGGGGCAGACAGAGCCTAGAACGGCAAGTTCCAGGCCACTTTTAGCGTGATGGTGGGCATGAAGGTGGAAAAAGGAAATCATAAAAGTGATGGGTTGCTACCCGCATCGCCTATTGATATGATTCAGATGGTGAAGATATTTTTTAAAAGTTTATGGGGTTTTGACAACCTTACAGACACAAACACATACACAGACGCGCAGACACACAGACACGTCAAACTTATAACACCCCTCTTTTTCGTCGGGGGTTAAATAAAAGTGAGATCATTCGTTAGGAGGAAATACTTAGGTCTAGAGAATTAAAAAGTAGATACTTGGAAAATCTATTGCTGTCGCGCTATGCCTGAATAACCTGTCGCATCGTGCGATAGAGACAACTGCAGTTCAAATACCAATGAAAAGTACACATATACAATGTTTTTTTTTTGAAAAAAATTTATTGTGTGTAATTTATCTAATGGCACTATCTGGAAAGGAATCAAGGGACTACGTTTGTATGGAAATACAGCCCATCGATTTCCTCTTAACAATTATTGTTTTGGAGGGGATTTGTTATTTCTGATTGACAATAGTCTGATACCCTGTAACTTTTTGAAAATTCAGACCGAACTCAAAAGATTTAAAGGTCATTTCGAAAATAGAATCAACATTTTTTTTCTTTATTTTCCAAAAACGTTTAACAAAAATATTACAATGTTGCAATGTAGGTAACTAACACGTACATATTAATTTTTTACATTATAATAAAGAGTTTTGTTCAACCATTGACGACCTCCGTGGTGTAATGGTCAACACGCTAGCTAGCCAATCCGGAGGTTCTGGGTTTGATCACCAGCCAGGGCAAGTTTCAAATTGTCCAGGGTCTTGGGTGTTTATCTATATAATTATGTCTTTATTATAAAATGTTGTATCGTTGAGTTAGTATCCCAAAGTATAAGTCTAAACTTAATTTCGGGCTAGCTCAAATAGTGTGAGTTGTCCTTACCTTCTTTTTGTCTACGTATCTACTATTATGCCTCCCTCCGTCGATGTTTTCCCATACATATGATTTAGGGATTTTCAAGTCAAGAGTGAATAGGCATTTTTTGAGCCTGCGTGTTACACCTTAGACCTCATCTTAGCTTCCCATCAGGCTAGATAGAAGTCAGACGCACTCAAATCTCTAATAAAAAAAATACCATAAAAACAACTGACATATGTAAAGTATAATAATGTGTAAACCCGTTACCACCGGTCACAAACTCACAACAAACACCTACTTTATAAATAAAGAATAGTCATCAATTGCTTGTAAAATTAAAGCGATAATTACAATAAATCGGCAGTTTAGCTTTAATGTTTACAACAGATCTGTATGTTTACATGTTGCTAAGTAGGGTAATAAAATACACGTCTTTATCCCTGACGGGGCAGACAGAGCATTTTGGGTCTTGTGGCTCTAAGCAGACAGAGCCCAGGGCCGCAAAATCTATTGTTATCCTATCAGATATGAGCGTATTGATATATTATTATATTATGCATATTTTACTCAATTATAATATAAATAATACATACTTTTTGCGAAATATACGAATAAAATTACGATATTTATTTTTTATCTATGACTGAAACGTCCTGGCTTCTTCTCCGATGACGTCACATGAAAGTAAACATAAACATAGTGTTTTGACGGACTTTCTATATCGTATTGAACAAATAACCGCCGCCATGACAGATTATAGTAGTTTTTGCGCAGTTGTGGAAATGTAAACTTGATTTCTATTAAGAGAAAACCCTCAAGGGCTAGAGAAATGAAAAATTGGTATTTTTAAAATATATTGCTGTCGCGCTGTGCCCGAACTACAACCGGGCAAGTGCGATAGAGACATACTGCAGCTTGGACTGAAAATACCTATTAAAAGAACAGAAAATCAATGATTCGTAGTCCCCTGATTTCTTCCCCAAAACTTAAATAATATAAGTACGTTTTTCATTACAAATTAACAAAGACTTGATCGGTGTTCCTATGTTTTAATTTTTTTATATAATCCACTCAAATTAGTTTTCTGGATGTTTGAACACAGCGGAAAATCTGGCCATTTTTTTAGGTTTTTGAACGTTCATGTTTTAATAAATAATTTATGAAAAAAAAGAAAACATAGGGACATGCTAATAGTGGCTATAGATATTCAGGAACAAAAATATAACTCTACCGGCATTATCCAGGGAGGAAACAGTGGACAACGTTTGTATGGAAAAACAGCCCCTCTATTTCGTCCTTATAATACAATATATATCCCGAAAATATTAATGTATTGTACCTACTTATTACGTCATAAAGAATTAATAAAAATATATTTTTTTAATTTATCAAATAGCGTATAGAAGCCCTCACAGCTTGATTGAAGGGCTTCAAAGTTGACCTTTACTGATTAGAGGTATAGTAAGTGTACCGGGAAGCGAACCCAGAACTAACGGCGCTTATTCGACGGCCGCCAGCCCGTCGCCAACGCGCACTAATAAAAACCTGTTTTGATGCGGTTTACACTATACGATTTATCAGACATGAAACTACGTACGAAGAAGACATGAAGTTACGAAGTAATGCGGACGCCCGCCACGGGTTTAGTCCGTCTCTAGAATGACTACAAGTAATAATCTCAAAAAAACAACATTCAAAATTAAACTTAATGCGACGCACATAAAGTTTATATTTCCATAACGCTTATGATGAAATACCTAACGTTCCGAAAAACCTTACTTAAAGTTGTAGGCGTCCCTTTCCCGCAAACTGACAGTGCAATAAAATAGAAAGGGACACCTACAACTTTAGGTATCTTCTTTGGGAACGGCTTTGCTATTTCGTAAGCATTCTAGATTGTTTATAATTTATTTGGTTGTGACAGAGATGGACTGAACCCGTCTCGCGGTCAGTGACCTGCAACGGTTTCAGCTATTTCTATTGCACATAGGGCTTGTGAGTCAATCAATTGCACATTTGCATGATGCACTCATCAATGCAAATTACAGTAATGCAAAATAACAAAGAAATTAAGCCTGTTCATCTGTTTTTAACATCTTGCTGCGAGCCAAACACAATAAAACATCTGACCTTTCATAGAAAACCCAACGCGTATTTATGTAAACGAAGCCAATGACGCTTCATTTAATTTTGCTGTGAATCGTCTTTGGCGCTTTAAAAAGTATTTTATGATTGACTGTTTGAACATAGTTCTATAAGTTGTCTGTGTCCAACGTCGTAATAGGTTAGGAATACACTATGCTGAATTTAAGATGCTAATTTTTATATACATTGCCTGGTTTGTAATGATCGGCCAAATTGTATCATTATAATATAACATAATTATCGCTTTAAAAGTAGATTTCTTTTGAGTCCAAATGCAGATCGCTTCAATCGGTCATTTTAGAAATCCTTTGGAGAGGCCTATGTCCAGCAGATGACTTCCTATAGCTGATGACAATAATGACAACAGCACGGGTGTCACTCTCTTTTCGTGTTATAGGTGAAAGGTTCTCAAATCGTGTCGTAATCGTATCGTACGGTATACATGTGCCGTGACCGCCGCTACTGGGCTACGCAAAACCTGATTCTAATACATCGGCCGAGATTTATGCATATAGCTTTTGTTTTTGTTGTGATCTGTATCGAGATGTGTCTTCTGGGTTCACGATACTTAGATGTGCGAAGAATAGTGTGGTTTGCTATTGTATAAACATTGCCGCTTGAGGAATACTTTAGGAAGAGTTTTTTCCATACAAATAAATGCAGCAATTTTTTAAACTACTGTTGTCTTGCTTTTATTTTTAAATGATTTGTCAGATTTTTTAAGTATTTTGTTATTTTAAAGAAATTGCATATATCTAGGCATATAACAATAGTTTTTAGGTGAATATAATACATTTACAGATACATTTATTACTAAAGCTTTACTGGATCCTTATCTATCAGTCTCAATTAGCGAGCGAGTTGGCCTCGATCTACTATTTTTAGAATAAAATATAACACAGATGAGCGGTTTTTAAGGCGTAGTATACACTACTACTTATTCTACTTTACTACCTTTTTATTAGTCCACTATTAAAATACAAAAATAAGCCACTCACAGGGCGTTATCGTCATAGATAAAACATTAAAAAAATAGTAATTTTATTTGTATATTTCGCAAAAACCTTGTATTAATCATATAATAATTAAGTGAAATATGTACTATACGATCTATCTATCTACACGGTCTTATCTGATAAGAAGACAACAAATTATGGTTTACTAGCTTTTGCCCGCGGCTTCACTCGCGTATCCCACGGGAACATGATTTTTTTTCGAGATGAAAGGTACCCTATGTCCTTCTCAGTACTCCTAACTATGAGTATGCGAATTTTCAAGATTGGTTCAGTAGATAAAGCGTGAAGAGGTAACAAACAATCAAACAAACAAATATACAAACTCACCTTTGCATTTATAATAATTAAGATACATACATACAATAGTTGGGATTAATAGGGATTGGGATTTTGAATATTATCTAACAGCTTATTTTTAGGACACTGTAGGAGAGAGTAAAGGATGGTGTTCAATAATACTAAATATATACTTTAATCGGTGGTTTCTGAATTATTTCTTTAATTAATGACATAAAGAAGAAAAGGCCGCGTATATTTCTTGCTTGCAGTGTGTACTCTTCCTTACTTTTAAGAGTAATGATACAATTTAAATGAATTATGCAGCAATTTGTAAACATATGTCCCACTTAAGTTTAAGATACAACAGTGTCAAAGCTACAGATTACATACAACTTACTATGTAAAACATTATTAATTGGATATGATACCTTCCAAGCTTGCCTGGGAGATAAGAAAAACTTAGAATGTACCAGCTGCTTCTCTTCCCGCGCAAATCGTAGAAACTGATCGAGGGAATGGGCGAAAATGCAAATCAATTAATAGGCGATACGGCTAGCAACCCATCACTATTTTGATTCCTTTTTCCACCTTCTCGCCCACCATTACGCTAAAAGTGGCCTCTGAGTCTTGCGGCCCTGGGCTCTGTCTGCTTAGAGCCGCAAGACCCAAAATACTCTGTCTACCCCATTAGGGATAAAGATGTGATAGTATATAGACTGCCTCCGTGGTTCAGTGGTCAAGGCAGTTGCCTTGTGATCCGGAGGTTGTGGGTTCAAATCCCACTGGGAAGCATACTTTATAAAAAGTTGTTTCCAGTCTGGTTAGAATATTGCAGGCTTGATTCACCTGAATATCCGAAAAGCAAGGCGATTCCGTGCTTTGGAAGGCACGTAAAGCTGTGGCCTGAATGCCATCTAGTACCTATTTGTTTAAACCTATCCTAGGATTGGTTCTTGTCTACCCTTTGGGTTGCAGAGGTCAGACGGCAGTAGCTCTGTGTAACCTCAGTAACCTCGTCAAATCAGGTGATTTGACGAGGGTAGGTACCCTACGGTAGATAGCGAACCCCGGGCTCTGGTGTTACTACTGAGGATGCAACCAGGAATACGCTGGGATTATGAAGATGATGTGATAGTATGTAGGTATGTTAGTACCTATGTATGCATGTATGATTACTAAGTTCACAATAATTGACTTAATATGTAAGTAGGTATATCTTTGATATGATTATGGACACGTGACACTACATATCAGCTGACTTCCTGTCCTCACTTAAACAAACAATTAATTTTCTACGTACATAATAATGATTCATTATTTTATAGTCACATTTTATAGTAATAAACACTAATACGGAATGCTATCTTGAATTATTGTTATTAGCAACCTTATTTAATGGAATTAGGTATTCACTTCCTGTGGCCTTAGCGGTTAATTCCATTTATGTAATCAAATTATAGTCTAATTTAGATGCTAAGTTACGCATTTATCTGTAACGAAACATAAATCTAAGAAGAAGGTTTACAGAGATTGTTCTAGTATTTATCACCATCATCATCTCCACTTAGGAGCATGACCCTCTGTACTACCAAAGCCATATATTAGTCAGAGCAGTCAGAGGATTTGGCCTACATTCTCCACGCTGGCCAGACTGGTTGGCGGTTCTATTGATGTCTATAAGCTTCGTGTAGCGTGTGTTTCCTAAGTCGCCTTTTACGACATCCACGGGAAGACTTGGAGTGGTCCTATTCTGCTCTGCCGGAAATTACACAGCACAGGTTCTAGTATTATGTAAGCAGAATTTGAGCCATTTTACCCGACTGCGGAAAATCTGAAAAGGAGGGTTATGTGTTTGACATGTATGTATGTCCCTATAATTATATGTTCCCACGTAACGTACCTAACTACTAAACAGCTAAACTGATTCTAATACATTAAACATGGTTAGATTCGTCTTAACTACTAGAGTAACAAAGGCTATATTTAAATTATTGGAAATCATAATGGCGGATTTTTGGTGCCAAATTGCGCGGCATAAACAATCTTTTCCTTCCAAAAACTATCGAGTGAGATATCAAATTTCCTTTAGACGCCTTTTACGACACCCAATAAAGCGGCAGAGTAACCTCAAGGCTGGAAACCACACGACAATACTACTACATATCAAAACGTACATCAAAGCATGTCGCGTGCCTAAAATCATGAGCTATATCACAAAGTGATTCACCGCTAAAATAAAAAAATAACACTGCTAAAAATCAAATTACAATTTCAATAGTTAAATACCTAATTGGCAACCCGATAGCGAAAACCACAGCAAAAACGACGGAGAAATGACTCAGCCAGAACGCAAATTAAAGAATTACAGATGCAGTTACACAACTAACATATATGATGTCTAACAAAATATACTTAAACTATTTAAGCGTGACTTCAGTCCATGATACTGAACAACTTTCTCCAAGGAACATATATCGAAATATGAAAAATATTTTTGGCTTTCCATACAAACTCGGATCAGCTGATCAGTCAACTTGTATGGGAGGCCAAAAATTATTTTTCATATTTCGATATATGTTCCTTGGGGAAGTTGTTTAGTATCATGGACTAAATCTAGCCTAAAAATAGTTTCTTTCAGTGGTTCTTTGAAAACAGTAGACCATGCGAGCCCTTATAACCATGCATTTACTCGTACTCTTTACCCTGGCTTAGCAAAGCCATTTCAGAAAAGTCCATCCATATTTAACGCTACAGTAAACTTCTTCTGTCTTGGAAATTTGATTGCAACATCTTGTGTAGAATGAAGTCCTTAGTTCTTTCAAATTTGATTGAAGTCCTAATCCTAACTTCCTAACTAATATATTAAATGCGAAAGTGTAAACAAATATACAAACGTATATTTGTTTGTTTGTTACCTCTTCACGCTTTATCTACTGAACCAATCTTCTTGAAAATTTGCATATACATAATTAGAAGTACTGAGAAGGACAAAGGGTACCTTTCATCCCGGAAAAAGGAATGTTCCCGTATGAATTGGGATACGCGAGCGAAGCCGCGGGCAAAAGCTAGTCCGTCGATAAATAACGCTACAACAAAGTTACCCCCTTTCTCCCCCAACCAAAAATCGCGACTGACTTAAAAATTAAAATAAATCAAGCAACTTAAATAAAATAAATGTAAATAAATAAATATATACGGACAAATCACACTGATTGAGCTAGCCCCAAAGTAAGTTTAAACTTGTGTTTTGGGATATTAACTCAACGATACTATATTTTATAATAAATAGATATATAGATAACCACCCAAGACCCAGAACAATTTGAAAAAGTCCATTTTCCAACTTGCCCTGGCTGGGGATCGAACCCTTTGATTGTTAGGATTAGGAATAAAGAAGAACAAAATTAGATAGGCTCTAAAGGACTTGTATCCAGAGCCGTAAAATTATTAAAATAAAAGAAGCAACTCGTACGTTCTTTGTATAATAACAAACAAACATGGCACGGCTATAAGTAGTAATGTATGCCTTGCTTTCCTCTTCCTACTTCTTTTTAGCTAGACCCAGACGTAAAATTCCGTGAGTTAGTAGAGTCCCAAGCCTGTTCCGACATTCTTCTCCAAAGATAATGTGCTTGTCAATGATCATTCAAGGATGCACAGATACGTATATTAAGTCCTGGAGATGAAAAAGGCGGGAACAGCAGGCCAGCTGCCTGATGTCAACCCCGTGTGTCAACCCTTTTTAGAAATGCACACAACAATTTTGAGCATAGTCCTTTTGTTGCCTTTTAAGACATTCATACGACCACTTGGTGGTGTAATCCTATCCAAGATACCCAACATTTTAAATAAGTTATCCTTCTGTAACTGTTTATATTTTGTGGCCATAGAAACGGTTGTTATTGCGCACACGCATCCACAGGTTGACTCATCGGTTGATGGGCAAAGGTACGGATGCATGGTAGAAACACGAGGCTTTATTATTATTATTTAAGGCCAAAGTTACTCGCATGCTGGTTTAGGAGGAAATGAAAGATAGTAGAATATATTAGCTGCTTCTTTTCATGTACTGTAGGGATACTAGAATTCTATAAGTCGTCTGTGACGTAACGTACTGCTAATAAATGCAATGCGTTCGTTATACAATGTGGAAGGGACATACCAGTAATAAATCAAACCACGGGCTATACTAGATCACTAAAGTACCTATATTAAAATTAAAATAACAGTCAAAAAACCAAATAAAATTTCGACAATCCTATACAACTCGCCCGGGCGGCTGCACACTTTTGTATGGAAATGACGAATTTTTTTTTGTTTTTCGGCTGTTATTTTAATTTCATTATACTTTAATGATCTAGTCTAGACCGTGGTTCGATTTATAACAGGTATGACCCTTCCACGTTGTATAACACCTAACAATATCTACTGCAGTCTGTAACTAATTTAAGGGTATATTCAGTCCATGATACTAAACAACTTTTCCCAAGGAACATATGTAAATAGTAAAAAAAAATGTTTTTCATACAAACTCGGATCAGCGGATCGGTCGATCTGTGTGGTGAGCCAAACATTTTTATCAAAAGTTGGTCAGTAAGTATCGTATAGTAAATTCAGTCTTAAAAAAGTTTTATTATATTTTGCGGGACCGTCAAAAAACATCAGTTTGCAATCGGACGCCGGTGGGTACCGACGTAGGTACTACGCTTCCGACATAGGGACTCAGTGTGTTTGTTATCCTTATCATTTACCTTGCTGTGTTTAACACCACTTCTTCGTCGTCGTCGTCGTCGTCGTCGTCTTCGTCTAAGCGCATTCCCGGTTGCATCCTCAGCTGTGCTGCTTCGGAGCCCGGGATGCGCTTTCCCGCTTTTTCTTCTCCAAATATAGTATGCATGTCAATGGTCACCCAAGGATGCCAAAAACCTGGCTATAGTTTTACAACCGGCCGCCTGCCTGACGTCAACCCTCTTTGGGAATGTATTTGTGCGAAAGGTTTTAGAACCGGCCGCCGCCCGACATCAACCCTCCTCGGGAATGCAATTGTAGCACGAGATGTTTGTTTAGTTAGAAGCTTAGTCCTTTAGTCGCCTTTTACGACATCCACAGGAAGAGATGGAGTGTGGTGTTAAACACCACATCGTCACTATTCAGAAAACTAGCCAAGTCAAATAGTGAGGGACTTATAAATAAGTTTCTATTTGGATTGTCTACAGAACTTGGCACCCATTTAGATTTTAATTCTTTTGTTAGTGAAGTCGACAACCACACCACTTATATTGAACTTGGCTCCCACTTTTACGTTTGTGTTATTGGTGGGATATCTTACGGAGTAGATTAAGCCAAGGCTAGCAAAACTACTAGGATTCATTCATCTACTAAGTTAATTACTTTAAGATTAAGATAAATTTATTTGCCAAACATGTGTTACAAGATAATCACATTTGTTTTGTCCAATCATGTTTACCATCACCGGTGTGCAAATTTAGTCAAAAAGGCTATTTATCATACATAATAATATAAAAATATACTGAATCTACTAATTTTACAATTTATCAGATAAAAAATCCTGAATACTATAATAACACTTATCTGTCAAAAATAGCAAAAATTGTTTTTTTAAATAAGTTAAATTTAATTCTTTATATTCTAATCTACTTATAATGATATTAAAAAAAATGTAAAAATACCTAAATTCTAATAAATTTATAATAGTGAGTCTCAACCCTAATATTAGATGCAAATTCATCAAGCGAGTTACCGTGACAACTTTTTTTATGAGCTAACCTAACCTAACAAGGCTTTATAAGCACCTTTGTAAGATTATTTTAAATCATTAGGCTTATAGGTAAAAATGACGCGGTAATTTTGATACAACAAATACTTGAGATGACCCAAAAATTTATTGTAATCATTTTAATCATCATCATCAGGTCTTACTTTAGTCTCCACTGCAGGAGCAAGACCCTATCTGTACTACCAGAGCCATATATTAGCTAGAGCAGCCAGAGAATTTAGCCTACACTCTCCACGCTGGCCAGACGGGTTGGAGAGGTCAGATTGATTTTATAAGCTTTGTTTAGCTTGTATTTCCTAAGTGGCCTTCTATATACGACATCCACGGAAAGACTTGGAGTGGTCCTACTCTACTCTGCCGGGAACCATACGGCTTATATAATTTTATCTGGGCGTAAATTGTTGTACCCTTAAGTCCAACAGTGGGCTTGATACAGATATAGGGTGGTAAAGTAAATTGTTACCTTCTTTTTATAAAACTTTGTCATGCAAAATGTGACAATCCTTAAAGGCATATGAAAAAGTGTGAGAACTAGGGGTTCGCTAAGTCACCATTCTGCGTAACGTAATATGTGAACGGCCCCATGATTAAAATAGCCTAAGGTCGTCTGCAATAGCAAGTGTTACTGACTCATAAGAAATCCTTTTGTGATATATTATTATAAACCTATACAGATAAAGACATGATAGTTATTAGCCGTGTGCCCCGTCTTAGAATCTCTTCCTGTGGATGTCGTCAGAGGCGACTAAGGGAATAAGCACAAACATCTCGTGCTAGTTACAAGACTGCCTCCGCGGTCCAGTGGTCAAGGCGTTTACCTTGTGATCCGGAGGTCATGGGTTCAAATCCCACTGGGAAGCATACTTTGTGAAAAGTTGTTTCCAGTCTGTTTAGGATATTGCAGGCTTGAATCACCTGATTATCCGAAAATAAAGATGATTCCGTGCTTCGGAAGGCACGTAAAGTCGTTGGTCCCGAACGCCATCTAGCGTTTTTACCTATCCTAGGATTGGTTCTGGTCTACCCTTTGGGTTACGGAGGTCAGACGGCAGTCGCTCTGTATAAAAACCAGTAACCTCGTCAAATCGCCTAGGTTAGGTAGCGGACCCCGGACTCTGAAGCGTAACCGCTGACGATGCAACCGGGAATACGCTCAGATGATGATGACGATCTCGTGCTAGCTACAACTGCATTTCCAAAGAGGGTTGACGTCAGGCAGGCGGCCGGTCGTAAAACTATAGCCAAATCATTTAAAAAGTTCCGGCTATTTCTTCTCTACTTCGCAAGGTCTTTGACTTCCTTGGGTGATCATTGGCATACATATCACGAGTATGTTTGGAAAAAAAAGAGGGAAAGCGCACTCCGGCTTCTGATGCAGTACAGCTATGCGTATGTATAAATGATTGCGTATGCAAAAGCCTGATTGTGTTTCTTTAATAAATGATGTCCTACTAACATAGTATTAAGGCTCTCAATGTTACTAACAAAATATGGAGAAATCTGAAATAACATTTATATATTATTATTATATAGCGCACCCCGGGCTCTGAAGCATCACAGCTGAGAGAACGTGCTAAGATGAAGAAGACATGATAGTGTATGTATGTATGTAGGTATGGCTAGTTTGTCATCACATTACGTTTTGTGGATCATTGGATCATTTTTTTCACATTGACACTGACACTGAATCGCACGTGCGGTCACGTAAGCCTCGTAATAGTGAAAGTTGACCGGTTTCTGACTCACACCACACAGTATATTCACCTAGATACTAAGCTTTTTATGAGAGAGCCTTAATACCGGTTTTGTGTGTGTGTGTGTTTGTGTGTGTCATTTGCCAACACTGGAATCAAGAATAATTTATTTACATTATACAATAGATGTCAATGATGTTATTAAATGTTAGATCCTATGTACTTTTACATTGTATAAACCTGCAGAAAGGTATGCAAACATTTTATATCATTTAAAATAAATTTAAACTCGTTGTAATTAGGTAAAATAAATGATGGAGTCAGATTCCTCGACCTGCCTAAAGGTATCTGACGTAAGTATGTAGCTTGAGTAATGCCACTAATAATGTCTTGCGTGCCATTTGGAGCACGGAGATGCTTGAGGTAATATTTTATACAACTAATTTTGTTGTTACCGACTTCAAGTGTTTATCACTCTTATTGAGTCTGTTAGTAGCTTACACCAGTATAAAATTTTTGAACTGCCTGATAATTACCGTGTACATGTGAGTACAAACTTTTAAACGTATAAGTCCCACTTAATGAAGATTGAACTCGTGATACACAGACTCACGGCCAGTACCTTAATCTCTTAGTCACCATCGCTTAGAAGAAGTATTTACCAAGATTGGGGTTGCTTTGGTTTATATTGGGTACGCCTGAGAAGCAATCGAGAAAAATATGTAAAATGCAGTGTATACCATGGTATTGTCAGTACTTTAATAATTTAATGTAGGATACGAAATAAGACTAGATCCTACCTAAATGATATTATTAGCTACCTTAAAAGCTGATCAAGGTAATGGGCAAGAATCTGAATCATGTTAATAGGCGATGGGCTAGCAACATATCTCTATTTTAATTCCCTTTTTCCATCTTATAATCCACTATCACGCTTAACGTGGCCTTTTGGGTCTTACGTTAGAGGTAAAGACATGATAATGTATGTGTATCAGCATATTGACTACAATATAACCCAAAGGTGCGACGTGCTTCCCATTGTGGACCCCAATGCAAGATAAGATGTGTATCAGTATTTACCTTAGTTGGTTAAATAAGGATATGTTTATTTACTTTAAAACACACAATCTAACGCGTAATTTCAAGTCAACAAATTTACAAGCTTGGTCTCTTATGTTGTGTGCTCTGTACCTTAGAACGGGTTTAGGTTCGATTCTGTTTGTAAGTCGTGTTTACCGACCAGTTTCAAGTTAGATGGGTTGCAGAACTAAATCTAAATATATGTATACGTATGTACTCTAGACTTTCGGTATTTTTCTTGTATGGTACGTATAAAATATACAACGGCATTTGCGTAATAAATCGAACCACGGGCTTTACTAGATCACTATAGTAAATTAAATTTTAAAAAAAGTCTGCATACTTTTGTATAGAAATGTCGAATATTTTTTGTCTGTTATTTTGATTTAACAACCAGCCACTTTTGGAAAATATGCAAAGAAAAACTTCATGTTCTCACTTTAAACTGTAAACATTAATTAATAAAATAGTTTAAAGGGTTATCTAGGGTTTAGTAGAAACAAATTTTATGGTTTTATTCGCCGTTTCCTTTAAAATAATTAATTTCATTTGAAGCAGGGGCAGCACTGGACCCGTAAAATTCATGATTTCCCTTAATGAGAGAGGCCTTTGGTCCTGCAGTGGACTGTTACAGGCTGATATAGAAATAAAGAAAGATCTAGTATAGCCCGTAACTAGATTTATTACGCATAAATTTCCCTTACATCGTTGTATAGTTAGCTAATAAGGGGTAAGCCTAGAAAGAGTTAGCGCGGTCACCTCGATGCTTGCTAATGTGAATAGGCAGCTCTGGATAGAGATGGATGGAGGAAAATGGGGGAGACCGTCAAAAAAGTTTGCAAACCATTTGGGCAAATGGATTGTAGTACTATAAGTAGCAATATGCCAACTTTTTTAAACTAGTTTAGATTTGATAAAAGAATACGGACAAATCACACAGATTGAGTTAAACTAGCCTCAAAGTAAGTTCAAGACTTGTGTTACGGGATACTGACTCAAAGATTTTTCAAAGATTTCTTTTTAAGAAATACATAAGTATACAGGGTGACTTTTTACCCTCCAGCCAAATTTTCGGAGCAAGTTCAGTCCATGATACTGAACTATTTTCTATAAAAAAATGTACTTATTGGAAATAGATAAAAATTTTTTGGTCCTCCCATACAAAATCAGTTGGGCTGAGCGCCAATCTGTATGGGAAGGCGACATTTTTTTATCGTTTTAGTTAGTTGTTTTTATGGAAAGTAGTTCAGTATCATGGACTGAACTTGCTCCAAAAATTTGGCTGGTGGTTAAAAAGTCAGCCTGTAGAGATAATTATCCAAGACCCAGGTCAATCTGAAAAAGATCATTTTCTATCTTGACCTGACCAGGGATCGAACTCCGGCGTGACAGCCTGGCATGATGACCACCTAGGCCACAGAGGTCATCAATCTATACTTATATTATAAAGCGGAAGAGTTTGTTTGTTTGTTTGTTTAAACGCGCTAATCTCAGGTCCGATTTGAAAAATTCTTTTTTTGTAGGCTAGTCCATTTATAGAGGAAGGCTTTAGGCTATATAACATTACGTTCCGACAACCACGCGAACGAAGTCGCGGGCACAGCTAGTTTATAATAATAATAGGTAAGCTAAGCAAAATATAATAATATAATATTTTCATATAATTGAAATATATTTTAAGTTTCCTACTATGCTGTTATCACATTAACCTTGTCCGATCATTGACGCCTTAAATTGATATTTTTAATGCAAAAAATACTCTTAAGTAATAAAAGAAAATGTTTTAGAAGACTGAATTATTTCTAAGCGACGCTAAATTCTGTTCTCGTCACAAAATTGAAAACTACACAATGATTTTCAATTTAGATCTACTGGATGGCTGTATTTTGCCAAAAATTGATATTTTTTTGTGTAAAAATTATAAAAGACAGCCGTGAAAATTTAATTAAATTAGGTACAGAATAAACTTTTTGCGAAAAGTGTTGGTAACAAACTTTTTTATTACATCAAATTGAAAGTTTAGTATTGCCATTCTCCATGAATGCACTATACTTTTTTAACACAGCTCATAAAAAAATACCTGATTTTTGTTACTTGTGTTTTAAAATTCTTTTGTATCTCATCTACCTGTTTGAAAAATTATGTTTTTACCCCAAAATATTTGGGACTAAAGTTACTGTTAGTTCTCACGGGACTGAAAAATGATAAAGAAAACGTCTGGGTATTAGAATAAATTTGGAAATTGGACGAGAATGTAATCTATATAGAATCAAGAATAATATTGGCAGTCCAGCAAAAAAAACATAGTTTTTAAACAATAAAATCATGTCACAGGTGTCGTCATTTTTTAATCTGGAATGCAACATGTTTTACATGGATGAATTTAGGTTAGAATTTTTTGGTTTTTTTGCTTCAAATAAAATATGTAAATAAAAAACGCGGAAGATTTAGATTGGTTTTAGGTAATTTTTACTTTAAATTGTAAATGTTAATTTCCTGATATAGCCGATAATGAATAAGTATCAAGTTAACTTCAAACTACATACTTCAAAACTAAAGCATGACACACACATTCACGCAAGTCAGGTAAAAATTCAGTCACGATCAGCCCATTCAAGAAAAAAAGTCTTATCAAAACATAACCTTAGACCCCCCAATAGGTCCCGACGCCTTAGATGTTTAATTTAGATAAAAAAGAGGTCGTTTTTTTGTGTAACATGCGTGTACATACAAGGAGTAAGATGAGTGGACGTGAAAGCTCGTGTCTTTTTTACGTATGCTGGAGAGTAGTGTTTTTACCCGACTGCACCAGAAGGATTATGTTTTTCGAGTTCTTTGGCTCGATGGCCGATTTTTTAATATTTAAAACCTAATAGAGTCCTAATCAAAATAAATGATTGTATGAAAAGATTACAAAAATATATACAACGTATCGTATAAGTTTAAATATAAGTTATAATGAGAAATTCTTAAAGAACAACATATTATCTCGCTCTTCCGAACGTGAGTCCTCTGTTGCGTCCTTGTCATTACTATTGTTGTATCTTTTATTGTTTGCTTTTTTTTTTTGCTTTTGTTAGATTTTTTGCTTCGTTATTTTTTGCTTAGCCATTGGGACACATGATAGCTCAAAATGAAATATACCTATGACTAAATATACATAATTTTATTTCTAAATTTTGAAAAAAATAATTATAAAGTAACAAAACAAACACATTCAAATCAAGAATAGAAAATCTGAAACAAAAATTTCTTAAAAAAGGTAGCTACCTCACCGTTTAATATAATCCACGACACTTTCCACCTTTATGCCCCGTACTCAACATAATGGCAACACTTATTACCATGAATAAAGCCTACTCCATCTTAATTTCGTTCATGAAATAGATGTCACAATTTAACTTTAGAGCTTTTTAAAATGTTATCAGATTTTTTTCTTCTATTATTTTGATTCATTTTATTCATGATTCTTCCATGCTAGTCTAGGAAAAAAGAAAAAACATATAATATACCGGCTACTTCTCTTCCCACGCAGATCGTAAAAGCCGATCGAGAGAATGGGCAAGAATGTAAATATTATTAATAGGCGACCCATCTCTATTATGATTTCCTTTTTCCATCTTCATGCCCACCATCACACTAAAAAGTGGCCTGGGCCTTGCCACCCTAGGCTCTCTCTGCCCCGTTAGGGATAAAGACGTGACAGATAACTTTTACTTTTTAAATTAAGTTCTCGATTACATCGTTAGGTGGTATTTTGAGATCAGACGTCCATTTTTAGATATTTTACAAGCTTTTATCATTATTGTGTCAACTGTCCCGTTGTCCGTAATCAAATCTGGCAAGCTAAATTACACCCACTACCTACTCATTATTCGATCTGTATTAGATATGTTAGTTGGGTGACAATGCATTTATCTAGGGTTAAGTATGGTACCAATGATCTGATTTCAAGATGAAGCCCGAAGGTGGCCACGGCGGCATCTCTGTGATAAAACAACATAACCCCATTGAGTTTAAGCTCAATTGCACAGTCAATTGTTTTGTTAAAAGTTTAAAGTGGAGCACTTTAAACCTTTTAGTTCATTGTTTTAGATAAAAGCTTGTTTTTAAAAATATTTTTTAAATATTTACTTGTTATTTTCTGCATTTTTAGGGTTCCGTACCCAAAGGGTGCAAACGGGACCCTATTATTGAGACTCCGCTGTCTGTCCGTCTGTCCGTCTGTCACAGGAATCTATCTCTTGAACCATAATAGCTAGACACTTGAAATTTTCACTGATTATTGTGGCCGATATTACAACAAATACTGAAAATAAAAAAAGTTACAAATTAAAGGGGATTGCTATACAAAAAACGTGTTTTGTCAGCCTTTTTAACTAGATCTTTGTAATGGCATTAACTAGATACTTGAAATTTTCACAGATTATGTATTACTATGGCTGCTATAACAACCAATACTAAAAATAAAAAAAAGTTTAAAATTAAATGGGGTCGTCATACAAAAAACGTGTTTTTTTTTAGCGTTTTAAAACATTGTACGGAGGTACGGAACCCCTTATGTACGAGTCCGACTCTCACTTGCCCGTTTATTCTGATAATTTTGGGTTTTGCGGCTCTAAGCAGACAGAGCCCAGCGCCGCAAGACCCAAAGGCCACTTTTAGCATGATGGTGATGGCGAGAAGGTGGGAAAATAAATCGAAATAATGGGTTGTTATATAGACTAATCGCCTTTTAACATAATTCCATGATGCCCATTCCCTCCATCGGCTATTACGATTTACGAATAGAAGCAGCTGGTACAGACGGTTAATCGGATAACTGTGCCACCGCGCGCGTCGCGCACTACGTGAGGTGGCACAGGTATCTCATCTTTCCTCTGTAGGTTATTTTTGTTATCTCTCAGACCAGCATGGACAGCGTACTGTCGGCCAGGTGTTCCGACAAATGCGAAATGTCGCTAGACAAATAAATGATGGAAAATGTTTCTATAATCATGGAAGTTGATGGAAGTACCCTCGTATTTATTGGAAAGAACGATACCAAACATTTTAGCAAAGGTAGTCTTTTTCTGAGAGTCAATTCATACTAGCGCAGAGTTGATGCGAAGCGAAGCGACAAATTCTTCACAAGTTGCACGAATGCGCTGGTACTCGCGTGAATTCGCGCGCATTCTCACGCTTTTATGTTCCGACTGTCGATGGATGACTGATGACGCGTTAGTTCGCGTAGTAGGCCTTGGATTTGCTCGAATGTGCGCGCACCAGTCAGCGCTGGTCACGCGCAGACGCGCGAATTCCGCCGAATGACCGCGTCTTCTTTTTTATTGCAGAAGAAATATGTGCTAATACGCTGAGGAAATAAGGATGAATTTGCTATATTAAGTTTTCAAATTGACGCTTCGATGCGCTTCGACTCTGCGCTAGTATGATTTGACCCTAAAATGGAACTGGACAGGTCACGTTTGCCGTATGGTGCAAGAAAGATGGGCTCACATAACTACCATATGGACTCCAGGAGACAGGACACGATCAAGGGGAAAGCCTTATATGAGATAGAGCGACGACCTGTCTGCTTTTAACAAGTATTGGAAAGAAGTAGCTAAACATCTAAGTAGCTGGAAACAACAGGGAGACCTTTGCCTTTGGAGGACGTGAATGGCTAGAAAAAAAAACTTTTTCTAAGTACGAGAGATAGAATGTAACTGAATGTTATAAAAATTTATTTATTCAATAAACCGCCACATAACAAATCAACCTTCTTCAATATTCAACTCAGACGAAGCAAACTAAATAGGAAAGACCTGCTGGACATCGCAGCATTAGCCACACATTTTATTTAGAGCTCTGAACACCCTTTTGACAAAGAGTAAAAACTTCCTTTGTACAGAGCGTCAACTCAAAGCTATACCTACAAATAGGTTTAGACATTTCTTATCTACTTTTTAATTTTTTTCGTACTCCCTTGCCTATTAACTTCGCACCTCACTGTTTTCGTCAAACATCTCCAAGTAGGTACCTCGGTTGCCTGGAAGAGAATGCAGTTGCGATAAAGCCGTCTTTTGTCATGTTTCCTATAATCTAATCATTGGTATTACTATGTTTTGGTGCAATAAAGATTATACCCAACAAAAAATTGTTAAGGGCGACGGTGGCACCGTGTGTAGTCAGTACAAAGCAAGTACTGCAAAAACGGCAATAGATCGATATATGTCATTTCTTTTGGTAGAATTTTGTAAACAGCTGTTTCTGTCTTTAGGTAGCTCAAAGCTTTGACAGCTTTATTCAGTTAAGTTCTTTTGTATAACAAAATATGTCTTCAGCTATCTTCTGCCATTTGCACATAAATTTATCAAGGTCGTCCCGCCGTTCCCGTCGGACGTGACGTGTGGATGAATAAAGGGAAATAGCCCTCATATCTATCCTCACGTTCGACGGGTGCCACCAGTGGGACACTACACCTACAGACTAAAAAAATATGTACTTACCTACGTGAGACACTGACATTACTATATGCAGGGCTTGGAATACCGTTAAAAATCTGGTAACGTTAATTCTGTCAAACGGCGTTAACGTTATCAGCAAAGGTAACGTTATTCTGGGCAACGGTATTTTTCCCACTATTTGCCGATAATCAGATAACGTTACCAATGATATTAACGGTAAAAGGTATTGTTAACACTGTATTTCTTTTCGATATTTGACAGAATAAATTTTATTGATGAGAGTTTGTCTAGTAGGCTACTAGAGCTATTTATATAATATTTTACGTCACGTACGTTAAGTATTGTAAAAAGTATCGTTACTTACTTATATCGTTAATTGATAACGTTATAAACTGTATTATCGATACCCTTTAACAAGCCCTGACTATATGTTTTACACGGGTAATTAACTCACGTGAAAATTCAGCTACCTAGCCGACATGTTTTGACCTCATCAAACTTTACACGTGAGTTATAAGTGTTATAACTTAGTAAAATATGTACCTGGTTTGTTATTTCTACAAACTCCTAATCTATGACCAACCCCTATCGTAAATATCCAGCGATTTGCATACGAAACGTCGCCACTTGCACTCGCTACTGAATAAATTAAAGCGGGTTTTTGTGTTTCTTTTAAAATATTAGTCTTACTGGAAGTAATGTTAATTGGACCATTACTTTGTGCTATTGTTCTGCGTACAATGGCGTTTGCGATCTCTGTACACTTTTGTAGCAAATGCTTATGGTTTGTTCACGGTAAGTAATGTACTTACCTTTTTTTTTGTTTATGATACATGTAAAAGAAAAAGGAAGCAGTGGTGGCCAGAAACGGTGGTGGGAAAGTGGATTAGACTCTGGCTGTGCGTCTGTGAGACACGAATTCGAATTCGATCCTCGCACCGAAAAGAGCTTAGCTCTTAAATGTATAACTAAATAATATAAGTATAAGTATGAGTATATAAATATAAAGTATAAGTAAAGTATAGGTAAATAAATATTAAGTAAATAAGGATAAATCACACTGATTGAGCTAGCTCCAAAGTAAGTTTAAACTTGTCCCCAACGTGTAACAAAAAGGGGGTATCAACCCGAAAGGGTGTTAACGTACTAACCAATATGAACAACTTTTACTATAAGACCATCAATATCTGCAGCTCCATACAAAATGAAATACCTACCGTGCCAAAATGTATGGAGCTGCAGATTGTTTTTGCGATTTCAGGGTAGGTCCCATAGTAAAAGTTGTGCACATTGGTTAGTACGTTAACTCCCTTTCGGGTTGATACGTCCTTTTTGTTACACGTTGTACATACGGAATATATATAACGTCTAACAAAATATACTGAAACTATTTTAAGGGTAGATTCAGTCCATGATACTGAACAACTTTCCCCAAGCAACATATGTCGAAATATGAAAAATAATTATTGGTTTTCCCTACAAATTCGGATCAGCTGATCGGTCAACTTGTATGGGAGGTCAAAAATTATTTTTCATATTTCGGTATATGTTCCTTGGGGAAAGTTTGTTCAGTATCATCGACTGAATCCACCCTTGAAATAGTTTCAGTATATTTTGTTAGACCTTGTATATTTAGCTCAATAATTGTTAGAAATTGAATTGTAAGAGAATGTAAATGAATGCATACATTTTTAATAAAACATTAAATTTAATTTAGAATAGAATAAAACTATTTTTAAAAGTTTCTCGTGTAAAATGTGGTTATTTACCCTATCAAAGATCACCCTTAAACCACTTCAAAATAAATATTCTGGTAGCTGTCATGTCATCACATAAAAAAAAAAGGTTGAACTATCAGCCGTCCCATTCTCCTCACGTATTATGCTGCATTAGGGACAATTATCAAGAAATGTGACCGAACCAGAATCAACAAACTAGTTGTTTAAAAAAACGGCTAACAATCAGTGAAAAATACACTTTAAGACAATCGTGTAAGGTTGAATTTAGAGTGATGAATAAAGTTATTTTCATAGGAATGACATCAAAAACATTTGGGGCTATTTATAGGGTTGGTCCCGTTTTGGGTTTCTTTTTATTGTAAATTTCATGTTATAAACAAAAGCATTGTTAAAAAAAAAATTGGGTATAAACGTGTTTAAAACTTTAAATTAAAGTATAAAATTCTAATGTGAAGAAATCATAAAAAAACTTAAAGCTTTCATTATGTAAATTCATGTATAACATCGTTTTGTTCCATTAATCAAAATAAAAAATGCTTAATATTTATTTTTTTCAAATCTGTTAAAATACATACATCATATTATTCTTATTTTGAAAAAATAACCCATTCATTGCATTTTCTTATAATTATGAAGAAATACAAGTTAGATAGCCATAAACTATATGTATACCTTTATATTCATAATTTTGTAACTACACGCATAAAAGAAAAACTGTAATTTTAATTAAAAACCAAAGTGGTTTACAGGGTGTTCCTTTGTGTCCAGCCTTCTTTATAATTCAGAAAATATTTTAAATAATCTTATATTTTTAAACTAATAGGTATAGACCTGATTGATGACAAAGACCTGATCGGGACAATTCTTAACACAATAATCTAATATTTACCTTTGTTCCAGTTAAATAAATTCAAAAAATGACCAAACTCCATCGTCCAAATACCAATACAATACAACAATACCGTTATTCTAATGTATAGGGATGTATACAATTTATACAATAGGGGATGGTTTTAATCGTGGAATAAACTTGGGAATAAGTTTCCCAAAGTTACTTTGAGTCGAAGCTCGTAAACAGAGATTATTCGTGATTTATTTTATGATTTGGTCGCTTTAATGACTAAGCTTGCGCCGGGGAGATTTCAATTTTCACTGGAGGAATTTACGTAGTGAAGTCAATTTACTAGTACGAATATAAGAAGGTTATATACGTACTTCTAATGCGTTATTACAAATACAAAATACAAAAAAAAACAAAAAACTATTTCAGATCAAATAAAACTATTTTACATACATCGTAGAATAATTTTGTTTTGTATGTAAAATAAAAGTGGGTATTTAATTATTTAGTCGCCCGGGGAGATTTCAATTTTCACTGGAAAAATTTACGTGAAGTGAATTTACTAATAACCTTTAATTTTTTTATTACAAATACTTACCCAAGCTGGACTGGGAGAAAAGAAAAAACTTAGAATGTACCAGCTGCTTCTTTTCCCGTGCAGATCGTAAAAGACGATCGAGGGACTGGGCAAAACTATGCATCATGTAAATAGGCGATGCGGCAAATAACCCATCAGTATTTTTAATCCTTTTTCTACCCTCTCCCCCACCATCACGACCTTTGATCTTTTGATCCTTTGGACCTTTGGATCTCGTAGGCCAGTTCTCTGTCTGCTTAGAGACGTAAACCCGAAATGCTCTGTCTGCCCCATTAGGGATAAAGACGTGGTAGTGTGTATATTACAAATAAAAATCAAGACGATTTCAGGTCAAATACAATCCGCTAGATGACAACAAGTCAAATCAGACACTTTTTTCTAAACGTCAAAACAAACATTTTTTATGGGATTTGTATGAAATACATAAATGTGACGTCATAGATGTTTGGAGTCAAATAGCGCTCTAAATATTAGTTTTTCTGCATTCAAAAATCTTTTATTTAGTTTTACCAGTCCCGTTGTCTGTGTGTCTGTAATCAAATCTTACAAGCTATATAGACCCCCTTCCCATTTTTTGATTGAGTTGATACTACATACTTAAGTAGGTTCGATGACAATGCAATATAATGGCACTAATGACCTGATATCATGACGAAACCGGAAGGTGGCCATGGCCATGGCATCTCTGTGATACAACAACATAACCCAACCGCGTCTAGGCTCGATTGATTCATCTTGAGGAGTACTTTGAACTTTTTAGTTCATTGTTTTAGATAAAACCTTGTTTTAAAAAATATAAATATATTATCAAAAAATGAAAGTGAGCATTAAGAAGATACATATAATTTTTTTTATCTGTACGTACCTACGCAGCAACATTTAGGCTTTGTTTTATAAAAAAGAAAACAGTTGTAGTAATTTAATACAAGGGGATAAAAATAGATTAAGAATCTCAAAAAAACTGTAATAAAACGAACAAAAATACTCGCAGTCTATACAATTGTCTAATTGTATAGACAGGCTGAACAGTCCAGGTTATTCTAAACAGGTGTGCATTGTATGAACACGCTGTATTATATCGGGGCAATTAATTTAATTGGTCGTCGCTTAGGGAGCGTTTACATTAGCATAGGCCGTTGAGTGTAGAATAATTTGTAATTTGTACATCCACTTGTTATTAATAATAGTCTTCAATAACTTATATTCTGATCTGGAAGAAAACTATGTATATATATTAATATATATTATATTAATGTATTTATCAATGTATATTATGTATACTCCACTTACACTTTATCTGGCAACCCACATTTAGACGCTCTGTATAACCAAAAGGTTGACTGGTAGACAACGACTTTTAGCATTAAGTTCGCCTATTGTTCTGTACAATAAATATATTAATAAAAAAGCTGGGAGATCGTAATGTGTAGGTATAGGTATATGACTGGGTCAAAAATAAATTATTTAGTACTATTAAAAGAATAAAACCGCACAAAATAGTGTCACTTTTCATTGATCATGTAGGTACATTTTCATCATGAGATTAGATAAATAAATATATAGGGACAAATCGCACTGATTAAGCTAGCCCTAAAGTAAGAGTTTTAAACTTGTGTTATGGGATACTAACTCAACGATACTATATTTTATGATAAATACATATATAGATAAACACCCAAGACCCAGGACAATTTGAAAAAGGCCATTTTCCAACTTGCCCTGGCTGGGGATCGAACCCAGAACCAGATTTTTTAATGCAGAAAAACTGATATTAAAAGCGCTATTTGACTCCAAATATCTATGACGTCTCGGTTTTGTATTTCATACAAATCCCAAAGAAAATGTTTGTTTTGACGTTTACAAAAAGTGACTGATTTGACTTGTTGTCATCTAGCGGATTATGTTTATTCTCGCACAGGACGTAAAAGACTATCAAGGAAATGAGCATATTATAATTCAATTGATTTCGATTTGATTCGATTCGATTCTTTATTTGCTTAAGAAGAATATTTACAATAAGGTCTTGTATTTCGACTCTTCTCTAGGCCGACGCCTACCATTTAAATGAATGTGGCCGGCCGGAATAGGTCTAACATTGCTAGGCTCGGTCCACCCGTAAGGGATAAACGTGATTATTTTGTATGTAACGAATAACTATAGAAAATTGACATGAAGAAAGCCAGTAACATTATTGAGAAAAACCAAGATGTTAATTCCTATACTTATACTAACGTAGTCCAGCTTTTATTTTCAATTGATTTTGATTTTGGCATTTTGTAATTTCAAAGAAATTGCATATACAAAATATACTGAAACTATTTAAATGGCGGGTTCATTCCATGTAACTGAACAACTTTCCCCAAGGAACATATATCGAAATGTGAAAAATATTTTTTTGATTTCAATACAAACTCGGATTAGCTGATCGGTCAACTAATATAGGAGGCCAAAAAATATTTTTCATATTTTGATATACGTTCCTTGGGTAAAGTTGTTCAGTATCATCGGCTGAATTCTCCCTTAAAATAGTTTTAGTATAATTTGTTAGACGTTATTTAACTAGTTTTTGAAGCTCAAAATATACAATACAATACAAAAATCTTTATTGCCCCAAATAAAAAACAATAAAAAATTACAAAGTTTACGGAACTTATAAATAAATAAGGTACAAGAGGCGGCCTTATTGCCGAAGCAATATCTTACAGGCAACCATAAAGAGATATAAACTTGAAAGAAAATATAAGGGTGAAGAAGTGTTCCATACTGATGGTGAAATATAATATAATACCTACACTATATATTTTTCAAGTTTTCAATATTTTACAGATACAGATACACTATCACGTCTTTATCCGTAACGGGGTAGACAGAGCCAAAGGCGGTAAAGCCCAGGCCACTTTTAGCGTAATGGTGGGCATGAAGGTGGAAAAGGGAAATCATAATAGTAATGGGTTGCTAACCGCATCGCCTATTCATATGATTCAGATTCTCGCCCATTCCCTCGATCGGCTTTCACGATCTGCACGGGAAGAGAAGCAGCTGGTACATTCTATGTTTTTTCTTTTCTCCCAGACCAGCAAAGAAGAAATATTTTCAATATTTTGACTGTGAAAACCAGTTAAATGCCGAAACCTAGATATATAATTTCTTTTAAATTATAAAATTTTAATGATACCTGACATGTCGTTTAAAAATAAAACCTAGAATACGTTTGTACGGGAAAGTCTGATTCTGTATATGGTTACACTCTTAAAAACCGCCTACTTTTTTTACTTTTGATGGGGTCAAGTTTTGCTTGCTTATATGCTGTATAGGACAAATGCTGAGCGACTTCATTTTGAAAAAAAAAACATAGAAATTATAAGTACTAATTGACAGGACTTTATGGCGGGAGTCAAGGAGCTCTGTTATTTGGTACTGTTAATAAGGGAATAAAACGTCACAAATTAATGTCACTTTTCATTGACCACATCCATTTTGAATGTGATTTTAGATTTATTATTGCAGAAAAACGGATATTAAGGCCGCTATTTGACTCCAAAAAAACTATGACTTCACAGTCCGATATTTCATACAAATCTCATAGAAAATGTTTGTTTCGACGTTTAGAAAAAAGTGTCTAATTTGACTTGTTGGAAACTAGCGGATTATGTGTGCTTTAATTTATTTTGCAAATTTTATAGCCATGTCGTTCCCGGCAAAGTAGATTATGAAGTCGAAGAATACTTCCCGTGGATGTTGTCGAAGGCGACTTACGAATCACAAGCCTGAGACCTGTGAGACCTCTCTAACCCGTCTGGCCAGCGTGGAGAGTGTGTACAGTACCACAGAATACAGTAAGAGTAAACAGAACGGAATCTCCTAAGGTACGCGCAATATGCGTCCCCGTTCCCCGCACCCGCACCTCTCCCCCGGTTCTTGACGGCCAATGTGAGTCAGCGAGGCGAAAACGGGGGAGAGGTGCAGGGACGGGGAACGGGGAGGCATATTGCGCGTACCTTAGGAGATTCCGGCCTGTGACAGTACTAAGAGGGTCGTGCTCCTGCAGTGGAGACAAAAAAAGACCTGATGATGTTAATTTTGCAAATTAATTCTAGTGGACTTTATAATGTAAAATTAGTGTAGTTAGCTTTTACAAATGCGCATGCTCATAAGCAATATGTGAAACAGTTAAAATGGACGGTCATATATACTGTAGTGAATTTATTAAGCGGACTGTGGTGGGCATCTTTAGGCATCGTCCACCACTCAATCGACTGAAAATCAGTGGATGAGTATAGATTTGTCGCCAGAAGCTCCCTTGAAACAATCAAAGGCCTATACCCACCCTTTTGTAATTATTTAATAGTAATAAAGAAGCAAGAAAACTAAGGATAGGCTCTAAACGACTTCTATCTAGGGCAGTAAAATAATCCTCAAAAAAAATTATACAAATCGACAACCATTATTGTTTCCAAAGAGAAATTTGTTTATTTTGATAAACGGAGTCACCTCTGTATATACGAGTCATACATTTACACTCTATATACATTCCTTACCATCACTGTTTAGCCAAAGCCAAATCGACTAGACAATATTTCCCCTTCTTTGATGCACTCGGTTAACAGTTCCGTTTGTTGTCTTGTTTATAGCACTATAAACATCTGCATCGCATTGTTCTTAACAGTGTAACACCCCCTTAACAGTTCTAGACATAAAACTTATGGTGACCGTTAAGGGCCCATTAATTACAAATGGCCACCACCATTACAATAGAATAATAGGGTATTGTGAGATCCAATTTATATAAGATTGATTTCCTATTAGGATCAAGACGATGTGGATTATAAATTATATAGTTATGTCATTAATTTAGAACACTTTCACAAAATTAAATTGATTAAATTAATTGGTTAAAAATGATCATTAAATTGTAATAAATCATTACATAAATTCTAATGAATCATTAAATCATTCTAATAAATGTGTTCATGTTATTGCTTTGTTTCTATTCACAAGGGAACAAAATGAAACTTTTTTTTTGTTGCATGGAATTTTATGACTGTTGTTTACCAATTCGAGGTCGCTGATTTCAAAACTACCTACCTACCTTTCAAAACTACGCAATTTTTCTCTAACAGCTTTAGTTTTTGAGATACAGCTATTGACCATTATATTCGTACTAGTTACACTTAACTTTCATTTAACCAAGCAGTTTATTTAAAAAGTATATATTTTTTACCATGTCCGTGTCGCGAAGTATCTGTAAAAATGATCCTGACTATTTCTGTAATATATGTGGTGAATATACATTTAAAAATTGTAGACTTAGTGTGTCGGAGTTCGTAAAACGGGTGTACTTTGATGTCTTTGGATTTTCTTTGGACACTCGCGAGCGCGACAGATACTGGGTGCCTAAAATGGTATGTAAAACTTGCGTCGAATCATTAAGATTATGGACGAATAAGAAAAGACCCCATTTCAAGTACCAAACACCAATGATCTGGCGGGAACCCTCGAATCATCAGGACGATTGTTATCTTTGCGTGGTTGATATAAACGGGATTAACAAAAAAAATCGGTCCAAATGGTTTTACCCTAACTTGTTATCTGTTACCCGACCAGTCATGTAATCCGGCGATGCATCAGCACCACAAGCATCTTCATCTACACAAATTGATCATGACTTGGAAAAAATAACTCTTCTTCAAGTGATGAAAGTGGGACAACTGATTTTAATCCAGATGTTTCTTCTGAGCCCCGGCCCTTTAATCAGAAAGAGCTCAGCGCATTAGTCAGAGACCTTGGACTTTCTAAAAAAGCATCGGAGATTCTAGCCTCTC
Source organism: Acrobasis repandana (assembly GCA_963576875.1). Classification (NCBI taxonomy): domain Eukaryota; kingdom Metazoa; phylum Arthropoda; class Insecta; order Lepidoptera; family Pyralidae; genus Acrobasis; species Acrobasis repandana. The sequence goes on along the minus strand of OY756231.1, from coordinate 1,489,227 downwards.
GATTAAAGCAAAGAAATATTTTAACTCAAGGAACTAGAATTTCGTACTATCGTAAAAGAGAGACGGAATTGCTTTCATTTTTTTCTGAAGATGATGACTTTGTTTATTGTTCAGATATTCCTGGTTTAATGAGATCAATGGGAGTAATAAAATATGATCCAAATGAATGGCGTTTATTTATCGATTCCTGTAAACGTAGCCTGAAATGTGTACTTATGCATAACGGCAATAAGCTGGGTTCGATACCGATTGCACATTCAACTACAGTCAAAGAGGAATACGCTACTGTAGCTTCTGTTATAAATAGAATGAAGTACAACGAACACAAGTGGCTGATATGTGTAGATTTAAAAATGGTGAATTTTCTTCTGGGACAACAAGGAGGCTATACAAAATATCCTTGTTTTATTTTTCAGTGGGACAGCAGAGCTAAGTCTGAGCACTGGGTTAGAAAAGAATGGCCCTCCAGGCAAGCTATGGTTCCGGGAAAACTAAATGTGATAAATGAACCATTAGTGCCTAGGGATCGCATAATTCTGCCACCTTTGCACATAAAACTTGGGCTCATGAAACAATTTGTCAAAGCTCTGAACAAAAATGGCGATTGTTTTCAATACATCTCTAAAAAGTTCCATAATTTGAGTACAGAGAAACTGAAAGCCGGAATTTTTGATGGTCCTCAAATAAGAAGGTTAATTAAGGATGAAAACTTTCATAGTTACATGACCGATATTGAAAAAAATGCCTGGAATGAATTCGTTTGGATCGCACAAAATTTTCTGGGAAACAAAAAGGATGAAAGCTATGCGAAGCATATTGAAGAGATGTTGTCGCACTTCCAGCAGCTTGGTTGTAATATGAGCATTAAGGTACACTTTCTCCATAGCTATTTGGACCGTTTTCCTGATAATCTAGGTGATCTCAGTGAAGAACAAGGGGAACGGTTCCATCATGATATTCGCACTATGGAAGAGAGGTACCAGGGTCATTGGAATGCCAATATGATGGCGGACTACTGTTGGAGCATTAAAAACAGCCCTAGTGAACCCAGTCAAGCAAGAAAATCTTATAAAAGAAAGTTTTTTGATACGAAGTAGATGTTTTTTTGATGTTTTTTGTTAATTAAATTATTTTTTTCTTGAAAATCACGTTTTCTTTGAATGTCTTCTATGCTGGTCTGAGAGAAAAGAAAATACTTCTCTTCCGGCGTAGATCGTGAAGGTCAATCGATGGAATGCGCGAAATTGTGAATCATGTTACTAAGCAATATGGCAAGGAAAGAACTATTGTATAAAACTAGAAAAGACACCACATATCACTGTTATGTCCCATCAAATTGTAGCTGTATCTCCATAAACTTCACTTAGTCGCTTGCTAGCTCTTATACGCCTATTAGTTTATAAGCGAAAACTATACGAAAACATGTTAAACATAAGAAAAAATGCCTTGGTGTGGGTTACAATACGACTGACGTCGACACATTGGCCTCAAATTTGCCGCCCTCTTAAATCTGCCGCCCTAGACCCAAGCCTACTCAGCCTGCTGGTAAATTCGCCACTGCTAAAAAGTAAATTATGCAATACCTATCAATCGCATTTCAGTTGATCTAAAATACGTATGAATACAACCAACCATTATAGCATTTAACGACATTGAACTATAGAAAAAAGTTGTTTTAATTTTAAGATCCATAATATAATCTACATAAACCAAATTAAAATGTGGCCAACTTTGGCCACAAACACGGATCTAATGTCTGCGGTTATGCCCGCTGGCAATCACTATTAAAATATTAAATATCACCATTAGAAATGTATTCTATTGTGGCTACTAATGTACTCTAATTTGGGAGGTGGGTCAAGCGATACCTTATTAAAATTATGGCAACAATACTATTGTGTTGCCAGTGTCATTAATTAACGTTGTAGTATAAATGGTGATAGTATTGTATTTAATTTTTTACCACATGTTAAAACAAAAGCGGCCAAGTACGTGCGGGCCATGCTCAGTGTAGGGTTCCGTAGTTGCGAATGAAAATTTACGCCTCACATGTTTAGAGTTCCGTACCCGAATGGTGCAAACGGTACCCTATTACTGAGACTCGGCTGTCTGTCCGTCTGTCCGTTTGTCACAGGGCTCTATCTCTTGAACCGTAATAGCTATACACTTGAAATTTTCACCGATTATGTATTACTGTAGCCGCTATAACAACAAATACTGAAAATAAAAAAAGTAAAAAATTAAAGGGGGTCGTCATAAAAGAAACGTGATTTTTTCAGCGTTTTTAACTAGATCTTTATAATGGCATTAACTAGATACTTAAAATTTTCACAGATTATGTATTAGTATGGCCGCTATAACAACAATTACTACTAAAAATTAAAAATAAATAAAAAATTAAAGGGGGTCTTCATACAAAAAACGTATTTTCTTAGCGTTTTAAAACATTGTACGGTGGTACGGAACCCTTCATGTACGAGTCCGACTCGCACTTGCCCGTTTTTTATGACTTAGGGGTGATTACACCAAAGTCAGTTACGTCTTATTCCAAGAATAATGATGTTAGTTACTCTGGGATAGCGAATTTTACATTTCACTAACAACTGAACCTAAGAATAAAAAGATAAACGAGGTATTTTAATATCTATTGTTTATTTATAATTTATATTTTAAATTTAACTGCGCCACCTGTTATCTTACTCATATACTTCGCACTCCTTCTCTTTATGGTTGCCTGTAAGAGATTGCTTCGGCGATAAGGCCGCCTCTTGTACCTTATTTATTTATAAGTTCCGTAAACTTTGTAATTTTTATTGTTTTTATTTGGTGCAATAAAGATTTTTGTATTGTATTGTATAAGATTTATACTCCCGATTTTGAAGGAATAAGGAGTTATTCCTTGGTTAAAAATGGCCGCGAGGCTGTCAGCTGTTATGTTACTTCAATAAAACAGTCCCACTCCCACGTTGGATTATTGTACCTACCTACTTGGCGTGCTGCTTTGCAATTTTAATTATTTAATTATTATTGAGACACATAAGGCATAATTTTTTCAAGCTTTCCCACTGAGCTTTTTAATTTTCAGATGTTCTATGGTCAAAACTGGATTGTAAATTAAATTAAGTAGTCCGACATTTTAACCAACTCAGCATTTTTTCATTTCATTGTTACTGCGATGGTCGGTACGTTTATTATACTGAAATGTTCGGTTACCAAATCCACCAGTAATATCTTTTCTGGCATTTGCCAGTTAGGACTGCGTTTTCTGACATTATTTTATTTACTAGCGGCCCGCCCCGGCTTCGCACGGGTATGTATTATACATATAAACCTTTCTCATGAATCACTTTATCTATTAACAAAAACCGCATCAAAACCCGTTGCGTAGTTTTATAGATCTAAGCATACATAGGGACAGACAGCGGGAAGCGACTTTGTTTTATACTATGTAGTGATAATTATATAATATCAAAAACCGAGAAAATTACCCTTGTTTGTTGGAGAACTTGGAGAGAGGTTATGTTTTTTTGGCTGAAACAGCTTCTTTCAAACTTACGTATAACCCCACTAAAGTAAAAAGTCTGTGTATGTTTGATGTTGCATGAAAGAAATGTTGTACGCAATTTAGGAGTATTATATTTAATTTTGGTTATTCTAAGAATAGTTATTGTAAGATTAATTTATTCATAGTTTAGTATAGTGAAATGCAATTTGAGATACCTGAGAGTAAGGCGTATAAGTTTAGTACTGGTATATTCTCAGATAAGGATGGTATTGGTGAAATTGCCCCTAAAACGTCTAAAATGAGCTCACATAGGACGATGGTAACTTAAGAAATAGTTATAAAATCCCATTTCACGAGGGAAATTAGAGATAATATTATCTTTTTATAGTACTTGTTTTACGTACCTAATTAACAAATGTCTAACTAATTTTCAGGTAAAGTATGAAATATGTTGGCTGACTACAACTCTCTAATTTGTAAACCCTACTTAGCTCTGATAGTTTTCACTTCGTTATATAAATATACTACTGCTGTAAATTTTTCACTTATCTATATACAATCGTATAGCTAACAAAAAAGATGCAAATATTTTACTAACGGATTGCTAAATCAAAAATCGTGTTCACAATTTCACAGTAGTTTTGAAAGACCTATTTAATGACATCATGATTTAGTGAGTTTTGGTGAAGTGGTTTAGTCGCCTCTTACGACATCCACAGAAAGAGATGGAGTGGTCCTATTCTAACCTGGAACCACACGCTTCTGTGCATCTTGACTCTACGTTAATGATTGTAGCTAAATATTTAAAACTTTTTACTTTGTCTATTCTTTTATCATTAAGTTTTGATGTTTTTAATTACTGGGCCTGTTTTTGAGACATTTATTTATACACAGCATTTTTTAAAAACGCTACTGCTTACGATTTGCGCACTTGTCAAAGAAACAGAGAGCCCAAGCACTGCCCCGGGCTGCCTGTTATAGTGAAACATTGTAATTATATCACTAGACAGAACTAGCTTTTAGACCTTAGATTAGACAATGATATCATGCCATTGGAGAAAAAAAAATGCTTTATTTGTTTATTTATTATCCTTTATTGTACATCAAACTAAAAATTGTAAAAAAAAATAGACCGTTGTCCACCAGTCAACCTGTGGGTTGCAAGATGAAGGTGTAGTATAACATAATATACCTACATTGATAAATATATAAACTTTAAAGCAGCTTAGAAATATAATTAAAATTATTCATCTAAAGCGCCACATCAAGGCAAAGTGCCCAAAATGCTGGCTGCATTCCCTCACTGGATAGCTAAGCAGCTAATACACTGGGCAAAAAAACTGTCAGCTCTTGGGTCATTAAATCTCTTGTCTCGATGAGGCGCGTTGTTATATGTTTTATAAAAATGTTTGGCTCAATTTATTCTTCTTCTTCGTCTAAGCGCATTCCCGGTTGCATCCTCAGCTGTACTGCTTCGGAGCCCGGGGTGCGCTTTCCCGCTTTTTCTTCTCCAAATATAATATGCATGTCAATGGTCACCCAAGGATGCCAAAGACCTTGTAAAATGGAGAAGAAATAGCCGGAACTCTTTTAAGGATTTGGCTATAGTTTTATAACCGGCCGCCTGCCTGACGTCGACCCTCTTCGGGAATGTATTTGTGCGAAAAGTTTTACAACCGGCCGCCGCCCGATGATAACCTTCCTTGGTAATGCAATTGTAATATTTGTGCTTAGTCCTTTAGTCGCCTGTTACGACATTCACAGGAAGGGGTGGAGTGGTCCTATTCTAACCCGGAACCACACGGGATCAAGAGATCAGCTTTTTTTTTTTTCATCTCAAGCGCCACATCGAGGCAGAGTGCCCATAATGCCGGCAGCATTCCCTCACTGGATAGCTAAGCAGCTAATCCACTGGGCAAAAGACTGCCAGCTCTTGGGTCATATCTCTTGTCTCGATGAGGCGCGTTGTAATATGTTTTACAAAAATGTTTGGCTCCAATTAATTATTTATTAAAAAAGAACTTAAAGGGCGGATTTCACCGTTGAAGTTAAACGCGATCAATTGAAGCTAAACTCGTTTACGCACTTAATTGAGTTCAGATGCTACGTTTTGGACTTCACGGACAAAAACGAATGGCAGTTAACGCAAAATGCGTTTTACATTCTGAACGCCCGATAGTGGACGTTTAACGCTTCTAAACGCATTCAATCAAACAATGTCAAAAAATGGACGGGAAATATGATTGACATACATTCTTTTTAATTTACGTTCCGTTCCTCCGTAATTCATTACCGATTTTTAAATCAATGAGTTTTGCTTTTCCGTTACTTATTTTTTCTGCGTGTAATGAAAACTATAGGATTTTTACTATAATCTGTGCTTTTTGCCTATGAATTTAGGTGAACTTCGTTTTTGTAAACACGATCAAAAGTTAGCTCCGAAATGCCGGTGAAATTCATCTGACGTTAATCAAGATCAAATCAAACATTTAAACTCAGTTAAGTTAAACTGAGTTTTAGTTTTATAATGAAAACGATGAAATCCGCCCTAAATTAAACACGTTAAATAGTCACATTTGTATTAAACTTTTTTAAATTTCTTTTGCAAAAAGTAGTTTCTTTAAATGGTAGTAAAAAAGTTGTTTCAAGGACAAGTCATTGTTAATAAAGACCCACAAACTTACAATAATTAAGTTTGCTAATGTGGTTAGTTCGCAAAACGACCTGTAAACAATCGAATAATTACCTGGGTCGAAGATGTGTATTAAAATACAGATCATGTATTTATTCCTAACGGGTTAGATGGAGCCCATTAGGGCCGTTAGACTCAAAAGCCATGTTTAGCGTGTACCAATTACCAATAATCACGCTAAACATGGCCTTTGGGGCTCGGTTTCATGGAAGTGAAAATGGAAAAAGAAAATCAAAATAGTGATGGGTTACTACTGTCGCCCGTCCCCGCAATTTGTTTTTGTGATCGTTTTTTTATTTTAGTTTTCTTAACTTTACATTTTCTATTGTAATTAAACCACGGATTTACAATAGTATTCGTAGTGGCCTTTGAGTCTTACGGCGTAAGGCTCTGCTTACCCCATTAGGAATAAAGACGTAATAATGTTTGTACCTATGTAATTCTAAGACAAATCATTTGTTTTGCAGTAGTAGGTCATTCCACGTATAAGTAGGTCGTTCCACGAATAGGTCCAATGTTAATTTAAAGCCATAATCAATGGTTAATAATTAAAAGTGACCTATCGCACTTTCATCCGAACATCAGCTGCCACGGTCACGCAATGAAATTCATTCGCATTGAATACCAATGTTGTATTAATAAACGCAATTCAACTTTATTAATCGTTGTAGAAAGTAGATTATTTCGTGTTTAAAAAAAAAGGTTCCTAAGTAAGTAACTATTTAAGGTCTAAAAAAATTCTTGATAAGTTAATACTGAATAAATAAATATATAGGGACAAATCACACTGATTAAGCTAGCCCCAAAATAAGTCTTTAAGCTTGTGTTATGGGATACTAACTCAACGATACTATATTTTGTTTGTTTGTTTAATTTATTTATTGCACAAAAAATTACTTTTATTTATGATAAATACATATATCGATAAACACCCAAGACCCAGGACAATTTGCATAAACGGGCAAGTGCGAGTCGGACTCGTACATAGAGGGTTCCGTACCACCGTACAATGTTTTAAAACGCTGAAGAAACACGTTTGTTGTATGACGAACCCCTTTAATTATTAACTTTATCTTATTTTTAGTATTTGTTGTTATAGTGGTCATAGTAATCCATAATCGGTGAAAATTTCAGGTGTCTAGCTATTACAGTTCAAGAGATAGAGCCCTGTGACAGATCGAGTTAAAAACGCTGAAAAAAAACACGTTTTTTGTAAGACGACCCCCTTTCATTTTTTATTTTTTATTTATTTTTAGTATTTGTTGTTGAAGCGGCCACAGTTATACATAATCGGTTAAATTTAAGGTGTCTAGCTATTACGGATCAAGAGATAGAGCCCTGTGACAGACGGACAGACGGACAGACAGCGGAGTAAGTAGTAATAGGGTCCCGTTTGCACCCGTCGGGTACGGAACCCTAAAAAGGCCATTTTCCAACTTGCCTTGGCTGGGGATCGAACCCAGAACCTCCGGATTTGCAGTCTAGCGTGAACCATTACGCCACGGAGGTCGTCAGTAATGTACTAAGTAATAACTATAATTAATATACAAAACATACAGACACCATCTTTATCCCTAATGGGGCCGACAGAGCATTTTGGGTCTTGCGGCTCTAAGCAGACAGAGCCCAGAGCCGCAAGACCCAAATGCCACTTTTAGTGTGATGGTGGGCTAGAAGGTGGAAAAAGAAATCAAAAATGTGATGGACTGCTAGCTGCATATTTTGCCCATTCCCTCGATCGGCTTTTACGATCAGCGCGGTAAAAGAAACAGGTGGTACATTCTACGTTTTTTACGTTTTCCCAAATCAGGATTGAAAGATTTATAAATAAGAATTTTAGGATTTTGAAGTTCCATTTATACAGAGCAATAAATTATTTGTATGGCTGACGTTTTGTTTAGACCATGCAAGTTCTCTTTTCTTGTATGCAGCAGGCAAGAAACTTGCACTGTGTACTTTACAAAACTTTGCTATGTCAAATCTCTGCTTGAAAAATCTGACATCGGCCACTTAAGGCGCTATAGGTTCACAGCTGACAATATGTTAAGTATTTTTGAAATATTGCTGTTTAAATTATTTTTTAAAATATTACATACTAATCTTCAGGCTTATCTACAGATATTATACACTATCGAAACACGATTGTGCAATTTTGGCTCAAATTTATCTTTTAAAAATTTTTTTTTTTTATACAATTAACTTTTTGACAACCTCCGTGGCGTAATGGTTAACACGCTAGACCACTAATCCGGAGGTTCTGGGTTCAATCCCCAGCCAGGGCAAGTTGAAAAATGGCCTTTTTCAAATTGTCCTGGGTCTTAGGTGTTTATCTATATATGTATTTATCATAAAATATAGTATCGTTGAGTTAGTATCTCATAACACAAGTTCAAAAACTTACTTTGGGGCTAGCTTAATAAGTGTGATTTGTCCCTATATATATATATATATTTATTTATTTATTTCATATGAAAATTATACCAGAAAATGTAGAATCTAAATTACGAGTAGAATTGGCTACAAAAATATATAAATATAATGCCTATTTACATAAAAATATATAAATAAAACACAGCGGAATATCGTCAAGCACGGGTTTTGTTGGCTCTATAATTTCTTTTAAAGCAGCCCTAGCGGTTTTGTAACTATATTTGATGAAAATCGGTTCAGCCGTATAAAAGTTATTGAAAGTCAGGGCCTTCTCAAGCAAATAATAGATGGCGCTACGGATATGAAGTCGCATCGGTAGTTCCGCTACTCATCACTAGATGGCGTTCTTGACAGTGGGGATTTTAATTTGCCTAGCAAATAAACGTATTGTAGCTATCTCGAGAATATATTTTTAAATTTTTTCTCATATTGACTAAAATACGTAAGGACTGTGGACGTGAAAAAGAGTAATATTTATTAATAACTAGGTGTACTTTATAAAATAACACTGGTTAAACTTTTAAGCACTTTTGCAGTAACTCGCGTACATCGCAAACTCGTAACTCCCGTAGCCAACTTTACGAGCATATAAATAAATAGGTTTCTGTTGGAGTCACGAACATACTTACTACAAATTGCAGCGAATGTAGATGTTACAGGCACCTAGTTAAATCAGACATTAAATGAAATTCCTTGCTTTTTTTAATGCTATTTTATTCGTCCCACTTCCGCTTCTTCTCTGGTGTTCTAAGATATTTTATACGAATGAACCGCATGGACCTAGCGCAGGCTACACCGCCAGCTAGCAAGCGAGAGAGCGAGCTGGCGGTAATGTTGTAAAAAAATCGAGTCCGGGAGTCTGAATATCCTGGCTCGACTATAAATCACAAGACTCGACTCATAAATAGAGATCCACTGCTCGATGTGTAAGTTATACTCAAGCTCTCGTAATAGAGTCTAGTTCGGTATTATTGCTCAAGTCTATTGTGTGCTCGAGTCTGTGAAAACAAAGTGACCATTATTAAGAGATATTATAAAAATCCTATGATAATAAAGACATTTTTAATTTGGTTTATGGACTATGCCGCGTTCGAGTTTGGTGAGTACAAGGGGCGGCTGAAAAGTTTTGAGCCTAAGTACCTTCAAGTTTCATTATAGTCTCGCGCTGTATATTACTAATTTACAAATATCCTTCTTAGTATGTATACAGAGTTTCATGTTCATATTCGAGTTTTGTATTAGAACTCGAGTTGGTTCTGCGACTCGAGATCTTATTCGACTCAAGTCCGTGCTCCGACGACTCGTGCTTGACTCGACTCTGACTTGTGAATGTCTTAGTCAACCAAGTAAGCAAAATTAAGTCGAGTTTGCAAATGTAGACTCCTGGACTCCAGTTTTTTACAACTCTAGCTGGCGGGCAGAAAACTATACAAACAAAGCAAAGCATTTGCGAGCTATGCGATGTGGGTTTACATTGAAAATTAGGGACGAGCGAGCGAGCAGGCGCGCCGGAGAGCGAAGGGAGCGTTCCGTCCTTTCATTATATCGGTTCACCTCTTTCCATATTTTGGTTCACTCACTACTAAAAGTATAGAGCTAAGCTACGCTAAGAAGGTGAACGAATAGCTTCGTTGGAATCGTCAAATGTTTCGTTTGTATCGTTATATTGTTAACATAGCTTTCTGTAGTTCGCGATGTGAACCGTTAGTGCGCGCAATCGAACTATTAAGTTCGACATTAAAAAAACTAAGTATACTTTTTTCCGTCAATAAATGGCCACTCCACCTTTCCCACCTTTTCATGCTTTGGCATTTAACAGGATGGCTATTTTAATATATTGACTGCAATATAAATCTGTTACACGTAAAATAATCAATCTCGTACATATAATAAAATCGTAACCGATCGCTGTCTGTACATGGAAGATATATGAGAAAAAATTCTGTCGGGGGCTTTTACTAACGCAATAGAACCCAAAACAATAGTTTTTAGACGTTTTGTCTGTTTGTCTGTGTGTTTGTGCGCGCTAATCTCAGAAACGGCTGAACCGATTCGATTTCGGTTTTGTGTGAAACTATAGTAATCTTTTTATATGTTCTTTATGTTCTATATAAAATAATGATGATAGAAAATTTATCAAAAAAATAATCATCATCAATACTTACATATAGGTATTAAAAATAAAACCAATTTCTGTCTGTATATAGAAGATATTATATGACAAAAATCAATCATCATCATTATCATCTTTAGTCATCATCATCAATCATCACCATCAATCAAAATCATCAACATCAATCATCAATACATAATACTAACTTTCGTTTCGTTTTTCGTGTATGTGGCCAACACTGATGACAGATTTCAAGGTGCCTTCAGCTGGGACCAACGGCTTAACGTGCCTCTGCCTCCCGAAGCAAGGAGGAGCTCGAGAAAAAAGAGAAAGAAAGTCCGCCGAAAAATGACGGTGAATGAACTACTAGCAGCGCCGCAGCATTCAGTTATTCGCAGCGAGCGCCCGTATTTCAGGAGTGTTTAAATGTACATGTAGTTTATAGTTTAAAATTTCGATCAACTTAAACCGCACAGAGAGTAATTAATGTGTGTGATCGTTTTTGAAAATACCAAAATGACGGTGTTTATTAACTAAATTCCACGCGGACGAAGTCGCGGGCAGCAGCTAGTTAAGAATAAATTTTCGTTGAACATGAAAGCACATGTTTTCTTGGCCTATTTCATAGGTTATGCTTTCTATCTACTGTTTTCCATGTAACTGTGAGTTATCTTATAAACGTACTTGAGTTCCACTTAATGGCTAGTTTATCGTATTAACTGCAACAAAGTCCCGGTACATGTAAAGTTTAGCAGTAAATTGAACGATAACCCCAAAGGTTGGCTAGCAATTAATAAAGCAATTTAAGATACATTTACATTAAACCTAATGAGTGTATGTCTGTATATCGTTTTGTGGTAAATAGTAACAATGACTTAATTAACGACTAATCAATATTACGTCTCGATTTCAAAATGTTACCATCTCATTAGAGTGTTGAAATTACAAAATAATGTTTATCCATTTGCTGGACATTATTAAATTATGTCCATACTTGTCTGATTTCTTATTTCAGAGTTATTAACTATTTTAATGGTGAATTCTGTCCATAATAAACCGGCCAAGTGCGAGTTAAACTCGCGTGGAGAGGGTTCCGTACAATTGTTTGAATTCTTATAGGTTTTCCTGTAATCTACAAGCAATGAACTATATTTTGCAGTTTTTTCAAAATTTTAGGCGCAGTAGTTTCGGAGATCAGGGCTGAGGATGGTCAATTTTCGTCTTCTTACATAAATAAAATAAAAAATATTTATTTTGTATAAAAATATATTTGAAATCCTCATAATGATCCCTTTCATTTGATATATGACACAGTAAGGTTTGCAAAACTTTTTTTTTTAATTTCCTAATTTGTCCACCGAAATTGACCCTTATTTAAAAAAAATATTTATTTACTTTGCACATATGTGTTTGGGTCATAGGATTACAACATTCTACCAAATTTCACCTGATTCGGTCCAATAGATTCGGAGCAAATTGGCTGTGACAGACGGACGGACAGACAGACGCACGAGTGATCCTATAAGGGTTCCGTTTTTTTCATTTTTTGTACGGAAACCTGATACTAAACAACTTTCCCCAAGGAACATAATATCGAAATATGGAAAATATTTTTTGGCCTTCCATACAAACTCGGATCCAACTTATATGGGAGGCCAAAAATAGTTTTTTCATATTTCGATATATGTTCCTTGGGGAAAGTTGTGCAGTATCATGATTTGAATCTACCCTTAAAATAGTGTTACTATATTTTGCTAACCCCACATAGGTATCATGTTCAATGGTTCAATTTTGACGCCGCCTCGCCGTGCGCTTGTAGAAAAGCAACTCAAATAATTTGGTTTTCATGTATGCCACAATCCCACACAAATCAAACCTCATATGGAAGACCATGGTGCTCTAAAATTATACATAGTTTTCATGATTCAATGATATATCCATTTAGGGTCTGATTTCATACTATACTGGGCAGCGTGATTGTGTAGTGTGTAATTTTACATCGTATGTGAGAAAATGTATTGAGCAACACATTTTGAGGTGCTACTTTTTTTTCGAACCTTTAGCTTACTATAATGCGGCTAGGAGGTTCTTCAGACTCGTCATAATGTGAAACAAAATAATAGCAAAACTTTAGTAAATAGATTTATTAAAATACTAGTTTTTACTCGCAGCTTCGCTCGCGTATCCCAAATCCTACGGGAGCAGTTCATTTTCCTGGATGAAAGGTACCTAATGTCCTTCTCAGGACTCCCAACTATGTGTATGCAAAATTTCAAGAAGATTGGTTCAGTAGATAAAGCGTGAAGAGGTAACAAACAAATATACAAACTCACTTTCGCATTTATAATATTAGTTAGGATAATAATATATATATATATATATATATATATAATTAGGATTAGGATTACTTTTTCCATGCTTAGATGGAGGGAATGAGCGAGAAATTAAATTTTGTTATTAGGCGAGGCGTCTAGTAACCCTTGTGATTCTAAATTTAATTTTAAGCATGTTAGCCCTAGCGATATAATAGATGCTTTTAAACAGTTAAATTTAAAAAAATCAGAATATCACTGGGGCATGTCAGCCGTAGTAAATCATATTATACACATGATTGCTGCCGATTTAGCTTTTATATTTAACGAATGTATTGATAAAGGCATATTTCCTAACTTAATGAAATGTAGTAAACTAATCCCCTTATTCAAAAAAGGAGAAAAAACAGACCCTGGCAACTACAGGCCTATCTCTATTTTGTCAGTTTTGAGTAAGGTGTTCGAAAAGATAATGCTCAATCAAATGCTACTTCACTTTAAGATCAGTAATCTTTTCCATAGCCAACAATACGGCTTTACTGCTGGAAAATCGACCACCGATGCAGGAGTAGCACTTATTCTTATGAGAGCATTCCAAAGTCGTACAGCAGTCACGGAGAAAGAGTTATGGAAAAAACCTGTACGGTGAGAAGGAGTAACTAGGGTAAGAGTATTTGAAGAACGCAGGGACCTTTCATGAATGGAACTTAAAAGTTGGAAACATGTTTTGAGATACTCAGGGGCCTGGGAATTATTTAAAACATTGTATAGTTGACAGAGAATATGTTGGTTTCTGCGTTGACGGATTGGCAGCCTAATTGGCTGCGTTGTGTTGTTGAGTGCGAAATTAAGAAACGTGGTCGAATTTACGCAAGCAGAAAATAAACCTAATACAATAGTTCAGAAGACGTTCTATTTTATTGAGTCGTTCCTCGGTTAAGTCCTTACATATTCCATACATATATTACATAAATATTACATTTTGCCAAATCTTGAGTGTAAGAGATCAAAAATAATTTTTGTATTTCGTATGTTCCTTGGTGAAAGTTGTTCAGTATCATGGACTGAATTCAGACCTAAAGTAAGGCAGTTCTTAGTTACATAAAACAAGAAGGTACTGACTACGGAATCCTACACTGCACGTGGCCCGTCACGGCACGTGTCCTGTTTATTTTGGTTAAGTTGAAATTTTAGGAACCATAGACAAATTTATGATATTTCTTCTTTCTATTTTACGCGAGCGGTGACTTGGAAAACTACACGTTTTGTGTTCCACTGACAGAAAATGTACATATTTGAATTTTCTTTGTGAAGCAATACGTTTAGCGACCACCTGCAATCGTAACACCTTTCACTTCTATTTACCTTATTATGTAAGTACGGAGGGTAAAAAAGGATTGCACGTTAAACAGATCAACAGTCTTGGTTTAGCAGCTGTATGTGCTCAATCAATGACTTGACTGTTTGATTTTGTACAATATTTTTTACGAATCAACAAAGAGCACTAAAAGTAATCTTTTCCTGAAAACAGCAAAAAAAATTGGTTGATTAATGAAGCAGTAATTAGCATTATTGCACCCTTTTATTTTTATCTTCTAATAGGTTTTCCTGTAATCTATAGGTAAATAACTATTAACTGTATATTTTTTAAAAGTTTGGGTTCAAAGGTTTCGGAGATAAGAGTATTTTTATTATTTATTTTCAAAAATAACTTCAAAAACACCAACTTAAAAAATATAGAAAAATATATTTAATATTATCATAAAATGCTCTTTCATTTGATATTTTACGCGATATAGTTCACAAAACCCTTTTTTTAATGTCTCATTTATCTCCCATAAGTGGCCCCATTTTTTTTAATTTATTCATTTACCTACATTTTACTTCCGTCTTTGGGTCACAAATTTACATTATGTGCACCACATTTCAACTGAATCGGTTCAGTAGTTTAGTAGGGGGGTCAATTTTCGCCCATTTTCTTAAATAACTTAAAAATACCAATCTAAGAAATAATAAATATTTAAAATTGTCATAAAAAGTTCTTTCATTTGATATGTCACACGATTTTGTTATCAAAACTTTTTTTTAATGTCTAATTTACCCACCATAAGTGGCCCCCTTTTTTAAATTTCATTTATTTACGTTATACGTCTATCTTTGGGTTACTAGGTTACATAAATGTAGGTACTAAATCTCAACTAAATCATTCTAATAGTTTCGTAGCAAATTGGCTGTGTGTGAAATTTCCCGGGCGGCTGCACACTTTTGTATGAAAATGCAGCTTTTTTTTGTTTTTTGACTGTTATTTTAATATCATTATACTATACTAGCAGTCCACCCCGGCTTCGCCCTTGGTACACACAAAGCCTATGTCACTCGGGGATAGTGTTCCTTTCCAACGGTGAAAGTTTTTTTTAAATCGGTTCAGTAGTTTCAGAGCCATGTAATGCAAACAAACAAACAACCAAATCTTTCCTCTTTATAATATTAGTATAGATAAATAGCCTACTATAGCCTGCCTGCCTAGCCAAGTATAGATCTAGTATAGCCTGTGGTTCGATATATTACGCATAATGTCAATTCGTATTTTGATATACATTCATGGGCAAAATTTCAGACCGAATCACCCCTCAAAATAATTGTAAAACCCTAATTAAACAGCACCTTTTATTACAAAAACAGTTAATATGATTCCGCGACCCGAGAAAGTTCCAATCCGATTTTCACCCTAATCGCCAATTAAAAAATATAGGTAATAAATCAAACCAAATTATTTTTTTCATTGACTTAATTTTCAATAAAATTAAAAAAAAAATGTGCGATGCCGTATCTGCGATAGCATTACATCTTTGATTGAACGTCAACAAAATGTCAAAACTGTACCATAGTGTAGCAAAAGTATGACAAAATTTGGCAGTTTGTACATAGTTTTTTATTGAAATATTTTAAACTGTAGTGCAATTTTACGTAATTCGAAAATGGAGTTTGTTGAAAAATTCGAAACGGCCTCCTTCCTGAACGCCCGGCGGGCAACTGAATTTGTATGGAAGAAACATGGCCGCCATTTCAGAGAATTCTGTCAAAAACGATGCAAAACATCCAATTTTTAAAATTATTTTTTTTATTATTGCGTGATTGCATTGTAAGCAAATATTAAGAATAATGTTTCAAAATAGCCTTAATTTTTATAAAATATATGCAATCCCTTGTTAGAATATTTCTTTACGCAGAAAAACAAGCCAGTTTGTAGCAAGATTTTCTAAAATATTTCTTTCAGGTTTCTATACAATTATCTTACTTTTTCTGAATGAAAATTAAAAAAATACGGTTTTCGACTACTGGCTAGTCTATTCACCTATAACTATGTATGTAATTTTCCTAGTGGTCTTTTCTACTTAAGCCATAACTATTGCCCGCGCAAAGTGCGTTTTGCATGTTTTTGGGTAAATTCAATGCTTGTTTTTAGGAAAACTACAAAAAAATTTAAAAAATCCTTTTTTTCGTCTACTGTCACAACTCTTCTTCTATCTATGTGTATACATTATTTGACTTAAATCAAACGCTTTCTGTACAAACTTGTTGCCCGCGCAAACCCAGTTTACATGGTGCCGACCCTTAAAGACAAAAAGGTCTGGCTTGAGCTTGGCGCGGGTCCCTCTTAAAGGTTTGTATACTTAGACATGTCATAATTTAAGTACATTGGTACATACTAAATTTACAAATTGACATTATTTTAAATTTCGTAATTCTTATAATTCAATTTAATTATGACATAATAAACAATGTAATCTCTCTCCATCTATATAACTAATTTTAAGTTTTTAGTTTGTTAGTTGATGTCTTTGGAGAAAACGCGCAGTGCAGTTTGTTGCCGCTTCTTCTGCACTTGCGCCTAGGAAGCGGCGTAAACTTAGCTTTAAGTAACGATATGACGTCAACATTTGTGCAAAACAAAGTGACTATTATAAAGAGATATTATAAATATCCTATGATAATAAAGATATTTTGAATTGAATTGAATTGACCCATCACTATTTTGAATCCCTTTTTTTCATCTTAACGCCCCCCATCACACTTAATTTTGTGTCTTACGATCTTGGCTGTGTCTACCCCGTTAGGGATAAAGACGTGATAATGAATCTATGTATCTGTATAATTTTTCAATACTAAAAACCGACTTTTTCGTCAGTGAGACTCACAGAAAAATTAAATACGCAACTATTGTACTATAACTAAACGATTTTTTTTATAAGTTATTTTGGTTTAAAACCAAACTACATAACCGATTTTAATAAAAAAATTGTAGGTCTACCTGACATGTAAGTTGCCTTACCCATTCAAATAAAAAAAGAATTTTCCAAAACGGTCTAGGCGTATTCTAGTAATCGGGGAACTTTCTTAAAATAATAATTAAATTTTTAACAAAAAAAAAAAAACAACCGACTTCAATTTTTTTAAGGAGTTTCTTCCATATATCCAAAGTTCTTTACCATATCTTCACCAAATTAAAATGGAACCAACTTGGTAGTAAGGGCTTTCAAATAAAAAAAGAATTATCAAAATCGGTTCACATCAATTGGCGAAGATATCGCGTAACAAACATACATAAAAACAAATAAAGTAAACATACAGTTGAATTGATAACCTCCTCCTTTTTCGAAGTCGGTTAAAAAGCGACTTTAATTTCTTGTCTTCTTCATAAGTTTCACTTTGCCAAGTTTTTACGTAACTTCTGCCCTAATTGCTTCTTGGTTGATACCAATTCAAAGGCAAATAGACATAAAATCGGGCTTTCGGATTCGGCTCGGGCTCAGGTTCGATTCCTGAAACATTTCAGGCTTTGCAGTGAACGTACTCTGAACATAGGCATATCTCGGTGCAGGCGGTTGGCAAGCCTGATTTATCTGTTTATTTGGCTTTTCGACATGTACTTCAAAATATAAGCTATATTTTTTACCCGAATACGACGAAGGTTAAAGGAATGTTATGTGTTTCGCCAATATGTGTGTATATTTATCTGTTCTTTCATATTTAATATATTATATATTCACGGCGACCTCCGTGGCGTAATGGTTAACACGCTAGACCGCTAATCCGGAGGTTCTGGGTTCGATCCCCAGCCAGGGCAAGTTGGAAAATGGCCTTTTTCAAATTGTCCTGGGTCTTGGGTGTTTATCTATTTATTTGGGTGTTTTGGGGCTAGCTTAATCAGTGTGATATGTCCTTATTTATTTATTTATTTATTATATATTCCATGATATTCATGGCATATTGACAAATGAAATATCGTTGAAAGCGTCTCGGCCGTCCGCTGATATGAGCTATGTGATGTCACACTTAATTTAATATGGCGCCCTCTATGAGCCATAATTATATTGATAAACTCAAAAATTAAATAAATCTAAGCATACCGTGTTGGGTATTAAATGAAAGGGCTTAGGTAGATGTACAAACCGGGTCGGACAAGGATCGAACTAGCGACATTTCGTTTATATGTTGCGCTCTTAAACCACAAGACCACTACAGCTTCTAGTTCTATTAAATAAACAAGTAATTACTTATTTAAAAAATATTTTAATAAACGGGCAAGTGCGAGTCAGACTCGTACATGAAGGGTTCCGTACCACCGTAGAATGATTTAAAACGCTGAAGAAACACGTTTTCTGTATGACGACCCCCTTTAATTATTAACTGTATCTTATTTTTAGTATTTGTTGTTATAGTGGTCATAGTAATACATGATCGGTGTAAATAAGTATGTGAAGTTTTAGCTCAATCGAATAATGGGAAGTGAGACTAATTTGGCTTGCAAGATTTCATTTCGCCGTGTGATATCTGGTAGAGTAGAATACGAGTATAACCACTACAAGTCTTCCCGTAGATGTCGTAGAAGGCGACTTAGGAAATACAAGCTAAACAAAGCTTATAAACATCAATGAGACCTCTCCAGCCCGTCTGGCCAGCGTGGAAAGTGTAGGCCAAATCATCTGACTACCCTGGATAAGTTTGGCTCTGGTAGTACAGAGAAGGTCGTGCTCCTGCAGTGGAGACCTGATTTTGATGACATTGATTTGATTACGGATACACAGACAACGGGACAGGTAAAACTAAATAAAAGCTTGTAAAAAAAGAATTGATTGTAACAAAACTAAAACCGTACATAAAAGTAACCCAACAAAGGGATTATTAATATCGATACTCATATTAGGGGTTGCCCCAACAAAATAATAATCGATATGCAAAATGTAATGGAATCAATCGAGTAATGTAGCGATGAATAGCTCATGATTTATTATTCGGCGAATAAGAAAAATGACTACAAAATACAATGGGTGTTTGTACGAGGCGACACGATTAAGAACAGATCGGTCAAGGATACGATTTGTGTGATAATTTTTTATATGATAAGATTGATTGTTTTTGTATTGTGTGTTATACTGACCACATTAATAAGAAATAAATTAATACAGGGTCTAACAGGATATACTAAAACTATTTTAGGTTGAATTCTGTCCACGATTGAACACCTTTCCCCAAGAAACATATTTTGAAATATGTATGTAAAATAATTTCTAGCCTTCCGTGCAAATTGACCGATTAGTTGATGCGAGTTTCCATGGAAGGGATTTTTTTTTTTATAATTCTAAATGTTTCTTGGGGAAAGATATTATTGTTCAAAAGTGTCAATTATAATGATATAATATATAATTATTATAACAATTAAATAACCCCAAACCACGTGTCACAAATCACGTTTAGTTTGAAAAGTGTTTTTTTTTAAACATATACGACTACAGTATCTATGACTGAACTTAGCGTTACATAATAGCCTACTCTTAATAATAAAGGACCTCAAACACAGTATCACTCCTAAGTATCCACTTCCCGACTTTAGGCAGCTAATCGCTTACATAACCAAGGGTCACCAGCCCTCCGCTGCAGCCCTTATCTGCCGAATGAAAATAAAGACCCTCTAATGTGAGGGACTCGGACAAAAATGTTAGGGGTGACAATCTCACTAAATATTTCGCATACGTAACAAACAAACAGAGATAAGAAGGGATTAAACGAAAAAACTTACTAAAACAAGTTATTTTTAAAAAAATATTTTTTAAAAATAAGTTTTTATCTAAAACAGTGGACTAAAAAGTTTTACGTGCTCCTAACGACAAATCATTTGAGCCCAAAGCCCAAACTCGGTGGTAACCCCACGTGTTGTTTTATTACAAAGATGCCATGGCCAGCGTCCGGCTTCAGCATGAGATGTAGTCATTGATACCATAATATTACACACAAATGTATAAACTCAAACACGATGGGGTTCCGTCGTTTTATTACAGGGTTCCTATAGCCACATTCCGTCTCCATCATCAGAATAGCTTCATCTCATATTAATATTAAGTTGTAAAAGTAAATGCCTTTAGGCAGCTTGAAAAATCTGACACCAGTGTTGGCCACTTACATACACGAAAAACAAACTACATTGTCATCTGATTTACATTAGCAGACAAAATTTAATCTTAATCAGAAACCGAGAAGTAGCTCAAATTTAACTTGCAAGATTTGACAAGCAATTATTATAACAAACAGCTAGAACTTAATAATAGCTTGAAAAATAATGTGGCGTCCCTTACAAAACCTATTCAGATAAGCAATAAATGTCATGGAAGGACAATATCAAACGAACATTTTTTTTCGGGAAAGTAGTTTAGCAATATGGACTGACCTTACTCCATAGTTTGCCTGGTGCCATTCAACTACCGGGATGGCATTATATAATGCCATCAGTAAATGATGGAGCATAGCACACCGCACCGGTGCGCAAGCCAAGTCTTTGGGTCAAATCTTGCAAGTTTAACATTTTTAGGGTTCCGTACAAAAATGAAAAAACGGAACCCTTATAGGATCACTCGTGCATCTGTCTGTCCGTCCGTCTGTCACAGCCAATTTGCTCCGAATCTACTGGACCAAATCAGGTAAAATTTGGTAGGATGGTGTAATCCTATCACCCAAACACATATGTGCAAAGTAAATATTTTTTTTTTAAATAAGGTTCATTTTCGGGAGATAAATTAGAAAATTAAAAAAAAAATGTTTTGAAAACCTTACTGTGTCATATATCAAATGAAAGGGCTCGTTATGAGGATCTCAAATATATTTTTGTTATAATTATAAAATAAATAGTTTTGATTTTATTCATGAAAGAAGACGAAAATTGACCATTCCCCCCCCTGATCTCCGAAACTACTGAGCCTAAAATTTGGAAAAAAATACGAAATATTGTTCATTGCTTGTATATTACAGGAAAACCTATAAAAAATCAATCAATTGTACGGAACCCTCTCCACGCGAGTTTAACTCGCACTTGGCCGGTTTTATTTTTGTATTAGCCTGCCGATGTGTCCCACTGCTGGTTAAAGGCCTCCTCCTTCTTTCTCCACTGATCCCTATTTATAGCAGTCTGCTGCCATTCCTTTATGAAGCTGTCGATGTCGTCTTGCCATCTTTTTCGTGGTCTCCCTCTATGCCTGCGTCCTTCTGGCACCCATAGGGTTGCCTTCCGGGCCCATCTCTCCGGATGCATGCGGCACACAAACCCGGCCCAGTCCCACTTAAGTTTGGCTGTTTGGACACCGACATCGACAACTCCAGCCCCAGAAAGCAGGTTTTAGTTAAGCCACCTATTTTTTTAAATTTTAATTTGATTTGACTATTGACAAAAAAAAACAACAAACAAGGCAAGCTAAATAATAGCTTGTAAAAAGTCGTCGTGTGTAAATCCTCTAGCTAGTGCAATCTCTTTAGCAGATTATGAGAGGCTTTCGGTCTGATTTAGATTTATGTAGACCTAATGAGCTGGAAGGAAGTTTGTACATTTAGGCCAGGGGGGGGGAAGTGGTTTCACTTAGCTTTATGTGAAAATAGTATGTTATTCAAGAACATTTAATGGCCGCTTTTTTACAAACATTACAAGTTCTGCCAATAGTACCTTGAGAAAGATAAAAGAAATACTGCTCAAATTTTTTCGTGTGTGGAAGTGGCCTTCAAGCTGCCGGTATCTGACATAGCTTGACGAATGCTATACAGCCATGACAGCCAGAACCAACGGCTTAACGTGCCTTCCAAAGCACGGAAGAACTCGGAAAAATGTTTATACCACTTATGATCACTTCACCTATCTCAGTGTGAACTACGCCCAGTGTCACTTGTGAAAGCGCTAGTAATGCGAACTTCCACCGGGCCACCGAACAGCTGATCAAAATTTGAATTTTTTCGTTTCGGTATTAATGATTTAATAATTATATATACAATGTATTAGGCACATGATGCGTAGTAAATCGAACCACGGGCTTTAATAGATTTCTACAATATAATAAAATTAGAATAACAGTGAAAACAAAAAAAAACACGTTGCTATACAAATTGCCCGCGAGCTAAGCTGCACACTTTTGTATGGAAACACCGAAATTTTCTTTTTGTTATAGGTACTTATACTGATCTGGTCCCGGGGCTCTTACTGTCTTCTGTTTATTACGCATATGTTAATTACACATAGTACACTGACGCATGACGCAGTAAACTGACGCAGACAACGCATTTTGGGTTTAACGACTAAGTAAGACTAAGAAGACCGAGTTCAGACACAGAATAGGGACTAGTACTCACGTACAGAAGTCTTACTCAGCAAAGAAATTCAAAGAAATATCTACTCAGTGTTAACCACATTCAGTAGATATTTCTTATAATTTATATAAGCGACTAGCTGTGCCCGCGACTTCGTTCGCGTGGTTGTCGGAATGTTATATAGCCTAAAGCCTTCCTCTATAAATGGACTACCCAACAAAAAAAGAATTTTTCAAATCGGACCATTAGTTCCTGAGATTAGCGCGTTCAAACAAACAAACAAACAAACAAACTCTTCCGCTTTATAATATTAGTATAGAAGTATAGATATGGTTTAATTTAGCTCACGTCAAAACTCAGCACCTTTTCGTTTAGATACCTAGACATCCAATGCAGGCCAATTTCATCCTTTTTACTTTGGACAAACGATTCGTATAACTGAATTTAGCACTTCCAGGGGCCGCCGTGCGCGTAGTAATAATGTAGGTATATTTTCGATACCTAAACGGGGAGTGACATAGGCCTGGTTCAGAGCTGAACGACTCAAAGATCAATAGCGTGATGAACCTATGTAGGTACGTTAGTGTCTACAAGACATATGTAAGTATGAAAGTTGTATCCCAATAACGCCGGGTGCAACAACCATGTTATCACAGAACATCAAACTTTTATCGGAATACCACCGGTTGTAAAATGCCACGCTGATATTTTGTACGTGCGTGTTGTAATCTGTAATCATTGTTGGAGCTTTGTTCGTTGGACTACTAAAAGATACTTACCTAAGAGGTTCAACATAAGCATAAGGTCTTTTTCAGGCTTCACTGCAGGAGCACAACCCTCTCTGTACTACCAAAGCCATACTTGGCCAGAGCAGTCAGAAGATTTACACTGTCCACGCTAGCCAGACAGGTTGAAGAGGTCTCATTGATATTTATAAGCTTTGTTTAGCTTGTGTATCCTAACTAACTTTCTAAGACATCAACGGGAATACTTGGAGTGGTTCTATTCTACTTTTCCGGAATCCAAACGGCTCAAGAAGTTCAACAAAACATACTTACTAAACTAGTGGTTTTGTGAGGACAGTAGATTATAATATATAATCTACGAATAATAATCCCTAGAAGCGTAACTAATCCCGAAAAATTATTCCACGCGATATGTACCGCGGCTGGCGGGGCTTAAAATATGAACCGCGCGGCGCGACAGTTCACCATGACACTCGAGTCGTGCGGTTGCGTCGCGAAAAGTGATTCCTTTGAGAATATTGCTGTGTTTTTGCGATAATCGATTCATTAAAAATTCTGTCATGTGCCGTAAAGTGGTGAAAAAGCCATACAGACATGAAAAACATAGGACTCGCCTTTAATATGTAAGTGAATAAACGTTTTAATAATCGGCCCCGATAACGCGTGCGTGACCTTGTTGCGACCAATCGTATGCATCTTTGTCTTTGTGTGTGTTTGAGTGTTTCGTTGTAATTACTGTTAGTTTGTTTGCGTAAATGGAATCAGAATCGAAGCGGTGAATGTAGGAGCGTTAGATTTCTAGAGATTTTATTTCGATGATAACCATACAATAACCGACACTTTCCCCTGGCTTAACAATGCCATTTTAGTAAAATCCGTCCATTATAAAGGTACAGCAAACTACGCACCTCTTCCTTCCTCCACTCCCTCTTTTGGAATTTTTCACAACATCTAATGTAAAATGAAGTCCTAAGTCCTATTTATTGATGGATTTAAATTAATTTGAAAGGCACACCTTTCAAATTAATGTATATCTATCAATAAATACCCTAAACTAAACTCGCTTCACTCGCTTGGTCAATAATCAATGAAAATTATGGGCAAATTAATCAAAATCATAATTTATTTCAGGCGCATATACTGCTCTTCACAATAGGCCCAAGAATTTTCAAAATTGCCTACTGGAAATGGCCTACAGCCAGCATTTTGCTGCAACCTTGC
Source organism: Acrobasis repandana (assembly GCA_963576875.1). Lineage (NCBI taxonomy): Eukaryota > Metazoa > Arthropoda > Insecta > Lepidoptera > Pyralidae > Acrobasis > Acrobasis repandana. The sequence continues at coordinate 1,464,584 of OY756231.1, read as the reverse complement.
ATAGGTCGTCTAACCGCCAAGCAAGAAAAAGCGAATTTAATTCGGAACATAGAAACTCTTTTACTCTTCAAGCTTCACGACTCTGGAATGCTTTGCCCGTTGACATCAAAGAAATTTCCACAAAATTTTCCTTCAAGAGAAGAGTACACTGTCATCTTCTAAATTAGTCTCATTTTCTTATCTACATCATCATTCATTGTAGGTATGTATGTATTTGTATATACATATATATATAATTAAATATAATAAGCGTTAAGGCGAAGAGATAGGCAAATGACCTCGCTTGTTTTCACTCACACATGCACAACCTAATACGCACACTGAGTGTGCACACATAGAAACATGGCCAGCGCCATCTATCAAAAAACCGGAATTACATACAATGGACGGCAAGCAGATATCACTTTTCAAAAAGTTTTTTGCGCGTCGTTAGTTGTTACCCACAGACTTATTCACGTTATAGATTCGCCCAAAATATTTTACAGAGATTATAAGATTGACTATTTTAGTCTATTTTTACGAGAATTTAATACAAATGTATATACCCATGTTTTGACGTAAAAACATTATTTGCTATTAAATTCAAACAACTTATTTGTTGCCAGAAATATATTGCTTTAAACAAAAAAATCCGGAACAATGAAATTCTAATTCTAATAGTAGGTACCTACTCCAAACAAACAATTTTTAGGGATCCGTAGCCAAATGGCAAAAAACGGAACCCTTATGGATTCGTCATGTCTGTCTGTCTGTCCGTCCGTATGTCACAGCCACTTTTTTCCAAAACTATAAGATCTATACTGTTGAAACTTGATAAGTAGATGTATTCTGTAAACCGCATTAAGATTTTTACACAAAAATAGAAAAAAAAACAATAAATTTTGGGGGGAACCCATACTTAGAACTGAAACTCAAAAATTTTTTTTATGAAACCCTTACGTGTGGAGTATCTATGGATAGCTCTTCAAAATTGATATTGAGGTTTCTAATATCATTTTTTTCTAAACTGAATAGTTTGCGCGAGAGACACTTCTAAAGTGGTAAAATGTGTGTGTATCCCCCCCGCCCCTGTAACTTCTAAAATAAAAGAATGATAAAACTAAAAAAATATATGATGTACATAACCATGCAAACTTCCACCAAAAATTGGTTTGAACGAGATCTGGTAAGTAGTTTTTTTTATACGTCATAAATCGTGAACCGCAAATAACTTAAAAAAAATACACTATCATTAAAACATCGATCAAAGTTACAACGAACTACATGAACTTTTATATTATGTTACTTGCTGCTACGGAACCTTCATGGCCGAGTCTGACTTTCACTTGGCCGTTTTTTTTCGTGTTCCAACGGACCAAAAAACTATAAAAAAGTGGATCATTGTTATGAAGAGAGATCCACTAGCAAGCAAGAGTAGGTACTTTTTACTGTTGCGAAGATCATTTTGACATATTATAGTACTTATTTAGTATTAATTAAGTATGTACCTACCTACCTAAACGATCAATAGAAATAGGTTATATTATAGGTACCTATCTATCTCTTTTTCTCATTATTGCTAGATTTATCTAATTCAACCTGGTACAGCCTTTTAATAACCCATCGGCCATTGCTTAAAATCTAAAAGTAAACGTTTGGGTTATCTGAACGCCTATCTACCTACGTAGGTACATGCATAGTTCAGGAGACAACTGTATTTTAACCTGCAATAAATGTTACGATTAACTAATTTTCAGGGTTCCGTACCCATAAATATATAAAATACTGATTTATGGATAGTCCTTTTTCAAATCCATCTTTCAATTTGTTACTTATTATTACAGTTACCGAAACAATGCAAAAAACCAACAGTGTTGACCACTAACCACGATATTTGCGGGCGGACGGCGCGCGGCGGTGGCGTGCCGTATGGTCCGGAGTGACGTCATCACTACTTGGCTGGCAGACGCGTGTTTTTAAATCGGGTCCAATAAAATATTGAATATCTTCTGCATTTATGAACGGATTTCAAAAATTCAAAAAGTACCGTACTAAAAAAATCATGATGCATGCGAAACACTAGTCAAAATTTGTTTTCTGTTAATTTATTGATTCTCATTGATAAAGATATAAAATGCTGAAAAAATCTGACCACGAAAGTCACACCAGTAAAAAAAACAACCATTTCTGTTACTTTTCGCTACAATTAAATAGTCTTGTGCATTAAATATCAATCAATTAAGACCAGTACATGCTTTGCACAAGCGTTGAGTATTTACATGTTGCAAAAGTACTCACTTTGTTTCATTTTACATCAACTATCTTTATAAAAATACAATAGGGATGACCCCTATTGTATTTTTATAAATAATTAATACAGGGTATGTTGATAGTTGATGTTAAATGAAACACAGTAAATACTTTTCGAAACAATTTTTCAAAATAGAAATTAAAACATAATTCAACTTTTCTCTTACTATCTAAAGAATTTGTACGAAACAAAATAGATAAAAAATGGTTTCACATAAACATTATTATCTTATACGACGTATAAGGCTTTCTATGATGGTAATAATTTTACAATTCATTTAAAAACCTTTATTGTACATCAGCGATAGTTACACATAATAAAATAATTGATATTACAAATGGTGGACTTATCCCAGAAGGGATCTCTTTCAGTCAACCAGTAGGTAGGGCAGAGGATAGTTACAAATTTAGTAGGAAGGCAGAAGTACGTACAGAGCAATGAAAAAAAAAACAAGTATAATGATAAAGCTTAAACGCTACAAATACACTACATACATACCTAATGAATATGCTACATATAATATATAAATAAATATTTTATATTACTCAAGTCTAGATTTAAAGGAGCCTAATAATTGAGACATTTTATCTCCACTGGTAAAGCGTTCCATAAACGCGCAGCGAGCACAGCGAAGGACTTCGCGTAGGTCTGTGAGGAATGTGATCTGGGATCTGTAGAAGTGGTTCACTACGAACGACGACGGCTATCAAAAACTTTAAAGGAGAATTTTTCATGAAGATATACGTGTGAGCGAGGATTAAATAGAATGTTAAAGAGAAAGAAAAGAACGTGAGTGTGACGGTGTTGTCTGATAGATAAGCCGAGAGGCTATTGTACTCATACAAATTAACTTTAGTATTTACATAACATTAAATCTGTAAATTTCCATAATTGAACCAAAGTTAAAAATGTAAGTAGTAAAGAGGTAAAATGTAAGTAGTATAGGGTAAATAAAACTAGACAAGTTTACTCCTCTTTACTTTGTATATGGATATATCATATAGGCTTAACTTTTCCTATGAAATTAGGAAAGGTTTTAGATCTTACAATGCTTCATATTTTATCTCCAACACATACCAATACTTATCAACACATACCAATAACTACTAATACATACCAACACAAACCGTTCTCAAATTTTAAATGATATCTCCGTTTACTTTGAAATGATTTATTTTAAATGGGGGCAGCACTGGACCCCAAAAAAATTAGGTACGGCCTTAAGAAATTTTGAAAAACTTGGATACATATACACGTGTATTTAATATACACGTGTATTTTTTTTCCATGGATATCATCATTATGCCGAGGGAACAGATGAACACGTACCATACATGCATAGCGGCGAAACACATGCATGAACCTCTTTTTTCGTTCGACGTAGTCGGGTAAAAACAAAACGAATTTAATTATTTGGATTATTTGTTGTAACAACTTCAGTAGGTATAATTTAAACAATGACGTCTCTGAATCGATATAACTCTATACATTCACGCAATGTAGGTACTGAGTCAAATCCTTTGGTTGTGTGCCGCGCGGTTAAAATCATAAAATCTAAAACATTGCAATTCAGATGAATGCATATCAGATTACTACTTACAAAATGAACATGATTACCTACCTATTATACTTATTCTATTTGTTCAACTTTCCAGTGTGGTCCAGTCCTATTCCAACCCGGAACGGGAATAGGACTAGGAATAGGACTACTCCATGTCTCTTCCGTGGATGTCGTAAGAGGCAACTAAAGGACATCTCGTGCTACAATTGTATTCCTAAGCAGGGTTAACGTCGAGCAGCGGCCGGTTGTAAAACTTTTGGAACAAATACATTCTCAAAGAGGTTTGACGTCAGGCGGCCGCCGGGCCGGTCGTAAAACTAAAGTCAAATAATTTAAACTGTTCCGCCTATTTCTTCTCTTAACAGTGCCGGTTTTAGCTCTACCAGCGGCCCGGGCGAGTTCCCCCCCCCCCTCCCCCCTCAAACTGCAATTTAGACTCTGAGTTAGGCTTCAATCTTATAGGATTTATTTCTGCCGACGGGGGGGAGGGGTGCAAGTACGATATAGAATTCTTAAAATTTGCCACTCCATTGTGAACGAAGGGAGGAAGGGCCCACCCCCTTCCTCCCTTCGTTTACAATATGCATACAAATAAGAGTTTAGGAGTTGCCGCCATTAACCAGCCGCTATTTATATATTTATTATTACCCCCCTTGCCCAAAAACGCCCCCTGTCACCCTTTTGTATCTGGTGCCCTGGGCGGTCACCCAACCGCGCCCTACCCTAACGCCGCTACTGCAAGTTAAGCAACCCCGGGTGTGGTCCGTACTTGGATGGGTGACCACAAGTGATACAAAAATTTCTCGAGCTCCTCCGTGCTTCGGAAAGCACCTAAAAGCCGTTGGTCTCGGTTGTCATTGTATGGCAGTCGTCAAGCTATGTCTGATGCCTTAAGGCAGCTTGAAACATCTGACACCAGTGTTGGCCACTTACATACACGAAAAATAAACATTACCCATTTTTTTAAAATCAAATATACAACAGCTCGAAATTATCACATTGTGACTTTTTCCATCAAATATATCACAATACTCGTAGGTTAGGTAGCGAAACGTGCACGAGCTGGCAACAACGTCGCGTTTACAAACGCTGCACAGATCGGCAACGCCGCGCCGCCGAATGCTTTTGCGCCTGATAGTTTTTGCAAGCAAATATAGTTTTGACGTTTTCATGTTTTCAGTAGGCGTAAATTCTTTTTTCTAAATTATTCAATTGTTTGATTACTTTTTCCAACTATTGGAATGTTGAATAATAGACACAAACTAAAGTCACAAATATATCCAGTATAGGTTTAAAATGGATTTGTAATAATGATAAAAAATTTGCCCAAAAAATAACAGATCGACGCTTTTCAAATTATTTCTGGATGTGAATAGAAACTAAAAGCAAGCATTTTCAATCGTAAAGCAACACTTTAGGATATCCTATACAGTATATAAATATTTCAAAACTTCACGTTCTATATTTAAGCCAAAATATTTGCCCAAAATCACTTCGATTACACTGTTTCTCTTATGTCTTCACCTTAAGTCCGCCAATTGTAAGACAATTTCATTGTTATACAATAAAGTTTAAAAATAAATAAATAAAATAGTAGATTTACCCATTCGGATAAGCACTAATTTTTATGGGAACGACTTATTTTTTTTCGGGAAATTAATTTAGCGATATGGATTGAACATGCTCCACAATTTGCCTGTGGATAAAAAACCATTCTATTTTTATGTAGAACTGAATCTAAACAATTTTTATTAACACAAATAATACAGACATTTTTTTATTACGGTTACTCAAACATAATACACCATTGATTGACAGGTACATACAAATAGCTATCGGAAAACACAAATTGAACTTTACAATACTTTTATAAAGTTCAGTTTTGCTTGGTGCATAGCTTCATATCTTTTGCCCGTAAAGCAGCCTTTTCATAAAACTATTTTCGACCAACACTATTTCACATGCAACAATCTTGACCATCACCTCTATTTTTATTGTTATAAAGTTGAATTTCGAGTGGTAGTCAGTAGTTTTATGTCTTATTTATATTTGTAAGGCTTATTTGACTCCGGCGAGAAGATTTATATGACATTGACGACGAATTATGCTTCTTCGTTATTCATACTTTTTATAGTGCTAGAAGTTTTATAGATTTGCTGACTGCCACCTTTGTAAGAGTAGTTTTAGTGTTAGTTAGTGATTGGGCATATTTAGGCTGGCTGTAATGTGTCGGGACATAACGCAAATGCCGTCAAGTCAAAGACATACAAATGGTATAAAGTATTTACATGGATGATGTTAGCTTGTTGAAGCTTGATTGATTTGTTAATAACTGTATATGCTTTATTTTTTGTCTTCGTGAATACATCATATTTATTCTTCTCACTCTAAGCTTGAGTGGCTCCCTATTTGTCAACGCATACAGCAAAGAAAGCTCTGCACCATATCTGCTCTATATTTTGTTTCTCTACATGATTGGATCAGAATTGAGGAGATAGTAGAAGGAGTAAAGTAACTGACATAGCCAAGCAGATAAGCATATTCAAGTGGCAGTGCGCGATGCACATAGCACGAAGAACGGATGGCCGATGGGGCAGAAGGGTTCTCGAATGACGGCCACGTCCCGGCAATAGCATAGGGCACTCACTTACTAGGTGATAAACTAACCTAAGCAAGGTTGCAGGTAAACGCAGGATGCAGACCGCTTCTAATCGGTCGTTCCGTCGGTCTGTGTTCAGCAGTGGACTTCCTATGCGTGATATATATGATGTTATGTTGAAATAAATAGTGTTTCAGACAGAATTTTTTGCATTTCTAATGGCTACGTCATTGACAAAATCTAATTTTACTGCAGTGGAAGTGTTAACGCGTTGCATGTACATATATTTAAGAGTTATTTTCTTATCGGTAGAGTAGGAATTCTCTCTCATCTTCCAGTTGTTTTACTTCGCGGTACGACATGATGTTCACCTTCTCCTTTATCTGTTTAGTTTTTTCGTTGCGACCTGGCAGCCTTAAATATGCTACGCTCTTTCAATAAACAATGCAGTACGACCCGCCCCAATATGCTCGTTCCTACAGTGTCAGTTAAAGTTTTATTTGCTTCAGAACATTAGTTCCAAGGTGTGATTTTACACGCATCGCCGGAGTTAATGTTTATAGCTTATATTATTGTATGTTATAGATTTACGATCGAGCAGATGGATGGACGTCATTAAAGTGGTATCTAGATGAATGTGCCATCACTTCAGGTCATTAAAGTAGTATTTTAAACTCATCTAGTTTCTTTTTTAATAGGCTTAAATAATGATTAAAAAACACAAGGGCTTAAAAAAGTTTTATTGTCTTATCATCATTTTTAAGCCTTTTCTCTTCCCTACCTTACTTTTATCAAGATTGCGATAAAGTTCCTCTCTGTCTGCCAACTTTATTGCACTGCAACAGCACAAAATTACCCTATAAAGCCCTAATTCGGTAAAACGCAACCGTTCAAATTTCGCAAACGGGAACACTCCCAAAATGTGACTGTCTAGAGGCGGGGAGTACTGTGATACAGGCCCTGCCTTTATCAGGCTCCAGTATCCTCCAATCTGCACTCAAAAATATTATTTTTTGTTCTTTTTTGTTTCTATGTTTAAGTAATTAAGATTTTACGAGATAAAAACGCCACACAGCGCGTGGCCCGACCAGCACTTGGACTGTTATTAAAATGCTACATTGTAATGAAAATCATTTGCAAGGAACCTTAAACTAAGAATATATAGATTTTAGCCCGTTTGGGAACCCAGTGTTTTGTATCGGTATAAACATTTCACATGATGACATCAAGTGAGACAGAAGTTATCATATCATCGATATAATTCGCACTGCTATTAAACTTTAAGCTAATTTGACACATTATCACGGTTTGAGATGGTGCAAATTGACTTAGTTATGTTATGATACATTATGATATTATCTACGAATAATAATCCCTAGAAGCGTAAATAATCCCGAAAATTCATTCCACGCGATATGTACCGGGGCGGGCGGGGCTTAAAATATGAACCGCGCGGCGCGACAGTTCGCTGTGACACTCGAGTCGTGCGGTTGCGTCGCAAAAAGTTTCCTTTGAGAATATTGCTGTGTTTTTGCGATAATTGATTCATTAAAAATGCCCTCATGTGCCGTGAAGTAGTGTAGAAGCCATACAGACATGAAAAACACAGGACTCACCTTTCATAAACATTTTAATAATCCATACTTGACATCTGTGGAAAGTGTTATGCAAAATGTACCTAAGCCACGCGATGTACCTCACCGCTCGTTGCGGTGACCGCCCCCACCCGACGACGAAGCGTGACCTTGTCGCGACCAATCGCATTCATATTTGTCTATGTGTGTGTTTAAGTGTTGCGTTGTAATTACTGTTAGTTTGTTTGCGTAAATGGAATCAGAATCAAAGCGGTGAATGTAGGAGCGTTACAATTCTAGAGAATTTATTATTCGTAGGATATTATACACCTACATCTTAGCATGCCTATTTCACGTTTCCCACGCATGTTCTAAGATTAAAATCATGGACTAACAAAGACAGAACTGACAACCGCATACAAAATAAAAAGTACTCTGCTAGAAAGCCGAAATCCTGTATGATTTCTATGTGCCTCTACTATCCCGACCGCTAGTCATACAATGTATCCTGAGTTCTTAGGCTTACGGTATCCACGAAAAATCAGAGATGGCGCTTGTTTCATTTATCATTTTTCATTTCTTGCGAACTAATTTGAAATACCATATAACGCTTTTCCAATTCCGTTGTCATTTAGAAAACAGACAACATGGATCAGCAATATTCTCTCTGCCCCTGTGAGGTATTAAAATTGAAAAGCAAACAGAGTGGAGTGGATCCCAACACAGCAAGAAATAATAAGATCCTATGATGCTAACCAGTCGTGACTCGGGGCTTTCGTCCTATAGGGAGGAGAAAACTCGATATCGATGTATCGATTGATTTAGTTTTGTTTGTTTGTTTATAAAGCTTTATTGTATACAAAAGAGAAGCAGATACAAAAACAAAAAAGTAAACATACAACGGCCGACTTATCCCGTATAGGGATCTCTTCCAGTCAACCAGCCAGTAAGTGAGAGGATTTCTTCAGTAGAAAGTCATTTTAACAGCCCTTTACTTTAGTGCACAGTTTATATTAAACACGGCAAGAAAATATATATATACCTAGGAGATATTATTTTACAGTCGAAAATTAAGGCTAAACGGAAATATTTATTTTAAAATTAATCTTCAGTCAACTTAAGATACCTGACAGGGCTCTCCATAAGGAGTGGATTCATGTAGAACTGTGACTTCTGTTGATAGATGTCATCATCAGGCCATTGCGATTTGTCCTCCCCTTATTAGGGTTCCGTACCCGAAGGGTGCAAACGGGACCCTATTACTAAGACTCCGCTGTCTGTCCGTCTGTCACAGGGCTCTATCTCTTGAACCATAATAAATAGCTAGACACTTGAAAGTTTCACCGATTATGTATTACTGTGGCCGCTATAACAACAAATACTGAAAATAAAAAAAAAGTTAAAAATTGATGGTGGTCGCCATACAAGAAACGTGTTTTTTCAGCGTTTTTAACTAGATCTTTATAATGGCGTTAACTAGATACTTGAAATTTTCACAAATTATGTATTACTATGGCCGCTATAACAACAAATACTAAAAATAAAAAAAAGTTAAAAATCAAAGGGGGTCGTCATAGAAAAAACGTGTTTTTTTAGCGTTTTAAAACATTGTACGGAGGTACGGAACCCTTCATGTACGAGTCCGACTCGCACTTGCCCGTTTATTGTCTTTATGACATCTCACTTATAACCATATCATGGACCACTACTGTCAGTTTTCTTACACTATTACTTGTTACTGAATACAGAGGCATGGTTTACTGAGCGTCTGCGCTTGTTCGTATGCCAATTGATGATAGCTGCACACTGACCCTATATACAGGGTCCAACAAAATATACTGAAGCTATTTCAAGGGTAAATTTAATCCATGATGCTGACAAACTTTCTCCAAGGAACATATATCGAAATATGACAAATAATTTTTGGCATCCCATTCAAGTTGACCGATCAGCTGATCCGAGTTTGTATGGAAAATTGGATAGTCAAAAAATTAAATATTTTTTGACTATCCAATTTTCAAAAGATCGAAATATGAAAAATAGTTTTTTTGTTCGTTTGTTCAAAAAATATTTTTAATATTTCGATATATGTTCCTTGGGGAAAGTTGTTCAGTTTCATGCACTAAATTAACCCTTAAAATAGTTTCAGTATATATTGTTAGTCCCTGCATTGTTCGTCTTCATCCCTTACGCCATTACCAGGGCCCAAGAAGATACTGAAGACAGGAGAGGAGGCCGTAGGTAGAAAAGTATATCATACGGGTAACGACGAGAAATAGCTGGTACATTCCTCGTTCATTCTTTCTCCCAGACCAAAACGGAAGGTTGATGACAATCGCAATGCCCACTAATAGCATAACATTTTTTAAAGCACCAAAACAATCCCAAAATGATGCGTGCGGTATCGTACATCAGAGATTTACAAACAATCGTAGTTAGTAACCTTAACATTGAATGCGCTATTGTTTCTGAACGTCTGCGCTTGCGCAACTGCAAGGCTTTGTGCTGACTCGGTGATAAAGGTTATCAGTGTAAAGAAAAAAATGTAGGTACTTGTATATACTGTCACGACTGTAATATCTATACAGGCTGACTTTTTATCCACCTGCTGAATTTTTGGAGCAAGTTCAGTCCATGATACAGAACTACTTTCTATAAAAAAAGTTATTAAAAATGGATAAAAATTTTTCGTCCTCCCATACAAATCCGCGCTCAGCCAAACGGATTTTGTATGAGAGGACTAAAAATTTTTATCGATTTTTATTTATAGAAAGTAGTTCAGTATCATGGACTGAACTTGCTTCAAAAATTTAGCAGGTGGATAAAAAGTCAACCTGTATAATACCTTTTTTCACATACTTTTTAAATCATATTATTATCGTTTCTCATAATGACTTCGTGTTATTTTACAGAATCATAGTTTAACATAATATTTTCTGTCATAATGTCATCATCAATGATTCGTTTTTTTTTCATAATATAGTTACTCATAATGGCTTTGTCATAATGTGAGTTCTAGCGCCCAGCGTGCTGAGGCTTTGCTTAAGAGTAATGTTAGCCCTTGTGATTCTAAATTTAATTTTAAGCATGTTAGCCCTAGCGATATAATAGATGCTTTTAAACAGTTAAATTTTAAAAAATCAGAAGATCACTGGGGCATGTCAGTAGCCGTAGTAAGTCATATTATACACATAATTGCTGCCGATTTAGCTTTCATATTTAACGAATGTATTGATGAAGGCATATTTCCTAACTTAATGAAATGTAGTAAACTAATCCCCTTATTCAAAAAAGGAGAAAAAACAGACCCTGGCAACTACAGACCTATCTCTATTCTGCCAGTTTTGAGTAAGGTGTTCGAAAAGATAATGCTCAATCAAATGCTACTTCACTTTAAGACCAATAATCTGTTCCATAGCCAACAATACGGCTTTACTGCTGGAAAATCGACCACCGATGCAGGAGTAGCACTTATTACTAATATCTACGACGCGTGGGAAAACAGAAATGATGCAATTGGATCATTTTGCGATCTTTCTAAAGCATTTGATTGCGTTGATCATCCAACACTTTTGCTCAAATTTCGTCAATACGGTTTTGATGATAAGTCAATTAAATTAATAGAATCTTACTTAACAGATAGGCTTCAAACTGTTGATATAAACGGCGTAAAATCACACGGGTCTAATGTGAAAATGGGCGTTCCCCAAGGTTCAATTCTAGGACCGTTCCTTTTCTTAGTTTATGTCAATGACTTGCCTTACATGGTTGAGAAAGAGGCTGACATGGTGCTGTTTGCTGATGACACCTCGCTAATATTTAAAATAGATCGACATAACAGTGATGCTAGCGCGGTGAACAGCACCTTATCTTTAATTTCTGATTGGTTTTCGGCCAATAACCTCATGTTAAATGCGAACAAGACCCAATGCATTCGATTCTCTCTTCCTAATGTGAATCAAGCCTGCGTTGACATACTAATTAATGGCCAGAAACTTGATCTGGTTGAAAGTACTACCTTTTTAGGAATCACAATTGATTCGAAACTTCAATGGGGCGCTCATATAACTAAACTTTCTAATAGGCTTAGCTCTGCGGCTTACGCTGTTAGGAGAATAAGACAATTGACAGATGTAGCAACTGCTAGACAAGTCTACTTTAGTTACTTTCACAGTCTAATGTCTTACGGGATACTTCTATGGGGGAGTGCAGCCGACATTCAGACTATTTTTCTTTTACAAAAAAGAGCAATTCGTGCTATTTACGGTTTAGGATCGAGAGACTCACTGAGGGAATTATTCAAGGAAATAGGTATACTTACTTTTGCATCGCAATTCATATTTGAAAATATAATGTATGTTAGGAAAAATATTTCCATGTTCAATAAAGTAAGTGATTTTACAGATAGAAATTTACGTAATAAGAATGACTTAGTTAGCCCGTATTACAGGCTGAATACAGTCAGTAAGTCTTTTATGGGGAAGTGTATACTTTTTTATAATAAATTGTCAGAATCGGTCCTTGATATGCCAGACAGAAAATTCAAAGCTTATGTAAAGAAAGTACTTTGTGAGAAGGCTTATTATAGGACCGATGACTATCTTAAAGACAAAAAGGTCTGGCTTGAGCTTGGCGCGGGTCCCTCTTAAAGGTTTGTATACTTAGACATGTCATAATTTAGGTACATTGGTACATACTAAATTTACAAATTGACATTATTTTAAATTTCGTAATTCTTATAATTCAATTTAATTATGACATAATAAACAATGTAATCTCTGTCCATCTATATAACTAATTTTAAGTTTTTAGTTTGTTAGTTGACGTCTTTGGAGAAAACGTGCAGTGCAGTTTGTTGCCGCTTCTTCTGCACTTGCGCCTAGGAAGCGGCGTAAACTTAGCTTTAAGTAACGATTTGACGTCAACATTTCTGCAAAACAAAACAAAGTGACTATTATTAAGAGATATTATAAATATCCTATGATAATAAAGATATTTTGAATTGAATTGAATTGAATAACCATAAGTTGGTAAAGTATTTTTTCCTAATATTTTTGTAGACACATACATCTTCTTTTGTCTTCCCTTCATCATCATCCGAGCTTATTCCTGAGTGCATCATCAGCGTATTCCCATTTGCATCCTTAGCTGTAATGCTGTAAAGCCTGGGATCCGCTTTCCGGCTTTTTTATCCTCTACTTTGTACGGTCTTGGATATCCTTGGTTGTAAGGTATACATACGGCTCAATGGTTGTAAGACGATTGGCATGCATATCATCCCTGATGACGTCAAGCCAGCATTTTTTGGGTCTACCACGTCTGCTGGGACCCGGCGACATGACTATATTTTTTTTCCAAATAACTTGCCGTTCTTTTTAGGTAGTTATATCATCATCATCTCTTTTTGTTTAATCTCAACTGCAGGAACATGACCCTCTCTGTCCTACCAAAGCTATACTTGGCTTGAGCAGCCAGATGATTAGGCCTTCACTCTCCACGCTGGCCAGACGGGTTGGAGAGGTCTCGCTTTGTTAAGCTTGTGTTTCCTTCTACGATATCCACGGGAAGACTTGGAGTAGTCTTATTCTACTCTGACGGAAGCCAAACGGCTAGTGCCGGAAGCCACACAGCTAAGGTTATACTGACTTTATCACAATCTTCAACATTTTGTTAGTAAATATTCATAGATACATTCATCATTGTTGGGTCCAGCCTCTCTCCCTCTCTCCCCTCTTTCCCTCACCCCGGGCACGCATAATCCGTTCATATTCCGGATTTATGCGCGCCGGTCACAGGTCGCGAGATATCTTATTTTAGATCGCACGCTCAGCGAAACGCTGGGCCGGACTACTAGCTGCAAACGTACAGTTAGCAAAACAAATAGGGTATTTTACTGTGTTTCTTTTTGCACAATATTATTAACGAAACAACAAACAACTCTTAAAAAGAAGTCTGTTGCTGAAAATAGCAAGTAAATTGTTTTTTTAATAAAGCAGCAATTAGCATTGCAAATATAGATATGAAGAAGAATAGCATCGTGGTGGTATCTCTTTCATACGCTCGAAACCTAATGGCAGTGTGTGACGTCAAACGCGCAGTATGTGCATCCTTTTTAGGGTTCCGTACCCGAAGGGTGCAAACGGGACCCTATTACTGAGACTCCGCTGTCTGTCCGTCTGTCTGTCCGTCAATCACAGGGCTCTATCTCTTGAACCGTAATAGCTAGACACTTGAAATTTTGACCGATTATGTATTACTGTGGCAACAACAACAAATACTAAAAATAAAAAATAGTTGAAAATTAAAGGGGGTCGTCATACAAGAAACGTGTTTTTTTCAGCGTTTTTAACTTGATCTTCATAATGGCATTAACTGGATACTTGAAATTTTCACCAATTATGTATTACTATGACCACAATAAAAACAAATACTAAAAATAAAATAAAGTTAAAAATTAAAGGGGGTCGTCATACAAGAAACGTGTTTCTTCAGCGTTTTAAAACATTGTACGGTGGTACGGAACCCTTCATGTACGAGTCCGACTCGCACTTGCCCGTTTATTCTGTTACTTGACAGTTTCTCTTTCCACCAGATTTGAAAGGCTTTTATCTTACTTAATTTAAAGCGGATTAAAAAATCGTTTTTAGTTTCGGATTTTTGTACTTTTTGATACGAATAATAAAAATTGAGTTAGTGAGTTAAATACCGTATTGTACTAAACTAAACGTTAGGTAAAAAAATCACTTTATAGTCTATTAAGTTAATAGTTACTTTTAAATTTCCGGAACGTATTCGTTTTTGAGAAGCGGTATCATTCCGCTGTGCCATGTTCATTGCCGTGAAGAGCTCGAAACTTGAAATGTTATTAGCACTTTTTGTTTTAAATATTTATTTTTTATTAAACAGCAATATTATGACAATTGGGTATAATTCCTTCTACAATTCTGAACCTAACACTCGGCAAAGAACTTGTACGAATACAAATAGAATTTATAGTTGTGTGCTATTAATACTAATAAGAAGATATATTTATATAATGAACTACTATGTATCGATTATTACCTAAAACAAAACAAAAAAACTTTTTTGCGGTCCCTACTAAGGCAATGTTGACCGCACTTATCAGCGTGAGGTATGCCCATATTATGTAAGTTTTTTTGGGCAAACCCAGATAGACTGTCTAAATAGACAATAAAATATATATATTAAGAACCCCCTTACCCTAAACTTTCCCATACAAACGTAGTCTACGTTTTATTTTAAAACGACATGTCAGATTTCGGTTAAAATTTGTAAGTTTAAAGAAATTGCATATATCTAGGGTTGTAATTGGTTTTCACAGTCAATGTATGAACTTGAAAGAAAATATAAGGGTGTAAAACTTTTCCATACTGATGGTCAAAAATGATATAATGCACTATATTTTCTTTCAAGTTCATATTTTGACTTTGAAAACAAATTATAACCCTAGATATATGCAATTTCTTTAAAGTTACAAATTTTTACCGAAATCTGACATGTCGTTTCAAAATAAAACGTAGACTACGTTTGTATGGGAAACTCGGATTTGGTCTAGGGTAAGGAGACTCTTAACTTCTCGCTGTCTGAAAATAAATAACAATAAAACAATTGATTTGTTCATATTTGATTCATGGGACAGTTATAGTGTAAAGTATGATCTCACACACACTTATTATTTTTCTCACGGTTTTGTGTTTTATTTGTAATCCTAATTCCAAGATTTCAATATAGTTAAGGGGTAAAAATTCAGCCTGTATGTAGTTTAGTAGAGCGGGGCACTCCAAAAAGAATTCATGATTGAAAAATAAACTCCTTTTCATAACCATCTCTACACGTTAGCTTTACGTCTTAATACCTATGGTTTTGGCTTTATCCCACAAGAAACAATCACGCGACAGTAGTAATTGTGTGTATGTGATATGTACTGACTTACTTAAGTACTACGGTGACGCAGCGACCCAAAGTGGAACTTGGCCTCCGACACTAGTTGGCGCCAATTCTTGCGGTCTTGTAAGTATTGCCAGTCGCCAACAGACTCCGATGCACAGCAGGTCTTTCTACAACTCGTTAGCCCATCTGTACCTGGGGCAACGAACAGGTTGAAGGCCAGTCGACCGGCCCAAGTAGGCTTTCTTCACCGCCAGCCCCTCCCCCGTTCTTTCAGCGAAGCCTAGTTGCTTTCGTTTTACCGATAATAATTCGTTAGGACACTAGATCTTCAATCTTCTAGTTCCTTCTGACTCTTCAGCTTCCATCTTCCCTTTGCGTTGGTCCCAGAATCTTACGGAGGTTTTTCCTCTCTACCATTAGCAGCTTGTTCTCTTCCTTCAAGGTTAGAGTCCAAGCTTCACACCCGTATTACAGTAAACTTGTTTAGCTGTCTATTTCTACAATGGTCTATGAGTCTAAAGGCTAGCAGACTATTACTCAGAGAATATTCTAGCCGATATCGATTCGGTTTTATATGGAAATAATCATCATCATAACTTAGACCCAGGCTTCTTTCATACCTAGGGGAGGCTTAATAAAAAGTATCTTACGTGATATGAGTACTTAGGGTTAAAACCACGATATTTGGCTCAGGAGTATAGTTGCCCCAATTGTAATTAATTACTCTAGTTTCGCGTTGAATCAGATCCTATTTTGTTAATCTATTAAAAGATTTTCCAACCATTACTAAGATGACCGTGTATCATGCCTCTGTGCCGTTTGTATAGGAAGGCATAAGCGATCAAAGTTTTTAGCGGGATAGATGGCCTGTTTCTCGGCGGGGCATCCTAAATGTTACTTACATGGATAACTACATGACGACGCATACAAACCTAGTATTAAACAGCAACTCAGTACATCAATATGATTTACTTTTCATATGGGATTAAATCTAAAAGGATTTTTGAAATAAAATAACTTTTTTTTAACAAGTAAATTTATTTTTCGATATCGCAGTATCTCCCGTAGAAAAAGCCTTCAAGTAAGTACTTATGACTCAACAGTGTATTTGAAGCTCTAAGTGTCTAAAAAATAAGTATTAAGTACATATTAAATAAAATGTAAGTACACAAAAACTAGCTCCAATTTCCCAATAAGTAACAAAAATATAAACATATATATTTAATTACCAAAAGCTTCTCGAGCTTGTCAATATTTATCGAAACCTCAGTCTTTTAGATGTTTAGCCAGGCGGAAAAACACGGCCTACAAATTATCAGGTCTATTTTTCTTGGTAAAAGTAGTAACTACCTGGGTTTTATTGGATGTGAATACATTTTAGTTGAAATCTGAAGTTTTTTCATTTAACTTTTTCATGTAATATAATAAGTAGGTATACTGACAACCATTATACTGATCAATTTTAGCAAGGCACACTGGCACATATAGGTATATCGAAATTATCGAAACAAGAGAAAAAAATTCTTTCCATAGAAACTTAAATTCCCCTGGAACTTTACTTCATAAAGTACTATGACAGACGTTCAATAATGTCGTACCATTTCAATATCAAACTAAATAAGCCTGTATCATCATAATGTAGAGCTCAATATTGCTTAATACTGCAACGTAGTTACGTGCAGAAAACGTGTTTTGGTGTAAAAATCCTGATCTTCCTTCCTTGTAAGGAAGGTCTAAAACAAAAAAAAACTTAGATTTCTATATTTCGCTATATCTTATTCAATATAAGTTATTCAGTATCATGGACTGAATAAGTATGACTTTCTAAATCTGGTTGAAATTATTGTCTGCCCCAGTGTGGTTGATCTGCAAAAAAATCTTTATTTAAATTGGTTTATAAAGAAGTTATTTTATTAGATAATATACGAGTATACAACGTGGAAGGGACACACCCGTCTTAAATCGAAAACAGGCTATACTCGTATTATATCATTACATTATAATGAAATTAGAATAAGAACAAAAACACAACAAAAAAAAATTCCATACAAAATTGTGTTGCTGCCCGGGCGATTTGTATGGGAATGTCATTTTTTTTTTGTTTATTGACTGTTACTTTAATTTCATTAGAGGTAGGTACTTTAGTAATCTAGTATCGCCCGTGGTTCGATTTACTATTACCACAGAATAAATAATACTAACGTACAGAAGTCTTACTCAGCAAAGAAATTCAAAGAAATATCTACTCAATGGCGGCCGCAACGGCCGCGTGTATAGTAAAGTAAGTAGGTTAGCCATTTATTAGAAACAAGCTTTGCCCGCGGCTTCGCTCGCGTATCCCAAGGGAACATTAAATTTTTCCGGGATGAAATGTACCCTATGTCCTTCTCAGTACTCCTAACTATGTGTATGCGAATTGTCAAGAAGATTGGTTCAGTAGATAAAGCGTGAAGAGGTAACGAACAAACAAACAAATATACAAACTCACTTTCGCATTTATAGTTAGGAGTTAGAATTAGGATTAGGATATTTAGGATTAGGATAGGATTAGGATTTGGGAAAAATTAAGTAGTATTTATTTTTTTATAACGGTTTGTGATTCTGATTTCAAAATAACTAGGGAGTGCAAAATCAAGCTGTATAGTAAGATTCAAAATACCCTTTATTAAATATTAAAAATCTTCATCATCCGAGCGTATGGCGGTTGCATCCTCAGCAGTACCGCTTCAGAGCCGGGGGTCCGCTACCTAATCCATGTGGTTTGACGAGGTTACTGGTTTTTACACAGAGCGACTGCCGTCTGATCAGCTGATTATCCGAAAAGAAGATGATTCCGTGCTTCGGAAGGCACGTAAAGCTGTGGGTCCCATCTAGCGTTTGTTTAAACCTATTCTAGGATTGGTTGTGGTCCACAACCTTTGGATTGTCTGCAATCCAAAGGGTAAACCACAACCAATCCTAGAATAGGTTTAAACAAACGCTAGATGGGACCCACAGCTTTACGTGCCTTCCGAAGCACGGAATCATCTTCTTTTCGGATAATCAGCTGATTCAAGCCTGCAATATCCCAACCAGACTGGAAACAACTTTTCACAAAGTATACTTCCCAGTAGGATTTGAACCCACGACCTCCGGTTCACAATGCAAACGCCTTGACCACTAGACCGCGGAGACATTGAAAATATTAAAAATCTTATTGTTTATGAAAAACTTCAGTTAGTTTTAATATAAAATAATCTCTTTCTTAGTCTTCGTTAACTAGTCTATATAATATTGATCTATAGTTTTCGGGACATAACTACCGTCATAATTAACTAGACTACACGACACTATAATTAACTTTTACCAAAGTTACGAGGTTCATCCCGTTCGAGATAGTATCGTAATTATTAAGTCATTAAGAACGAAAGGTCACGGTATCGCAACGATCGAGCCACGAATTATAATGAGAAAAGATCTATGTTTTTACTCGTATGATAACCAATTGTTGCTCGTTAGATAATGGCGCTCAAAAATTAGGAAACAATTTTTGAACGAATGAGCGAAGTAAACGCAGGTCCCCTTTCAGCTTCGACAAAAAATCTTTCGGGTGTCCGAATACCAGTTTTCCGGTTGTTCTCGACTACAGGTCGCATTTCTCAATAGTTTCTCGTGAAAATTTCTGAGCAGGTGCGATATTTACATAGAATTTTTTGTCGACCCAGTTTTTCGAAATTTTTCAAAATGGTTGAACTTAAAAACGTAAAAAATATCATACCTATTGCAGCCATTTCGAAAAATATTAAAAAATGTCACGTAACGTCTTTGCTACCCTTACTGAGACGCAACTTTTTTTTTTGCATAGATCCCAATCCCAACGCGCCCAAAACGTTTTCACTTCAAAAATTCTTAAACATGTTTAGATTAAAATCGATTGTTCAACCGTTTTCCGTTAATTTGTCTATCGAATCATTCAATGACTAAACATTTTAAATCAGAGGCGCTGAAAAGCAAATGCAAGTTAGTCGGTGAACTAAGATCAAACATAAAAACATTTAAAATTTTTGTGAACGATCAGTATAATTAAACTTGGTACCATGGACTCATTTTCTTCATTTTCTACGATTTAGCAGAAAATGGCTGGTTTTTTTTGAGGCTGTATTATATAGAACTTATTTTAATTAAAATAACAACAAACGACTTCATTTTCTTATTTATTTATTTAAACTTTTATTGAGCCAAAAGCTACAATAGGTAAACTTGCCTGTTATTTCTTTGAACAGATTCTTCCATATCTGCAAAGTTCTTCATCATATCTTCAACAAATTAATATAGGACCAACTTGGTAGTTAAGGCTTTCTAATAAAAAAATAAAGATCAAAATCAGTTAACAGTTGGCGGAGATATCGCGTAACATAAATAAAAAAAAAACATAAATAACCTCCTTTTTAATGTCACTTGAAAAAGGCTATCGTACCTTTCGTGGTGTAGCTTACTTAATGTCGTCCATAGAAAAATGAAGCTTTGGCCACAGCACAGATCAAACCATACAAATTTCATGATGAAAATACGAAGGTACCTTCAACTTTAAATACCGTCAAAATTAGAGAAATTTTTTATCGTTTTTATCCATTCTTTCAACTAATAAAAGATTGAACTTCTGCACCCATTTTTACAGACACAACAATAACCTTTTTAAACCAATACGTAATCTATTGAACCACAGGTCAAACTCGTGATTCTGACTATCGATACATCGATATCGATACATCTCGAGCGATCGTATCGATTACAAAGCATCGATTCACCTTGATCTCACTCGTAAAGATCCGATGATTAGATTAATGGTCACTTTGGGTGCATTAACATTCTTTAATAAGGTAATTGTGATGTTGGTCTACTTTCGCTTTGGGTTGATCTAGATTTAAAGTTATGTCGTGAAATCATTTCAAATTATTATATAAGTCTGTTTTATCAAAGAGCCATGGAGTAGTGTTAGTGCCTTAAGTCGTGTCAGACAGGGAAGTTAAGCATTTAGCTGATGATCTGAAGACATAGAAAATACTCCACCTACAAGAACGTAGTTCTTAAATATTCTTAAGGTTCAATATCAGCCTGTATGTGAGGTGCCAGTGGCTTTTGGAATTCCCGAAAAAAAATCCTGAAGACTGGCAAGCGCAGCGTACAACTTTCACCTAGTAGTAAGTAGGTGGATATTTAGAAAATAAGTCCTCGCAGAGACTTTTTCACAGAATTAAAACTGCCTTAAAAACACGTCCAAACGCAATTTAATTTGTAAAGCGGTGCAATAAAGGGTACGACAAGGACAGGGCTAAAGCAACAAAACAGATAAAAGTGTCCCGGAGTGTCCCGGGTCGAATCCGCGCCGTCACGATCTCCCATTGCACGTGTGGAGACAACGCAGGCCGGTCTATAATGACCACAGATATTTTCTTGCTTTTCGACTACTTTTACTTTTTGTATGTCTTTAAAATTATGTTTGTATATTATTATATTTAGTTACGACAAAGAGTAAAAGAAAATAAAAATTGGTTGCCTGTAAAGTCGGTATACGGGCGAAAGTTTTACGTGACAACGACTTCACTCCACTTCACTCCAAACTTGACTTCCACTCGGGCATGGTTAGCCCGCCTAAGAGCGAGAGAGACAGACATAAAAAGTGAAAGGCACGCGTGCCTCTCACTCGCTCTCATTGTGAGCGCATAACGTGAGCGGAGCGTAACGCAGTTTCTTGAAGTGTCACCCGGCTAACCAATTTATAAGACGTTGTCACGTCAAAAAAGTCATGCTTTTTGGAAGCGAATGCTTATTTCTTCACATAGGGTGTTTGTTAAAATGTGCACCCAAGTTATTTTCATAACGTTTCATGTGAAGATACTAAGTTTTATCTTCGAAAGTCGGTCTAAGGATTAACCAATCCTCAGACCGACTATCACAGCTTTCTTCTCTAGGATTTTAGCGGCTTCTATCACATCTTCGCGCTTGTCCCCTGGTAAGTCTATTAAATATCTATCGATTGTTTCTAGATAGGTTTTCAGACCGTTTTTTGACTTATACTCTTTTTGGCTAACGTTTCACAATTCACATAGAATTAAACGTATACAGGATCTTACAAAATAATGTACTGAAACTATTTTAAGGATGAATTCAGTCCATGATACGGAATAACTTTCTCCAAGGAATATTTATACTTATCGAAATATGAAAAATAATTTTTGGCCTTCCATACAAGTTGACCGTTAATTAGCTGATCAGAGTTTGTGGAAAGCAAAAATAAATTCATATATCGATACATGTTTCTTGAAAAGATTTTTTCAGTATCATGGACTGAATTCATCCTTAAATTAGTACCTATCAGTTTATTTTGTTAGACTTTATATATTGTGTCTATTGTAGCAGCTCCTCACAAGAGTCACGAAGAGCCTGCGATATTGTATGAACAAAACAGCGCGCGTGTATTGAAAATATTACGATATACATTACGGACGGACAGACACTTAATGAGGCCCCAAGTCAAAAGTCATTTTGATTTGGGGACCACATTATATTAAAATGTTGAGAACCAGTTCAGTTTTTGTCGAACCAGTTTTTTAACGAATATATGCAAAAGGAAAGAGCGTCTAGGGACCTCTACACATGATATTGAAATGTTGACACCTAGTTTATGATTTGTCAAAAAAAAATTTATCAAAGCTTGCCTTTGGTACGTAAATACTTAAACCTATTAATTCTGTGTCTCGGGTTCCAAAACAGCACAGCTGTATTGCGTTGCGACCGGGAATAAACTAAGAAAGGATAACTCTAGGTGTTTATTTATTTATTTAATTTCATTGAGCCAAAAGCTACAATAGGTAGACTTAATGCTAAAGCATTCTCTCCCTATCAACCTTTAGGAGAAGAGAAACAGATAGAATAGTTGGCGTCTAAAATAGATAGAAACAATCCAGAAATAATAAGTACTTTTAAATCATCATCAGATCTTTTTTATTCTCCACTGCAGGAGCACGACCCTCCCTGTACTACCAGAGCCATATATTAGCCAGAGCAGGCAGAGGATTTGGCCTACACTCTCCACGCTGGCCAGACGGGTTGGAGAGGTCTTATTGATGTTTGTAAGCTTTGTTCAGCTTGTGTTTTCTAAGTCGCCTTCTACGACATCCACGGGAAGACTTGGAGTGTTCCTATTCTACTCTGCCGGGAACCACACGGCTACTTTTAAATGATCATACATAAATATCGTATAAAATAAATATACTATATTTATACATACAACATACTATATAGATACATATACATACATATATACATATATATATTTGAAGATCAGAAAGAAACGATGAATTCTCCTAATTGTTGAAAGATTCAAAAAGTAAATCATGCACTTTTTTCTTGTATAAATGTCTACTAGATATTTGTCTGATGTCCTCGGGCAATGCATTCCAAAGCCGTATAGCTTGAGAAGTAAAGGAATTGGACATGAAGCTAGATCGATAAAAGGGAATTTGAAGCTTGAGCGTGTTACTGGAGCGAAGTTGCCGATCATGCATGTCCGCAAGATATTGAAACTTACATTTCAAGTATTGCGGAGAAAAGGGATTTTTAAGAATAGAGAAAAGAGAACATAGAAGTCTCTGTTGCCTGCGCAGTCGGATGGGAAGCCAATGGAGTTTGGAACGGAAAGCAGAAATGTGATCATACTTACGCAAGCAGAAAATAAAACGGATGCAGTTGTTAAGAAGGCGGTCCAGCTTATTGAGAAGATCCACATTAAGATCTGGATAACACACATCAGCATAGTCAATAATGGGAAAAATCAACGTTTGGATCAATGTGATCTTAGTTTTAATAGGAAGAAAATTTCTGAAGCGGTTAAGATATTGAAGAGAATAAGTAACGGTCCGACTAATTTCAGTTATTTGAGCAGTCCATTTCAACGAGGAGTCAATAAAAAGACCAAGATTTTTTACCACTGGTTTAAATTCAATAACGGCACCATTGTATACTACTGGTAAAACAGAAGTTAAGTTAATTTTTGCCAACTGCTGAGGACTGCCTAATATCATTGCTTGACATTTGGATGCGTTCACCTGTATACCGTAATCCTGCGACCAGGAGAGAAGATCTGCTAATGTGGCGTTCAGTTGAGTAACTCCACTGTCAACGTCCTCAGCTGGGATTTGCACATAAATTTGGAGATCAACCGCGTAGAAATGGTAAGTACAGCCAATGGATGAAGAGAGAAGGTTAATGAACAAGGAAAACAGTAAAGGTGAAAGTATTCCACCCTGCGGAACACCAGAAGTAAGATCATTCCATTGTGACAACTCACGGTCCATTCGAACTGCTTGTTGCCGGCCATGGAGATAAGAGGAGAACCATTCCAATGCAGAGGAAGAGAAATTAAGATGCTCAAGTATAGCAAGGAGAATGTCATGGTCTACCATATTAAAAGCGTTGGAAAAATCAATCAGACCTAAGATGGTAACCAATTGATTTTCCATGCCAAGGCGTACGTCCTCAGTGACATTGATAAGGGCAGTAGTAGTACTGTGACCGGGGCGAAAACCAGATTGAAAGGGACTAAGTAAGTTATTATGAAATACAAAGGATGAAATTTGGTTATGCGCCACCGCTTCAAGGATTTTTGAAAGAAATGGTAGTATAGATATAGGACGGAAATTACTAAGTGTCTGAGGATTTGATATTTTTGGTAAAGGAAGGACAAAAGCTTTTCGCCAGAGAGCAGGAAATTCACTGGAAGAAAGAGAAAAATTAATGATGTGAGTGAGTACTGGAAGAAAGGTCCCAAGCGAATTTATTATCATTTGGCGACTGACATTATCACACCCCAAAGCTTTTGATTTTATTGAAAGGACTGTTTTCAAAACTTCATCATCTGAAACCGGAGAAAAAGAAAAAGACTCAATAAGAGGTTTAGGCATGGAAGAAATTTTTGAAATAGTACTAGATTTCACTGAAGGGTTAAGTGTTGAAGTAGAGGAAAAGTGATCATTAAAATCATTAGGTGAAAAAGAGAGAGAAGAGTGTGGATTATTAACACATTTGCCAAAATTTAGTGAACGAAGGAACTTCCATGTATCAGCCGAAGATGAACCAGTAAGTTGAGAATCGAAATAATCGCGTTTAGCTGTTCTTACCATATATTATATAATATATCATTGTCTAGGTGAATAAAACATCAGATTTCATTCACATCTTTTGTGTTCATTCCATCATCATCAGCACATCATTAATGTTGGAAGAATCACACAAGTAAATTAAAATACAGAAATTATAAGAAAGGGTAACTTTAACGAGTTAACAATAACGATTTCTGGCAATTCCGACATCGGCTAATCCTGTGACAATGAAAGCCAATAAAGCAGTTCTAAAAATGTATTTCACGGGCATGTTCTCTTTGACACTGTTACTTCGCACCGGTGCGCTGTTTTCTGTCGGACCAGGAGTTCTATTTCTGAAATCGGGAGTGACATAACGAATGATTTGCGCGAGTGTTTCCATCCATCCATCCATATCAGCCTTTATTTTATCCTTTTCAGGACAAAGGCCTCCTCCATATTATTCCATTTATGTCTCTCCCTTGCCACCTGCATCCAGTTGCGGCCTGCGTATCGTCTACCCAACGCAGTGCTGGGTGTCCTCTACCTCGCTTGTTGGCCCAAGGTCGCCAGTCCATTACCCTTCTAGTCCATTGATCTGCATCCATTCTTGCTATGTATCCTGCCTACTTCTATTTCTGTCTTTTTAAAGTATTAACAACGTCCCTAACTTTGGTCCTCCTTAGAATCACCTCGTTTCTTATGCGATCAAGCAATGTTATTCCTAACATTGCTCTCTCCATTGCCCACTGAGAAACTCTGTGTTTTTCTTTTCACAGTCATGGTAGTCGTTTCCATTCCATAGGTGAATACTGGCAGGTCACATTGATCAAAAACTTTACTTTACTAGCGTGTTTCCAAACGGGCGCGCTCGGATGTTGACTGAGAATAATAATAATAAGTTGGCTTTGGCCCCATGAACTCCTCAAAGGACAACCCGTGGCTCAAAAACGTACCGACATAATAATAATAATAACCAGGAGGTTTCTCTCTCTGCGGCCCTAACCGCCGGTAGCTTGGGCCTTGCCCCACTGCCAACGGGCAGCTAGGTTAGGTTTTTATAATGTATATATATTTTGTAGTAGATATGTTTTATATTTTACTTTTTATAAAAATTTTATAAAAACCTAGTAAACCTAAGTAAAAAAATTAATAAACAGAATAATAATCATTTATTTCGGACATCGAGAGTCATACAAAGGGTTAGTAACAATTTGATCTTAAAAATTAGGGTGTTAGTAACAATAAAATACAAAAACAACAGACATATACACGTACACATATAGTACGCAGCAACGCTAGCTGATGGCCTACTTAACTGCATGCAGTTGTATCTATCGAGCCAACATAGGTGAATTCCAGCGGTCTGCCAGCGCGCGCATGATAGTGTTGGGGCTGTCAAATAGTGTGGAAATAGATTGTTTGTTATCTTAAATTTATTTATGTTGAAGAGTACACATAAGGATACGCATCAAAGGAGCATAGCTGAATACACCACCAGTACAAAAGGCGCAAGTTTTCATCCGAAATATTTTACGACGCGCACAAAAGTGCACATATGCGTTATGGCACATTCTCCTGTCTGCGTAAGGAGGTATTATTTGTAATTTACGGTTTTTTGGCGTTTATCGTCGTGTGTCAACGTCGATCCGTTTTTATGTGCGCAAGCGCATTGTGAATCATTTGGGGACAAAGATCAACTACATAACAATAGAGGGTACACAATCTTTACCGATTGAAACGAGAGTGATATACGACAAGCCGAAAAGTAAGATCCAAATGTATTTCCACGTCTTTATCCCTATTAGGGTAGACATAGCCATATGGGCTCTTTTTACATTTCTATCTTTTTATTTCTACAACGTGTAACAAAAATGGGGGGTATCAACCCGAAAGGGAGTAAACATACTAATCAGTGTGAACAACTTTTACTCTTTGATTATATACTCCCTAGATAGAGTGACGCCCTGCAATCCACTGAAAGAAAAGAAAACAGGCCAACTTTTTTCTCCTCGTGTGCACGATACGCACACAAGCTAACGTAATTACGTTGTCTAACACTCGCGAAATCTGTCTCTGTGTGCATGCGTAGGGTTACCAGCATATGAAAAACTCCCAATAAAATGGGTAAAATATGAAGGGTTATTTCATTTAGTAAATTTGAAACTGGTTGCTTTAGCTTGTTATATTATTATTTACAAACTTATATTTGATTTTTATTACTGAATAACCTTCAATATAGATAGTCACTACAAAGTGCACAAATATATCGAGAGTGGGAACTGGCAGTATGTGGTATTGCGAACTATATTGTTGATTGTTATGGCAACTGGGGGTTGCTTTAGAATAGCACTACTAGGTATTTTTTTTTATATGCAAAGTCGTTCACAACACAAACTAACTAACAAACCTAACCTACAGAAACCAGCTCTGAAAGCAGAGTAATGTTTTTACTCCAGACTTTTTTTACTATGTTATGAATTATGCTATCTTCCATGCTGGTCTGGGAGAAAACAAAATACAAAGAATGCACCAGCTGCTTCTCTTTCCGCGCAGATCGTAAAAGCCGATCCAGGGAATAGGCAAAAATCTGAATCATTTCAATAGGCGATGCGGTTAGCTACCCATCACTATTATGATTTCCTTTTTCCTCCTTCATGCCCACCATAAGCTAAAAGTGGCCTGGGCCTTGCCACCCTAGGCTCTGTCTCCTCCGTTAGGGTAATTTAACAAGCAAAAAATTACATAAGCCTGTAAAATTCCCGAAAAATCTGGGAAATTTACGGAAAAATATGTAAAAATGACAAAAAATATGTAAAATTACATATTTTTCCGTAAATTTCCCAGACTTTTCGGGAATTTTACAGGTTTATGTAAAATTACATAATTTTTAACAGTGTAGTATGCCTCTCAAATATGACTGAAATTCGTCAGTAAATATCGATACAGCAAAGTTCTCCCTATTACTCCCCCAATCAAAAATCGCGATCGACAAAAAAAATCAAGTACCAATTTTCGTCAAAATCTGTTGAAAAATGCGACCTGTAGGCGAGAACAGACAGACGGACAAACGCATTTTGTCCAATCTTAAAACTGAGACGCTTTGCTCGTGCGCTCACTTCTTTCGGTCAATAAACGAGAGTATGTTTGTATTTGTAGTCCACCATCTGCTTTTTACTAATCTTTGGCTACAGCTTTGAAAACATCAAATTAATCCATGTCGACATAACCTTCCAATGTTCCGCGATACGGTTTTACGAGGTACCGGCAAGAATTTATTTGTCATTTATCAGATATCTCTAATCCTATTGTGGCAACTTTGTTCGGGAAAGTGTATGTGGATTGTTGGTTCAAATGCCAGATTTGAGCCATACTGACTACTGTATGTCTTGCAGAAATCAGCAAATTATAAAGTGGAAAAGTAAAAACTTTTTTTTTTCAAGAAGTTAAAATCAACATAAACTATATTACATTATGTTATAGAGGTATAATGTATGGTTTGATGGAGACTGGTGTCTGTGGAAGGCTGGGCCTGCATCATGTTCACCACTTCATTTTTATCCCCAATTGACACATTAATAGTACCTAACTTATTGCGTTGGATTCACTCTTATTTAAGTCGAAGAAGCCAGCTTGTAGCAGTTTAAGGATATCTTTCTTTACCTGTCACAGTAAAGTCTGGAGTCCCTCAAGGAAGTCACCTGGGGCCTTTGTTTTCGTTATTTTTATCAATGACTTAGTCGAAAAGCTCTTAAGCCCCTGTCTTCTTTATGCTGATGACCTAAAAATTTTTACTACTATTGACAATGATGAGGATTCCTTGAAACTACAAAATGACCTGAATGCTCTCTCTGATTGGTGTCATGAAAACTACATGCATCTAAATATTGATAAGTGCTTCGTCATAACTTTTACTAGAAAAACTAATATTAGCCTCTTTGACTACACTTTAGATGGTAAAGCACTCACTCGTAAGACCGTTGCCAAGGATCTAGGAATTCTGTTTGACAGCAAACTTTCTTTTCATGAACACTATGATTGTATCATTAAACGTTGTTCAGGTTTACTCGGTTTTATATGTAGGATCACAAAAGACTTCAGAAAGACCAACAGCTTTGTACATCTTTTTTACTCCCTTGTTCGTAGTATTCTTGAGTATAACTCAGCAATTTGGTCTCCTTATTACAGTGTGCACAGCGATCGGATTGAAGGAATTCAGAGACGGTTCTTGAAAATCCTGAGCTATAGACGTGGTATGAGCCGAACGCTTTCTTCCTACAAGGAGCGCTTAGAGTATTTCCATATGACTTCACTTAGTGTACGCCGTGAATACATTAATCTTGTATTACTGTACAAAATAATCCATGGTCTTCCCGATTCTCCCAATCTTCTTTCTCTACTTAACTTTAATACGCGGTTTAGGTCTCGAAATCGTAACTATAATGCATTTACCCTACAAGTTTACTCGAACAACACATCTTATTATAATCCTGTGGTCAGAATGTGCCGCCAATACAATGAAATCCTAGTCTCTAACAGGGACATTGATATCTTTCATTTTTCGATTTATAAGTTTCGGCGGCAAATACTATTACAACTTAGTACTTAATTAACACTCCATAAGCATTTTTTGTTATTCTTCGCTTTATGATTTGTTTGATCTACCTAATTTGTTGCAATTATCTATCACTTTTGTATTTTTATATTTACAACGTGCCCTAGCTTCTGTATCTTTAACTAATTAGCTTTTAGGCATACTTGTTTTAGGATTGCAGACTATATCGAATCTTATATTTGTATTATTAATTTGTGTTCTTTTTGTGTTTGTAATCTGTTAAGTGTGCTTACAAATAAATAAAATAAATAACTATTTTACGATATGATCACCAATGTTTGACCATATTATGAAATAGCCATGCGTTTAGCTTTTCATATCGTTAAAACGCTGATTATTCATTGTAATGGGCAGACTACATCATAATATGATCAGCGGGTATTTTCCATATCAAGAAAAATAACCATTTCATAAAATAGTCGGCTATATCATGAAATTACCAGTTCTACGATCTGGCCATGACATATACAGTAAACAAATGTTGTGGCCATGCTTCCTAATACTCGTATAGGTTCCAGCAAAAGGGATAAAGCCAAGAAAAGCTTTCCTCGCCTCGTCGATAACTTAAAACTTACCGTCTCACAACCAAAGATGCAAAGCCAGAAAGCAGACCACGGTCTCAAAAGCAGCATACTTAAAGTTGCAAGTAGGATGGAAAATACTGCATCTATTAATCACCGTGTGACGCGAACCCCTACAAATGCATCCAATCCAACGCATCATAAAAATAACACAATACGAATCGTAATCATAAACCTCAAAATTTCTGTCACATATTAATAAGTTAATTTATGTGTTGCGTTATTAGATCGTAAAAACGGCTTGTGTGAATTAGCCGCAACACAGATGTGCTTTATGTACGCTTTGTGGTGGCTCGGAAGACTAGCGACACGCACCGTAGTCGCACGGATATAAATACGCTATTATGCAACAAGTCAAATCAGATACTTTTATCTTACATCAAAACAAATATTTTCTATGGGATTTGTATGAAATATTGATTTATGACGTCATAGTTCCTCGGAGTCAAATAGCGCTGTTGATATCCGTTTTTCTGCATTTATAAATCTAAAACCACGTTGAAAATGGATGTGATCAATGACAAGTGGCATTATTTTGTGATGTTTTATTCTATTAACAGTACCAAATAAATTATTTTTGACCCACCGTAGTACCCAATTGTATCGGACAGAGAATTTTATGACTAAAATAATCATCATCAGGTCTTTTTTAGTCTCCACTGTAGGAGCACGACCCTTTCTGTACTACCAAGGCCATACTTCGCCAGAGCAGCCAGAGGACTTGGCTTACACTCTCCACGCTGGCCAGATGGGTTTGGAGAGGTCTCATTGATGTTTATAAGCTTTGTTTAGCTTGTGTTTCCTTAGTCGCCTTCTACGACATACACGGGAAGAGTTGGAGTGATACTATTCTACTCTGCCGGGAACCATACGGCTTACTGACTGATCGATGGGCCGTGTTTCCATACAATTTAGTTTTGGTAGAGCCACGCTACCGGCAAAACTAGTTTTGCTAGTAGCAAAATTGGGCCGGCTCGTCCGGGGAAGTACCACACTCTCACAGAAAATCGACGTCTGAGTAGTAACTTCACCGCTTCTATGCTTCGTTCGGTAAGTGACAGAGCCGGAGCCCCCAAGTATCTAGTTAATGCCATTATAAAGATCTAGTTAAAAACACAGAAAAAACACGTTTTTTGTGTGACGACCCCCTTTAATTTTCAACTATTGACAGACGGACAGACAGCGGAGTCTAAGTAATAGGGTCCCGCACCCTAATTTGCACCCTTCGGGTACGGAACCCTAAAAAGCGTAATCCCCTGATTCGTCGCCGGATAGTGCCGGTAGAGCAATGATTTATTTTTCAAAAATAAATCTATAGATTATGCATATCCTCTATGTTTTCTTTTTTCATAGTTTAAATATTAAAAGAGATCTTACAATTTTTTTGGGATTTTCTATAAACATGTTTTGTAAATCTGTGGTAAGTTCGTTTAAATAATTAGGTACCTATAAGGTAACTTGTGACTATTGTCCCGTACAAGTTACTATATTTAGGTACATTAGATAAGGTAGATACCTAAATTTAACCCCTTTGTTATAAAAAGTTTTTGAAAGCAGTCGTGACCGAAAACTTATATTTCCTGAAGTCATATATAGTTCAAAGTTCACGTCATATCAATGCTAGGCTGAAATAGTTCACTTTTCACATCAAATTTCTTTTACAGCCGAAGTTTACTCATGAAAGAAAACTTAACATTAATTTTATAGCAAATACTCAAAGAAAATACAAAAGATTTATTTAAAGCACTCTTTGATATACTTACTTGCTCTCTTTTGTCTCGACGAATGCTGAAAGTCAATAATAAAATTTTAAAAAGTCATAAACGGGTAATAACAAACGAAATTGGTGATAAATCTAGATATTCTGAGTAATCGCTGATTCTGACTGGAATGGTCGAATGAAACCGGCTTTTTCCATACTGGTGTTGGAGAAAAGAAAAAACTTAGAATGTGCCAGCTGCTTCTCTTTCCACGCAGATCGTAGAAGCCGATTGAGTGAATGGGCGAATATGCGAATCATGGTAATGGGCGATGCGCCTAGCAACTCATCACTATTTTGATTCCCTTTTCCACCTTCCCACCCAACATCACGATAAAAGTGGCCTTTGAGGCTTGCGGCCCTGGGGTGTGTTCTGAAAATCCCACTGGGAAGCATACTTTGAGAAAAGTTGTTTTCAGTCTGGTTAGGATATTGCAGGCTTGAATCACCTGATTTTCTGAAAAAAAGATGTTTCCGTGCTTCAGAAGGCATGTACAGGTGTTGGTCCCGAATGCCATCTAGCGGTTTGTCCTTGCCCTAGGATTGGTACTGGTCTACCCTTTGGGTTGCGGAGGTCAGACGGCAGTCGCTCTGTGTAAAAACCAGTAACCTCGTCAAATCACCTAGGTAAGGTAGCGGACCCCGGGCTCTGAAGCGTAACCGCTGACGATGCAACCGGGAAAATATGCTTGTAAGATGATGATGAGTGTATACAGGTTGATTTTGAAATACTGAGTCACTAATAGAACACAAAATAGCAAGAAAAATACTACTTTTTTTACTATTTTTCATTCAGAAAAATCCCCACATTTGCAATACATGGCTAACGTAAGTAGTATTAATCAAGTGTCAATGACCCCGCTGTCGCTCGATTCCTCCGTATAACCGCCCCCGCACCCTTTCAGAAGCGCCATAATCTAAAAAAATATACTTACTTACTTACTATCCTGGCTCAGCGACCCAAAGTGAGTCTTGGCCTCCAGCACAAGAGCACGCCAGCGCTCCCGGTCCCGCGCTAGCTCTCGCCTGTTGTCCCCAACTTGCAGCTCGCGCAGATCCGCCATCACCACGTCGCTCCAGCGATACCTGGGACGGCCCACCGGCCTGCGACCGATCGGCCAGTCCTGGTATGCTCTCTTCACTCCCCGATCCTCCTCCATTCTTTCGACGTGTCCGAGCCATCGAAGGAAAAAAATATACTGAAATTATTTTAAGGGTGAATTCAGTCCATGATACTGAACAACTTTCCCCGAGGAACACAATATCGAGACATAAATAGTATTTTTGCCATTCCGTAGAAACTCGTATTATCTGATTGCTCAACTTGTATGGGAGGACAAAAATTATTTTTTTATATTTGGATATTTAGTTCCTTGGGGAAAGATTTTCAGTATCGTAGACTGAATTTACCCTTAAGAGCTCATACTACCCTAAAGTTCTTAGAGCTATCTTAAATATTTATCTATATAAACGAAATACTCACTTTGAAATAAAAACGCAGCAAAGTTCAGGACTAACTCTAAACATTGTTTCGAAAACACGATTGCTTAAACTTTTCTCGATAGAAAAACATTGCGAAGTTGCCTTCAAATCACCTCAGAATTATACTAAAATAGAAAGTTTCAAGAAATAAAATAATGTAGCACTTGTAACTTAGGATTATAATTGTATTAAACATAAGATAGTCATCATATGTCTTACTTTTTAAATAACTCTTAAATATTCTTTGTAAAACGAAAAAAACCTCAAAACCAGAACCAGCCTCATTGACATGTAAAACTAAAACATCTTAGACAAATCTTCCCAAAATTAATACTCTTAGAAGAGTATTAAGTGGAAGTATATTATTATTATATTGTTTTGGTTATGTCCACTGACGATCCCTAAGTACCCACCTATGCAATAACAATAAACAAAAGCTGATGTCCGGTACCCACGTCATATTACTCGTAGACCCCAGCGCAAAATAATGAATGTCTAGAATACAACATTATATATTTTTTGCCAGTCTATATTTATTTTATTTATTTATTTAAGCTATAGCCAAAAAAGCTACAATGGGTAGACTTAATGCTAAAGAATACTTAAGAAGACTTAACAAAGGGAGTGAATGCTCTCCCTGTCGACCTTTGGGAAATTAAACAGACAGCAAAGCCGGCGATAACGTCTAGATAATAAACTATCAAGTACTTAAAGAATATTTTAAATACATACCAAATGCAATAAAATTCCATATGGCATTAGGTCCACCACCTGTACAATAGTTTTGTGCAATAAAGTTTTTAAATAAATAAATAAATACATTAATACATTAAATATTATAAAAAATATGTATACACATACTAAATATACTGAAACTATTTTAAGAGGGATCTAATTTTGCTCCCGCTTCCACGCACACAAATTTACTCTAGCGGAAACGAGACAGCGAGCCATGCGGGGCGTCGGGAATCGCGGTGGGTCAATGAGGCTGGTTCTGGTTTTGAGGTTTTTTTCGTTTTACAAAGAATATTTAAGAGTTTTTATATTTAAGTGAGTATTTCGTCTAAGAACTTTAGGGTAGTATGAGCTCTTAAGGGTAAATTCAGTCTACGATACTGAAAATCTTTCCCCAAGGAACTAAATATCCAAATATAAAAAAATAATTTTTGTCCTCCCATACAAGTTGAGCAATCAGATAATACGAGTTTCTACGGAATGGCAAAAATACTATTTATGTCTCGATATTGTGTTCCTCGGGGAAAGTTGTTCAGTATCATGGACTGAATTCACCCTTAAAATAATTTCAGTATATTTTTTTCCTTCGATGGCTCGGACACGTCGAAAGAATGGAGGAGGATCGGGGAGTGAAGAGAGCATACCAGGGCCAGCCGATCGGTCGCAGGCCGGTGGGCCATCCCAGGTATCGCTGGAGCGACGTGGTGATGGCGGACCTGCGCGAGCTGCAAGTTGGGGACAACTGGCGAGAGCTAGCGCGGGACCGGGAGCGCTGGCGTGCTCTTGTGCTGGAGGCCAAGACTCACTTTGGGTCGCTGAGCCAGGATAGTAAGTAAGTAAGTATATTTTTTTAGATTATTATATTATTACTAGCTTTTTCCCGCGGCTTCGCTCGCGTATCCCACGGGAACATTACTTTTTTCCGGGATGAAAGGTACCCTATGTTACTTCTAGTACCTCCCAGGATATGTGTACAAAGTTTCATGATGATTCGTCAAGTAGTTTTTGCGTGAAAAGGTAACAAACATCCACGCTTTCACATTTATAATATTAGTAAGGATTGTCGCGTAGGACGATGAATGACAATGTTAACGTCACGAATTCGAACAAAAAAAAAGAATTCACCTAAAGGAAAATTTCATCAATCACGTCAGAGCGACGTTGGCCTAGCGGTCTATGCATTGGGCTGTGAATCGAAAGACCCCGGTTCACAAATCACAGTCAGGTGTAGTGTTTTTGAATTACTGAAAGAAGTTTCTAGATAACTCTAGACCAAATGGAAAAGAAAATACGGGACAGAAGATGAGTGAGAGAGAAGGCGATAGAAAATTAGTGATTTGAATATGGGAACATTGATGCGACTTTGTTCGAATTCAGGGGGTATATAAGCAGTACAAGGCGCGGCTAAGGGCAGTTTTTAGTGGGGAAGTGAGATCCGAAGAAAGAAGAAAAGTACTAGTAGCGAGTGAAAAGTGAGTAGTGAGTAAAAGTGAAGAAAAGTGGTGGACATTGCAGTGACAGTACAGTGAAGTGGACATTGCAGTGACAGTACAGTGAAGTGGACGGTGCAGTACAGCGCGTGACAGTTCAGTGGCGCGCAAGACAGTGTGTGACGTTTCCGCATACGGTGATACGCGTAAGGTGTGGAAAGAGGACTGTCAATTACTGGACCACAAAGGTTGTAAATAAAGGTACGATTTCATAGAATTGTCATTTCCTTTCCTATCCCCAACCCACTCTCGTAACATTATTATTACAGGTGTTGGGAGATGCCACGAGAACCGAGCAAAGTGGGATTTCTCAAATAACAATCGATGCGACTGTGGAGCTGTTCAAACCATGGCCCACCTACTATCGTGTCCCAGCTGCCCAATCCCTTGTACCTAAATTCGGCTAATAATGACACGGAGTAAGTATGGCCACACATTGGTCCACACTCATTTAATAATTTTAGCCATTCCGACTCGCTAAGAAGAAGAAGAAGTATATTTTGATAGATGTTATGTAAGTTGTTAAAATGGCTATTTCACATGCTATACTTCTGTTTTATAAATATTTGTGAACCGGGCAAATAATCGTGATCTATTTTAATTGGCACATGGGCATGGGGGGGTCCAAAGATACACGATTTCGGCCATGGGGATAAAAGGGCCGTTATAATGACCCCCATTACGAGGTTGAGCCGTGTAGCTAGAAATATTGCAATTATAATAAACTAGCGGACTCATACGGCTTCATACAGGTATTCGTTAAAGTAAACAATATATTTTTTTTAAAGATGTGTTAGTTTTTTTGTTCAAAAAGAAAGAGATTTTTTGAGTCCTAAGGAAATGTACTAAATGTACTTACTCGTAATAAGCCTAAACTCAATAGGGTTCTGTTAGTTGATTACAGGATTTTTTTAGCCTTCCGGCTCTATCTTCAGATCAGCTTCTTGTCATAATAATACTGCATTGTCATCTGATTCTGATCTACATTAGCATACAAAATTTCATCTCAGTCAGAAACCGGGGAAGTGGCCCAAATTTACCTTGCAAGATTTGACCCAAACAACAACAAACTGGGCAAGCTTAATATAAGCTTGTTATAAAAAAATAAGGAAAAAGCTTTATTTATCCTTATGTATTAAAGATATTGAGAATAACGTAATTTTGCTTGTAAGCGTTAAATAAGTAGGGGAAGCAATTTCAAATTTATCTACATAAATAAACATTTTATTTATTTATTAAATCTTTATTGAACACAATGGTACAAAAGGCCGACCTAATTTTCATTTTCGTAGTTATTAATATTTTCTCTTATTCAAACGCATGAATCAAACTTTCAACGTAGAATTTTATAGCTGCTTCTCCTCCCTCTTAAAAGTTTACTAAAGGTATAAGTATACTTTTTACACTAATACTCAGGTACAAATACTTTTTCTGGTGTTCCTGTAGTATTTAGGACTGTCCATCTCTTTAAAAAGTCTTCTTATATTTACACTAACTCCCTTGATTGGCTTTAACTGAACGGTAGATACTTGTATTCTGAACGGCTTATGGTACATTTAACGTTTTTTGTTTGCCCCCATTAAACAGAATATCCAGGCTTAAGCGGTGATCCCACTGCACCGCGCACCGTCGCGGAGCGCGGCGCGGCAGATTTTTAACATTTTATGCAAGTAGCTCAGTTTGTATAGAAAACACCTACTAAAAACGTATCACTGCGCGGGAGCGTCAGTATGTAGAAACCGCGCTCCGCGACGTTGCGCGCTGCAGTCGGATGACCGCCTTAAAGTTACAAAAAATCAATCGCTTGAAAGCATCAATTAGGCACATAGGTCTAGTTTAAGAGTAAAACAAAAAAAAAACTAGAAAACTTCGCCGGCCGGCAAAGTTTTAACAACTTTAATTAAAACAGTTTCTTGCCCTCTCTAAAATTCCGGGGAAAAATGTTCCACAAAAATTTATTCCCGTGTAGAAACATCCCTTTTTTTAACAAAAACCGTGATTGTGCAATACAATGGAAGGGGCGGTGATGAATTATATAATTCATGCAAATTTTCGTTCTGTCCGTCGATTACAGAGCGCGGTTGTAGTAAATATTGTCAGAAAGTAATGTTACATGCTGGTAACATCATCATCATGGGATGATGAGCTGTCATCTTCCAACAAGAACGTTTCCAGTCACACCCGTATATTGCTCCTTCGGAGCACTTTTCACTTTACGGCTTTTTCCTCTTCAAGCATAAGTGTGGAAGAGAAACATCTGAAATGAATATAAATGATTAGGAATACATTGATTGCGAAGTCAAGTCTTTCTGCGTAGTCCATAAGTCGCCTCTTACAAAATTCACAGGAAGAAATAGAGTGAGTTTCTAGGCAGTAGAAACTGGCACGAAAAAGAGTTGATATGGTCTATAAATGATGATGATGTTGCTCAGATGGGTTTAGATAGAGGAGCAACAGTGTGCCAGTGACAGCTCGTAACCCTGGTTGCCAATCGTTGGGCGACAATAAGTGACCGTCGCGCGGCAGTTCGTGACACTGTGACGGTCGACGGACCGTCGCTGATTGTCAAAAATCATCGTGGCACAGGGTCGCGAGCTTACTCTGCTTGCTCATCGACCCCAAGTGGATCAAGGCCTCCGAGACGACAGAGCGCCACAATTTCATAATCTAAGCGATATCTTGCCAGCTGACAGCTTCTCTCGCAAAACAGCCTGCACCGTATTGCTCCAGCGATATCTGGATCGACCCACTGGTCTTCGCCCTGATACCTGATGATTATGATATATTTTATATTCACGAGACCTTCAGAAGTGAACCTTCTATTTTTCCTTTAATTTTCTTCTTCAAAAGGTGTTTCAAATTCCACAAAAATTGTACCGCTGCTTTTGTTTTGAAGAAA
Organism: Acrobasis repandana; assembly: GCA_963576875.1. Lineage (NCBI taxonomy): Eukaryota > Metazoa > Arthropoda > Insecta > Lepidoptera > Pyralidae > Acrobasis > Acrobasis repandana. The sequence continues at coordinate 1,425,969 of OY756231.1, read as the reverse complement.
CTCAAATTAAGGCATTGTAGAAGCAATTTACTCTTTTTGTATAAGTACAAAGTATATCTATTATTTACGTCAGTAAAACAGATAAAATATGCTCTAAATTGTTGAATAAAAATATGTAGATACAGTATATTGTCCTTACTTATTTTAATAAGTTCGTCATAAAGATATACTAAATAAAATAATAAATCACGAAATGATGATGTTTTGTTTGTAAGAAAAAATTTTTTTTCTAACCTATCTTATCTTACTGCATGGAAAAGGTCATCAATGTCACGAAGCCAAGAACATGAAGGAGTAATGGCCTCTGCAAATTTAATAATGGATGAATGGAGATAGCAAATAGAGAGGCCTGTAAGGAAATAATTTTACTTAAAACATAGGTATTTTTATAAACAACCTTTTATCTAAAACAATAAACTAAAAAGTTTTAAATCAATCAATCAATTGAGCCAAAACTCAGTGGGGTTATGTAGTTTTATTACAGAGATGCCATGGCCAACTTCCGGCTTCGTCATTAGATAGTCATTGGTATGATTACATTGTCACTCAACTTACGTATATGAAGTTTAAGCCAATCTAATAATGGGAAGCGAGTCTAATTTAGCTTGCAACATTTGATTACGGACACACAGACAACGGGACAGGTGAAACTAAATAAAAGCTTGTAATAATAAAATAAACGGGCAAATGCGAGTCGGACTCGTACATGAAGGGTTCCGTACCACCGTATAATGTTTTAAAACGCTGAAGAAACACGTTTCTTGTATGTCGACCCCTCTAATTTTTAACTTTATCTTATTTTTAGTATTTGTTGTTATAGCGGCCATAGTAATACATAATCTGTGAAATTTTCAAGTATTTTGTTAATACCATTATAAAGATCTAGTTAAAAACGCTAAAAACACATTTTTTGTATGACGACCCCCTGTAATTTTCAACTTTTTTATTTTTAATATTTGTTATTATAGCGGCCACAGTAATAAGTACATAATCGGTGAAAATTTCAAGTGTCTAGCTATTACGGTTCAAGAGATAGAGCCCTGTGACAGACGGACAGACAGCGGAGTCTCAGTAATAGGGTCCCGTTTGCATCCTTCGGGTACGGAACCCTAAAAACGATGTATTTGGAAATCTATGACGAGAGGAATGCAATAGATCACACAAACGGAGTCAAGGCAAAAATTGGTCCAGTGTTAGACAATTCCTATAATCTTTAGTTTTAATCTTGTTAGTCTCCTTTACATATCAGCTGGACCATAACTCCAATAGTGACACGATATACGTACGTAGTTACGTGCCCGCGTTGCAGTGTCAGGTAGCACTGAACTGTACAAAATGATGATATAATCTCATTTGGTTTCATATTTAAATAGGACGATACGGATCGTCGCCATCGATACGATACAATATCGGATAGCATTACTTTGTGAAAAAGTTGTTTCCAGTCTGGTTAGGATATTGCAGACTTTAATTACCTGATTATCCGAAAAGAGAGATGATTCCATGCTTCGGAAGGCACGTATAGCCGTGGGTCCTGAATGCTATCCAACCGTTTGTTTGAAACCTATCCTAGAATTGGTTCTAGTCTGCTCTTTGTATTGCAGATGTCAGACGGTAGATGCTCTGTGTAAAAACCAGTAACTTTGCCAAATCACGTATCAAGTAGGCTCTGAAGCATTACCGCTGGGGATGCAACTGGGATTACGCTTAGATGATAATAATGATGACCGTTACTTGTCGAAGTTTTAAGCAGGTCCTGGTTTGTGTTGCTCGGGATGCGCTTTCTGAATTTTTCTTCTCTAATTCTAATTGATTTTGGCATCTTTCTTTGTGAGACTATTCAGTTGAAACTTATTGGCCATGTCTTTCATGACCAAAATGCATCATTAAATCAGATTTTTAATTTACATACACGTCAAGCTGAGGGTTTCGTACCTGCAATGTCCTTCGGGCCGAATGAAATCCTATTATGGTCAATTTTACGGTCCTCTTCAGTTTATGGATTCCTTAGGCGGTAACCTAAATGCAAATTGTTTTAACGGCTCTTTGATCTGGTTAAAGACTTAATTATTTATTTTTATAAATACTAAGAAATAACTTGATGACCTCTGTGGCCTAGTATTAAATCAAACCAATGACAATTTATTTATCTATTAAAAATAAAAATAAAAATACAAGACTAACAATATAATAACCCAAAGGTTGGTTGTCAGATAATGCTTTTAGCATTAAGTCCGTTGTTCAGGCAAAGCCGAACATTTTCATCTATACTAATATTATAAAGCGGAAGAGTTTGTTTGTTTGTTTGTTTGTTTGTTTAAACGCGCTAATCTCAGGAACTAATGGTCCGATTTGAAAAATTCTTTTTTTGTTGGGTAGTCCATTTATAGAGGAAGGCTTTAGGCATATATAACATTACGTTCCGACAACCACGCGAACGAAGTCGCGGGCACAGCTAGTAGTTAATAAATTTTACAAACGCAGCACCTAGCTGCGACCTACTTTTTGTACAATGACATTGTGACAATCCAAATAGCGTTTAATTTTTAGTGTAATAAAGGCACTCGGCAGATTCGATCGTTTTTGATTTCTTACATAGTCTTAGCGACCGGGTTTGTCTGACAACATTGACATCCCATCTTGACAATCAATTAAATGTTCGGAGCCTAAGCAGGGACCCGTACATCCGTCTATTGTGCTATACAAATTGTATTTTGTACAATAAAGTAATAAATAAATAACTGCAAGTGCGTTGTCAGATGCAATTTGGATTTTTAAACTTTGAAACTAGAACTAAATATTTTAAAGTGTGTATTAAGTCCTTCTTAACGGTATTTATATTATAATGTATTGTTTATAATATATTCCTTGACCGAGTAATCAACTATCCAGTAAAGAATAAAACCGTGAACTATCAATCTATTTAATTAAGTTACCCAATGGGTGGCAAAAAATCAAGTCGGACACTTTTTTCTAAACGTCAAAACAAACATTTTCAATGGGATTTGTATGAAAAGAGAACCGTCAAATAGCGCTCTTAATATCGGTTTTCCTGTAATTACGTTGAAAATGAAATGATCAATGACAAGTGACATTCTTTGGTGACGTTTAAGTCTTTTAACGGTACTAAATAATTTATTTTTGACCTATTCATCTTCCCAATTATTTGACACGTCAGATGAAGAAACGCCATACGTTTATATCTACTGTTTACTACAGAATTTTAGATTCACCCTTCAAAACCCAAGCTATTCCAACATTAATTTATACACTGTGTCAGGTTGCTCATCTTTTAACTACTTCCATATAGTCGCCATTTTTATGTACCGACTTCCTACCTTACTGCCCTGCGGTTTGCCAGGCTAAGAAACAAACTTACTAATAACCACCAAATCACAGGAATATGCACTTTATTTTTAAGATAATAAGGTGTAGGGTAACTGTGTTGTAAAGTTTGTAAGTAGGTCACGAAGAGTTTTTGTCGTGGAAGTGACTTTATCATATTTATTGGTTTACTATTTGGTTTTGACGGCAATGAAGTTAGGGAAGCGGTGTAGGTTATTCAGGGTGAATTTTGCATTTTGGGGATGCTAAGAGCAGAGCATACAAATTGTATACAATCTAGAATGCTTACGAAGTGGCAAAGCCGTTCCCAAAAAAGATACCTAAAGTTATAAGTCTCCCTTTCTACTTTAACGTTAGGTATTTTAACATAAGCATTATGAAACTATGAGCTTTGTGAACGTGGCATTAAGTTTAATTTTCACTGTTGTTTTATTGAGATTATTACTCGGTAGTTATTCTACATTGTATTATAAATCCTTTAGAGCAGATATATTAGCGAGGTAACTGTTTTGAAACGTAGTGGTCACATTTTTTTTACGCGTAGGTATGACGCCATAACTTTTCTATTTAATAGCGTAATTCACGTCACTACTAAATAATCGGCAGAAAACCAGTAAACTTGTATAGATTTATTGCGAGAGGGCCCCTTAAGGCAATCAAAGGCCTACCAGTCTTTGATTGGAACTTATAAGAAATAAAGAAGCAACAAAACTAAAGATCTAAAGGCTCTAAAGGACTTGTATTCACGACCGAAAAATAAAAAATAAAAAACAGTAGTGCAAAGTGCACCAGGCTCAGAGCAGGCCAATAATAAATAAACAATTACTGATGAGTTATGATCACATCGTAGGTGGACTATGATTTGTCACTAGTGACTAACCACGTGCGTAAATGCATGTATAATGTACATTGCATTATATTAGTACGTGCTTATGAATTATAAACGAACACGCCAGGTGTTTATCTGCCAGTTCCATGTTACGCACAAGCTCGAAGATAACTAATAGGTGAAACTAATTGGTAGTTATACCTTATCAGTTAATTTATCAGTATTTATGTTTTTATGCGTAATGTAACTTTTTTATTATTATTAAGAACCCATTTGCTATTGATAAATAGAAGACAATGGTTCAACAATGCTTCAATTCTGGTCTGGGAGAAAAGAAAAAAACGTAAAATGTACCAGCTGCTTCTCTTCCCGCGTAGATTGTAAAAGCGATCGAGGGGATACGGCTAGCAACCCATCACTGTCTTGATTCCCTTTTCACGCCCACCATCACGCTAAAATTGGATAGATATTTAGATAATACATTTTTTGGTATAATTTACATATAAAAAGGTGATTGTATGAAATATCAATATGTTTTAGAGGTAATGTTTGTGATTTTTTTCTATCAAGCCAAAAATGCTCAATCGTGTTTTGGCTATTGTGGGTGTCTGTAGAAAATCCTTAAGATATTTATGTAAATTTTTTGAGGAATAAACTGTGGTAGTTTAATAACAGTGATTTTTCAAAAACACACACAACAGTATTGCGAATTGTGAACCCATCGGTCGTCATAGTGTATAAGTGTATTCCTTAGAGCCTATATTAGTCAACTGCGGGACTAAGGCTTTTCCCAATAAAGGTAAGATTTGCCCACAATCACCAAGCAGGGAAGGCGTGTTAGTGATTGTATAAATCGGCTTTTACGATTTGAACGGGAAGAGAAGCAGCTGTTACATGGATTCTAATTAATAATAAAAATATTTATTGACCATAACAGTTTTTACATAATACCAGTTACAGCCCTCTCTCCTAAACTAGGCAAAACCTGTATGTTAGAAGAAAGTTCTTTCCCAATCAAAGGATTTATTCTTAAAAACTAAATCTGTGAACTTCGTATTAATAATTACAAAAACTTGGATTTTAAATTAACAACAGTTGTTTGGTACATTTATTTATTGTTTCTCTCAGACCAGCATGAGAGCTCCTTTAAAGAGCACCTTCCCGTTTAGACAATTGCACTTTAAAATGCACCTATCTCACAATAGGCCCTCGGGATTAAAAAAAAAATAAAGCTCATTTGCTTCATTACAGCTAAAGTACGAAATAGTGGAGCACTCTTAGGTTTTAAAATTGCTTACCTGAATGGTACTTGATGTGAAACAGAGGCTCTTGATGTCTTGATGATATACTTACTCGTAATTAGAGGTGGTTTTTCTACTAAAGCACGACCAGAGCTGAAAATATTTAAGATTCGAAAGTACCTAAGTACTGTTTTCTTTTTTAGGGTTCCGTACCCAAAGGGTGCTAACGGGACCCTATTACTGAGACCCTGCTGTTTGTCCGTCTGTCTGTCACAGAGCTCTATCTCTTGAACCATAATAGCTAGATATTTTAAATTCTCACCGATTATGTTTGAGATCATGGGTCTGTCTGTATGCGACCCTGAAGGATGTGACTCCTATTCGAAATGTTAAACCCCACAAAAATTGTTCCAGCTAAGGAGCTTAGTCTCGTGGAAGGGACATACCCTTAATTAATCGAACCACGGGCTATACCAGATCACTAAAGTATAATGAAATAAAATTAACAGTCAAGAAACAAAAAAAAATCGCCATTCCTATACAAATCACCCGGGCGGCTGCACACTTTTGTATACAAATGCAGAATTTTTTTTTTTATCTTTTGCTGTTAATTCAATTTCATTTCATATACTTGTACTATTAATGATTTTGTCCGTGGTTTGATTTATTAAGGGTATGTCCCTTCCACGTTGTCTAAATAGTTTAAAAACAAATATCTCAGCATTGGTCCCGTAAGAAAAGTTGTTTAGATAGTTGGTCAGAGTCAACCCATTTATGTATGTGACGACCGTAAATTAACACACTTTATAATACAAAACCTAATCGGAGTCTGAGATAGGTTCAACAGATTATTTCTACAATACCGATTTGACAAAACATAAATATTGCTCAGTCTCGATTCGATCCGAAGTAGAATCTCCGAAAAATCCGATACCTAGAATACAGAACCAGTATTGTTTAGTAAAAATAGTCGCTTTCCTTTTGGATCCTCTACTTTGATCCTGCTCTACTTTCTTTTTAGAAACAGATAAACTTCTTCTTATCGTGTTGATGGTTATATTTGATTGGACCAGGAACGAGCCACTTCTATTACATTGTCGGAAGCTGTGTATTGGTCATCCAAGGTGCAGGTGTATTTTTTTTTATTAGAGATTTGAGTGCGTTTGACCTCTATCTAGCCTGATGGGAAGCTAAGATGAGGTCTAAAGTGTAACACGCAGACTAAAAAAATGCCTATTCACTCTTGCCTTGAAAATCCCTAAATCATATGTATGGCGAAACATCGACGCAGGGAGGGAATTCCACACCTTAGCGGTTCGCACAATGGACACCTCGGACATGACAAAAGGTGGGACATTGTTTGTAGAGAGAAGCCGCAATCGCACAGTTTGTCATGCGAACTGTCCAGTATTTTCCACCTGACCAAATTGTCTTTGCTGTGTTACTATCACGTGTTCATTCATTACTCATCATCATTATCAGGTCTTTCTTGTCTCCACTGCAGGAGCACGACGCTCTCTGTACTTCCAGAACCATATTTGGCCAGAATAGCCAGAGGATTTGGCCTACACTCTTCACGCTGGCGAGATGAAGAGGTTTTACTAATGTTTAAACTTTGTTTAGCTTGTATTTCCTATGTCGCCTTCTACGACATCCACGGGAAGACTTGGAGTGGTCCTATTCTACTCTACCGGAAACCACAAGGCAAACAAACATACCCTCCATTAATATTGATAGACAATATATCTATTTGACCCTAAGGCCACGTTTGACGTGGTATGAGTGGAAAAAGGGAGGTATGATAGTGCTGGGTTGCTAGCTGCATCGCTGATTGACATGGTTGCTCGGTATTTTTGCCAGTTCTCTGGGGTCTAACAGTAGACTTCTTGCAGCTAAAATTATGATGAATTGATTATAACAAAATTAATGGAATGCATATAGTATCGTTGACTAAGTATCACATTGCCCTGCCGCCATACAGTGCAAACTAGTACGGAGGGGAGAAACAATTGTTTTGACCAGTTCTTACTTGTGGAAATGAGTACAGTGCTATGTTCTTTGATGTTTTTTTTTTATATTTACTTTAATTGTTACTCGTAAATTACAAGTAGGCGAAGCTTTTGTTGTTGCCATGGAAACATCGATCAGTGTTTCGAGTTATAAATGTATGAGTTATATGACACATTGACCAATGTATTGTATGCGTAAGTAAAAATGTTATACCTAACTAAAAGTTAAAATCAAAAAGTCATGGTTTTTAGGTTTTTTTAGAAAATAATAAAGCTTATTATTCTAAATAAACGTTAGTAAGTATTTAAGTACGTTTAATGTTAGCAGTATTAAGTACCTACTTTGGTTATCTCTTTTTGTATAAACATTGTTAAGTTCTGTGTCTACCTTATAGGTGGAAAAATAAAAACTAATTACGGATTACATTGTCAATTAACTTGATGTTAAAGCCTACAGTATTATCTTTGAATTCATGTTCAGAGAAATAAATAAATTTATTATTATTATATTACACAATACAAGTTTAGATTTACTTCGAGGCTGGTTCAATCAGTGTGATTTGTCCTTATCTATCTGTCTATCTATCTATTGAGAGCTTAATCCGAGAGTGGTATGTAGAGCGCAATGGATGATGATAATGGACGTTTACATATGTATATGTGTACGTAGGTAAGTAGCTAACTAATCACTAGTAACTACGCCTTTATATCTTGATTCTTAATTTGTAGAATACATTACTGAGGGGGTTCGACTGCCTCCGTGGTTTAGTGATCAAGGCGTTTGCCTTGTGAGTTCAAAACCCACTGCGAAGCATAGCTTGTGAAAAGTTGTTTCCAGTCTGGTTAGGAGTAGGATATATCAGGCTTGAATCACCTGATTATCCGAAAAGAAGGATGATTCCGTACTTCGGAAGGCATGTAAAGTTGTGATTCCTGAACGCCATCTAGCGTTTGTATCTATCCTAGGCTTGGTTCTGGTTTACCTTTTGGGTTGCGGAGGTCAGATGGCAGTCGCTTGGTGTAAAAACTAGTAACCTCGTCAAATCACCTAGGTAGCAGACCCCGAGCTTTGAAGCGTAACCGCTGAGTATGCAACCGGGAATACTCTCAAATGATGATGATGTCATTATTGAGGGGATTCAAGTAAAACCCGTTGATAAAAATAGAGGGACGAAGCGTAAGGCACAAAACTCCATACTGTACGGTATCGTTACCGAGTATGGAGGATTTTGTTTCGGAATTGGAGAAAAAAATATTTTTGGTGTACCAGTGCTCTGTACAAGGCCCGGATTTGCGGAGCTCGATAGGGGTGTGTTTGCGATAAATAACGTTGTGTTTGTATGAAACCGTATACTAGTATTTATCAATTTACTAGTTTGTAGTCTATGAAGCGTAGGGTATCCTACCCAATTTTATAATTTTTTTTCATGATACATAAATATTTTAAACAATTGAAAGAAACTCGTGAGAGAAGTTCTCTTTGTCTACTTAAATGTTTGTATTAAGATATGTTTGAATGGTTGAATCTACTCGAGTATTTGTGGAGATTTTCTCTATATAGTTTTCGCCCATAATCACGCTGAAAGTGGCCTTTGAGTCTTGCGGCCCTGGGCTCTGTCTGCTTGGAGCCGCAAGACCCAAAATACTCTGCCTGCCCAATTAGGGACAAAGAAGTGATGCTGTATGTATATTATATATGTATAGTTTTCTTTATTAATAATGACAATACAAGCCGTGTGGTTTTCGGCAGAGTAGAATAAGACCACTTCAAATGTTCCAGTAGAAAGCGATTTAGGAAATACAAGCTAAACAAAGCGGTATACTTAGACATCAGTGAGACCTCTCCAACCCGTCTGGCCAGCGTGGAGAGTGTAGGCCAAATCCTCTGGCTGCTCTGGCAAAGAACGGTTCTAGTAGAACAGAGAGGGTCGTGCTCTTAAAGTGAGAGTAGTAGACGGGTTGGAAAGGTCTCACTGATGTTTATAAGCTTTGTTTAGCTTGTGTTTCCTAAGTCGCCTTCTACGACATCCACTGGAAGACTTCGAGAATTAATATAATAAGTACTAAAGGACTTATTCTATGGCACTTAAGTATTTCTTTATTATAAAACCAACTTAGTAGCAACCCTACGTAACTTAGAATATGGACACTGGCTATCTATACATAAAGTGGATAAAAAAGGTGTGTACCGTCGATTGGTCGGACGATGCAAAGTGTATTAAAAGTTATACTTTTATGATAGTCGGATTGTTTGGACAAGCAAGCGAAGCGAAATTCTCATAGTCAATATGAACAGCTAGATTGTTCAAGTAAAGAGATTGTATATGTACGTGTATCATATAGGGAAATGTATAAATTTTGTTTGATGATAGCAAGAAAAACGGCCATGAACCCTAAGAAGAACTGGACAGGTAACCTGGCTAGACGGAATTTTAGCAGATAGAGCAAGCAGTGACCAAATGATACACCAGAATAGGTGAAATAAGCATCGAACGTCCACCATTAAGGGAAAACATGAATTTTCGGGATCCAGTGCTGCCCCATTTGAAATAAATTATTTGAAAAGAAACCATTTAAGATTTGTCTCTAGTAAGCCCTTCAAACTATTTTATGAACTACTGTTTACAGTTCAAAGTGAGGTCGTGGAGCTTTTCTTCGCACATTTGCCAAAAGTGGCCGTCTTAAGATATGTTGACGATATTTTAAATCGCTGCATAGGACCTAAGAAAAATACCAGTTCATACCTACATACGAGTATATACATATTATCACGACTATATTCCTAATGGGGCAGACAGAGAATTGTCTTGCGGCTTTATCCTGACAGAGCCCAGGGCCGCCCGCATGACTCAAAGGCCACTTTTAGCGTGATGGTAGGCGAAAAGTTGGAAAAAGGAATCAAAATAGTGATGGGTAGCTTGCCGCATCGCCTATTAAGAGCACGCATGACGCTGATAGTACTTAGAGCGATCTTAAATATTTATCAATAGTAACGAAATACTCAACTTAAATTAAAAACACAGCAAAGTTCAGGACTAACTATACCTATACATATGTTTCGAAAATAAGATAGCTTAAAATTTTCTCGATAGAAAAACATTGCGAATTTGCCTTGAAATCACCTCAGAATTATACTAAAACGGAAAGTATTTAAGAAATACAAATAATTTGCACTTGTAATTTTGGATTATATTTGTATTTAACATAAGGCAGTCATCATATGTCTTACTTTTTAAATAACTCTTAAATAATTTGACGACCTCCGTGGTGTAATGGTCAACACGCTAAGAGTTAACACGTTAAGATTTTTATACCGGTTCATGTGTCATAAAACAGCTTAAAATATCTATTCCGCTACGGATATCACGTCCACAATAACGGCCACACGTGTAACATTCAATGAAAAAGTATCGTTCAGAATTCAGCCCGAAATATTTGAATAGTTACGTTTCAAACGCTCGGGGCGCCCGGGGCGATCGCAGAAATATGTATCGAAACAAAGCCGCTTCGGTTGCATTGGCAAACAAAATTAATACTTTTTTCGTATAAAAGTAAATAAAAAAATAAAATACGTTTATTTCAGGTTACAAAACACGAAAATATGAAAACTATGAAATATACAATGTTGTAATGAACTAACGCAAAACCTCTCAGATGGTACTTCAGCCCATGAAACTGAACAACTTTTGTTCCACAACTTTCACGAAACCCAAAAAAAAAATAATTCATACACACTGATCAGCTGATCGAGTCAATTTGTATTATATCCGAATTTTATTTTTGGCATTTTGGGAATGTTGTAGAACAAAAGTTTTTCAGATTCATGGGCTGAGGTACCATGTTTTCACGAGGTAGGAGGTTTTGCGTAAGTTCAGTAACACGTTTTATACATACACAAAATATAATTATATAAAATATTGAAATAGTAGGTATAGTTAAAATGTTCTGCTCCTCCATCCAGCAATGCTGCTCAAGTGTCTCTTACAGCAATAAGACATAGGGTATGTGTCAGTGGCCAAAACGGTGTCAGGTTGATCTTATACTTCGTATCTTATAGAGATAGGTAGTAGGAGTGGAGAATAAATTCGATAGCAACACAGAATATATATAACTTATTATCTGATACTGACTGTAACTTATGAGTACTGAGTATAAGAGATTCGACTGTTATAAAATAATAATATTTAATAAGGTAAACAGATAGAAGTAAGCGATCAGCTTAAGAGATGATGGTGGAATGAGTGAAAAGGGATCAGTCAATGATTTGAAAATGGAATGAAAGGGAATTTGAAATAAAATGCAGAATGAAAAACGGACAGGATAAAATGAAGAAAGGAGGTTTGGTCATGATGCATGCAGCATCGTTACAAACCATTATACAATGATGTCAGCCGGGACCAACCGCTTTTCTTCCAACCGCTTTTTTGCCTTCCGAGGTATAAAGGAAGCTCAAGAAATTTTTATGTGTCTTGTGGTCACTCATCCAAGTGTGGACCACATTGAGTCACTTAAAACTAGCGAAAGCGAAATATACCCTCAGACAGGCACGAAAAGTACAGATAATCGCCCCATCGTCGCGACTAGAAATGCATTCATCAGGCCCTCTGTCAATGCAATAAAGATATACAATCATCTGCCTCTGCATTTGAAAACAGAACACAACGATAAAAAAATCACCAGTGTCAGTGAATACCTACAGGACAAACTCAAAGCAGAAAACAAAAATAAAATAAATAAATAAAATATATTTCTCGGCGCGAGGTTAGTTTGACAATAATTAAAATCCCAACTCTTATGTCGCAAAGGGATATGAAACGAGCCGGGAAGGCTGAGCGGGATACGGTTTTTGACATAACGGATAACGTGAGTAACACTTAGCTACTTACAGTGCAAAACCGGCTGATGTCAGGATGCAAACTTAATTACACTCACGTCACTTTATCGTCGTCGCAAGAGAGACTTAACATTGACCTTATTGAAAAAATGATGGTAAGGCAGTGCTCCACCTCACACTGATCCTATGAATTACTTCCTTGGGTAACCACATCCCAGCAATGAATCCTCTAGCCCACTCTAGGACACAGAATGCCTGTGGCATTATGTGTCCAACAGGGCTTACCGTACTGCTGAAATAGAATGTCATTGCAATAAATCAGTATACCAGTCCAATTCATTACAATAACCACAATCAAACCAGTAATGTCCTGGGTCTTGGACATAAAAAGCAGTTCGCACGACGGCGCTCCAACAATCCCATTTTCATTGTTGCTAAGTTGACGTTTTCAACGCTCCGTTCACGCAGATTGCTACTCCAAAACAGCCACTGCGTATCGCAGCAAACATCTTTCTCTTTGCACGTTGCTAATGGAATCCTAATTTTAACAATCCAAACACAAAGGCAACACTTTATGAAAATTATGTGATCTGACAGATTTCGCCCGATTAATGAATCACAAGATCGCTACCTCCTGTCATCGGGCTGCGCTCCCATTGGACGAGCGCGTATCATGTGTTGCAATGCGTAATAATCACACCGTGTATGAATGAAGAATAAAGGAATTAATTTTAAACTCGCGAACATATTAATTAATTAAATAAAACAAACAATTAACAGTGTTCAAGGAAATATTTATGTCGGAATTAGACCTTTAGACTATAGACCTTCTTGTATTGCGGTGCCTATACTACACACTATACTACATACATATACTAGGCCCATAATGTTACACTGTATAATGTTATTTAGTATCCACAATTGTATTGAATTCATGATCTGTAATGTTATGGGGAGCAATAAATGTTGGATTTTATTTGATTTGAAAAAAATATAGAATGTATTTATCTATCACCGCGGCGCCGAGCCCTTAGTTGGACTCCTCGTTAACAAAATTAATGAAACGTAGGTTACGCAAATAATATGTTTTGCTTTAAGTATGATTTTGTGAACCTTAGAGATAAAGACGTAAGTATGAAGTTTTTTTAGATATAGCTTTTTTAGTCGCCAGTATTTTATTTTTAGTACAAATAAATAGGAAAATTCCTAGTACGGCAGACATTCATATGCCACTTATCTTTTAGTAACTACTTACCTTATATTACTAACTTTATATTATAATGCCTTTAATAATATCTGATACAAACAACAACGTGTTAAAATAATAGTGTGCAAAGATTTTTTTTATTAATTAGCCCTCTATTTTATCGGTTTCAGTAAAACAGTGCCATAAAATTCTACACACATTGCACGTCAGCACCTAAATCCACCAGTGTAACATTCAATGAAAAATAATTGTTCAAAATTCCGCCCGAAATATTTGAGTTCACATGTGCTCGGGTTATCACCGAAATATGTATTTGAAAGCGAGTGATTGCCCACCAAAATTAATAATTTAAATGTTGATATCATCATCATCATCAGGTCTTTCTAGTCTCAACTGCAGTAATACGACCCTCTCTGTACTGCCAGAGCCACTGTTGGCCAGAGCAGTCAAAGGATTTGGCCTACACTCTCCACGCTGGCCAGACGGGTTGGAGAGGTCTCATTGATGTCCAAGCTTTGTTTAGCTTGTATTTGTCTGTTGATATAATACTCTCGTTTTGTATTTTTATATATCAGTGGTATGTTTGTGATTTTTTCTATCGAGCCAAAAATGCTCAATCGTGTTTTGGATATTGTGTGTCTATGTATAAAAGCCATAAGATTTCTACGAACAATTTTTGTAAAATAAATTGTAGTAGTTTAATACAGCAATTTTTCAAAAAGACTCACAATATTGTAAGCTTTAAACCTACAGCGCCTTGGGTTGGGTTTTTATAATAAGTCTATAAAAAGTAAAATATAAAAATACACAGTACAAAATATAAACACATATAAAACCTAACCTAGCTGCCCACTGGCAGCAGGGAAAGGCCTAAGCTACCGGTGGTTAGGGTCGCAAAGGGAGAAACCTCCTGACAATGCGTGCCGTGTCCAGGAGTACTGCCTTTTGTATCTGACCCTTGATCCAGCCATCTATCGAGAGAGTCTCAAGATGTTGCTCAAGACTCCTCGCTTTATCTTATTATTACATTTTCTAGCGACACTATTGATGTGTATAAAATAATTTCTCACGAAATGAATCTCAAAATAAAATAAAAATTATTTTTTATTGTGATTTTTCTTTTTTTTTCTTCATAATTTCTCACCACGTGTTTCTTTTTGCGAAAGATAGTACATCAGCTTATAAACCTAAGAATATCTCGATGACTAATGTAGATTCTTTACAAAACTTACTACCTATAAATAGGTTTATGGTATGTTTTGTATGAAACGTACACTGAAAAAAGATTGAGGTAAATACACAAATAACCAGCCAGTGTAATTAAATGAAAATCGAATATTTAAAATTCCGCTCGGAATATTTGAACCTCCATTCCGGGCGCCCGGGGCGATCGCCGAAATATGTATTTGAAATCTGGCTGCAGCTTCACTGCCGATGAAAATTAATGAATGAAATATGGCTTTGACAAATATGGGAACGGTCAATAGTTTACACTTTTTGATGTTTATGGTTCCACTTCCAATCGTTTTCAAAACGATTATTTTGCCAATGTCAAAGTTTTGAATGATATAATAAAGGCATCTGACATAGTTTGACGACTGCCATACCTCGATGGCAACCGGGACCAACGGATTAACGTGCCTTTAGAAGCACGATGGAGGTTGAGAGTTTTTTATGCCACTTGTGATTACCCATCCAAGTGCAGACCAAGCCCAATTACACTTTACTTGGGAAAGCGCTTAAAATGCGTGTTCTCACCGGGTAGCTACTTATACATTAAACTATTTTTATATGTAAGATATAGTTTAAGAATATGTCTATCGGTACTTTTCTTACTGCAGGGAAGGGAAGGCACCTTGTTTGTGTGTTTTAATTATTGCTCTATAAGCACTATTATGGATGATAATGGAGAAGGCAATGGCAAACGACTCCATTATCTCTGCCCAAAAGTAGTCATTGTTATCTCTTTCCATACAGTGACACCGACAAGAGCCTGGCTCTTATGTAGACCGACAGTCAACACTATCTTTATCTATATATAATCCTAATTAATCCCAACTAATATTATAAATGCGAAAGTGAGTTAGAATATTTGTTTGTTACCTCTTCACGCTTTATTTACTGAACCAATCTTCTTGAAATTTCGCATACACATAGATAAGAGTACTGATAAGGACATAGGGTACCTTTCATCTCGAAAAAGTACTGTTCCCGTGGGATTTGCGGTAAACGACTCAGCAAAAACTACTGGTCTGATTTACTAGAGATTTCACATACACATTTAAACAAAACAGTGTCCTAAAATAAATGTCTGAGTCCAAGATTATTAAAAAAAATTTTTTTCAGAAAAACACTACTGCTTTTCCACTCTTTTTATATTATTATTTGTCACTACACTACACTAGTTCGAACGGTTTCGTTCATTAAAGTCTTCTAACACGGACATAGTGAGAATGTCCGTGTTTATTTTATTTAATATTTATTGCACAATAATCTAACGATTATAATACAAAAGGTAAAACTTAATGCTAAGCATTGTAAGCGTAAGGCGATCCAGCTTCCCGATAGCTGGCATCGCCTCAACGTTCACATTTGTAAAGCAATGATTTCAATTCGAATATGAGCTAAATCGATTTAGGGGTTGACAATTTCCGGGTTCTTAGGAGGATTGCAACTTTACAGTTCGGGGCGAACCTACTAATATATATTACCAAGTTTCATTTGCCATACAAACTCTCGTAACAGCTATAACTAAACACTTGACCAAACGACTTACCCTTTCATAATCTGCTGTCAAAGTTACGTCCAACTGTTGATGATGGGTGGCTTCCTTTCACACTATACTAAGCTCTAAGTTACCCTTAATAAAGCTTAATATAGTTCAAAGTAAGTTTTCGCCAAGTTTGACATTCGCTAATTGCGTATCTTATTATTTGAGCTCAAGTTTCGGCTAGTTAGAGTGAGGTGATGTTTATGTTGTGTTATGCTTAGTATTAGTGCAAACTAACTACGGATAAGTACACAGCTTCGGGTAAGATACTAATATAAACAATACTTAGTTGTTTGTTAGGTTTCCGCTTGTGTAGGTGGCTAACAGTGGTACCAACCACGCATTTGAAATCATTGAAATTTAACCTTTTATAATTTTAAACATAAATAAATAAACGAGCAAGTGCGAATCGGACTCGTACATGAAGAGTTCCGTATCACCGTACAATGTTTTAAAACGCTGAAGAAACTCGTTTCTTGCATGACGAACCCCTTTAATCATTAACTTTATCTTATTTTTAGTATTTGTTATTGTAGTAGTCATTGTAATACATAATCGGTGAAAATTTCAGATATCTAGTAGAGCTATTACGGTTCAAGAGTGTATCGTTTCGGTTAGTAAAGCCTAGATTTAGGATCTAGGAAGATAGATAAGGTAAAAGAAAGACCAGATATCGGCAAATGAGACAGGTATAATGAACAACTATTACATTACATTAGTTACAAAGATTCACAAGAACACTAGGTACAGATTAGGTAGTCAGGGTCGTGAGTTATAGGCACTAGATCAGTTGAGTAGCCCTTCTAGGTAGAAGAACTACTTAGTTTCAGATGCTGCCGAAGACGAAGAGGACGAGCGCCGGCCGCCGCGCCTTATATATGGGCATGCCCCCCCCCCCCCCCCCCGCTGCGCCTAAGAGGGGCGGAGGAGTGCTGGAGCCCGCGCGATGTCACAAGAGATAGAGCCCTGTGACAGATCGAGTTAAAAAAGCTGAAAAAAAACACCAAAACATTATACCCTTTCAAACAAAAAATAATAATTTACTAAATCTGTTCAAAACCAGAAAAGTTATCGGGGAACATAATATAATAACAAGCAATCATTAAAAAAAAACAAAAAACCCGACTGCCAACATATAAGTTGTATATATTTTTGTAATCGTAGTAACTTAACTCTTAACTTGATACCCCACTCGATAGGTTTTGAAAAAAAAAAATTCGGTGACACATAATTTGGCGCGAAAATCCGCCATTTTGGTTTTTTTTTATTTTTAAATACCCAGGTTCACTCTCAGAGTTACAACAAATCTTAATACACCTCCCATTACGCTGTAGACCGTGCCAAAGAAATTTACATACAAACAAACATACATACATTTACTCGAAAAACATAACCCTCCTTCTGGCGAAGTTCCTCCTCTTTTAAAGTCGCTTAAAAAGGTGGACAGGGTAAGATGATGGAGAAATAAGGTGGATAGAAACATACAGCATGAAGGTGTCATGCTGTATCGTTACAATGTGTCTAATATCACGGAATGAGCATTTAAAACTTTAAGGTAAAACGTTATATACGTAATTAAAAACGGAAGGTAAAATGTTAAGGTAAAACGAAAACTTTATATATAATCATAGGCATCGGTATTACTAATTTCTAGTAGTGAAATTTTTTTGACATTATAAAATTTTGTCGAAACATGTCGTTTCGGAATCAAAGCTAAACTGCGTTTGTGTGGAAAAGTCTGATTCTGTCTGAGGACTCATAAGTATTATTTGCGAAGATGATTATTATATTTGATTTTTTTCACGGGTGTCTCGTACTGATTACGAGTAACTAATATAAAAAAAAATATATGTGTCAGCTATGCGGAAAACAAAATAAGACATTGTATAGTCGGTAGTTCTTTGCATTTGGTATTAAGAGCCCGTATGACCCTGATAGTACTTAGAGCGATCTTAAATATTATCAATATTAACGAAATATTTACTTTGAAATAAAAACACAGCAAAGTTCAGGACTAACTCTTTACATAATATGTTTCAGAAACACGATTACTTAAAATTTCCTTGATAGAAAATAATTGCGAAGTTGCCCCCAAATCACGCTAGAATTATACTAAATTGAAAAGTATTCAAGAAAAACAATATATAAGCACTTGTCACTTTTAATTACAATTGTATTAAACATAAGGCAAGGATCATATGTCTTATTTTTTGAATTACTCTTAAATATTCTTTGTAAAACGAAAAAAGCCTCAAAAATCAGAAACGTGTAAACCAGCATCATTGACCCGCCGTAACCCTTTCACCACTGGCCGGAAACTCCTAAGGTACGCGCAATATGCGTCACCCAGGCATCCCCGTTCCCCGTCCCCGCACCTCTCCCCCGTTTTCGCCTCGATTTCTCACGTTGGCCGTCAAGAACCGGGGGAGAGGTGCGGGTGCGGGGAACGGGGACGTTTATTGCGCGTACCTTAGAAGAGTCCCTTCTGTTTACTCATACTGTATTCTGTGCTTTCACCCCGCATGGCTCACTGTCTCGCTTCGCCTAGAGTAAATTTGTGTGCGTGAAAGCGGGAGCAAAATTTATACTATCCACATCAGGCGCAGCCTTAATTCTATCAAAAAGCAAGGAAAAAAAGACTCGTTAATTAGCAAAAAAAACTGGAGAATAATACCGATAAACTATTACTTACCGTACTAAACTTACATCACTTGAAGGCCCGTAAACCTTCAAGCAAGAACTTAAAAGTTAAACATCTGAAAATGCAACGTCCTAGTGTAAGCAAATCTATACTTACGTATTCTGCCATAGAATGTTGTAAGCTCAGTACTGCGAGCTTAAAGGCTATCGTGTTAAGAGTTACACGGTTTTAGGACTCCGGGTGTAAGGGTAAAGGAGAACCCCTCTGTACTACCAGAGTCATATATTAGCCAAATCAGTCAGATGATTTACACTCTCCAAGCTGACCAGACGGGTTGGAGAGGTCTCATTGATGTTTATCAAGTCTATGTTTCCTAAGTCGTCTTCTACTAAATCCACAGGAAGACTTGGAGTGGTCCTATTTTACTCTGCCAGGAATCACACGGTTTTACTTACCTATATATTCGGCCTCAATTTTTTATATAATTTAATCTATGTAAGTTTGAATTAATCCTATATTTTAGTTATAATTTAGTTTAGTTTTATGTTCTATTAAGCTTTTTATTTTTATCTTAACATACTTATCTTTTATTTGTACGGTTTATACATCAAAAAATTATTGTATCGAAGTACTTTACTTTTATATTTGAAAGAAGAAGAGTAGTTTTACTTGGATATTTGAAATGTCTGCTTCACATTGCACGTTAATTGGTAGATGCAGTCGCCGAATTAGATTAATTGTAATTCCCTACCTATGAGCTTAATTATTCTATGCTGGTCTGAGAAAAAAAAACTTAGAATGTACCAGCTGCTTCTCTTTCGGTGAAAATCGTAGTAGCCGATAGAAGGAATGGGCAAAAAAAATTACAGTAGTTTTTCCGCTATCCTGTTTCGACTTTTTCAAACGAACTAAAGTGAACGATTTGTACTAAATTCGTGATGTCGTGTATGGCACCCGTTGCACCAAAATTATATTCAATTGCTTTATTAGAACATAGTAATATGGAGGGGAGGCAATTATACTTGCAGAGGTCGCATTACCACTTTTTCGTCTATATAATAACATAACGAAATTTACCTTTATTTAAAACAATCAATCCTCATATTTAAAATCAAAACTATAAACAACCCTCAGCAAAGAGTCTTACCCACTCTTAACCAATTTGATTTTCTTTTATTTTCTCTCGAGTACAACTTCACTGACGTTTCTGGTCGAGCATGCACTGATGCATGTAATTTTGTGCATAAAAGCCTATTTAAAACTCCAGCGGAGCTAAGTCGCGGAGTATTGAAGATATTTTTGGTACAATTATGTACCTCTAGTGTTTCTTTGCATTTTTACCCGTATACAGTGAAGCCAAAAGAATAATTATGTGTTTCGCCTATGTATTTATGTATGAACTTTTGTTTTCTCGTATCTTCAAACATATCCATGATACCTTGACAAATGAGTCGTCGGTTACTTGCGGACTCAGAGGAGGAATTACAGAAGATGATAGCTGGTATGAATGATGCATTAGACAAAACAAAAAATATTTTTAAGGCAAGTGTGAATGGAAGAGCGGGTCAGAGACAGGGTCGACCACGGCGAACTTTCTGCGATCAGATTGCAGACGTTCTAAAAAAAGGAGAGATAAGAAGTTCAAGAGAAGAGTACACTGTCATCTTCTAAATTAGTCTCATTTTCTTATCTACATCATCATTTATTTATTTACCAATTTATGTACACGGACAATATATACAGAGAATACATAAACAAAAAGTTGTACAAAGGCAATACTTATCTCAAAAGAGATCTCTTCCAGTAGGCCCGTGAGAGGAGATGTTCATATATGAAAGGCATACAGGCGTGTTCGTTAAATAAAGGAAGAAGAAATTAACATACTATGAAACTACAGATAAACATACACATGCATATGTTACATACATACTCATATTATAAATACATATGTTTATTTAGAAATGAATATACTTAATATATAAACTACAACTATAATGATTCCGATAAATAATAATCTTTTACTCGTCTTTTAAACACAGAGATCGATTAAGATTCGCGTATAGAAGGTGGTAATGAGTTCCACAGTCCTGACCGCATGTACCGAGAAGGAGTAGGAAAAGGTAGTGGTGCTGTGTGAAGGGTATTTAAGGACAGTTTTTATCATTCATTGTAGGTATGTATGTATTTGTATTTACTTAATTATTTATATTTATATATATATATTTTATATGTATGCGTATATATATCTTTATTATGAGTATATATGCGTATTATTTGGTATGTTATAAGTATGTAATTATTTAATTATTTTGCGCTGCAACGAATTATCTGTTTATCACTGTGGTTGACTGGGAGAGAACGCTTTTAGCGTTAAGTCCGCCAATTGTAAGACAATTTCATTGTTAAGCAATAAAGTTTAAAATAAATAAATAAGAAGTACCCATAACCGAAGGGCATGTATGAAGAGGTTGATAAATGTAGGTGAAGCGAAAGAGGTCTGTTTGGATCGTAGCAAGTGGAGGTCCGTAGTCTCTGCCTATCCCTGTGGGAAACAGGCGTGATAGTATGTATGTATGTATGAGTCATCGGAATCTTGGCTGTAACGCTTCTGCTTCGTCTATAACCATCGGGGTTATAGGCGAAGCAGCTTAGTGGCCTGGCTAACTGGCTAACTACGTATTATTAGAGCTTTCGCAAGTTAAGCGACACCGGGCGTGGTCCACACTTGGATGGGTGACCACAAGTGGCATCAAAAATTCTCGAGCTCCTCCGTGCTTCGGAAGGGACGCTAAGCCATTGGTCCCGGCTGTCATCATTGCATGGCAGTCGTCATGCTATGTCAGATTATGTAAGGCAGCTTGAAAATTCTGACGCCAGTGTTGGCCACTTACACACACGAAATACAAACAGTAATTAATATCACAATCATATGGCTGATGATGATTTATCTTGAATGACTTTTGACCAAGTAGCAAAATAACACACTATCACGCCTTTATCCCTAAAAAGGGCAGACAGAGCATTTTAGGTTTTGCGGCTCTAAGCAGTCAGAGCCCAGAGCCGTAAGACCCAAAAAAGAAATCAATATAGAGAAGGCTTGCTGGCCGCATCGCCTATAAACATGATTAGCATTTTCGCCCATAGAAGAGACTTTATTAAATATTTAATTAGAATAATATTAAAAGCGCTTTTAAAAGGAAAACACTAAAAGCTTACAGAGTACACTCGTAATAAGCCACAGGGATTAGCGCGAGTTCAAACAACATCCATTTCCGCGTAAAATATGTTGCGAGTTACATTAATTCAATGTTTCCTTTGTCTAGGTAATATTTTTAACAAACTTATTAGTAGTTACAATTTAAAACATATCTGGTCTTTCTACTTTTGCTTCACTATTATCACTAATGTGCAGTTTTCCTGTCTGTAATAGGACTGCTTATCTCTTGATGTGACGACTAAAAGACATACATCTTGTACGACAAACATTGAGCTACATATATACTACATAATTATAGCCTAATAATGGCGACAATAAACGAGTACATGCAGCTTAATAGCGTAGTATACCTATACATGTAGCTCAATGGCTTAGTATACATGCAGTTCAATGCCGTAGTACACATACAGATCAATGGCGAAGTATACATACAGATCAATGGCGTAGTATACATACAGATCAATGGCGTAGTATACATACAGATCAATGGCGTACTACACATACAGATCAATGGCGTAGTATACATACAGATCAATGGCGTAGTATACATACAGATCAATGCCGTAGTACACATACAGATCAATGGCGTAGTATACATACAGATCAATGGCGTAGTATACATACAGATCAATGGCGTAGTATATACATTTAGGTCAATGGCATAGTATAGGTAATAAATATATAGAGACAAATCACACTGATTGAGCTAGCCCCAAAGTAAGTTTTAAACTTGTGTTATGGGATACTAACTCAACGACACTATATTTTATGATAAATACATATATAGATAAACACCCAAGACCCAGAACAATTTGAAAAAGGCCATTTTTCCAACTTGCCCTGGCTGGGGATCGAACCCAGAACCTGCGGATTAGCGGTCTAGCGTGTTAACCATTGCGCCACGGAGATCGTCTACATTTAGCGCAATGGCGTAGTATACATGTAGCTTCATGGCGTAGTATATATGCAGCTCAATGGCGTAGTATACATGCAGTCCAATGGCGTAATATACATGTAGATCAATGGCGTATACATGAAGTTCAAAGGCGACAACTAAATTTCCAAGGAGGATTAACATCAGGCAAGTAGCCTGTCGCAAAACAGTAGGCCAATCTTTTTAAGGATTATGATGCGATTATGGCCTTTCTTCTCCTCTTTGGATAGTTTACGGCACCCAGGGGCGACCTTTGATTTGCTTATGCATATATGTATAACGTCGAGCCTCAAAAATCCAAAGAGTAGTTTTAACGATACATGAATTTTTCGGGGTCCAGTAAGGAAAACAGCCACTTTTGGCAAAAATGCTAAGAAAAGCTTAACGTTCTTACTTTAAACTGTAAACACTAGTAGTTCGTAAAATAGTTTGAAAAGTATTATCTAGGGCTGGATGAAGAGAAAAAATCAGCCCTAGAATTTCCTTTCAAATAATGTATTTAAATGGGGGCATCACTGGACCCCGAAAAATTCATGTATCCCTTTAATAAACGGAGCCAAGCTGACCAGTCCCTACTGGCGATATCGATACCTGTCTAATAAAATCCAACCTACGTTCTGAAAATCCATGTGCCAGACGGAAAACGCATTTAAAGAACACACAAAAGCTGTCATCGTTACAAAAGCGTATAAAAAATAAATCACGCATTTAATACCCGGCATTTTTTGCTTTAATCCCCGATCTGCATGAAATTCATTCGGACGCGAATATATTTTGCCGGTGCAAGTATTGATTAACGCTGGCCCTCAACCATAGTAATAAATAAAAAAAATCACTGGGCTGCAACGCCCGCGGCTATGCACTCGCTACGGCCATAATGTATATGAGAAACGTCCATTTTGCCCTACTCTCCATCTACCCTCACTGAGTTGTTATGTATAGAGACGACGTACTTAATTTTAAATAGGTACCATTTTGTTTATTATTACAATTAAATTTTCAATCAATTCAAAATAGGTATCTTTATTAGTATAGGATATTTAGAATATCTAATACCTGGTATGACCTGATAGCCGCAAATGATACAGCTATCGAAGTGGCCCGACAAAATATAGTAAAGTACCATCGACACGAAAAGAAGAAGATTTAGAATATCTCTTAATAATAGTCACTTTGTTTTGTTTTGTACAAATGTTGACGTCAAATCGTTCCTTACAGCTAAGTTTAGAGCCACTTCCTAGGCGTGGAAGTAGAAGAAGCGGCAACAATCTGCATTGCAGCATTTTTTCCAAAGACGTCAACTAACAAACATACAGCTTAAAATTAGATATGTGGACTGACAATACAATGTTTGTTATGATATAATTTAAATGAAACTTTAATATTTAATTTAAATTATATCATATCAATTACGAAATTTAAAATAATGCCAATTTGTAAATTTAGTAGGTACCTAAAGTATTACATGTTAATTATACAAACCTCAAAGAGTGACTGCGCCAAGCTCAAGCCAGACTTTTTTGTCTTTAAGATAATCATCGGTCCCATAATAACTTTTCTCAACAATTACAGATATTTTTTTTACTAATAATAATTTCTAATAATGAGCATAAGTAGTTAGTCATGTCTCCTTCGTCAATGAACGCGGACGACCGGCCGGTTCCTAAGAAGCACATGATTCCCTAATGTTTTTTCAAACTATGAGCTCTAAAAAAACACTCCTGATTAAATTATAATACAATCTTAAACTTACACATAATCTAAGTTAAGCTATACCGGGCGTGGTCCGCACTTGGATGGGTGACCTCAAGTAGTTTAAAAAAGTTCTCAAGCTCCTCCGTGCTCTGGAAGACACGTTAAGCCGTTGGTCCTGGCTGTCATGATTGTATGGCAGTCGTCAAGCTACATCAGATGCCTTTAGGCAGTTTAAAAAACCTGACACCAGTTTTGGCCACATACATATACAAAAAAAGAAAGAAAGAATAAAATATGCAAAAGAGGTTTGCAATAAAAAATGCAGTTTTTATCTCTTAAATTCGTCTATTAAAAGTCAGTTCTATCAATACATTTCAATAACAACCCCCACTTTATTTTACATCCGGGCGATGGGGGGCAGTTTTTTACAAAGGTCTTACGATGCTTTCCATATTCGACCAAATGGGTTTTTATTTAATCGTTGGTGCATTAAACATCGTGTAAATCCAAACCTGTCTTTGATGGAGTTTGCTTTTAATAGGCTTTCCAACTCAAAAGCTTTCAAAAGAATATTTAAAGTACAACGTAAATATTAATTTGAGTTATTTTTAAATAAATTTTTGGGTTTTAATTACTTTTTAAGTGCATATATTAGTATTTATACTGAAATGTGTTTATTGAGAATTGTAATCACTGAATTGATTGTGCCCTCATCATTATCCGAACGTATGCCCGGTTGCATTCTCAGCGGTAACGCTTTAGAGCCCGGATACTGGTTTTTAGATACAGCGACTGCATCTGACCTCCGCATCCCAAAGGGTGGACCAGTACCAATCCTGATGATTGGATGATGCATTGGAGTTCTTGCAAATGATGATCTACATCTTATCAAGTATGATAATAGCTAAGTAACACGAATGGAAAAAAATCGAGCTGCCTAAAGGCTTCTTACGTAGACCAACCCAATGACAGGCATCTATTACCAACAGTCACTATTACTCATCATCATGATCAGGTGTTTTTAGTCTCCACTGCAGGAGCACGACCCTCTTTGTAATGCCAGAGCCATATATTAGCCAGAGCAGTCAGAGGATTTGGTCTACACTCTCTACGCTGACCAGACGGGTTAGAGAGGTCTCATTGATGTTTATAAGCTTTGTTTAGCTTGTGTTTGCAGAAGCACGACCCTCTTCGTACTGCCAGAGCCATATATTAGCCAGAGCAGTCAGAGGATTTGGTCTACACTCTCCACGCTGATCAGACGGGTTAGAGAGGTCACATTGATGTTTATAAGCTTTGTTTAGCTTGTGTTTCCTAAGTCGCTTTCTACGACATCCACAGGAAGACTTGGAGTGGTCCTATTGTAGTGGAACCACACGGTTTTCTCTATTACACAATAGGGAACTAATGTGCAGGTTTAGTCAATATGTTTTTCTTCACCGACCGATGGTAGTTAAAATGACCGTACATGAGTACTCGGATGTACCAGTCGCGCCTAGTGAGTATCAAATTTGTGGTTCACAGACGCAAAGCCACTGTATAAACCGCTTGCCCACCGAAGCTTCTAAATGATGATGTTATCGTGCGTACATAAAGAAACATTACCTAGTTTCTCATTTACGCAAACAAACGAACAGTAATTACAATGAAACACTCGAACGCACACATAAACAAAGATGCATGCGATTGGTCGCGACAAGGTCACGTACGCGTCATGTTGGTCAAGCAGCTAGCTCCCCGAAGCCGGCTCAACCGACACGGCCGCGGTCAACGCCTCGAGGGGTGAGGTACAATATTAAAATGTTTATTTACTTACATATGAAAGGTGGGTCCTGTGTTTTTCATGTCTGTATAGCTTTTACACCACTTCACGGCACATGACGGCATTTTAATGAATCGATTATCGCAAACACACAGCAATATTCTCAAAGGAAACTTCTTGCGACGCAACCGCACGAATCGAGTGTCGCGGCCAACTGTCGCGCCGCGCTGTTCATATTTTAAGCCCCGCTCGCCGCGGTACATATCGCGATGAATGATTTTTCGGGATTATTTATTATTTTTGGATTCTAGAGAATTACTGTTCATAGACTCAATCCATAAAATAAATTCAATTCAATTCTAAATATCTTTATTATCATAGGATACTTATAATATCTTTAAATAATAGTCACTTTGTTTTGCAAAAAATATTGACGTCAAATCGTATATACAGCCAAATTAAGTGCCGCTTCCTAGGCGCTAGTGCGAATGAAGCGGCAACAAACTGCACTGTAGCATTTTGTCCAAAGACGTCAAATAACAAACTTACAACTTAAAATTAGATATGTGAAATGAGAAAACATTAATTCATACATTTCCACAAAATATTTCCATACAAAATAAACAAAAGGCTAGAAATGGCTTTTCCCAACCACCAATACAGTAATATTCAATCAGCTACCCAAATATTTGCATACAACTGTTTTATCAACTCCGTTTCACTTTAATTGCACGAGTCGTTTCTGTAATTTGTTATATTGGGCTTACACACGTAGATTTCTGAAGTAGACAGACATGTCTTCTTCTTTCGACGTTCTTCTCGTTTCGATCTTCTCGTTTTCTACTTTACTTCTACTTGTGGAGACCTCTTAATGGCTTTCTACTACTGCTGCTGAAGTCTTGTAAAAATACTTTATATTTGAAAATTACGCTCAAATTTTTATTTTTGGTTTTTCAATAAAAAATTTTTTAGGAATATTGCTTGTTTCCTAGAGATTTTGGAATTACTTTTTGGTAGTTCCAAAACCATTTTTACTATTCACTTTTTTTAATTTAGTAAATAACTAATTGTTTATACATTTTATTGGATTCTTCGAAGTAAAAAAACGCAAAAACTTTTAACAGTCATTTCATTTTGTGGTAAGTCAAATTGGTTTGTTTATTTATTTATTTTTTAAACTTTATTGTAGGTACTTACCACAATTAACAATATAACAAAATTGATGGACTTATCGCTAAAGGCATTATCTTGTACTTTTATGTATTTATTTACTTTGTGTATAATTTAATTAGGTATCTCTGTATTTAATATTGCATTGAAATTCTTGCATGATGAATGTTCTTGCGTTTCTTTTTCTTTGAAAAACCTATTATAATGCACCGACTCCTAATCGTTCATTTTATAACTCGTAGATAGTAAATATTGAAAACATTTTAAAAAAAACTTCTCCAGTCTATTTGTTAAATAACTCTACGTATTGGATTCAGTATCTGCAATTTTAATGAAGAAATAACTCCGTTTTCATTTATAACACAATGACAAGCGATAATTTGCTGATATTTCAATTCGAGCTCTTAAAAATTTATGAATGTATTAATTTGATGAATTATTACGAGTATTTATCATGATTTTAAATATATTCGTGGTATTGTTTCTTTAACAAGGCTCGGTAGTTAATAAGGATTTTTAATTGTTTCATGATCAGACCTTTTTTAGTTTCCACTGCAGGAGCACGACCCTCTTGGTTGTTTGGTTGGAGAGGTCTTATTGATGTTTAAAAGTTTTGTTAACTTGTATTTCCTAAGTCGCCTTCAACGACATCCACGGGAAGACTTGGAGTGGTTCTACTCTACTCTGTCAGGAACCACACAGCTTGTGACCACCATGAAACATATTTATCCAAATCACTTTAAATTAGTCAAACAACATCCAAAAACAAATTTGTTTGACAAAATTACTACAATGATACAAACACTGATTGTTTCGCTCGCTATAACCAAACAAATTAAAACAAATGCGTAGCAATTTTGCTAAAAGCAATACAAAGTTCCGATGTTGGTGAGTGGCGTTTTATTTTGAGCCAGTAAACAACTGGAGCAAATTTACATTCAGCGACAGGCGACAGGTATGGGATCATATCACGCTATGGCGGTGCCACTACGGTGACTCTGAACCCACTAAACTATAAAAAAACATAAACACTAGTAGTTTTTTGCACTAAAAATAATTTGAAAATTATACGTGAATTAAATAAAAGCAATATTTTGACTTTTTCAATTCAATTCAAAATATCTTTATTAACATAGGATATTTATTATATCTCTTAATAATAGTCACTTTGCCTATCAGTAATAATCCTAAACCACAATTACTTATTGCTATCAAAAATCTAAACAAACAAGAGCGTTATAGGTAGCTTTACCTAAAATCTTCAGAAAATGAGTTGTCAATTGCTATAGAACAGAAAATATGCATCAAATATTTTGGTGCAGAAATGCTCGTTTGGCTTCCCTTCTTCTTCGCATTCCCGGTTACACCCTCAGTTGTGCTGCTTCGGAGCCTGGGGTACGCTTTCTCGTTTTTACTTCTCCAAATATAATATGCAACAGTCACCCAAGGATTTCAAAGACCTTGCGAAGTGAAGAAGAAATACCCGTAACAGTATGATTTACCTGTAGTTTAAAGACCGGCCGCCTGCCTACGCCAACCATCTTTGGGAATACATTTGTGCGAAAAATTTATAACCTGCAGCCACCGGACGACAAACCTGCCTAGTCCTTTAGTCGCCTCTTACGACATCTACAGAAAGAGATGAAGTGGTCCTATTCCAAGCCAAAAACTACACGGCAAATCATTTGGTTGTTTAAAAAAAGTTGGTAAAAATTTGGCATCTGGTTTAAATGAGAAACATAATTACGTCTTTATTCTTAAAGGGTTAAACAGAGCTCAGACCAAAACCCAAAGTTTGAAAGAGATTTGTCAGGATCGTACCAAGTGGAAGTTCATAGCTACCTACATCTGTGAGAAACAAGCGTGAGTATGTCAAGTTTTAAACGCAAGTCTAAACTCTTCATGGTCTCTCTCGAGGTAAGCGACATTAAAAACTTTAGCGGTTAATTTTGGGGTCAAAACGCCATTCCCGGGTTGATGTGAAAATGGATTTCCTGTTTACACCTAAACAGTCAATTTACACGAAATGAGAGTGAAATAATAATAATAATATTGCAAAACAATAAATTGAAGGTACATTTTAATATTAAAATCATACGATGAAAAGAAAACGACCTCGTGGCGTAATGGTTAACACGCTAGACCGCTAATCCGGAGGTTCTGGGTTCGATCCCCAGCCAAGGCAAGTTGGAAAATGGCCTTTTAAATTATTCTGGGTCTTGGGTGTTTATCTATATATGTATTTATCATTGAGTTAGTATCCCATAACACAAGTTTAAAACTTACTTTGGGGCTAGCTTAATCAGTGTGATTTGTCCTTATATATTTATTTAGTTTAATTATTTAAAAGATCGACAGGTAACAAAAGCACTTTAAATTTGACGGTTAATGGACACAACGGAAAGGGAAGACTAAAAGATGGATGGAATGCGTAAGGCAAGATATAAAGATAGTATGGGTAGATAATAATATATACGGACAAATCACACAGATCGAGCTAGCCCAAAAGCCCAAAGTAAGTTCGAGACTTGTGTAACGGGATACTATATCTATACATATAATAAAACAGTAAAAATCGCGTGTCTGTATATATAATAAATTTATGAAAAAAATTGTGGGGGCAATTAGAAAAGAGTAACTGAATACAAAAAGATTAAAAGACATTTTTGTCTACCTCCTCATTGCTTACTCTATCCATCCACCATATTGACTTCATTCTCCTCCAGCATCACATTCGTATCTATAAACTTATTGAATAATAATTGATTAAACACCATTTTGAATAACCTATACATATTTTATGTCCTCCCATTTTACATCACTAAGATATGTTTGAATTTCACAGATTAAATTATAACCCATAACCCATTAACCCCAATAAACCAAGTTATCTTAGGAAGTCAAAACTGCTATATGAAACGTAAAGGGCCATCAAGGGAATATGCATACATTACTGACGTACTAAATGCACAATAATTCAATTTGTTAACCCTAACGGAAGTTTTATAGCCCGCAGTCAAATTCGAGTTAATTGCGTACTGTAATATTAGACGACTGGGATATAGGAAGAAGGAAGGACCTCCTTATTCAGATAAGCGAAAAAAACAAGTATATTTTAAGTAAAAGAATATTACATCTATATATATATATATATATATATATATATATATATATATATATATATATAACTTATGAATAACACATCAAAACTACACATAAAAAACGTATAATTTGCGTATGAATTAAATAAATTATTTTATAAAACTTTGTTTGCCAGTTAAATTAAAAAAAACCCCGACTTTCAATCGTTCACCCCCAATAACTTTTGAAAAGCTGAATCGTTTTCACCAAACAGTCGAATCTCATGTTTAAAATGCTGAAGATAAACAAATTTATCTATTTATGTTGAAGAGCTTTGCTCTTGTGGGTGGAGTATGAATCCTCTTCCATTTGTCTATCTCATCTGCCAGTTGTTTTACTTCGCTGTACGACACGACGTTCACCTTCTCCTTTATCTGTTTAATTTAGCTATGCCTCGGTATTCCTTCTTTTCTTCAATTATAGTCTTTAAGAAACCGTCGTGTCAATTCAATTCAATTCAATTCAATTCAAAATATCTTTATTATCATAGGATATTTATAATATCTCTTAATAATAGTCACTTTGTTTTGTTTTGCACAAATGTTGACGTCAAATCGTTACTTAAAGCTAAGTTTACGCCGCTTCCTAGGCGCAAGTGCAGAAGAAGCGGCAACAAACTGCACTGCACGTTTTCTCCAAAGACGTCAACTAACAAACTAAAAACTTAAAATTAGTTATATAGATGGACAGAGATTACATTGTTTATTATGTCATAATTAAATTGAATTATAAGAATTACGAAATTTTAAATAATGTCAATTTGTAAATTTAGTATGTACCAATGTACCTAAATTATGACATGTCTAAGTATACAAACCTTTAAGAGGGACCCGCGCCAAGCTCAAACCAGACCTTTTTGTCTTTAAGATAGTCATCGGTCCTATAATAAGCCTTCTCATAAAGTACTTTCTTTACATACGCTTTGAATTTTCTGTCTGGCATATCAAGGACCGATTCTGATAATTTATTATAAAAAAGTATACACTTCCCCATAAAAGACTTACTGACTGTATTCAGCCTGTAATACGGGCTAACTAAGTCATTCTTATTACGTAAATTTCTATCTGTAAAATCACTTACTTTATTGAACATGGAAATATTTTTCTTTACATACATTATATTTTCAAATATGAATTGTGATGCAAAAGTAAGTATACCTATTTCCTTGAATAATTCCCTCAGTGAGTCTCTCGATCCTAAACCGTAAATAGCACGAATTGCTCTTTTTTGTAAAAGAAAAATAGTCTGAATGTCGGCTGCACTCCCCAATAGAAGTATCCCGTAAGACATTAGACTGTAAAAGTAACTAAAGTACGCGTGTCATATAAAGTCTAACATCTTTTCTCTTCTATTCTCTATTATATCTAGAATGCACCTATTCTCTCCTACTCTTTTCAGGACCTCTTCATTAGTATTTTTTTCAATTCAGCATTTAAAAAACCTCTAGACTTTTCCTTTATTTTTGAGTCAAAGTCTATGGCTGGAAGCCCCTAAACGCAATGGTCCAAATTTATATTTTAAGGGGCCACTTTTACGACGTTTTTGATATTTTTGCTGTTGAAAATACTATTATTTTATTATTAAATACTTAGTCATATCCAACTTCCAGAAATTTATTCATCTCAGTTAGACTGCTAAGTTCATTCTCGTGATACGGACCGGGTCAGAGGTTTAACAGCTCAGTAAGCGCGTAGAGTAGAATAGATGAATACGCCTTTAGCTCAACTATTATAATAGTTAGTTCAGCTATATTACAGAATTATGAGTGCTATTTACTATTGCACTTTAGCAGTTTAGATATTAAACGTAAAAACGTTGTAATAGTAATTTTGTTATTAAGCTAATGAGCTACCAGAATCGAATTTTATATCTACCTACCAATCCTACATAAGTTTTCATCTAAGCGCGTTCCCGGTTGCATCTTCAGCTGTGCTGTCTTGGAGCCCGGCGTGCGCTTCCCAATTTTTTTTCTGTAACAAGTAATTATTTAAATGGTATGGTAAATCCAGTATGAATGAGAGAGTCAGAAAGTTTGACAGTTATGTGTGAGCGAGATAGATAACATAAGATGAAGGTTAGACAAAGAAAAATAATAAATCAGACATCGAACGTCATAGTTGTTTTAATATTTATCTTTGTATCTTACATATGCTTAAAATTGTTTTTTTTTTTTTAAATTACGAATTCGCGTGCCGCGCAGCGCCCCGTCCAGTAGGCCGCGCGCCGTGCTGATTTTAAAAAGTAAAACGGCGGGAAAGTAACAATGTGCATCACAGTTTTATGGTTGAGTTTATTTTAATTCAAAAATATCAGTTTATTAGGTATTATTCCTCGCAAGTATGTTGAAAAACGTCTTACGATATACGTGCGTATATTGGTTGAACACACTCAGCTCCTTACGCCCTCGCCTTCGGCTCGGGCTGAAATTCCGCTTCGTGTGTTATAACCACCATAACGCACTTATATCGTAATGTACTATTATCACAGAAATGCCGTGGCCACCTTCCGGCTTCATCTGAGATCAGGTAATTGGTACCATAATATTGCACTGTCACTAAACACCGAATTTAATACCTACATATTTCTTCGTCTTCGCGCGTTCCTGGTTGCATCTTCAGCTGTGCTGCCCTAGAGACCGGTGTGCGCTTTCGCGATTTTCTTCTCCAAATATCGTGACACCTTCTGAAATCGAGAAGAAATAGGAGACACAGTTTAAACAATTTGGCGACCAGCCGCCGCGACGCGACGTCTACCATCCATGGGAATACAGTTGTATTGTAGCACGCGGATATCTTCTTCATCTTAGCGCGTTCCCGGTTGCATCCTCAGCTGTGCTGCTTCGGAGCCCGGGGTGCGTTTTCCCGCTTTTTCTTCTCCAAATATAACATGCACGTCAATGGTCACCTAAGAATGCCAAAGACCTTGCGAAGTGGAGGAGAAATTTCCGAAACAGTTAAAATGATTCGGGTGTAATTTTACGACCAGCCGCCTGCCTGACTTCAACCCTCTTTGGGAATGTATTTGTGCGGAAAGTTTTACCACCGGCCGCCGCCCGACGTTAACCCTCCTTGGGAATGCAATCGTAGCACGAGTGTCCTTAAGTCCTCTTACGGCATCCACAGGAAGAGATGGAGTGGTCCTATTCTGACCCGGAACCACACGGGGTACGTATTGTAGCACGCGATGTTTGTGCTTATTTATTTAGTCCCCTCTTACCTGTCAAGTAAGGCCATCTCTTCCTGTCAGTGTCAGTTCTAGGCCAGCAGGCACACCGCTCTTATACCTACATACTTGCAGGGTAGATATAAAAAGTAAAGACGCAAAACCTAAAGACGACTTTTAACAAGTTTTTTAAATTAATTATCTAAATAGCTTTCAATGACATAAAACTTTTAGGATTAAAAAAAATACAGTTTAAAATAATGAGTGTTCATATTACCTTGTAAAAAATTGACACTTTATTGCCACTTTTCCTGTCTTATCATTATACTAAACATTATGAATATTTACGTGCAACATTAAACTCTTCGCTTTATTTGGTAAAACGATCTTAGATAAGTATGATCGCTGACTATATAATGCTATCATATTGATTGCTTTTTAATCGTTGGTCTCTTTTGTAACGTAATGTCAGAATGTATCGTACCACCTGGCTCATATTCTATTACTATAAATTTATCGCGTGTATAGACGATCTGAACAAGGTAGCTGAAAAACACTGGACGCTGCCTGCTCTTGAAAGATAATTTTGGAAATCCTTGGGAGGGGCCTATGTCCAGCAGTGGACGTTATGCGGCTGAAATCATGATGATGGTGATGAGACGAAATTGTAATCATAGATCATTTTGGATTTTCAACTCTAAGCAGACAGAGCCCAGGGCCGCAAGACATAAAGGACTCTTTTAGCGTGATTTTGGGCAAGAAGGTGGAAAAAGAAATCTAAATAGTGGTGGGTTGCTAGCCGCGTCGCTTACTATGAGGTATCATGAACTTTTCGTGGGCCAGTGCTACCCCCATTTGAAATAAATTATTTGAAAGGAAACAGAGATATCATTTGAAATTTTGTTCTAGTAAGCCCTAGATAACCCTTCAAACTATTTTATGAACTACTGTTTACAGTTTAAAGTGAGAACGTAAAGCTTTTCTTCGCACATTTGCGAAAAACGGCCACTTTTGGCAATTTAATATACGTTTGCAAAAAATTATAGATCCAAATTATCGAATAATTAACAAAAGCTACTTAAATTCTACACATTAGCAGGCGTGCGTGTTCATAAGAAAATACGTACAAAAACATTAAAAAAATACCACAAAAAAGTGTTATAATTACGGAACGATAACCCATCTATAAGACATAGTAACAGGCACTTACCTTCGTTACTATTAGCATACATTAGTGTGGTATATTTAATTACACTAGCTAAACCAACACTGCGTTAAATTTTAAACCGACTTCGTCAGGTGAGGCCCATCAAAGAACAGGTGTGTGGTACAATGTTGATTTTAAAAAGTATAGTTTATATCTTCAATACTTTTCCGGGAGAAAAGAAAATACTTAGAATGTACCACCTGCTTTTCTTACCGCGCCGATCTTAAGGCCGTACCTGAATTTTCAGGGGTCCAGTGCTGCCCCCATTTAAAATAAACAATTTTAAAGAAAACGGATACATAATTTAAAATTTTGCTACTAACAAGTTCTAGATAACCCTACAAACTATTTTGTGAACTATTGTTTACAGTTTATACTGAGATCGTTAAGCTTTACTACGCACATTTGCCAAAAGTAGGCGTTTTTTGCAAATGTGCGTAGTAAAGCTTAACGTTCTCACTTTGATCTGTAAACAGTAGTTTATAAAATACTTTGAAAGGTTATCTAGGACTTGGTAGTAGCAAAATTTTAAATGATGTCTCCTTTTTTAGGGTTCCGTACCCAAAGGGTATAAACGGGACCCTATTACTGAGACTCCGCTGTCAGTCCGTCTGTCCATCTGTCCATCTGTCTGTCTGTCTGTCTGTCCTTCAGTCACAGGGCTCTATCTCTTGAACCGTAATAGTTAGACACTTGAAATTTTCACCGATTATGTATTACTATGGCGGATATAACAACAAATACTAAAAATAAAAAATAGTTAAAAATTAAAGAGGGTCGTCATACAAAAAACGTGTTTTTTTCAGCGTTTTTAACTTGATCTTCATAATGGCATTAACTAGATACTTGAAATTTTCACAGATTATGTATTACTAT
This sequence comes from Acrobasis repandana, assembly GCA_963576875.1. Taxonomy (NCBI): domain Eukaryota; kingdom Metazoa; phylum Arthropoda; class Insecta; order Lepidoptera; family Pyralidae; genus Acrobasis; species Acrobasis repandana. The sequence continues at coordinate 1,389,929 of OY756231.1, read as the reverse complement.
GACCACAATAACAACAAATACTAAAAATTAAATAAAGTTAAAAATTAAAGGGGGTCGTCATCCAATAAACGTGTTTTTTAGTGTTTTAAAACATTGTACAGTGGTACGAGTCCGACTCGCACTTGCCCGTTTATTTTTAAATGGGGGCAGCCCCGGAAAATTCAGGTACGGCCTTAAAAGCCTATCAAGGTAATGAGCGAAAATGCGAATAAAGTTATTAAAGATTTAATTACTAAAGTATGTATTAAGGTTTTTTTATGTACTTGTCTAAGGTTAAATAGTTTGCGCAAGTGTTTCCAAACGGGCGCATTTTTAATTGATCGTATACGACGGTTTTGGATGAGTAAAACCATTCGCAATTTTGACATTTGTAGCGTACAAATGTCAACGATGTGTAAACGAAACCTTTCATAAATCTTGAAAAAAATCCGTTCCGTTTTACGCTTTTTTATGTTAAATTTAAAGAAAATCATTGACAGATTTATTTCTGCGTAAAATAATATTACTTATAGCTGACATGACGGTTTTAAAAACTACGATGCAATGCGTCGAAAAGCAAATGGTGAGTCGGATAAATACACGTTTTGTGTTTCGCTGACTATCGTTGAAAAATAGCACTCTTTCTATGACGACGGCTTTCATCCAAGTAGGCAAGTGACAGTCGCTGTCAAACGGGGTTGCCAGCACTAAAAATATTTAAATTTACTAATAGATACGTCACACTGAATTTTTTGAAGAAACATCGCCAATCACTTATGTTTGTACCACACTTCGTCAGTGTTGTGCTAGCATTTGATAGTGACGTGCAGACAGACAAGTTAATCGGCCCTTCTTAATATAATCTGTTAGATCTAAATGAATGCAAAGGGCCACAAACTACAAGGAGCTACTTATTTCTGAGATAACATTAGAGTTCCGTCCGGGATCTTTACTTAGTTGCATGCTTGATGGCCGGTTGTTTAAGGAAGTTTATTATGTCTGTAAAGTCATCATCATCAGGTCTTTTCAGTCTCTACTGCAGGAGCACGACCGTCTATGTACTACCAGAGCCTTATATTAGCCAGAGCAGTCAGAGGATTTGGTCTACACTCTCCACGCTGGCCAAACTTTTATTTTATAGTATTTGACTATCCCTTTTGCAGGTTTTCTAGTAATTTTTGTGCTACCATCTATGTGAGCAGTTGGTCTACAAGTTTGCTATTTACGTGCCCTTAAATCGTATGGATTACATTGGCACATACTGACTTTACCGATTAGCGGTGTGGTTCCCGGCAGAGTAGAATAGGACCGCTCCAAGTCTTCCTGTGGATGTTATAGAAGGCGACTTAGGAAACAAAAGCTAAACAAAGCTTATCAACTAAACAACAGCTAAACATCAATGAGATCTCTCTAACCCGTTTGGCCAGTGTGGAGAGTGGTGAACAAATACTCTGGCTGCTCTGGCCAAGTATAGCTCTGGTAGGTAGTACAGAGAGGGTCGTGCTACTGCAGTGGAGACTAATAAAGGGGCAAGTGCGAGTCAGACTCGTACATAAAGGGTTCCGTACCACCGTACAATGTTTTAAAACGCTGAAGAAACACGTTTCTTGTATGTTGACATTGATGACCGCCTTTAACTTTTAACTTTATTTTATTTTTAGTATTTGTTGTTATAGCGGATATAGTAATACATAATCTGTGAAAATTTCAAGGAACTAGTTAATGCCATTATAAAGATCTAGTTAAAAACGCTGAAAAAACACGTTTTGTTGTATTACGACCCCCTTAATTTTTTTATTTTTTTTTATTTATATTATTTGTTGTTATAGCAGACATAGTAGTGTCTAGCTATTACGGTTCAAAAGATAGAGCCCTGTGACAGACGGACAGACACCGGAGTCTCAGTAATAGGGTCCCGTTTACACCCTTTGGGTATGAAACCCTAAAAAGGATCCATTAGTAACAAATAAACACACAATTAAATATTTTCTCTTTACCTCTTTCTCTTCAACTTCAAACACCGAGTCTACATCTTCCTGAAAGGCCGGTAATGCTGCTGTTACACTCCTGGTGTTGCAGTTGTCCATGGGCAATTGTGATCACTGACCATCAGGTGACCCGCTTGTTCGTTTGCCGCCCTTTAACATAAAAAAAAACCTGTTAAATTGCCAATTAATTTATTTTTTAAATAACTTGTGTTTTCACATGGATTGTGATCTCAAAACGTTTTACAGTACTCTGGCAGTGTGAATTGACTTGTATTTTGCGAGACTGGCATTAAATTTCCCTGTTAAGTAGAAAATTGCCTACCAATAGAGCGAGTCCTATGAACAGCGCGTTCAAATATTTGTCTAATCCGTCGTAACAGTTTAATTAATGTTAACTGCGATAACTTTTAATGGACTTTACTTTCCTGATTGAAGTTATAACTACCTACATAAATTCCATATTGTGGAATTTATTGACTGCCTCCGTGGCCCCGTGGTCAAGGCGTTTGCCTTGTGATCTGGAGGTCGGGGTTCAATCAGATCCCACTGGGAAGCATACTTTGTGAAAAGTTGTTTCCAGTCTGCTTAGGATATTGCAGGATCTTGAATCACCTTATTATCTAAAAAGAAAGAGGATTTCGTGCTTCAGAAGCCACGTAAAACTGTGGGTCCCGAACGTCTTCTAGCGTTTGTTTTTAAATTATCTTAGAATTGGTTCTGGTCTATCTTTTGGGTTGCGGAGTTCAGGCGGCAGTCGCTCTGTGTAAAAACCAGTTACCTCGTCAAATCACCTATAGGGTTAGATAGCGGACCCCGCCTCTGAAGCGTTACCGTTGAGGATGCAACCGGGAATACGCTCGGAAGAACGCGCCCCGCCCGCGGTGCGCGGAATCTGCCGCGTTTTTAGTAGGTTGGACTATACAAACTGAGATACTTGCATACAATGTTAAAATCTGCCGCCCCGAGCTCCGCGTCGGTGCGCGGTGCAGTGGGATCACCGCCTTAAAAACTATGAATGTATGCTTGTATCATTTTCAAATCAGATTGATTTGCAAAATAAGCCTACGGCATTATCAGCGAAAACGGTACGAACGTAACCATTATCGCTGAGTCACTGATCGGTCAGTCGACCAGTCCACGTGGTACACTCCTGATTTGTGTTTATAGCACTAATTATTGATTGTGTGGTGCAAGTGTCGAGATTCAAGCGATTTTAATTTACACATACATAAACACCTATAGAGTAAAGAACTAAAAAAATCCAAGCATACCGCGTGGGGTATCAAATGAAAAAGATTACTAAAAAGCACATTTTAAAAATATATACATTATAAGCTCTGCTCCCTGCTGTGCTTGCATTAAGGCCGTACCTGAATTTTCCGGGGTCCAGTGCTGCCTCCATTTAAAATAAATCATTTCAAAGAAAACGGAGACATCATTTAAAATTTTGCTACTACCAAGCCCTAGATAACATTGCAAAGTATTTTATGAACTACTGTTTACAGTTTAAAGTGAGAACGTTAAGCTTTACTACGCACATTTGCGAAAAACGGCCACTTTTGGCATATGTGCGTAGTAAAGCTTAACGTTCTCTTTATAAAGTACTAGCAGTCCACCCCGGCTTCGCCCGTGGTACACACATAGCCTATGTCACTCGGGAATAGTGTAGCTTTCCAACGGTGAAAGAATTTTTTAAATCGGCCCAATACTTTTTGAGCCTATTCATTACAAACATACAAAAATAGGTACAAATCTTTCCTCTTTATAATATTAGTGTAGATAAACAGTTAGTTCATAAAATACTTTGAAGGGTTATCTAGGACTTGGTAGCAGCTAAACTTTAAATAATGTCTCCGTTTTCTTGGAAATAATTTATTATAAATAGGAGCAGCACTGGACTCCGGAAAATTCAGGTACGGCGTTAACTGGGTAAATGTAATTTTCAGTATGAATTTTCCCGTACTCGGGTTTTTGTTTTTAAAACTACCTATATATCTGGTTTGTCATAGATAACAACATCATTTAAATGCACGTGCGGGTCCACCAATCCACTGTGATTCATATATTTTATTTGCGTTACGTAAGACCACGTGCGCGGTATCAATTGACTCTATATTAGGAAATTGTGCTTTGAATTTATACCTCAATTTGTACGTTGATAGTTGTTGGGCAAAAATTTATTGTGTCTAGTTCACGACTTGTTCACACTGTCGACTCCAGAAGGCAACTTAGGAAACACAAGCTAAACAAAGCGTATAAACATCAATGAGACGTCTCCAACGCGTCTGGCCAGCGTGGAGAGTGTAGACCAAATCCTCTGACTGCTCTGGCTAATATATGGCTCCGGTAGTACAGAGAGAATCGTGATCCTGCAGTGGAGACTAAAAAAGACAAAGAGACTTGATGATGATGATTTTGTTAGATCAAAGTCATCCCCTTTTCTACTCACGTTGTTTCTTAAGGCCGTACCTAAATTTTACGGGGTCCAGTGCTGCCCCCATTTGAAATAAATCATTTCAAAGAAAACGGAGACAACATTTAAAATTTTGCTACTACCAAGTCTTAGATAACCCTTCAAAGTATTTTATGAACTACTGTTTACAGTTTATAATGAGAACGTTAAGCTTTACTACGCACATTCGCCAAAAGTGGCCGTTTTTCACAAATGTGCGTAGTAAAGCTTAACGTCCTCACTTTGAACTGTAAACTTTAGTTCATAAAATACTTTGAAGGGTTATCTAGGAATTGATAGTTGCAAAATTTTAAATCATGTCTCCGTTTTTTTTTTATTGATTTACTTTAAATGGGGGCAGCACTGGACCCCGGAAAATTCAGGTATGACCTTAACATAGAATATAACTTACAGACTTTCCTCTCTTCCATGTTTTTACTCGGGTATGCTCTGTAATCCACCACGATACCGTTGCTCATTTAAATTTTTTAAAACACCCATATTATAAAGCGAGGTGTTGGCTTTCGTGTTTTTTTTTTTGTTTTACTTTTGTTATTTTAGGTCTGTCTTTAAAGTGAATATACGCGGTTTGGTTAAATGTTAGCGCTTACTCGTTTACTTTAAAAGTAGCTACGTGCTCGCGTTGTAGTGTCAAGTAACAATGAGCGCTACTATATGATGATAAAGTCTAATTTGGTTTGACATTAAAATAGGATGGCAGTATCGGATCCGACGGCTCTCGTCTTATTTTATGGAGTGGTCCAGTATAAAATGATAGAGAACACAGTTGACGACCTACGTGGCGTAACGTAATGGTCAACACGCTAGTCCGCCAATCCGGAGGTTCTGGGGCCGCTCCCCAGCCAGGGCAAGTTGGAAAATGGCCTTCTTCAAATTGTCCTGGGTCTTGGGTGTTTATATTATGTATTTATCATAACACAACTTTTGGAAAACTTACTTTGGGGCTAGCTTAATCAGTGTGATTTATGCCTAACAATATTATAAAAAAAAAATGTTTTTTATATAAAGTCACCAAAATCACTGGTATGAATAGGTAGGAATAGAAATACAGCTGAAATTTTTTATTAAAGTAGATATTATTACCTACCTAGACCTAAACTGTCTAATTTATTTATTTATTTTCTTAATTTTATAAATGTAATAGCCATAGCCATCTATGTAATATCCAGTGATCGGAACCTTGGATGCTATTACTATCAAAAGTATGGATATGACCAACATTCTCGAGAATCGGAATCGGTAGGTACCTTCTATAACAACGTTTTTCTCTGTATGATATTTCGCGCAATAAAATAATGTATATTGTCAGAAAATTGTATTTTAATTGTACGAAAAATATTTTTCAATTAGATTTTTTTTTCTATTAAGCAGGTAAGACTTGTTGGATGTAAATAGCTCGGAAAAATTTCGCTAAAATTATTTGTGTATTGTTAAAAGTAAGTATTCATTAATATATTTTCATTTAGAAAAAAAAATCGGTTTCATTCTTTAAGATGACCCTATATTTAAATAATTAAGTATCTACTGTGTAAATCCAAACACTGAAATAATAAATAAACGGATTTTTAAAATAAACACTATTTTACACATTTTTAATAATATTAAATATTTTTCCCGAGAATTCCCGGGATTATCGTCATATCCATATTAGTGATATCGTCCCAAATAGCACCCAGATTCCGATCATTGGTAATATCTCTAAAACTGTTAACTTTTTTTAATTTATTTTTATTTTTATTGTATTTGGAAGACCAACAACTATTATAATTTACATAGAAAACTTAATATACACAGAAAGTCCATTACAGGTTCTTACTGACAGCAAATTTAAAGGAACTATTGGGTTAAAACAGTTTGATTTGGCCAAGTCTAACACCTTGCAACGGATATACTATATTATTTAAAATCTGAAACTTTTTCAGAATTCTATGAGAATTCTAGAAAATGTAGAAAATATACAATATAGAAAACAAACATATTAAATTGGAGCTTTTTCTAAGAACATCGTACAAAAATCCTTTATTAATGCGATTGTAACAACAAAATATATAATTTTAGTTTAAACGTCGCAGTAAAAGTTTTTAGTGAACATGCCTTTAATGTAAGTATAAGTAAAGTAAATAAATGGGCAAGTGGGAGTCGGACTCGTACATGAAGGGTTCCGTACCTACGTACAATGTTTTAAAACGCTGAAGAAACACGTTTCTTGTATGACGACTCCCTTTAATTTTCAATATTATCTTATTTTAGGTATTTTTTGCTATGGTGGCCATAGTTAAATAATCGGTGAAAATTTCAAGTGTCTAGCTTTTACAGTTTAAGAGATACAGCCTTGTGACAGACGGACAGACAGCGAACTTTGACTTTGACTTTGAACCCTAAAAATCAATTATTTCTCCTTATTAATCCTATCCTATCCTATTCCTAACTTCCTAACTAATATTATAAATGTGAAAGTGAGTTTGTATATTTGTTTGTTTGTTTGTTACCTCTTCACGCTTTATCTACTGAACCAATCTTCTAGAAAATTCGCATACACATAGTTAGGAGTACTGAGAAGGACATAGGGTACCTTTCATCCCGGAAAAAAGTAATGCTCCCGTGGGATACGCGAGCGGAACCGCGGGCAAAAGCTAGTTATTTATATATTATTCATATATTTGTCCTTGTTTTTGTACGATTCAATAATCGTACAAGGAAAATACAAAAACAAGGACAATTCATAAATGTTAACAGCTGATTTGATTGAAGTAGACTGGAGTGGATTGGAAAGTGTGTCCTTTTATCCATCATCTATAGGAGAGCTGTATACTAACAGTGTCTACGCAGACAACTTGGATTCCACTCTAGCCAGCATAGTAGCAAAATACTCTCATAATAAATTTAAATATTCAAAAGGGATATTACAAGAATTTAACTTTGACTCTACACAAATAGGTACATACCAATCTTCATTTCATGTCAGATCACTGCAGTTTTTGCAATCCAACGTTCAGATCACTGCAGTTTCAGACTGATAGCTGACCGCGATAGCTCAGTGAGATGAGAAAAAACAATTAAACTGACGACACTGTTACGTAACCGATACCACCTTAATCAAGTTTCCACTTCTGTCGGCACTCCCGAAGTGCTACTTTTTTATTGCCTTATTTAGTTTAAGCACTTTAGTGCTGCATCTTGAATGCCTAATATTAACCCTTTCAAAATATGCTACATGGTTGATCAGTCAGCTTACTCTCTAGGTCTGTATGTTGGACCTCGCATACTCTCACAATATTCAAAACAAACAAATTTAAATATTCAAAAGGGACATTGCAAGAATTAAACTTTGACTATACACAAGTACATACCCGTCTTCATTTCCGTGGTAGCCAACTTAATAAATTATTTAAGGCGGAGCAGCGTTGCGTTTGGTTGTTTTGACACTAATTATAGCGTTGGGTGGGGGTCCGTAGAATGTAAATTGGGGATTCGGGAATTTTGGACGACTAAAACTTGGGAGATTATTCGAGTAGTTGGGTGTTGTTGCATGTATAGTGGCAAATATGCACACACTTTCTGTTGAGGTAATTGTTAGAATTTTTGATAATCTAAATTCATTAAGTAACATTAATATTTGTAAGAAAAAATGGTAATTAAACTTCTTCTTATCGATTCTAAATGGTTACACTGTAGCTTCAATTTCAAATCACCTAATAAAAATAATTAATTAATTGTAATTAAACTACAAACATATGACAAAATTTTAAGTATATTTGACAGAATATAACAAAAACTAAATTAAAAAACAATATATTCAATCTAAACCTAATACTAAAAACAAAAAAAACATTAATTTATGTTAAAAAATTGAACCCAAATCGCCACCGTTAGCAGGCCAGTTACCCAACTACACAGTCAACTTAGAAATAAAACCTAGTCCAAATTATTTATTTAAAATCTAAAAGGATTTGGCCGTGCGACATGGTGCCTACAACGCTGCGTTTCCTTTCTGAATAGCTATGCTAATTCGTTGACAAAACGATCTGCGCGGGGAGAGAAGTAGCTGGTATATTAAAGGTTTTTTTCTTTTTACCCACACCAGCATGGAAGCAACCACACCAAACCGCACGAATTCATGGCACAATAATTTAATATTTGGCATGTATTAATATGATTTTCGTTTTTTGCTAAACTACACTAGCGTCGTGATTCTACTTATTATATAAAAAAATTAAGGTTTATAAAAGTTTTGTACATGATATAGGCATGATGACTGAAAAAATATATTTGGCCCATCGGTTAGATTATTAAAAAATATTGTACACGTACTTTTTTCTTTACTCTGAGAAACAATAAACTGGACTGGGACACGGTTCTAAAGGCGGGTAATGTTGACTCAAAAGTGGATGCGTTTAACTCCCGCTTACTGTCCCTATATGACAAACATGCCCCGGTCGAGCAGATTAGAGTTAAGCATTTTCCAGCACCCTGGCTGACGCCTGATATCAAAAAACTTATGGCAAAAAGGGACAGTGCTAAAATAAAACTTCGCCGTAACCCTTCCGATCATAATCGTAAGAAGTTTATATGTCTACGCAATCGTTGTAATAAGCGTTGTAGGGAAGCTAGGCGTAGATACATTCACGAAAATGTTGTGGATCGCCCTCCTGGTAAGATGTGGACTTTCTTGAAGGGATTAGGAGTTGGTAAGCAATCATCCGATCCTACTCTCAGTATCGATGCAAACTCTCTTAATAAACATTTCTGCTCTACTGGCTCCACCCTCCCTTCGAGTGTCAGGAATGTTACGCTTGCGGAGCTTGCTGATAAAACTAAGCCTGATTGCCCAGCATTTAATTTGCCGCCGATGTCAATTAAGGATGTTCAGGATATTTTTGTCAAGCTGAAATCTAATGCGATCGGTAATGATGGCATCTCTCTTGATATGTTGAGACCTATTTTACCGGTGGTGTCCCCAATCTTGATTGACATTTTTAACTGTTCGTTGTCCACTGGGGTTTTTCCTTCTGCTTGGAAATGCGCGCATGTGATTCCACTCCCTAAAAAACCTAACCCTTCCTTACCTTCCCAATTCCGTCCCATATGTATACTCCCTGTCCTTTCAAAAATCCTGGAGCACTATGCCCTGCAACAATTAACGAAATATCTATCTTCACACAAACTACTAAATGAACATCAATCTAGATTTCGTGCTGGACATAGCACTACAACCGCCCTCGTCAAAATAACGGACGACATCAGAATGAACATAGATAACAAGAAGCTCACTATTCTGGTTCTGTTAGATTACTCTAATGCATTCAATACAGTTGATTTCGACATACTACTTGGCGTTCTAAATTCCCTTAACTTCTCTGCATCTTCTCTTACTTGGTTTCATTCCTACCTTTATGGGCGTCGACAGTTGGTGAAAATTGATCAGAGTAAATCTGAGTGGTGTGACTTGGCTGCCGGTGGGCTTCCTCAAGGTGGAATACTTTCCCCAATATTATTCTCAATTTTCATTGACGGTATCACGTCTTGTATTAAATCTTCTTTTCACTTGTATGCAGATGATCTGCAGATTTATACGGCCGCCCCTCTCGTTAACTTCAGCGACGCAGTGAGCATTATCAATTCCAACCTTGCCGCTATTGCGACTTCGGGCTTATGGTCAATGCAGATAAATCCCAAGCAATAGTAATTGGTAGTCCACATTTCATGGCAAAGTTTCATTCCACCGTTGTTCCCAATGTTATGCTAAATGGTATTATTATTTCTTTCTCTCCAACAGTTAAAAACTTGGGAATAGTTTTGGATGAAACTTTGTCATGGTCTACCCAAACGAATGAGGTGAGTCGCAAAATGTTTGTGGGCATGCATTCTATGAGGCGATTGCAAAATTTTCTCCCAATAAGGACGAAAGTATTATTGACACGTTCTTTATTAATTCCTATTCTTGATTATGCTGACGTTGCATATTTGGATCCTACAGAGGAACTTCTAGAGAAATTAGAGCGCCTCCAAAACAACTGTATTAGGTATGTCTTCAACCTTCGAAAATTTGATCACATTTCGGAGTCTCGCAAGAAGCTAAATTGGTTACCTGTTAGGATACGTCGCAACATCCACATTCTCTGCCTCCTCTTCAACGCCCTTTTTAATCCTTCTTCCCCTGATTACCTCCATTGCAAATTTAATTTTCGGGTTGTGGATAGTCGTTTGCGCACAGCCGGCAGCCTCGTTTTGGACATCCCACCGCATTCGTCACAGTCTTACTCCAAATCGTTTAAAGTCTTGGCGGCAAGGCTTTGGAACTCACTTCCAGATGATGTAAGGATGGCACCTTCACTGGATTCATTTAAAACTAGATTATCGAAGTCTTCTCTGGTTACGTCATGCTTGGACTGAATGAAGTACTTATCTTTAATATTTATTAAATATATACCTATGTATGTAAGATATATACTTCATGTATAGTTTGTTTATGTGTATTGCTATAGGTATTTATGTAAGCATATTCGTATATATTTATGTGTGTAGATAAGTAATTTATACGTACCGGCTTCTACCTTATATATAATAGAGTAAATATCCTCTCAATCTATCGCAGGTTGACTGGAAGAGATCCCTACATGGTCCGCCTTTGTATATTTGCTCTTTCGTATTATGTTGTGTTTTATACTTAAATTTTGGTACAATAAAGTTATTACAAACAAACAAACAAACAATAAATGACGAAGATAAAGCACATTAAAATTTCGCATGACGTCCCGCTTTTGTACGATTTTTACACATCGGTGACGTCACAAGCCCCCACTCTGGAATTTAGATACTTTGTATCTTTGTGAATTTTTACTTTTTTGATAAACTGAAAAATATGGGTACATTATTTTTGGATAATCTTACGAACGGACTCATTAGAATAATACTTTTATGACCCAGTCATCATCCCTATTGTATTACAAAAAAAATACTTGAGACAGAGAAAAAAATTACAAAAGAAGCCGATGTACAGCCATGGGCGAAAGAAAGGTTGAGCTGATTGTGAACTTTAAAGGAGTTAGGGAAGTTTTTTGTCCAATAATGAGGCAACATTACGAGAAAAAGTAATAACGAACCTTACAGCTTTTCATACATTAATCTCTCTCTTCCTCATCATTATCTGAGCGTATTTCCGGTTGAATCATCAGCTGTTACGCTTCAGAGCCCGGGGTCCACTACCTAACCTAGGTGATTTGACGAGGTCACTGGTTATCACACAGAGCGACTGCCTGAAAAATTTAAAGTTCTCCAAATTCTCAAATAAATATGGGGACGAAAACGCTGATAAGGCAGACCGCTCGCTGCGCTTCTGAATTTGTCTAAATTCGTCTCCATGGTGCATGTACAATACAGCGCAATGCGTATGTGTAGATAGAAAATATAGATTCGGGTGTATAATCAAAAATTCCCACGGTCGAAGGCTGCAGTCTTAAACAAACGCTAGTTGGCGTTCGGGACCACACCACACTTTACGTGCGAAGGCACGTAAAGAACGAAGCACACAATCATCTTTCTTTTCGAATAATCAGTAGATTAAAGCCTGCCATATCATTACCAGACTGAGAAAAACTTTTCACAAAGTTTGCTACAGTGCGATTAGACCGACGACCATCGGATCACAAGGCAAACGCCTTGACCACTGTAACACGGAGGCAGTCATTTAGTCACTTCATTTAGTCAGGTTGCTCATGCACATTTCTGGTTGCATGTATAGCTACGCTGCTTTGGAGCCTGCAGAACGCCTTGTCGCCTTTTTCTCCTCTTTGTTACACAGTTTTCTTTGAGAGACTTTTATCACGCATATACCTATTATCATCAGTTATCACGGAACCATACAAAGTAACTGCCCCCCCTTGGCCTGCAAACCTAACACCTTCGTGATTGGTGTGATGTGTAATTGTCATGAATTTTACATCAACCGGCCCCCAATCGATTTCTTCGCGCATAAAATACAAAAAGTCCAGTAAGGTTCAGTGCCTACAGTAAAGTGCGTGTTCGGTGTGGGTTGGGTCGTTCAGCCTTCGAGCTCTTATTTTTATTTATTTTATTTATTTTTTACAATAAAAGTTACAATATATATATAACGTCTAACAAAATATACTGAAACTATTTTAAGGGTGGATTCAGTCCATGATACTGAACAACTTTCCCATAGGAACATATGTCGAAATATGAAAAATAGTTTTTTGATTTCCCTACAAACTCGGATCAGCTGATCGGTCAACTTGTATGGGAGGTCAAAAATTATTTTTCAAATTTCAGTATATGTTCCTTGGGGAAAGTTGTTCAGTATCATGGACTGAATCCACCCTTAAAATAGTTTCAGTATATTTTGTTAGTCCCTGTATATATGCACTTTACAATGTTTCATAAACCAGATTTGGTTTTTTCGAACATCGGATACCGTTATCGGCCGCTTAAATTTATATATTTTATTATTAAAACGAAGTTAAAATAAGCTAAATAAGCAATCACTAAATGAGCTGGAACTTTTAACTAATACAAGTCACTAAACAAAGTTATTTTATTCTCATGTGAGGGTGGACAAATATTTTTCACAATCACGGTAGTGTAAAGAGCAACGGGCCCCGAGCAGGTTACCATCACTCCAACAATCTCGGTTATAATCACATCGGTAAAAAATGTCAGAGCGCAGCACATACAGCATGATGCATTTATTATGATTACGACGAATATGATAATTATGGTGAAGTAGTGTAAGGGTAAGTGTTGTGTTTTATTATAATTACAGTTTAATTGTTAAGATAGTGTTGTTTAAATTTAAATTTAAAGTTTTTGTCAGTTATTTCGTTTTTTAAAGTGTTTGGTAGTTCATTAATGAGTTTTGGCTTTAAATATTGTAACGTACGTTGTCCGTAGAAGTTTTTTACTCCTGGTATAAGTAATTTTTGGTTACTTTGACTCCTGGTGCATATTTTATTATCTGTGTGTGTCTCTACGTATTTATTGTCTGTGGTATTGTCACCACATCTCTGAGTCACATTTGTACTGTATTTATTTTACTCTATGCTTGTTAATCTGTTTGTACAAGGTGGTGGAATTCCCACCTTTTCAAAGCTTTTGTGATGTAAAGAATTGTATAAGGAGGCGTTTGAAGCTATTAATAGACTAAATTGTGGGTTAAACTGTATCGGATATTCAATACTTGAATTCTTATGTGCTTTGAACTCAGCATGAAAGCAGAATTGAAGGGTCCTCTTTTTCTTCGTTTCGTAATCTATACAATTAATCCTATGAAACTATACTTTCATGAGTTTCATGACATAAAAATATACCTTCCTATACAAATTGTCCGTTCAGCTAAACTTCTTTTCTGTAATAAAAACGACGCAACTCCATCGAGTTTGAGCTTACGAGATTTGACTTAAGGCCGTACCTAAATTTTTCGGGGTCCAGTGCTGCCCCCATTTAAAATAAATCATTTCAAAGAAAACGGACACATTATTTAAAATTTTGCAACTACCAAGTCCTAGATAACCCTTTCAAGTATTTTATGAACTACTGTTTACAGTTTATAATGAGAACGTTAAGTTTTACTACGCACATTAGCCAAAAGTGGCCGTTTTTCGCAATTGTGCGTAGTAAAGCTTAACGTTCTCATTATAAACTGTAAACAGTAGTTCATAAAATACTTGAAAGGGTTATCTAGGACTTGGTAGTTGCAAAATTTTAAATGATGTCTCCGTTTTCTTTGAAATTATTTATTTTAAATGGGGGCAGCACTGGACCTCGGAAAATTCAGATACGGCCTTAATAAGTGGCCTCACAATAAAAGCTTATTTGAGAAGCTGTTTTATTTTTAAATTAAACACTTATTCCTGTAGTAAGTATTTTAAAATCAGCACGAATGATCTAGTAACCAGAATGATCCTATTACCTACAAGGAAATACGAGCTTAGTTACAAAATCCAATCCAAGCATTGTCTAACAAAATAATTTACAAAATACCACGGCAAATCAACTTATAGAGCACGGATAATCCAGCTGTGGACGAAATCGTGGTCCATTTCTAGTCACGGAGATTGATCACGAAGTACAGACAGGAATTAAAAAGGATACTAGATGCGACACTTAATGGTACTAAACGCCAATCTTTGTATTTTTGTAAACGGACAAAGCCCTTGGCGCATAGGCGACTAATACTGTGTAAATGAGTTTTTTTCGGCGTTCCTTCTCAGCTGCAATGGGCGTTGCGAAACGCTTAAATAAAAAGCTATAAAAAAAAAAAAATTGGTTGCCTGTAAAGTCGGTATACGGGCGAAAGTTTTACGTGACAACGACTTCACTCCACTTCACTCCAAACTTAACTTCCACTCGGGCATGGTTAGCCCGCCTAAGAGCGAGAGAGACAGACATAAAAAGTGAAAGGCACGCGTGCCTCTCACTCGCTCTCATTGTGAGCGCATAACGTGAGCGGAGCGTAACGCAGTTTCTTGAAGTGTCACCCGGCTAACCAATTTATAAGACGTTGTCACGTCAAAAATTAAACGTTACACATAATGTACGTACGTATTGTAAAATAAAATAATTGGCGTGTAAATGTGCCTGCGAACTCCTAAAAAACAATACGAGTACTTATTACCGTATAAGCGAGTTGCCTGGCAGAATATTTTGGTAATTACTTCGCCTCTTGCACATTTCCTAGTCCAAACTAATAAGGTATATTGTCTTGCATATACCTATTTTTTTACAATAAAAAATATACATACAAAGTGGAAGGGATATACCCGTAATAAATCGAACCACAGGCTGTACTAGATGACTAAAGTATAATGAAATTAAAATAACAGACAAAAAACCAAAAAAAAATCGACATTCCCATAAAACTCGCCCGGGCGGCCGCGCACTTTTGTATGGAAATGTCAAAAAAATTTTTTGTTGTTTGGCTGTTATTTTAATTTTATTATACTATAATGGTCTAGTATAGACCGTGGTTTGATTTATTATGGGTATGTCCCTTCCACGTTGTATATAGATAAAACGCCATATCTTAAACGCATTTGTCACTTTAATGGTATTGACAAACAAATCTAGAATAGTTATTTTATATACAGGACTAATTTTTTAAAGATGTCCTTTCATTCAATAATAATAAATAACTAAATAATGATAAATCAAATCAATCAAACTTCTTTCTTTAGGTTTTAACTCCGACTTTCAAGAGAGACATAGGCGTCACAATTTTTTTCTAGACTCAACAGCCAGACTCTGTGAAGTGATCCTTCTGCTGCCTATTTTTATTTCCCGATGCAGTCATGACGCAGCCATTACTGTCTGTTACGAGAAAAACGAGTAAAAATACAGATGAAATAGAATAATAGACATAATCAGATGTAGGCCTAGTTTAGTTAAACTGTTTCCCTGAGGTACTTTGATTAGCTCTCATGTCATACAAACTTTTGGAGGGCACGTAAATAGCAGAAACTTGGTTACAAATTATTAGTACCAGCTGCTAACAGAGATGGCAGCACACACATGACAAGCAAACCTGCGATAGATATACCTATAGATAAACAGCTAAGACCCAGAACAATTGGAAAAAGGTCATTTGCCAACTTGCCCTGGCTGGGGATTGAACCCAGAAACCTCTAAAGACAGACTAGCATGTTAGCATAGTAGCACTTACATTCACTAATGGTAGATTTTCAAGAAAATTAATTTCAAATGAGCCACTGACGTTAGTAATAAATAATGCACTTAAGAAATAAAACGCAAAACCACGTAAAACGCAATAAAAACATTAAACAAGTCCCACGGGCTTCAATAAGTGAAAACTATACGCATTTAAGTAGCAGGTAAACGCATCCGTATCAGATACAATGGTTGTTATTGTTTAAGGACATGAAGGGCACCCTTTGCGTTACCATTTGTTCTCGAAATGAGTAAAGCCATGGAGAAAAATCAATTAGGGCGTGGTTATTCGAAAAATGCGAATTTCAAAGTCAAATTGTTGTATTAATTATTATTTACAAATCCTCTTTTTTTCCTAGGAATGGCACGCATTTACGTAGATTTTAATCCTCTTAAGCCTGATATACCCTGAAGAAGGTAGTTCTAGTTAGTCATTTCGCCCCACGAGCGGTTCGTCTCATGGTCCTAATATTTCACCCCGTAGGATAAATTATTTTACGTTTAACAAAATACACTGCATGAAACTATTTTAGGGGTGAATTCAGGCCATGCTACTGAACAACTTTCCACAAGGAACATATTATATCGAAACGAAAAATTATATTTTACTTTTCATACAAGGGAAAATTGTTCAGTACTACGAATAAGTTCAGTATCATGAACTGACATCACTCTTTAAGGTGAAGTTAGAAGCAAATGACCTTGAAGTGGCGCCCTCATTTAAAATAAATTGTTAACCCGTAAATTTGGTGAAAATTTCCATATTTCTCAACGTTAGGCACTAGATAGCCCTTTAAATTATTTTATGAACCACTGTTGAAGTATTTATATTAGTCCGTCTAGCTTTAAAACTTGCCTCCGCCAAAAGTGGCCACTTTTGGCGGAGGCAAGTTTTAAAGCTAGACGGATCACGAATAATAGTTTCAACGGCAGTTCATACAATAATTTAAAGGGCTATCTAGTGCCTAACATTGAGAAATATGAAAATTTTTACCATATTTACGAGTTAACAATTTATTTTAAATGAGGGCGCCACTTCTGCTTGGTATTCACCTTAAATAATTTTAGTATATCTTGTTAGAGCCTGTATATATTTTTTATTTCTTGGCCATTCGAGAACCAAAAGTTAGTGCTCAATTGCTAACACAAACACAATTTGTGCGCAGTTCGGTATTGTGCTACTACAAACACCATTATCTACCTTTTTAGTTTATAGTTCACTAAATCAGTAGTAATTACTATTGTAGTAGTTCCGTTTACAATCGAGACAATAGGTTCCGTGTTATGAGATATTAGCTTAGATTAAGTAGGTGGGTATATAATATTTACTTACAGCCACGTGTAATTTATTATTATTTCTCGCAGCTAGAAAACATGTTTATTAAAAAAAATATAAATATAATTGATTTTAACATTAAACAACTAACTTTAAACAGGTTTAATGAGATATGGTACTCTCTTCCCGTGACAGCTAATTACGTGATTCGAATAAAAATACGTCATCAGTTGGGAGTGTTGCCACTATTATGTGATTGAATTTCACGAGCAACGTGCATTTTTGGGGTTTCGTACCCAAAGGGTGCAAACGGGACCCTATTTTTGATACTCCGCTGTCTGTCCGTCTGTCTGCCTGTCCGTCTGTCACAGGGCTCTATCTCTTGAACCGTAATAGCTAGACACCTGAAATTTTCACCGATTATGTAGTACTATAACAACAAATACTGAAAATAAAAAAAAGTTAAAAATTAAAAGGGGTCGTCATACACAAAACGTGTTCTATTAGCGTTTTAAAACATTGTACGGAGGTATGGAACCCTTCATGTACGAGTCCGACTCGCACTTGTCCGTTTATTTGATTATTTAACTTAAGGTGAAATTAGAAGCAAATGACCTTGAAGTGGCGCCCTCATTTAAAATAAATTGATAACTCGTAAATGTGGTGAAAATTTACATATTTCTCAATATTAGGCACCAGATAGCCCTATAAGTTATTTTATGAACCACCGTTTAAAGTATTCACATTAGTCCTTCTAGCTTTAAAACTACGTCTAGTATTAAAGCTAGACGGATCACCAATATTGAACGGCAGTTCATAAAATAATTTAAAGGGCTAACTAGTGCCTAACATTGAAAAATATGGAAATTTTCACCACATTTACAAGTAAACAATTTATTTTAAATGAGGGCGCCATTCTGCTTGGTATTTACCTTAACAAACCAATCATGAACTAATAATGTAAGAATTAAATTTATTAAGAATTAAACAGATAAATCACACTAAACGAAATAGATTAATTAGTATTTTATTTTATATTTATTTACGGAAAAGAAAAATCAGTGGTGTCACTTTTCGTGACATTCGTGACGTAGTGTTGGGCCATCGCGGGAAGAGAGTATCATTCTTATTATACCATGTACTAACTAAACCTCAAACTTCTTCAGCTAGGAACGCTCAGAGATAAAAACAATCTGTCATCAAAAGCGTCTTCTATTCAGCTTGGGCAAAAACTACAAAACAGGCCTAACATTTTGAAAAAAAAATTGAGAAAATGGTTCTTTGCCTATAAATTTCAGAAGTACGGAACTTCACGCGAGTTTCTTTTAGTCACTTGGTGGTTTATTAAATTTTTGGCCTATATCGAGGACTCATTGCGTCTAAAATAATGATATAGGACTTTTTTTAGAGTAAAGGAAAAGAGTACTTTGATAGCTTGGAACAAAAATCAACTGCGAATTGATTTACACTGCGCTCTTACTGCGCCCCCGAAAATAAATCAATGTTTACATCGCCGCTTTGGAATAGCCGAAAGTTATGCGAGACTGCAACGGTCGACCGAAACTAGTGGGACGTGAGGCGATTGTTTTCGTTTGATAGGCCTATATCCAGCAAAAGGTTTCTTCTGACTGATATACATATGAACTGAAACATATACTAGGAGCGTTTACCCATTACGTTGTTACGGCGCAGCGCTAATTGATCTTTTTTTGCAGTTGTTCTGACCCTTTCACGGTAAAATCTTCTACCAAATACTAATAAAATCAAAGCGCGCGGCGCCGCATCGGCAAAAACCGCTGCCGTAGAGGCGTAAATGTGCTCATAATGTATTTATATATCAATCACAAGAAACCTATTGCTGGACATAGGCCTATCAAACGAAAATAATCGCCTCCCGTCCCACTAGTTTCGGTCATCCATTGCAGTCTCGCATAACTTTCGGCTATTCCAAAGAGGCGAGGTGAAGCGCAGTGCAAATCATTTCGCGGTTGATTTTATTGTTTGAAGCAGTCAACATACTTGTTTCGTTTTCCTTTACTCTAATAAAATTCTATATCTACTGCTCTATCTCTAACGTGGTAGATAGATCACAGAGATGTGATACTCAAAAGCCACTTTTAACGTTATGATGAAGGGAATACTTACTATTAACTTAATAAATAGATTTCTAGATTTATTTTCATTCTCTTCTAAAATTTGCGGCTCGAGTTAAGAATTCAAATCCAATCTAAGCCAATATTTTGATGGCTTCAAACAATAAAATCAACCCCAGAATGATTTACACTGCGCTCTCACTGCGCTGCTGAAAATAAATCAATGTTCACATCGCCGCTTTGGAATAGCCGAAAGTTATGCGAAACCGCAATGGACGGCCGAAACTACTGGGACGGGAGGCGATTGTGCTAGATATTCGGGTTGGAAAGGATTGACGCATAGAAATAAATAAATAGATAAATAAGGACAAATGCAGTGCAATTTGTTGCCGCTTCACTTGCGCCTAGGAAGCGGCATAAACTTAGCTGTAAGTAACGATTTGACGTTAACATTTGTGCAAAACAACGTGACTGTTATTAAGAGATATTATAAATATCCTATGATAATAAAGATATTTTGAATTGAATTGAAATCACACTGATTGAGCTCGCCCCAAATTAAGTTGAAACTTGTATTATGAGATACTAACTTAACGATGCTATATTTTATAATAAATACATATACAACGTGGAAGGGAGATACCCGCAATAAATCGAACCACAGGCTAAACTAGATCACTAATATATAATGAAAATAAAATAACAGTCAACAGTCAAAAAATTCCACATTCCCATACTAGGTAATCGCCCGGGCGGCTGGCTGTAAGGCGAATTTTTTTTTTGTTTGTGCTGTTATTTTAATTACACTAATACAGACCGTGGTTTTATTAATTACGGGTATGTATTCCACGTTGTATAGATAAACAAACACCCAAGACCAAAGACAATTTGAAAAAGGCCAAACCGGGCTTTTTCTAACTGCCTCAGCTGGGGATTGGGGAACCCAGGACCTCCCAGAGTAGTGAACTGGCGTGTTAACCACTACGTCGCGGATTCCGTCACCTGTTTTCTTTTTTTAAGCATGTTGGCCAATCGGTTAAGGCACTGTTTATGCGTCTGGCGTGACTTGTACCTCTGAGCTTGTACTCATGTCACAGAATACATAAGAGAATAAACAGAATGGAATCTCACAGCGTCTTCCGCAATTTAGCGTCCCCGCACCTCTCCCCCGTTCTATGTGCCCCAGTTTGCATTTATGCCAAAATTGGCCGTTTTTTGCAAAACTAAAGCTTAACGTTCTCCCTTAAAACTGTAAACAGTAGTTCATAAAATAGTTCGAAGGGTTATCTAGGTTTTGCTAGCTCAAAATTTTAAATGATATCTCCCTTTCCTTACAAATCTTTTATTTCAAATGGAGGCAGCACTGGACTCCGTGTATGTCTTAACGAGTGTGTAAAATGCAAAAGGCAATGGAAAACCACTCTATTATCGGTGCCATTAGTTACTACGTGCATCACTTTCCATACAATGACACCACAGGAGTCTGGCTGTTAAATGTAGACAGATTTTTAATTTATTTGAGTTTCTCGTTTTACTTTTATAGTAGAAGACTCGAACAGCTTTGCAAACATAGGACTAACAGAATTTTTAAATTCGAACACGAGATATATCGGATGCTTGCTTTGCCACTTTAACGTGTTAAAGTGCCAAGGCCTAATTACTATCTGGGACAAAAGAAGAATGTAACAGCTGCTTCGCTACCGCACAGATTGTAAAAGCCGATCGAAATGGACGAAAATGCTAATCATTTCATTATGACTCGGCTACGAACCCATCACTATTTTGATTTATTTTTCCACCTCCTCGCCCACCATTAAGTACGATAAAAGTGACTGCTCTAGACTCTGTCTGCGTAAAGCCACAATTTAAGACTTAAAATACTCTTCAAATTAGGGATGAAAATGTGTTGCTCGTAATGTATGTATGTATATGTACATATATATATATATATATATATATATATATATATATATATATATATATATATATATATATATATTTATTATTATTCTCTTTATTTAATTTAAAACTTAGGCTAGGTTTTGGCATACATTTATAAAAAGTAAAATATAAATATTATTATTATTTATAATATTAAACACACTAGCAGCTTATTATGCTGATGCGTGTGTATATATATATATATATACAAGTATTTTTGATTCTTCCTTATTCCAAAATAATAACTTTAAGGCATTGCCATATTAAAGATTTAAGGGAACTACTAGTAAATAAATGCATCAGCAATATAGCGATATAATATACTCCCTAGCAATACAGTACTCCCCGTGGCACTGCGTCACATCAGGTGCGCCGACAGCCATTTTCAATTAGCTGCCGCTCCAGGCCAAATTAAATTCACCGTTTGGTGCATCCCTTAGTGTTTTGGTATCCAATTATATAAATTTAAATTAAGTTTGTGTCTTTCATAGTTTAATTCTATTTATTCCACAATATCGGGTCAGTTCGATAGATTCAGAAATGGTTAATCTACGCGTCAAATCGTAAACGGTTGCCGCCAAGAGAGAATGGTCAGCTCGGCTCCGTTTTTAAGACTACTCAGTATTATTTATTCTGTTAATTGGATTTAGCACTCCATCGCAATCTTTCTAAGCAAGCTTAAACTACTTGTCATTCGTAAAATGTTGTTTGTAAAATGACAAGGCCCTTCTTGCGAATAGGCGACTAACTGTCATAATGGTTTGTTTTGGCGTTTCTTTTCATCTGTGGTCCATGCGAAATGAAACGGTAACTTTTCTTTAAAATAATTACTATTTAAAACATAAATAAACATTAGACATAAAAACGTGCTTGTAAAGGCCTAATTACTAAATAAATATTTGATTCTTTGCCATTAGGAAACAGGCAGATTTCTTAATAATAATCAATAAACGGGCAAGTGCGAGTCGGACTCGTACATGAAGGATTCCGTACCACCGTACAATGTTTTAAAACGCTGAAGAAACACGTTTCTTGTATGATGACCCCCTTTTATTATTAACTTTGTCTTATTTTTAGCATTTGTTGTTATAGTGGTCATAGTAATACATAATCGGTGAAAAATTCAGGTGTCTAGGTCTATTAAGGTTCAAGAGATAGAGCCCGGTGACAGATCGAGTTAAAAACGCTGAAAAAAAACACGTTTTTTGTATGACGACCCCTTTAATTTTTAACTTTTTTTTATTTTTAGTATTTGTTGTTAATAGCGGCCACAGTAATACATAATCGGTAAAAATTTCAGGTGTCTAGCTATTACGGTTCAAGAGATAGAGCACTGTGACAGACGGACAGACGGACAGACGGACAGACGGACAGACGGACAGACGGACAGACGGACAGACGGACAGACGGACAGACGGACAGACGGACAGACGGACAGACGGACAGACAGCGGAGTCTCAGTAATAGAGTCCCGTTTGCACCCTTCGGGTACGGAACCCTAAAAAATAATGAGTTGCTCACACCGATGCTGCCGTTTTTGTCAGCAACAATTGTCGGCTAAGTTGAGGGGCCCATCTAGTCACCACCTGCCACGAAAATAGTCAGTTATCATGATTTTGGCAGATATTTTTTATTTCAATAGCCCATCATCAGTCCATGCCCATGACCCATAAACCATTCCTTTTTCTTGCAAAAAATCCTGCTCCCACCGAAACCTTTTTAATACAATTTCTCATTGGTATATCCAAAAATGGGTTTTGGTACATTTAGTACATCAACTTCTCCAAAGAGCCACTACGTGTTGGATCTGTACCTATCCTCAAGCAAGCAAGACTCCCAAGGAGCCGGGTGAAAAACCCGTGGTTCCAAAAAAAAAGCTCCAATTCAGGACAAATCGAACTAAAGCAAGCCCTAAAGCAAGTTTAAACTGATGTTATGGGATATTAACTCAACGATACAATATTATATGTATAATAAATACATATAGTTATAACGTTTTAAAAAAATATACTGAAATTATTTTAAGGGTAGATTAAGTAAATGATACAGAACAACTTTCCCCAAGGAACATATATCAAAATATGAAAACGAATTTTTGACTTTCCATTCAAACTCGGATCAACTGATCGGTCAACTTGTATGGGAGGCTAAACATTATTTTTCCGATTTCGATATACGTTCCTTGGGGGAAAGGTGTTTAGTATTATGGACTGAATCCAGCCATCCAGCCTTCAAATAGTTTCAGTATATTTTTTTAGACCCTGTATAGATAAACACCAAAAACCCACGACCATTTTCCAACTTGCCCTGGCTGGCGATCAAACCCAGAACCTCCTCCGAGTGACGGACTAGTGAATATGTATGAATATACTTTTTGTAGATGAATCACTTCACATTACTTAGTCGACCTTTTATAAAGGATGTGGTTTGCCGCGGGATTCGAACCCACGTCAATATCGTCACCGATCCTTGCCACCGAGGCTTCCCAATGTTGTAAGGTGTCAGTTCGATTCTCGAAATACTATTATATCCCTTGTGCAGGATATGTACGGCCACATTATTACGCAAGTAAGAAGCCTGGCTGGACTCACCGCCGTTTGAAGTAAAAGCAGAAGTACATTAGGGCTCGGCACTTAGTCCTTCTTTATCTCAGCGCGTTTCCGGCTACATCCTCAGCTACCACGGAGTCCGGGGTGTGATTTCCCGCTTTTTCTTTTCCAAATATCAAAATTGTGAATCGCTTGCCACATCGGCTGTTAACATGATATGGATTTTCGCATATTCTCTCGATCGGCTTTTCGAAGAGAACCAGCTCTGATACATTCAAAGGTTTTTTTCCCCAGACCATTATAGAAGAAAATATTCAACACTCATTTCGTTAGCTTAGTATATAATTTCATAACACTTGGAATAAGACAAAGTACTTAATTGCCACTATTGCCAGTAGCTGTCAACGATGTACTCAGCGTGCGCGTTCCAAGATGCAACTAATTAAACTTATGAGCAACTTGCATATTGTTCACGCAAAGCTCACAGAAAGAAAGGAGATAAATCAAATTGATAATTAAATTGACTTGGTTCTAGTCACTGCCCTTTAGAAATAGCCGACTCGTGGTGTCCTAAAGCCAAAGCTTTATTAGTGAGATAAGGTTTACGGGACCACGATTATGAAGAAAGCTCAGAAAGGTACCTGGTACAAAGGATATTACTATTCAGAGAAGCAACGCAGCAAGCGCAATGGGTACCTTTGAACTAGGGACATTTTTTTGTAAGATACTTTTTCTTGGTGATTAATTGGTTTAAACTGTGTTTAAACCAATATAGTAAATGGTGAGGGATCGCCGTGGCTACATACTGGTCAAAGATGATTTGAAATTAATAAACCATTTCGACTTGACAGGAAGAAGAAGTAAATGCAAAACCAACAGGAAATGATGTAGGTACAAAAATACTGTACGTTTTTATACTTGTGTTCATCTTGTGATGTCGTAAAAGGCAACTGAATAACTAAACACCAACATCTCGATTCAACGCAATTTTTACAAAACGAAGATAAATTTATTATATTTCTTTTCTTCAGTGACCTAAGGTTCTACCAGATGGATGGGGTTAATGAGCGAATAGGGGGATATTAGGGGGATATATGATTTGTTGTGATGAAATGTGGAGTTGATGAAGCGTGTTATTGCAATGATCGAGTTTGTAGAGTTTCTCTTGCTCGTTGGGAAGCCCTGAGTGATTTTCCAAGTTTTCTGGATATTTATATTAGGTAAGTATAACGAACATTATATTTATGATTTTTCCTAATGTACACAAGACTTTCTTTTGTATGTTTAAGTGGCCAACAATGGATATCAACAAACTAACTCTTTTACTATTCAAGTTACACGACTTTGGAATACCTTACCCGAAGACACCAATATCTCAAATAAGTACCTCATCATTATCCGAGCGTATTCCCGGTTGCATTGTCAGCGGTTACGCTTCAAAGCCCGGGGTCCGCTTCCTTACCTAGGTGATTTGACGAGTTTACTGGTTTTTACACAGAGCGACTGCCGTCTGACCTCCGCAACCCAAAGGGTAGACAAGAACCAATCATAGGATAGGTACAAACGCTAGATGGTGTTCGTGAACAACAGCTTTACGTGCCTTCCGAAGCACGGAATCATCTTTCTTTTCGGGTAATCAGGTGATTCAAGCCTGCAATATCCTAACCAGACTCTGGAAACAACTTTTTAAAAGGCATACTTCCCAGTGGGATTTGAACTCACAACCTCCGGATCATAATGCAAATGCCTTGACAACTGGACCACGGAATCAGTCATCTCAAATCAAATAAGTATATATTTAAGAGAAAAGTCCACACGCACCTTTTTGCTTATTTGTTGCAGCAGATAAATTTTGTTAAGTATAAATTATCTTGAATTATTTGTATTTTGTATTATGTTTGAGTATATATGTGTGTGAATGTATTTATGTAGATATTGCACGCCTCATAAGCGGAGCGTTGAGGTAGTGCTCTACTCTCGACATGTCAAAAAACCCAGTCTTTCGAAACTTGAAATTAATAAACCATTTCGACTTGACAGGAAGAAGAAGTAAATGCAAAACCAACAGGAAATGATGTAGGTACAAAAATACTGTACGTTTTTATACTTGTGTTCATCTTGTGATGTCGTAAAAGGCAACTGAATAACTAAACACCAACATCTCGATTCAACGCAATTTTTACAAAACGAAGATAAATTTATTATATTTCTTTTCTTCAGTGACCTAAGGTTCTACCAGATGGATGGGGTTAATGAGCGAATAGGGGGATATTAGGGGGATATATGATTTGTTGTGATGAAATGTGGAGTTGATGAAGCGTGTTATTGCAATGATCGAGTTTGTAGAGTTTCTCTTGCTCGTTGGGAAGCCCTGAGTGATTTTCCAAGTTTTCTGGATATTTATATTAGGTAAGTATAACGAACATTATATTTATGATTTTTCCTAATGTACACAAGACTTTCTTTTGTATGTTTAAGTGGCCAACAATGGATATCAACAAACTAACTCTTTTACTATTCAAGTTACACGACTTTGGAATACCTTACCCGAAGACACCAATATCTCAAATAAGTACCTCATCATTATCCGAGCGTATTCCCGGTTGCATTGTCAGCGGTTACGCTTCAAAGCCCGGGGTCCGCTTCCTTACCTAGGTGATTTGACGAGTTTACTGGTTTTTACACAGAGCGACTGCCGTCTGACCTCCGCAACCCAAAGGGTAGACAAGAACCAATCATAGGATAGGTACAAACGCTAGATGGTGTTCGTGAACAACAGCTTTACGTGCCTTCCGAAGCACGGAATCATCTTTCTTTTCGGGTAATCAGGTGATTCAAGCCTGCAATATCCTAACCAGACTCTGGAAACAACTTTTTAAAAGGCATACTTCCCAGTGGGATTTGAACTCACAACCTCCGGATCATAATGCAAATGCCTTGACAACTGGACCACGGAATCAGTCATCTCAAATCAAATAAGTATATATTTAAGAGAAAAGTCCACACGCACCTTTTTGCTTATTTGTTGCAGCAGATAAATTTTGTTAAGTATAAATTATCTTGAATTATTTGTATTTTGTATTATGTTTGAGTATATATGTGTGTGAATGTATTTATGTAGATATTGCACGCCTCATAAGCGGAGCGTTGAGGTAGTGCTCTACTCTCGACATGTCAAAAAACCCAGTCTTTCGAAACTTAAATGACGTTATTTTTTTAATATAACACTTACAGGATAATATGAGTGCACTAATATGAAGTTAAATAATCTGTCTAGCACATATGGTACATTTTATAAACAATTAATTTGTTTAATATAATAAATAATAACATTAAAACTAATCATTCTTGGACGTCCGTGAGTCTGTGTTTATGTGACCATGTATGTGGCAGAGAAATTGGTCGAAAAATTCATCTTACCGGAATACTTTTGTTTTTAATATATAAAGTATGACACTGTGCTGATTCCTAGGTAATATTAGCGTTCTAAGTACTGTCGTTTAATTATATTTTTTAAAAATCAATTTAATTGTGAAAAATTTAATTATGAGGTGTGCACTTTTGGATTTTCCAAACTATTTAAATGTTTATATTTAATCATATGCTTATCTTTATGCGCCTATCGCTATTAAATTTATTTCTGTTTTGACTGGTAGAGAATGCATTAGCATAAAGTCCACCTTTTGTACATTGGAGGTCAATGAAGATTTAATAAATAAATAAATGGTAACACTTTTTTTTACATTTCATTTGGGTTCAGCTCCCCAATCCTCCATAGTTTTCTGTCCTTTGCCATCTCCGTACTAACTCCCGTTTCGTCACGCATTCTTCGTACGTCTTTCGTGTTAAAAATATGTTCCTATTTTATTTAGTGTTACTCACAGAAATATAATAAGTAGAAGTAAGGAGCAAACACAGGTTTGCAGTAAATTGATAAACGTAATTTTCAGTAAAAAATCCTCGTAGTTGCGTTTTAGTTTTTTTTTTTATATTTCTTTTTATTGCGATGTGGACCATCCCGTTCGCCCTAGTTTGTATTTATGTATTTACCTTTCATATGTACATTCTTTACGGTTGGACGCATTTGCTTAAACATTGGTTGCAGATTCGCAGACCAAAGCTATCTGTCGACAAACAGATATGTTTGACTCCATCTGCTGGAATATACTTTGACTGCGATCTGGAATGATATTCCCTTAATTTGCTTTGACGAATATGTCTCTCATGAAGCAAACATTGTAGACACGTATGTAATATGTGGATAAATGTGCAAGTAAATAACACATGCAAATTACCTACGTGGTTTCAATTTCAGTATGTATGTTATACCTAAAAATGTTATCCCTAAATTGGTGTCGATGGACTAGGCCGGCTAGCATGACCGCCTCCGTGTTCCAGTGGTCAAGGCGTTTGCCTTGTGATCCGGAGGTCATGAGATCAAATCCCACTGGGAAGCATACTTTGTGAAAAAATGTTTTCAGTCTGGTTAGGATATAGCAGGCTTGAATCACCTGATTTTTCGAAAAGAAAGATGATTCCGTGCTTCGGAAGGCAGCTGTGGGTCCCGAACGTAGCGTTTGTTTAAACCTGTCCTAGGATTGGTTCTTGTCTACCCTTTGGGTTGCAGAGGTCAAACGCTAGTAGCTATGTGTAAAAACCAGTAGCTCGTCAAATCACCTAGGCTATATAGTGGACCCCAGGCTCTGAAGCGTTACCGCTAAGGATGCAACCGGGAATACGCTCGGATGATGATAACTGAGTAATGTAAACTTGTTGAAGAGAAAAACTGCCAGTAAAAGCCTAGTACCTAAATAAATATGATATTTTTGTTGGATTCTTGATGGATTCCCTATCTTATATCCTCTTATTAGATCGGGAATTCATCCACCTCGCTTTGCGATGATATATTAATTGTCGAGCAGCATTCCACTGTCAAGCTATTGTTTTACATCAGAGTGTTACCTCGCGGGATTGGTGGTACAAGACATAAGAGCATAGCGACTGAGCAATTAAAATATTTATTGGTTGTTCGGTGGCCCGGTGAGAGCACGCATTATTAGCGCTAAAGTAACACTGGGTGTGGTCCGCACTTGGATGGTGATCACAGGTGTTAAAAAAAAATCTTGAGGGTGACATAGGCTACATTTTGTATGTAAAAAAATCATACAGGTAACGAATGTTACATACAAAAAAGCTGTTGGTCCCAGCTGTCATTATTGTATGGCAGTCATTAAGCTTTGTCAGATGCCTTTAGGCAGCTTGAAAGATCTGACACCAGTAGTGGAAACAATCAATCAAATAATTTTTATAAATCATTAGGGGAGCTGCTTTTCTTCCTACGAAGATCGCAAAATCCGATTCAGGGGAAACATGCGCATGATGTAAAAAGGCTATGCGGCTAGCAAGCCATCTTTGATTCCTTTTTCCACCTTCTCGCCCACCGTCATGCTAAAAGTGGTATTTGAGTCTCGCAGCTTTGTCTACTTAGAGCCGCAAGACCTAAATAAAAACTTTAATCATCCGCAATATAAATTAACACTAAAACTTTTGAATAAAAGTAATCGCGTCAAGGATAGATTATAAACAGATTTCTACAGGGTCAGCATTGCGTTTGTACCACCATATTTGTTTGTTTATAAAGCTTTATTGTACACAAGAGAGAAACAGATACAAAAACAGAAACAGTAAATATAAAACGGCGGACTTATCCCGTGTAATGGTCTCTTCCAGTCAACCGGCCAGTAAGTGGTGGTAACCTTGGGTGTAAAAGGCATCTGAAGTACTTTCTTACCTTCAGGTGAACCGTATTAGGTGCCTCATTATATTTTTTGAAAAAAGTTTTATAACGAAATCCGCTACCTCCTGTGTCTTAGTCACATCTGAGTTCATTATCATTTCATGGCATGTGTCGTCATGAATATTTCCCTTTGATTAATTCACAGCGACGCCTGCTCTAATACAGACCGTCACAAAATACAGCTTTATTAGCTTCCACAGTCTCAGATGATACAGATAACTTATAGACATGTAAAGATGAATCAAGAAATCATATGTTTATTCAGGATCTTGGCTTTCACACTTTTCAGGTCACAGGTCTTTATGGCATATATATGATTATATCTAAAATGAGATCAGGGCCGGATTTGGAGGTCTGCAGGCCCTGGGGCAACGAAGGAGCGGATGCCACCAATGGCACCATAATACTGTGTGGTTCCCGGCAGAGTAGAATAGGACCACTCCAAGTCTTTCCGTAGATGTCGGAGAAGGCAACTTAGGAAAAACATGCTAAACAAAGCTTATAAACATCAATGAGACTTCTCCAACCCGTTAGGCCACCGTGAAGAGTGTAGGTAGGCCAAATCCTCTAACTTCTCTGGCTAATGTAAGGCTCTGGTCGTACAGAGTGTCGTGCTCCTGCAGTGGAGACTAAAAAAAGACCTAATGAAGAAAAGGAATATTTGTTTTTGTGAAATATGCCAGGCGGCAAACTTCTATTTTCCAAAATTTTTAATTTAATGTTTTTCATAATAACTTAGACATTTTTTTTTTGTCACAACCATAGTTTGACGTAATGTTCTTTCTCAAAATGTTTCTGTAGTCATCATTTTCACTAACCTAAAGTTTTAAGATATCATTTTGAGTCTGTTGAATGTTAAAAGTGATATCTATACTTGATATGATATGACAGAAACCATAGTATAGGCTAAGCAGCAAACTTGTCTTTTTATTACTTAATCCAAAATTTCGTTTATATTTTTAGAATTATGTGAAATAAAATTATGTGAATTATGCGAAAGATCTGATAGTGCATATAATTTAATGTTTTATCAATAAACATATTCACAAATCCCACATTTGGAGTAATCCTTGACTGTATCGAGCAAAGAGAATTTAAATTAAATAAATTGGTATTGTGTCGGTCTGAGCTCCGTACAAATCCTTTAGTATTTCTATTACAAACAAAAATATCAATAAGCTATCGGCTGAAAGCCAATGATATTTTCTCAAGATATCTTATATACGGGTTGATTTTGCATTCCTAGCAACATTAAAATTTTGGAATCAGATTCACTCATAAAACACAAAACCGTAAAAAAAAGTCTATTGTAAAAAAAGTCTCCCAAAATTATGATAAATGGCTAACTACGGACTTTATTATAGTCGCGGCCGTTGCCCTTGGATCTCCACTCACTACGTTCCTTGCAAACCTATTTGATTCGTCAATACTCTTACTATGTAAATGTATACTTCGTACTTTTTTTATTTGCTGACGTTTCCATTGGATTGCAACGACCGTGGTCTCAGCATGACACATAAATAAAAACCGGCTAAGTGCGTGTCAGGTCACGCGCAGTGTAGGGTTCCTTAGTTGCGAATGCCGGCTTCTAGTACACGCCTCACGTAGATGTGACGTCATGGTCGACTATAACTCTTTTATTTGTTAACCCTACTTAGCTCTTATAGCTCTCCTTTTAACTTCGTAATTTAAATAACTATCTATGCCGTATCTCAATATTGCCTCTATGTTAAATATGAACTCGCGTAGACAACTACATTTAGCAACGTTATTGTTCGGGGTTATCAAACGCAAAATACCAGAGTATATATGTCGCATTTGGATGGTATAAACCGCTAATTCACTAAACCTCTAGGTGTTTGGCATTACAGCTCGGTTTTGTTAAGCAGCAGAATATCGTTCAGCTGGATTGTCAATGTGTCACGTTTAACAAACCAGCTAACCACGTTTAGACCGCAGAATAGGTTATTTGCGCATGTTATAAACAAACAAATTTATGACGGACGGGGCATTAAAATAAAACCTCAATTCAAGTTCTTACTGTTATCTAGTCTCTAACATCATAGAATCCATAAAGAATGATACAAAGTTCGATGCAAGTGAATACAGAAAAGTTTGTTAACGCGACATAATCTCAATGGCGGCGTAGCGGTTTCTCTCGGCCTTCATTTGATTCACGTAAATTCTCCATCTTCCGGAAGGCGGGCTTTGAAATAACTATATGGGAACTAAGCTGACTGCTTTATTTTTCCTAACCATTTGCAGCCCAAAATCATAAACGATGTCTCCGATATATCTCGATAAAAACAGCTTACTCTCGAAACGCTGTGCATGAAGAATTCCGAACTAAATCTACAATCTTACGTCTTGCGCCTCGGCATTGATGAATACAAATCGTTTATGCCATTCTGCGTATGCGGTGTCAGTTATTAAACGCTGTTTTACGAAACCGAGCTGTAATGCCAAACAGCAAGAGGTTTAGTGAATTAGCGGATTATACCATTCAACTGCGACATATACACTCGAAAGTAATATTTGATCGTCTGAATGCCAGATAATGCCGTCCCCCACTACATATGCACCGTCACAGAACTGCTGCTTTCAGGGGTACTAAGAGGCAGCTTCAGATACCAGGCGACTAAATGTTGGAATAAAATACCGTGTAAAAATAAAAAAATGTTGCGCTTCTATTTGTTAGATAAACAGAAAATAAACAATCCAACAAGTCGCCGGTAACTGTTTCTGCCACTGATAGATATAAGTATCCTTGTTTGTAGCCCTGTATTCTTCTGTGTATCTATGAAATATGTATGTATTTATGTTATGAATTAGATAAACTTCTACTAATTTAACATTAAAAATAATGTGTTAGATCGCTTCATACATTTTGGGCCCTCATTGTTGCACTACGTGTCACAGCAAGTATTTTTACGTCATTTTGTAGGAAAAAATGCTTAGATTACAAAAAGATTTTTTTTAGATTTTATGGACGTTTGTACACTATATAAAAAAGTATTTAACTTTTTCTACATTGGGAAATAGCAATGACGCTATCTGGCAACAATGACAACACGATGGGTAATGCATATTTGACGGCGCGTTTTGTTCACTACAGTTGTTCACTGAAATATATTTTTTTACAATACGATAAAAAGTGTATGGTATAAAATCTCTTAAAAATATAATAAAAACAAATCAACAACTTCACATCTTGCATCATGCATTTATTTAAAGTGATTGGCTGTCAAGAGGTTTGGCGACAGACAGTAAAACAAAACGCGATTGAGAAATGAAGTGAACGAACATGAATGATTCATATTGTATAAGAAATTGCAGCTTTAACATAAGTTCAAACCAGTGGCACCATCTGGTAGCAAGGTTTCGCAACACCAAAGGAATAAAAGAACATGGACTTGAACTCGCGATCCCGGTTCAAAAACGACCACGTTCTAAACAACTGAGCTATTATCACAGAATACAGTAAGAGTAAACAGAAGGGACTCTTCTAAGGTACGCGCAATATACGTCCCCGTTCCCCGCACCCGCACCTCTCCCCCGGTTCTTGACGGCCATCG
This sequence comes from Acrobasis repandana, assembly GCA_963576875.1. Taxonomy (NCBI): domain Eukaryota; kingdom Metazoa; phylum Arthropoda; class Insecta; order Lepidoptera; family Pyralidae; genus Acrobasis; species Acrobasis repandana. The sequence continues at coordinate 1,356,579 of OY756231.1, read as the reverse complement.
TGAGAATCGAGGCGAAAACGGGGGAGAGGTGCGGGGACGGGGAACGGGGACGCCTGGGTGACGCATATTGCGCGTACCTTAGGAGTGTCCGGCCTGTGCTATTATGTGATTAGCCTCGCATGTCGAATTTCTCCACCATTTGATATTACAATACAATACAATACAAAAATCTTTATTGCACCAAATAAAAACAATAAAAAATTACAAAGTTTACGGAACTTATAAATAAATAAATATTCCTATTCTATAACACGCATTAAGAGTTAGGTCAGAACTTGTTGACTAGATGGCGTTTTATTGAATTTGTTTATAAAATTCTGCTATGTTCTAAGTTTCATAGGCATGGAATGATTAATGACATCTCGTTCGTTCAGTAAGTATGGCAGTATAAAAAATGGATTATCATATGGGAAATTATAAAAAACCTAAATATAGAAAACGTAAGGATTTTGTAGTTTTTTAATTGTAAAATATGTTTTTATAAAATGTTATTACCAATTATAGTGCTATGCTTGTTTAAATTAATTTTAGGCTGCTGTACACATTTTGCGACATGACACTGCAACAAAGAGGGCCCACATGAGAACAGATTATTTCGAGCTTCTTTAGCTTTATGACAGGAATTCTTGGATGCGCACTCGCACCTGAGAGGCCGTAGCTGAAAATCAGTAAGCTGCTCTCTGAGCAGCACTAAGCACTGAGCTATGACCTTTTTGGATTGTAGCACACAGATACAAATATATTGATATATGTTTCCGTGACTTCTTATGTTTTTATTATGATCTTATGTTGCGTATTTTCTGTATGTGTGTGACCACTCATCTATCTATCTCTATCTAGGGGACGACACTAAAAATAAATCAAAATTTTGCACAAACTGAAAAATGGAGATTAATTGAAAAATGGAGTTCATAAACTCACAACATTTTTGAAAGACCTATTTATTTGACGACCTCCTACAACACGCTAGACCGCTATTTCGGAGGTTCTGGGTTCGACCCCAGCCAGCCCATCTCAAAAAATTCCCAACGCGCATAATGAAGTTTTCACTTCAAAAAAACTGTAACCCAGTTTGAACATTATCATAATCCGCTCGTATTTAACCATAGGAAATAGTTTTCGATACATTAGCGCTCTATAATTTAGAGCCGACCGATTAGATAAAACGATTTATTTACTCCCTGATACGGAAATTGCTTTCTGAGTTAAACTTTTTAACACCCAGCAAAACAGACATTGTGGAGAAATAAATAGTCAAGGGTCATACACAAGTTTTTAAATTACATATGATACAAATGCGACTATAAATACGAAATTTATAATTAATAAATACATAAGGCGACCTCCGTAGCGTAATGGTTAACACGCTTGACCGCTGATCCGGAGGTTCTGGGTTCGATCCACAGCCAGGGCAAGTTGGAAAATGGCCTTTTTCAAATTGTCCTGGGTCTTTGGTGTTTATCTATATATGTATTTATCATAAAATATCGTTAAGTTAGTATCTCATAACACAAGTTTAAAACTTACTTTGGGGCTAGCTTAATCAGTGTGATCTGTCCGTATATATTTATTTATTTATTATTTATTCAACGTCACGCAACACCATTGGTTGATTATTATTATTGATTCCCACTTTTCATGAGAAATATCCATTTTTTTCAAGATATCATTATCAAGTCGCAGATCAAACATAAAACCTACACATGTTTTGAATAATTTAGCTACAGATTTCTATATCGTTGCTGAAAGCAGGCTTAGGTCGGCTTAGGGCCCGAATGGATAAATAATTATGATAGACGACGTAATAAATAATACATGACATCTTTTTGGGTGAAATCTCTCGATGGTTTTTTGCGGTATTGTTGTTTTTAGATTTTCGAAGGCCCTTGATAAAACTCTTAAATAGTTATTGTCTGTCCGTCCGCGGCTTAGCATATACAAAGTGTTAATGAAATATAGCAAAACCTCTCAGATTGTACCTCAGCCCATGAAACTGAACAACTTTTGTTCTATAACTTTCACAAAACCCAAAAAAAAAACATACAAACTGATCGAGTCAATTTCGTCCGAAATCCGAATTTTATTTATTGCATTTTGGAAATGTTGTACAACAAAAGTTGTTCAGTTTCATGGGCTGAGTTACAACCTGAGAGGTTTTGCGTTATTTCATTAACTCGTTGTTTATGCTGACCAAAGATCAAAGTAAAATGTTGAATAATAAATTTAAGGATTGCTCCTATAAACCTAAAGTGGGGATGATGTTATATAACGTGGAAGGGACATACCCGTAATAAATCGAACAACAGGCAATATTGGATCACTAACGTAATAGGTATGAAATTAAAATAACAGCCAAAAACACAAAAAAAAATTGACATTCCCATGCAAATCGTCCGGGCCGGCTGCACACTTTTGTATGAAAATGTCGAATTTTTTTTTTGTCTTTGGCTGTTATTTTAATTTAATTATACTATAATGATCTAGTATAGACCATGATTAGATTTATTATGGGTTTGTCCCTTCCACTTTGTTTGAGTATAGCGCCCCCTCTGAAAGCTTAAAAACTGTAATAAAATCGTATTCGTAGCATATGTACCGAACTTTAAAAAAACCGGCTAAGTTAGTTAACAAAGCTAGCTTAGCTTAGCTTAGCTAACAAAGCTAACTTAGCTTATCTAACAAAGCTAACTTAGCTTATCTAACAAAGCTAACTTAGCTTAGTTAAGAGTTATTAAAAATTTCGTAATATTTCAGTCGGCTACTAAAATATTACAAAAATTTTTGAAAATGAGACAGCGGCCGGTGGAAACTTGACTTAAATTTTAGGAGTTCCTGCGGTTTCTTCTAGATTTTGCATGATCTTGCGACTTTGGGTGATCATTATATTTGGAGAAGAAAAAGCGGGAATGCGAACCCCGGGCTCCAAAGTAGCAAAGCTGAGGAAAGCGCTAAAGATAGAGAAGATGCCATTGATCGAAAAATTTTCTCCTTTTTTATACAAGGTATAGCAAAAAATACTGAAACTATTTTAGGGGTAGATTCAGCCCATGATACTGAACAATTTTCTCCAAGGAACATAATATCGAAATATGAAAAATATTTTTTGGCTTTCCATACAAACTCTGTTCAGCTGATCGATCAACTTGTATCGGCCATAAAATATTTTTCATATTTCGATATATGTTCCTTGGAAAAAGTTGGTCAGTATCATGTACCGAATCTACCTCTAAAATTATTTCAGTATATTTTGTAAGCCGTTGTATGGACAAATCACACTGATGGAATTAGTCCCAAAGTAAGTATTATAACTTGTGTTATGGGATACTAACTCAACGATACTATATTTGATAATAAATACGTATATAACAAGACCTAGAACAATTTGAAAAAGGCCATTTTCCGACTTGCCCTGGCTGGGGGTCCAACCTAGAACCTCCAGATTGGCGGACTTGCGTGTTGATCATTACACCATGGAGGTAGTCAAAGTTCTTTCATTGCACTGTGTATTGTACATAGTATCTCAATGATATTACCACTATTTCCAAGTCCATACGTACAATCTTAATTTTTTTTTATTTTCTCAAGGGATTACCCAATCATAGCAAACACAGACTACAGGCACTCGTTCACAAGTTGGATCGACGAGCGGTAATTAATTGGGGGGAGTTCCGGGGCGCAGCGTAGTGTCGCGACGGTCATGGATGTCAGAAGTTGGAACAAGTTTAGAAGATGTAATTTGTCATTTAATTAAAATGGGAGATAAATTCATTTTTAATATACATACAATACAAGCCGTGTGGTTCCCGGCAGAGTAGAATAAGACCACTATAAGTCTTTCCGTGGATGTGACGAATTAGGAAACACAAGCTAAACAAAGCTAAAAGTATGGCTCTGTTAGTACAGAGAGGGTCGTGCTCTTGCAGTGGAGACTAAGGAAGACCTGATGATGATGATGATTATAAATACAATATATATACGTCCGTCTGTCTGTCTGTCAAGACCTTTTTCTCAGGAACACGTAGAAGTATCAAGCTGAAATTTATATCAAATACTTATGTCTACTGTCTCTTAGAGGTGTGAAAAAATGAAACTTCTAAGCCAACGAAATCAAAAGATACAGCCATTTATGCCGCAAATTTTTGACACTCGCAAGAGAATCAAAATCTACAGGGTACTTCCCGTAAACTCAGAATCTTGAAATTTGGTAAGAAGGAACGTCTTATAGCACAGATAAAGAAAAAATTGCGAAAAGCATACATTTTTAGTTACATCATATAATAGTCTCTGCCTACCCCTGTGGGAAACAGGCGTGATAGTATGTATGTATGTATGTATCATATAATAAAAGCTATGTAAGTATATCTTTTATTATTATTTATTTGGTTCGTATTTGCTTCTACCTGTTAATAGAGTAAATGACCTCTCAATGTATCGCAGGTTGACTGGAAGAGATCCCTATAAGGGATAAGTCCGCCATTGTATATTTGCTCTTTCGAATTTTGTATTTTATATGCATGTTTTTAGTACAATAAAGTTATTACAAACAAACAAACAAAAATATATTATATCAATAAAACGTATGTAGTATAAAAGCCATCTCCTCCCGTTTGTGGCTCCTGCCGACAATGCTTGCAGTAAAACAGTACACGGAGCGGGCTTGTTCCCGCTCTGTGCTGCCATGTTTATGTGTGTGTGTGTCCGTATGGGTGGGAATTAAATCGCATACGGATATGACGCTTTATTCTCTCTCCCTATCTATCTTCCGGGCTGGTCTTGGAGAAAAGAAAAACTTAGAATGTGCCAGCTGCTTTTGTGCGAATAATTTTACTACTGGCCGACGTAACCCTTCCTTAGGACGCAGTTGTAGCACGAGATGTTTGTGCTTGTCTATCTCTCTCTCTCTATCTAAAGGAAGAGATGGAGTGGCCCCCCAAGTAACATTTTACTCCATTTAAGTAAACACATTAAACCATTTAAGAGTACACATTTAGTTCCCATGTGTACTTGAAGCATTATTACAGTTCACTCGTGATGTATAAGCTGCATTATTGCGATTAATAACACCTATACCTGTCTAAGGGACTTATAGGAGTGTAGAGTTATACTTTTATACGTTTGTTGGTGTTATAATACTCTCACAACTATCCTTTAGTCAGCCGTCTGACTAAGAGCATTATAGGAGGGTAGAGATACGGCAACCGCTGCTTTACGACCTACTTGTACGATGGTAAAGAGCCAGCATTATAATAGAACACACATGGTCATTTATAAAGCCAAAGGCTGTTATGTTTACTTGTTTTAGACTGTTATACAGCTAGTAGCTGCAGTAGGACTTGTTTGTGATCATTAAAATAACCTTTTTTACTATCTGTACAAAAGTGTTTAAATGGTTCGCATGTGCACTATAGGCTGTTAAAAAGACTATATGTGTTGTCTATTAACATCAATAGCGGTTTATTTGTCCACAAGTACCACTCTTATCTGCTGTAAGCTGAACATGAATGTGAATGTGATATTCTATTACACTTATCCCACAAGCTGCGGTGTGTTTATTTTGTCACGTGAAAATGTATAAAAAATCTTGGAAAATAAGAGCGAGAACCGGTGGAATAAGAAGGAAAATTGCAAAAGAATATTCGCAAATTGTAAATATAAACAGTCAATTGACAACGACGCCCGAAAATGAGCCCGTCGATACGGCTTCAACAAGTGCGACTTCAACCGTTGTTCATGGTGGTTCTGTACATAATGCGGAGGATAATTATAAATTCAATAGATAACAGCATTTTAACAGAACACATGTGAACCTATATACGCTCACCGCATTAAATTGGAATTATAACAGTTCACATAGCCGTATTTCATTTCCACCATTTTGTTCTAACCTAAAATATTTACCTAATAATAAATCTCCAAAATTATCATGCAGATTTATCACAATAAAGGCAGATAGAGCGATTGAGTTTTGGTTTTATTATATAATTAATTACCGTTGTATAGTTATAATGCCAATATAATATCGAAAACTGAAAATTGTAGATTTCCTCTCAGCCAGTTTTAAATATTTTAAAGTGAATATCGCGTTTTTGTAGAGGCGCGTGAATATTTTAGCTGTAAATATGTATACATTTCACGATAAAGTTGCATTCCCATGGCAATAACATTATTCAGTCTTTGAAACAGGTACTTATACCGCGTGTTATCATAAATTTTTATCCAATATATATCCGCCGGAGTAAGGTCTGCTTGATGGCACTCACAAAACTAAACAAATAAATAATTTATGAAATAAAGAAATAGTGTAGGACACACGTAAACTTAAGGTAGCACTGGAGTACTGTTGTCGGATTTTATAACTATGAAGGCTGTGTATTTAGCCACTTGTTACTCTTTATTACGCTCATGTACGTTGTATGGTTCACACTGCGTCTCATATAGTGCCGTAAGACAGCCTTATGTCCGATGTTACTACTTAAACTGCTATTATAAGGCTGTTATACTGCTAATGTACAGCCATAGTGAACTTAAGGCTGTCTAATTTGTGCCCAAACTGGTTCTATACAAGCATTATAGCAAGCTATACAGCTCTTATACAGCTGACTTACTCAGCTTGTGGAGTATATGTGAACGATAAGACATCTTATATAGAACCCCGAATGCTACTTGGGCTATTCTAGGCCGGAAGACTCACGGCACAAATTATATCTTTATTACCATCATCATCATCATCATCACATCTTTTAAGACTTTTTTTAGTCTTTACTGCAGGAGCATGACCCTCTCTGTACTGCCAGAGCCATAATTGGCCAGAGTAGCCAAAGAGTTTGGCCTACACTCTTCATGCTGGCCAGACGGGTTGGAGAGGTCTCATTGATGTTTATAAACTTTCTTTAGCTAGTGTTTCCTAAGTCGCCTTCTACGACATCCACGAAAAGACTTGGAATGGTCCTATTCTCTTCTGCCGGAAACCACACGACTAGGCATTTAATATCATAGGATTTATAATATCTCCACACAGTATTTTGTTATGCACAAAATGGTGTTGACGTCAAATGATTACTTAACTTAGCTGATGCAAAGTTTAGTGCCGCTTCAGAGACGCTAGTATCCAATATTATATTAGTGAATTTGTTTGAAGTTTCACATCTCTACTTTGTGAAGTTTGCGTCATTCGTGTATTACGTATGTATGAGCTGGATCGCATTAAGCTGGCCACTTTAATTATTGTCAACTTAACTAATGAGTCGCATAAGTAATGCGGTTTGTGGCTAATTCTGAGTGTGTGTGTTCGTGTTTGAATAGTTAGCGTTGTTTCGTAGTTAGGATTCAATTTTCTAAATTGTTTGTTGAAAACTAGTCTGAATTATAAATAAATAAGTAACTTTTTTTGTATAAGAATTTTTTAAACAAATGTAAAAGCTCAAAGCCTCAAACTCGATGGGGTTAAGTCGTTTTATTGTAATAAAACGACGCAACCCCATCGAATTTGAGCTTGAGCCCTACAGGGCTCCTATAGCCATCTTTCCGCTCCATCAGCAGATAACAAAATTACATATACAGGGTGACCTTTTTAAACACCAGCCAAATTTTTGAAGCAAGTTCAGTCCATGACACAGAACTACTTTCTATAAAAAAGTTATTAAAAATCGATTAAAAAATTTCGTCCTTCCATACAAAATCCGTTTGGCTGAGTGCGATTTGTATGGAAGGCGAATTTTTATTTAGGTTTTTCGTTAATTGTTTTTATGGAAGGTAGTTCAGTATCATGGACTGGACTTGCTCCAAAAATTTGGCTGGTGGTTAAAAATTCAGCCTGTGTAAAGTCTAAAAAAATATACTGAAACTATTTTAATGGTGAATTCAGTGCATGATACTGAACAACTTTCCCAAGGAACATATATCAAAATGTGAAAAATATTTTTTGCTTTCCATACAAACTCGGATCAGCTGTTCGGTCAACTTGTATGAGAAACCAAAAAATATTTTTTATATTTCTATATAGTTCCTTGGAGAAAGTTGTTCAGCATCATGAACTAAATTCACCCTTAAAATAGTTTCAGTATATTTTGTTAGACTATATATATGATGATAAATAATCAATTTGAAACATACTACGTAGTTATACTATTTAATTAAGGCCGTACCTGATTATTCCGGGGTCCAGTCGCAGCCCCCATTTAAAATAAATAATTTCAAAGAAAACGGAGACATTATTTAAAATTTTGCTACTATCAAATCCTAGATAACCCTTCAAAGTATTTCATGAACTACTGTTTACAGTTTAAAGTGAGAACGTTAAGCTTTACTACGCACATTTGCGAAAAACGGCCACTTTTGGCAAATGTGCGTAGTAGCTTAACGTTCTCATCATAAACTGTAAACAGTAGTTCATAAAATACTTTGAAAGGTTATCTAGGATTTGATCGTAGCAAAATTTTAAATAATGTCTCCGTTTTCTTTGACTGGAAACCGGACCCCGCAAAATTCAGGTACGGCCTTAAAGTTTTATGTCCAAGTATTTGATTGTATCTGTTGGAACCAGGACTCCAATGAAGTTGCAGTTGAACCTACTATATAGCCATTGAGATAATCTTGCTCATAGATTGTTCTAATAGTCTTCCTTGAACCACTACATTCTATTAACTTCGCTGCACTAAAACGCATAAGTACAGTCGACGACAGTTGTTCGACGAACAGACAACTAAAGTATACTTAAAAGTATGTCCGTCTTACTACAAAAAAGATAAACATCTGTTGAGCAAAAATTATACCAAAAATAATAGCAAGAAAAGTGCTAAAACGAGTGCGTTTGTGTGAATTTATGGTTATCTTTTTTTTGGCATTTTTCGAGATTGGAAAAACCGCTGAACTCGCGACAATGTTACCGTGTCACCGAAACCACCTTGTTCAAGTTTCCTCTTCTGTCGGCATTCTCGGAGTGCCACTGTTTTTTGTAGTAAGACGGTGTATCTTCTCTATTTGACACAAATTTCCGCATCCTCGACGACCTCCTTAATATATAAATAAATATATAAGGACAAATCACACTGATTGAGCTAGCCCCAAAGTAAGTTTTTAAACTTGTGATATGGGATACTAACTCAACGATACTATATTTTTTTAATAAATACATAGATATACATAGATAATAAATATATAGATAAACGCCCAAGACCCAGGACAATTTGAAAAGGCCATTTTCCAACTTGGCCTGGCTGGGGATCGAACCCAGAACCTCCGGATTGGCGGACTGGCGTGTTGACCATTACACCACGGAGGTCGTCCTTGGCTTAGTGAAGGCAGAAGGCCTGGATTTGAGAAGGCGCGTTGCTTTTTGAACACTACTAAACGCTACTTGCGGCCTAGGAGATGCAAAATATATAATGCCTAACAACATATACTGAAACTATTTGAAGTGAAAACTTCTTAGACGCGTTGGGCACTTTTTACTTCGCGACTTACCGTAACTGACAGACACTACCTTGTTCAAGTGTGATTCTGTCGGCACTTTCGGAGTGCTTTGCACCTTTGAAATAGTTTCAGATTTCGTTAGATCCGGTGTAAGTAGTAATTTTGTATTTGAGTGTACCGAACGAAAACCGCCAGTTAGAACTCGGCAATTAGACAACAAGCGTACGTAACAAATCTTGCTGAGAGAGCAATTGTAGCAATTTCAGAAGACGATACATTCGACTTGCTTTGGATAAAGGATCGTCTTCGTGGCTCAGACTCTGGATTCGAGGGTAATTTTTGATTCAGAGCTTTTTAACACGACTGCCCAAAAAAGGAGTGTTATTAATTTATTCTATAACGGATGATTCATTTAAAGAAACTATTCAAAAAATCTATAGACTAAAAAGTCTGTGGACTTTTTGACAGATGAAGCGTGAGTCGTGTTAACCTCAGTCAAACTATACTGAACAAATCATGGTATTTTTGTTTAGTATACTTTGATATATAATCATGGATAGACATATCCCGCCACAGCGTCTTCAAATACGATAATTACATTTTTAACCAAAGAAACAACCGACTTAAATTTTTTTTAGGACTTTCTTCCATATCCCCAAAGTTCTTCATCATATTTTCACCAAATTAAAATGGGACCAACTTGGTGCTAAAGGCTTTCAAATAAAAACAGAATCTCTCACAATTTGGTTCATAATTGGCGAAGATATCGCGTAACAAACATACATAAAAAAAAACATACAGTCGAATTGATAACCTCTTCCTTTTTGAAGTCGGTTAAAAATCAGCGTTCTGCGAGGAATGTGTTTTAAATTGCGCTAAAAGTGGCCTTTGGGTCTTACAGCCTATTGGCTCTGTCTTCCCTGTTAGGGATGAAGACGTGATGATGCATCTGTATGTGTTACCTTCTTCTTCTTTTAGTGCTTCGCATTACTGGATGTTGACCGTCAGCTTAACTTATCTGTAGTCTATCCATAAATAAATCCGAAGGTAGCTTTTTCACCTCTACCTCTATCTACGAGTATAATGGATAAACTGCGATTATGATATTTCTATTTTTTACAAATAAAAATTAAATTTTAAACAAAAAAAGCAACCGTACAAAAAAAATACTTTTTTTTTAGGATTTCTTCCATATCTAAGTTCTTTGTCATATCTTCACCAAATTAAAATGGGACCAATTTAGTAGTAAAGGCTTTCAAATAAAAAAAGAATTATCAAAATCGGTTCACAATTGGCAAAGATATCGAGTAACAAACATACATAAAAAATTAAATTAAAAAAAACATACAGTCGAATTGATAACCTCCTCCTATTTTGAAGTCGGTTAAAAAAATAAAGTCCATATGCAGTTCAAGGAGAGAAGAATAAAAAATCTGAATATACCAGCTGCTTCTCTTCCCGCGCAGATTGTAAAAGCCGATCGAGGGAATGGGCGAAAATTAGATTTTTTTTTAATAGGTGATCATCAATATTTTGATTCCTTTTTCCAATTTCTCGTCCACCAGAAGTAGTAGTAGCCCTTGAGTCTTACAGCCCTGGGCTCTGTCTGCTTAGAGCCGCAAGACCCAAAATGCTCTGTCTGCCCCATTAGGTAATAAAGGTGTGATAATGAATGTATGTAAAAAAACAATAACTAGACATTTGGATAATTCAGTAAACGGCACTAACCACAAAACTTTCATCACGCGACACGCATTGCCAGTGGTTCCCTAACTTTGCGAATATTCAAAAAAGGTTTACCAAATAAAATTTCATCTCACGATTCGTCGACGACTGCCGAAGTTTAGAACTTTCTATCTTACGATATAAAGTGGTTCCAACATCTGTTGTATGGACAACCCGGCAAGTTTTACTGTAAGCTTAGTTTGGACTTTGTTTTATTGTTATAAAGTAGTATTTTCTTTGGCAGGCGACTTGGGGTAGTTGTTGGGGGAGTTTTGTGCAGATAGACTTCGGGCTTGTTCATAAAAATAGAGGATTACCGTTTGAATAACAGTAGTTTTGAAAGACTTTAACCTACTTTAGTAAAAGTTAATTGTGGATGCATTGAATAAATACTTCTTCTCTACTTACTTATGCGTTATCTGTTGATATCATAACCTCTTAACAATTAAAATAGATTTCGTCGAATACGTAAATATTTTTTTATACTTGAAAATAATTTACAAAAAAGTTTCAGCTAAAATTTTTTATAAAACTTAGTAGATACGTCATTAGTGCAAAAGTACTTTATTAACGTTTATTCTAGACACCTAAGATGATGGTCAACCTGCGAAAATGCCTAAAGCAACAGCATATACTCGTAACTAGAAAAATAAAAATATACGAAAAAAAAAGAACAACCTTGCAAAAAAACAACTTTCTTTTCCGACAAAACGTTGAAGCTGTAGGATAATAAAAATAAACATAATATGCTAATTAGTCCACAACGCAATAAAAAAGAGCCTACAGGTACCTAACAGTTGGACTCGTGAATGATGTTATGAGTTCCGTACTTATTTTATCCTATCAAAGTTTTTGTAATTTTGTCATCCAATTTTCATCTTATCGCGTCCTCGCTTCCATCCTTATCTGAGCTGCTTTAGCGCCCGGCGAGCGCTTTTTGACATTTTCTTTCTTAAAGGTCATGGTAATGTGTTGACTTAAGACGGAGTCTAGTGCTGCCCTCATTAAAGTGAGAACATTAAGCTTTAGTTTGCATTTTTGCCAAAAGTGGCCGTTTTTCGCAAAAATGCAAACTAAAGCTTAACGTTCTCACTTTAAACTGTAAACAGTAGTTCATAAAATAGTTTGAAGGGTTATCTAGGTTTTACTAGCTCAAAATTTTAAATGATATCTCCGTTTCCTTACAAATTATTTATTTCAAATGAGGCAGCACTGGACTCGACGTGTATCGTCTTAATTGATTGAGCGAGCGAAAGGTCTCAGTTTTGAGATTGGCCAAAAAATGCTTTTGACAGACAAAATAAGTTATTTAAAAAATATATATTTATTTAAAAACAAGCTTTTATTTAATACATTGAACTAAAAACTTTTAAACTGCTCCCTAAGACGAATCAATTGAGGCCAATCTTAGGTACTTACTTGAGGTAGGGTTATGTTATTTCATCACAGAAATGCTATGGCCATCTTCCAGCTTCATCATGAGATCAAGTCATTGGTACCATAATATTACATTGTCACCCAACTTACATAAGTATGTAAAGTTTTAACTTGATTAAATAATGGGAAGTGGGTCTAATTTAGCTTGCAAATTTGACTACAGACACACAGACAACGGGACAGGTGAAACTAAAGAAAAGCTTGTAATTCGGTTTACTTTTTCACTGCAGTACCCTAAAATATGTATCTTCAGGCGATAACTAGATTAGCCATCACAATGCATGACTTATCTTGTCATGTTTAGCATTTAACACGCATGCAAAAAATAAAAATAAAAGCGCTACACCTTTCCTTACTAGATACATAATAGATTAATTTATAAGTAGTTGTTATACTGCCTGAACACGAGTTTGCACAGTGAGTGGTAAGACATACATATTGCGACGTCTTTATTTATAATGGGGTAAACAGAACACAGATGGAGTTGGGCAGGTCACCTAGCAAGACAGTGATCACAGGTGAAACTAAATATTAACAGAGTGGTGGCCAATAAATGGTAAGCGCAGTGTAGGTCGTTAGCAAGATGGGTTGACGACATCAGAAAGTTCGTGGGTCGAACGTTGATGAGTGTAGCTCAGGACCGTGGTAAATGGCATTCATTGAGAGAGGCCTATTCCCAGCAATGGGAGATTCAAGGCTGCGAATGATGATTACTGAAAATGGAAAAAGTAGAAAAATGTGACAAGTTTCCAGCTGATCTTCGCTTTAGCGCGTTCCAAGTAGCATCCTAAGCTGTGCTGCTTCGGAGCCCAGGGTTCGCATTCCCACTTATTCTCATTGATGTTTATAAGCTTTGTTTAGCTTGTGTTTCTAAGTCGCCTTCTACGACATCCATGGAAAGACTTGGAGTGGTCCTATTCTTCTCTGCCGGGAACCACACGATATAACTACTAAAAGTATTTAAACTAATTTAAACAAGTTTATGAAATGAAATGAAATGAAATGTAGTTTATTGCTTAAAATGTGGTACAATTTTGGTGGCACAAAAGTCATGTAGAGTCTCACACATTTAGTCATCACTGACATGCAACAGATATTGGTACATCAATTCAAATGGAAAAAAAAATTTTAGTTATTATTTTATTTATTGTCAATTAAAAATCCTATATTAGTCAAATTATTATTATATATTATTATTATTATCATTATAGAATTCATATAATTATAGATGCGGATAAAAAGTCTTTAACACTATAAAAACACTTCTTAACCACCCAGTCATACAGTTTTTGTTTAAATGATTTAAGACTATGTATTGATCTAATATTATTAGGCAGATCATTGTAGATTCGTACAGCCATAGGAAAACTGTTTGAACTATATAACCATGTTTTCATTGTGGTATGTACTAATCTGTTGGGATTTCTTTTACTGTACCTACTTGGCAAATCATTACTGGTTTTAAATAATTCTGGGTGTGATCTTACAAATACGCACATTTCGTATATATACATACTCGGGAGACTTAATATCTTCAGTGTTTTGAATAAGGGTCTACAGCTTGTTACAGTTGAGACCCCAAAAATTGAACGTATGCATTGTTTTTGTGCCATAAATGCTGTGTTAAGTTCTGTAGCATTTCCCCATAGGGGGAGTCCATACCTGAGCTGAGATGCTACATACCTGATGGTTTTCCTGCCTACTATCCTTGTCAATCTCTTAAGTGCATAAGAAAATCTATTTATTTTACTACACACGCTTTCTACGTGTTTATCCCATGAGCAATTGTTGTCCAAAATAATTCCTAAAAATTTTATTTGGTTAGTTTCTTCAACGGGTTGTCCTTTGTATATAATATTTAGAATTTTCTTAGTGTCACTGCGTTTATTATAGAATTGAATAAATTATTATTTGCTAGGCAAATTAAAAAAAAAACCTGGACTGTCAATAACGCCATCTAGTGATGAGTAGCGGAACTACCGATACGACTTGATATCCGTAGCGCCATCTATTATTTGCTAGAGAAAGCCCTGTCTTTGAAGCCCCAACAACTTTTAAACGGCTGAACCGATTTTCAGAACCACCGCAAGGAAACTTGCTTTCGGAGGTTCTGGGTTCGATTCCCAGCCAGGGAAAGTTGGAAAATGGCCTTTTTCAAATTTTCCTGGGTCTGGGTGTTTATCTATATATGTATTTATCATAAAAATATAGTGTCGTTGAGTTAGTATCCCATAACACAAGTTTAACCCCAAAGTAAGTTTACTTTGGTGCTAGCTTAATCAGTGTGATTTGTCCTTATATATTTATTTATTATTTATTTCACGTTAAAAAAAGCATTGAAATCGGTCCATCCGTTCGAGCGCTGCGATGCCACAAAAAGACAGATAGACAGACTGACGCCAACGTCTGTCTTACTTATAACACCCCTCTTTTTTGTCGGGGGTTAAAAATATAGCCAACACTCATTTATTCTCCAATGCATGTAGACGGTTTGTACCCGCGGGCATCAAAAAACTTCCAAGAAATAATTCCACGATTCTCAGAACTACCTGTTACTGATAAATAGCTTTTTTTTACATTCAAAAACTCAAATTTTCACAATTATAATATATCTTACGACGTTCATTTTAAGGGTCATATTTCCATGCAATAGTAAGATAAAGCTGTCCGAATTTTTTTTTACAAAAGTAGAAATGGTACCGGGCCTCCCCAAAGGGATGCTTCTAAGGCACAATAAATCATTATTTAATAACGGTAAAAAAACACGACAGCCGATTTCAAATGGTTTAGTAGGTTTTTTGTAATGTTAGGTTTGAGGAACAAGATTTTGACGTGACCAATCCGGAGCTTGCATAATTGAATGAGTGAGTGAAGCTAGCGAGGTTCTTCGAGATTACTTATTAAATGCAACGTTTAAATAATTGGAACAAAATATACTGAAACTATTTAGGATTAGATTTACACAGGTGTTACAGTTACACAGGGTGTAACAAAATATACTGAAACTATTTTAGGAGTAGATTTAGTCCATGATACTGCACAACTTTCCCTAATGAACCTATAGCGAAATATGAAAAATATTTTTTGACCTCCAAGTTCACCGATCAGCTGATCCTATTTTGTATGAAAAGTCAAAAATATTTTTCATATTTCGATATATTATGTTCCTTGAGAAAAGTTGTTCAATATCAACTGAATTCACCCTGGAGAATCTTCGATTGGAAGATCGTGAAATTTACTTAACCGAATACTAAGGCCTAATTTGTAATTTCTAACCCCTAAATACGCAAATTTTCCGATCTTCAAAATACATGCTTATAATAATTATCAAAGCTCAAGATGGTCCAGAGGTCCATGGTCCAGAGGATATCCATTGCTATTCGTAATGGACGCAGCAAACGTAATGATTTTTGAGGAAGACTTTGTTTTTTTATTTTTAACTAGCAGTCCATCCCGGCTTCTCCCGTGGTACACACATAGCCTATGTCACTCTTGGCTAGTGTAGCTTTTTAATGGTGAAAGAATTTTTTAAATCGGTCCAGTAGTTTCGGAGCCTATTCAATGCAAACAAACAAACAATCAAATCTTTCCTCTTTATAATATTAGTTTAGATTAACTGTTTTAGCAATCAAGGTTAAATATGAAATAAATTTGTCTTAATATTGGCCAATAGTTAAACAAAAATGTGTAAAAATAGCTTTTAAAATTATGAATAAGGTAAGACATATAATGTGTATACGGATACAGATACACTATCACGTCTTTATCCCTAACGGGGTAGACAGAGCCAAGGGCGGTAAAGCCCAGCCACTTTTATAGTAATGGTGGGCATGAAGGTGGAAAAGGGAAATCATAATAGTAATGGGTTGCTAACCACATCGCCTATTCATATGATTCAGATTCTCGCCCATTCCCTCGATCAGCTTTTACAATCTGCACGGGAAGAGAAGCAGCTGGTACATTCTATGTTTTTCTTTTCTCCCAGACCAGCAAAGAAGAACGATAATAATGTGTATACCAAAAGTAAACAAAATAGGTAATATTTATTAAAAATAATGCAAAGTGGAGGTCCATAGTCTCTGCCTACCCCTGTGGGAAACAGGCGTGATAGTATGTATGTATGTATAAAATTGCAACAATGTGAATTTAAGGGTTAAGATCGAACTTGAGCCAAATTGGTCAAGGGGTTGCCGAGATATGGGATAGTTCTAAGAGAGGTCGCGAGTACAGAGTTAGGGGCGGACTAAAGTTTAAATCAGACCAAGGAATTTTGATGGAGATAAGAGTTCAACATTTATTGACCTCGATCAAATTGAAGTGGCATGTAATGTTAAGGCGAAGATATAGGCAAATGGCCTTGAAGTGTGAAATAAATTGTTAACTCGTAAATATGGTGATAATTTCCATATTGCTCTACGTCATGCACTAGATAGCCCTTTAAATTATTTTATGAACCACCGTTGAAAGTATTTACGTTAGTCCGTCAACGTAGACAATTTATTTCAAATGAGGGCGCCACTTCAAGGTCATTTGCCTATATCTTCGCCTTAATAGAACTATATTTTAAAATTAAATTAAATGTTTATTCGTGTACTCTTTTTCTTCATCTGAACGCGTTCCCGGTTGCATCCTCATCTGCCCTGCTTAGGAGCCCGGGGTGCGTTTTTCCGATTTTTCTTCTCCAAATATAACATGCATGTCAATGGCCACCCAAGGATACCAAAGACCTTGCGAAGTGGAGAAGAAATAGCCGGAACAGTTCAAACGATTTGACTATAGTTTTACGACCGGCCGCCTGCCTGACGTCAACTCTCTTTGGGAATGTATTTGTGCGAAAAGTTTTACAACCGCCCGCCACCCGACGTTAACCCTCCTTAAGAATGAAATTGTAGCATTTGTAGCACGAAATGTTTGTGCTTAGTCCTTTAATCGCCTCTTTCGACATCTGCAGGAAGAAATGGAGTGGTCCTATTCTAACCCGTAACCACACAGAGAAATGTTTATTCGTGTACTCTAGGAGCGATTTCCAATGTGGGTTAGTATATTTCGTTTCAATTAGAGATTTAAATCACTATCACAATCAAGTTCTATCATCATGTTGGTTTGGAACCCTTAATTTTAGAATCCCCCTTTTACGCAACCTAAATTATAGTAAACTATACAATTGCCCCTGTACAAACTTAGTTCGCTTACCTTTAGAAACAAAAAACAATACAGCTCGTCAACTATAACATTCAACTTTCTGCATATAAATAGTTGGGTTGTCATGAAAGGAACACCATGGATATGGAACAGCTGGATGGTGCAGTGACATAGATGTTGATGATGTGATGCGACAGACTTGTTCGGTGTCGCATGTACCCCGAAAGACGGCACACATTACCACAAATTGGATTCCATATGGCCGAAGAAAACCACGACGACCCGTGTGGTTCCGGGTTAGAATAAGACCACTCCATCTCTTCTTGTGGATGTCGTAAGAGGCGAGTAAAGGATTAAGCATATACATCTCGTGCTACAATTGCATTCCCTAGGAGGGTTGACGTCAGGCAGGCGGCCGGTCGTAAAACTATAGCCAAATCATTTAAACTCTTCCGGCTATTTCTTCTCCAACGCAAGGTCTTTGGCATACTTGGGTGCCAGCAGCACAGCTGAGGATGCAACCGGGAACGCACTTGGATGTAGAAAAAGAAGAAAAAACCACGACGACAAAGAAAGAGATGGACGGATGATTATACCTATGACGATGTGATGCCACAGGCTTGTCCCGTTTGTCGCATGTACCCCGAAAAATGGGCACACATTACCACAAATTAGATTCCAAATAGCCGAAGAAAACCAGGACAACCAAGAAAGCGATGGACGGATGATTTGACCCATGACGATGTGATGTCACAGGCTTGTCTCGTTTGTCGCATGTACCCCGAAAGATAGGCACACATAACCACAAATTGGATTCCAAATGGCCGAAGAAAACCAGGACGACCAAGAAAGCGATGGACGGATGATTTGACTCATGACGATGTGATGCCACAGGCTTGTCTCGTTTGTCGCATGTACCCCGAAAGATAGGCACACATTAGCACAAATTGGATTCCAAATGGCCGAAGAAAACCAGGACGAACAAGAAAGAGATGGACGAATGATTTGACCTATGACGATGTGATTCCACAGGCTTGTCCCATTTGTCACATGTTATCACATGTACCCCAAAAGATGGGCACACATTACCACAAATTGGATTCCAAATGGCCGAAGAAAACCAGGACAACCAAGAAAGAGATGGACGGATAATTTGACTCATTTTGAGGAGTTGAGGGTGATATCAAGGGACTGGAGTGTATACAAAGAAAGACGGAAGGCTTTTGCCCAACAATGGGACCTAATTAGATAACATAAAAAATAGAGTACCTAAGCGTTCTCCCTCAGTTAACCATAAAATAAATAGGGATTATTCCGGTATTCTGAAACACCCTGTTGGTAATAAGTACATTTTTTTTAATAAATTATTTAAAGTTATAAACAGGCCTATAATATATTTCAGATAGGCTTACAATGATTTATAAATTACACATTGCTTATTCCTTTTGCCACTCTGGCCAAGTATGGCTCTGGTAGGCATCAGGTCGATGATGATGATGACATTGCTCAAAAGTTTCTACTAATAACTTTTTCCTATATTGACATTAAAAGTTTAACTACAAAATCTAACAAAAAGCTATATAACACTGTTACGTTTTTACAATATTAACAGGGAAAAAATGCTAAAGTAGTATAAAGTGCTTATAATTGACGATCAAACTAACTTACAAAGTGAAGTATGATCAAAACTATGTGAGCAGCATCATTCGAAGCGATTTTATAGTTTAACTTTAAGAACCCCCTTACCCTAAACTTTCCCATACAAACGTAGTCTACGTTTTATTTTAAAACGACATGTCAGATTTCGGTTAAAATTTGTAAGTTTAAAGAAATTGCATATATCTAGGGTTGTAATTGGTTTTCACAGTCAATGTATGAACTTGAAAGAAAATATAAGGGTGTAAAACTTTTCCATACTGATGGTCAAAAATGATATAATGCACTATATTTTCTTTCAAGTTCATATTTTGACTTTGAAAACAAATTATAACCCTAGATATATGCAATTTCTTTAAAGTTACAAATTTTTACCTAAATCTGACATGTCGTTTCAAAATAAAACGTAGACTACGTTTGTATGGGAAACTCGGATTTGGTCTAGGGTAAGGAGACTCTTAACAGTCTACGAAATTTACCCAATTTTTCATGACATATATCGACATGATTATATTATACTTTTAAACTATCGCGTTGCATTATTATTAAATTAATGCATACGGGAATTAACGCGAAACGTACCTTTTTTATTTATTTTGCTGACGTTTCGTTCGGGTTTTACCGAACGTGGTCCCAGCTTGACGTCAAGCTGGGACCACGTTCGGTGAAACCCGAATGAAACGTCAGCAAAATAAATAAATAAAAGGTACGTTTCGCGTTAATTCCCGTATGCATTAATTTAATGATTATATTATGCCCTATCATATTTGTCATAAGCACTCACTACTTCATTCTCCTTACCTTATCCCACTTTGCGTAGGGTCGAGACAGCATGTAACTCTTTTATTGAAAGCTGAATATTTGTCTGAAAAATTAATAAGCTCTTACTAAGCTAATATAAAAATATATAAATAGTTTTATCAAACAATCAATCAAATCTTTATTTGAGTTTCATTGAGATTTATTGAGTTATCATCTTATAATACAAATATAAAAGTTACTTTAGGACCTTATGTACAGATTACTTAAGTGTTAATTACTTTATTTACCTACTTAAGGTTGATAACATGAGCCAATTTTATCATAAGGTCAACTGTCCATTATTTAGACACTAAACTACTCAATGACACATCTATTTAATTTAAGTCGACATCTAAATTAATGTGTTTAGTTATTTTAAAGTCACAACTTGAATTTAACATGTGACGTTTACACGTGGCTTAAGGTGGTCACAGACTTGCGCAGAAAAATAACTTTTTTAATAAAAAGAAAAATGAGAGGAACATAATCCAGGAAGATTTTAAAGTAACTACATAATCAAAATTTTTTTTTTGAGAAAAAAATTTCTACTTCTATTTATTTAGGTACTTATTTGGCAGCAATGGTTAAATGTAAAAAGCGTTCATATGGTAAAGCGATTTTCTAGGTTTTATTTATTTTGTAAATCACATGATAGCTAGGTATAGTTAAACGTAATTGGAATTAAATTAAAAAGTAAGTAAGTAGGTATTACCTATTTAATTTAAAAATTAGATACTTAAACAATACTATTACTGTCATTTGTGCTTATACTGTTAAAAACTATCTAAAAACGTACATGCATATCATATTATTTCAAAAGCTTATAAATTAAGCTAACAATAGTTCACCTACCAATAGCGTCCAAAACTATGCTTGTTTGAAAGCAACCTCGTAGATGTATTGTTCACAGAAGTGGTTCGGATCAGTCGGTCTGCAGCTTTATCTCACACGTGGGCCTACATCAAAGGGGGACAACAAAAGGTTGGGCACCTCTGAATGGCCACGGGACTATACAACTTTCCTGAATTATGCGATCGGTGTATTGTTTAGCTGAAATTGAGGTCGTGGCGAGATTGTGGGCCGAAATTTACAGGTATTGATCTACAGGAGTTAATGGAACTTCATCACTTAAGTACTTTGCCTTGTATGAAATAATGACAAATAAATTTTCGGATTCTCATCGTCATCATCGAGTTTTTCATACGATAGCTTAGCTATTGAATAGTTCATGGCAGTGGCATTCTTTGACACTAGCGTTCGTCGAAAAAGTATTATGTCGCAGCACAGTTTATCGCACTACCATGCGCAATCTGTCGACCAACAGTTAATGCCGTACCTAAATTTTCCGGGGTCCATTTTAAATAAATCATTTCAAAGAAAACGGAGACATCATTTAAAATTTTGCTACTACCAAGTCCTAGATAACCCTTCAAAGTATTTTATGAACTACTGTTTACAGTTTATAATGAGAACTTTATAAATAAAAATTTATAAGGTTAAGATTTACTACGCACATTAGCCAAAAGTGGCCGTTTTTCGCAAATGTGCGTAGTAGAGCTTAACGTTCTCATTATAAACTGTAAAGAGTAGTTCACAAAATAGTTTGAAGGGTTATTTATCTAGGACTTGGTAGTAGCAAAATTTTAAATGATGTCTCCGTTTTCTTTAAAATGATTTATTTTAAATGGGGTCAGCACTGGACCCCAGAAAATTCAGGTACGGCCTTAATCATAGCTACGATAATTCGAACCACAATTTTTCGCACGTTTCTATGTAGGTACATATTTCGAAGTAAAGTTACGCACTCATTGAAAAATCCTATTCAAATACTTACCTGAAAAAATATTTTTTGTCAAAAAGTCACACAGGAGATTTTAGATTTGCAACGATGCTTCTTCTTCTTCTCGTGTCGAAAGCTCAAAATGTATTTAGATTTTTTCCCTCCAGAAGGTTGCCACTTTTACAGCGTTGTCTGTAGCCTCACATAGGTCACGCTTAGTGCAGCTGGTGGGGTACGATGGACAGGAGCGAAGGTGTGACATAGACGACGATGCTATACTCAAGGTATTGCCGAGATATTGGCTTGTAAGATTAATCGTGAACTCATTTCGTGGGAACTAGCGAACTCCATTTGGTTAGGTATTGAAATAAATGTAAACAATCTTGACATGTCTTTTCATTTATATATACAGTGTCTAACAAAATATACTATTTTAAGGGCGAATTCAGTCCATGATATAGAACACCTTTCCCTAAGGAACACATATCGAAATATAAAAATAATTTTTGACCCGAGTTTGTATTGAAAGCCGAAAATTATTTTTCATCTTTCGATATACTTATGTTCCTTGGGAATAGTTGTTCTGAGGTTCAGTATATTTTGTGAGACGTTATTTATCGTCAAGAACAAAGAACAAGTAGTTCAGTATCATGGACTGAACTTGCTCCAAAAATTTGGCTGGTGTTTAAAAAGTCATTCTGTATAAACCTTCGCAAATTACAAATCATCCTAACTATCCTAACTAATATTATAAATGCGAAAGTGAGTTTGTATATTTGTTTGTTTGTTTGTTACCTCTTCACGCTTTATCTACTGAACCAATCTTCTTGAAAATTCGCATACACATAGTTAGGAGTACTGCGAAGGACATAAGGACATACTTTTCATCCCGGAAAAATGTAATGTTCCTGTGGGATACGCGATCAAAGCCGCGGGCAAAAGCTAGTTATTTTATAAATTACATAATTCATTTGTAGTGAGTAAAGACATTAATTTGTAAAGTGTATATTTTGATACAAAGACATGTAG
Source organism: Acrobasis repandana (assembly GCA_963576875.1). NCBI lineage: Eukaryota > Metazoa > Arthropoda > Insecta > Lepidoptera > Pyralidae > Acrobasis > Acrobasis repandana. The sequence continues at coordinate 1,333,598 of OY756231.1, read as the reverse complement.
AGATTGTTTACAAATATTTAAATACCTAACCAAATGGAGTATAGATAGTACGTAATGAAAAAAAAATGATCAAAAGAAAGTAAACATCGATTACAGACATACACCAAACGATAACAAAACGTAACAGAATTCTAATGATACATCAACAAATAGATACTTCAAAGGGCTCCTCAAAACCCAAGATAATTGAAGAAAACATAAAAGGCAATGGGCAAATCAAAACAATATCCCAGATCCATTTTACTATTTGTAAAATGACCCTTTCTCGAAACTGGAAGGACCAGTATTGTATAAGGGTACGCACACACACGTTGACGGCGCAAAAAATAAACTACAACTAAAATTTACGACTAATTGTGAAGAAAATACATACAGAAATGGTTCTTAAAGTTGTCAAGACTAAGGTATAGATTCGGTTGAAGGGACATATAATGTTTACGATGGAATATCAGCTGTTTCGCTGTGGAAAGGGCACGGAATGTAGCACGGATGCAAGCGTGGTTTGACGCAAACATAAGTTGTGGAGGGCTATTTTTGAATCTTACGAAGTGTGTGCGATTTGTCTTCATCATTATAGCAGCCTTCGATCATATATTCTAGAATATATGATCGAAGATCGCAGCTATTTTTTATTTATTTATTTTATTTATTCAAGTACACTTGGGAATTTTATTTATTATTATTTAGAGCTATTTGACTTTAGATGAAATAAAAAGTGTTGATACTACTTTTAAAAATTTGTTTTCCTCATTATTCTTATGAGCAAAACAAATTTTAAAAAGTAGTTGAAGAAGATTAAATGCACAGGTCTAGGTCACAGATCTAGGTAGATAGGTAGGTAGGTAGGCATTTAATCTTCTCTGATAAAAAAAAACATTGTCGCTACTTATTAACTACATCTCTTTTTTCGTGTAATGTTGGCTTTCATGCCTTTAACATTATTTGTTATACTAAAAACAAATATGTAGTAGGTAGAGAGCCCTGAGATGCTAACCCTTCTTAGTATGATTTCAGTTTACGCATGATCGCTAGTTTGACAACAGGACCGATTTGCTGGTACATGGGGCCAAAGGTTGGTTTAAACTAATAGACGTAATACTAACTTTTCTTATATTCTCAGTTTTGATTTATAGTCTAAAAGACAGTAGGTAATTGTTGGTGATTTCCAACTACAATTTAGTCGTGTTTCACTGACTCCGTTGTTGAAAAATAACACTCCGGATTCATGTGAGACGCACTTTCAAACATAGCCCCCTACAATTCTAACATTTCTAACGCAGTGCCCATCTCGTCTGAAGTATTTTGACGAAGCAAATATTTGGGCGGAGTTGGAATAGCCCTGGGGTAGGTAATAATCAAATTTTCAGTGAAAACACATCTCTGTTTGTATTAGTATGCAAATATTGTATATTAATTTGGAGGAGTGCTGGTTTTGATATACAGGGTGACTTTTTAAACACTGTACAAATTTTTGGAGCAAGTTCAGTCCATGATACTGAGCTACTTTCTACAAAAAAAGTAATTAAAAATCAATAAAAATTTTTCGTCCTCCCATATAAATTCGTCTGTCTGAGCGCTGATTTGCATGGGAGGACGACAAATTTTTATCGTTTTTTAATTACTTTTTTTGTAGAAAGTAGTTCAGTATCATGGACTGAACTTGCTCCAAAAATTTGGACACTGTTTAAAAAGTCACCCTGTATATGGTAGAATAATTTTTAAAATTGGACTAACTATACAGGGTCTAACAAAATATGTATACTAAAACTATTTTAGGGATTCTGTCCACGATACTGAAAACCTTTTTCCAAGTTTTTCCCTTTTATTGGGCCTTACCCAATTAAAAAAAAACATCTTTATTCCAATTCAGAGGTGATAATTAGTTGGATTGGGCTGTATTAAACTAAAGTTTACTACTTATTTATTGGGCCTCTCCCAAAAAAACAAAATCAAAATAGTTTATTCACCAAAATAGTTTATTCATTTCGGTAGATTATCTGTTCATTTCAAAAAGAAGAACTTAACCACCTTTAGTCCAATACAGTGGCTCTACTAGCTGATAAAAAAGAAAGAACAAATATTTATTTTTATTTACCACAAGTATATAAAGAATAACATATATTTTTTTTTACATACATAAAAACCACGCAGGCAGGTTTTTATACAGTAGCTTATCTTAATTTTTCTATGTCTCATTATCTATTATATTATTCCATTTTAACACCGTACTTAACGACTTAACCCTTATTCTAATGAACAATTTGTCCATTAACTTTCGTTGAGCAATTTTAATGATCCAAAAATCTTTCCTTAATTCAAAATAAGCGTCTGTTACGTGGTAGTAAAGGTGGTATTTGCTTGTATTGCTTTTGGAAGAAACTTTGATGGGTTGGTTCTAATAGATTCTTTTGAAAAACTTTGTTACCTGTAACTGAGAGTTGTTTTATCTCGACAGTAGTAAATAATATTGGTATATTTTTATTAATTACTATATTTCGGCCTCTATTTTGTATTTTATACAGGGACTAACAAAATATACTGAAACTATGTTAAGGGTGGATACAGTCCATGATACTGAACAACTTTCCCCAAGGAACATATATCGAAATATGAAAAATAATTTTTGGCCTCCCAAACAAGTTGACCGATCAGCTGATCCGAGTCTGTATGAAAAGCCAAAAATTATTTTTCATATTTCGACATATGTTCCTTAGGGAAAGTTGTTCAATATAACAGACTGAATTCATCCTTAAAATAGTTTCAGTATATTTTGTTAGACGTTATATACATATTTAGTTATTTTTACTTTTTAGTGTTTATTTAAACCTATCCTAGATTGGTTCTGGTCTACCCTTTTGTTGCGGAGCTCAAACGGCAGTCGCTCTGTGTAAAAAACCAGTAACCTCGTCAAGTCACCTAGGTTAGATAGCGGACCCCGGGCATTGAAGCATTACCGCTGAGGATGCAACCGGGAATACGCTCGGATGATGATGATTACTTATACTTTTGGTTTTATTCCTCCTTATAACAAAACAAGGACTAACTATAGTACTTGGATCAAATCATTACTCGCCCAAAACAAGTAAGTACATTTTTTTATTTTACGGCAAAAAAACTATTTTACGTCACTGGATACGCATTCTTTAGAGGATTTTCGTTTCTTTATTCATAACCCTTAGCTTAGGCTATTATCATTATAAGGTCTTTTTTTTCTCCACTCCAGGATCACGACCCTCTCTGTACCACCAAAGCCATAATTAACCAGAGCAGCAAGAGAATTTGGCCTACACTCTCCACGCTGGCCAGACGGGTCGGAGAGGTCTCATTGATGTGTATAACAATTCTTTTTTAGCTTGTGTTTCCTAAGTAGCCTTCAACGACAGCCACGGGAAGACTTGGAGTACTCCTATTCTACTCTGTCGGAAACCACACGACTTAACAAGTTTCAATCAAACGGTGGTGTAGGTCTTTTGATTGCTTCCAGGTAGCTAATGTTGACTATAAGAGTCTACAGGCTTTCATAGCCGATTGAGTGGCGGACGGCGTGCCTAAAGACGCCCACTACAGTCCGCTTAACAAATATCACTACCGCCGTACCATGATATGACTGTCCACTATTTCACATAATTGTTCATGAGTATGACCATTTATAACACCAAATTACACAAATTTCATATTATAAAGTACAGCTAGAATCAATCAAAGTTTACATTTTAATGAAAATTATTTCGTCCAGCATTATTCTACAAAATTAAGTCTCGATTGTAACCTAAAGATTTTAATAAAATTTCGTGTCTAGCTTTTCATATTTTTCTATTCGATATTCCGAGACATTATTTGGTTTCTTAATTACTTGTAAATATGTATTATTTTGTTCAGCTTTATATTTCTAGTAACTGGTAAGTAATTAGATTTATTTCTATGAACGCGTTATTATAAAAAAATATATATTTTGTCTTTTGAGATAAATAATATTAATTTTTTTAAACATAACTGTTTGCTATGAGTTTTTTTTTTTGTAGACTTATTTTTGGAAGTAAATCTTTAACAAAGCATAACTTAAGAAAAAAAAGGAAAAAAAATGTGATCGATATCGCTCATTCTGGTATAACTTACCATTGCTAACGTATTTAGTAAAAAAAAAACCTGCATGTATCAAATCGAGAATTTCTTTTTTTTTATAAATGGCAAGGAACGAATTTGTCTAAAATCGAAAATCACTCTGTCACCAAACTAACAATGATGTCAAACGCTAAGAAACGCCAATTCACCATCGTTGTTTTTTTTTATTTGATTGATATGTCCAGTCGTCTATCCCACTGGGTGATTAATAATGTACAATTACAGATGTAAGTAATAAATGATTTTGCTTTACTTGTAAAGAAGGGACGAGGTATTAAATGTTGTCTGTCGTAATATTTAGATATTAAATTGTAAGATTTTAACTTCGACTACGCAAATAGTTAAATAATCAAAACAGGTAATAGTTTAAAATTTTTAAATAATTATTTGAACGACTATTACTCTCAATATAATATTGATAGCTTTAGTTTTAGGATTTCTCCAAAAAATTCCACTTTTGAAAAATAAAGACTTTTTAATGTTCAATACTTTTGTACATTTTAATAGTTTAAAATAATATAAATTGAGTTTCTAAGTGGCCAGCAACTTTACGATAAAGTTCCACTAAAAAATATACTTTTTAAAACCTGTTTTGAGTTCTAAATAATATATTTTATAAACCGTCTTATTATAAAAACAGGAAACCATCTTATTATTCCTGTTTTTATAATAAGATGGATAGTTTAAGAAACATGAACGGCCGCAAAGAAAGAATTCCATTCTTGGTGACCAGTAATATTATATTATAACACAATCCGATTCATACCTATCTCTTTACTCTTTATAATATAAGAAAATTGCTTATCTATATTCTTTATATATTAATTCTATTCTGGATCGCAATCGTAAAATCTATTTGGGATTCAATTATAGTAAACTATATTTAATTCAGTCGTTAGCAGGTTTCTTATGATGGTAAAAAGTTCAATTTCATTTAACCGCATTAAATATCCAGTCCGGGAGATAACGACACAACTTTTTTCTAAAATTTATCCCGAGTCATCCATCGGGGTACACACTCACACATAAATATTTATTGTATGATGTACAGAGACTTCTAAAATTTTAGACTATCTTGGTTTTGTGATGGTTCACATACTATTCCGCCAGTCCGGACTCCCGGACTCCCGAAGTTCTTCTGGGTTTCAATACCTAGCTATGACAAATCAGCAATAGAACTTTTGCGTTATTTGTCCCTAACTAAAAAATTATTTACTTCTAACGAAATATATTATCTAACGTATCTACATCATTGACGATCATTGGCGATCTTTCATGAAACTGAAAATAAGTAGGTACAAAACATTTTAAATATTATTTTTGATACAAAATGGTATTTAAGGCTCCTTTTCACATTAGGTTGCATCCTAAGCTGTTTTGCTAGATTACGGTGTAAGGTATATAGTGATATATACCTACCTTACACCTGCATATTTACTATAATAATATTGATAATGCAATTAAATGTCTAATTAAAAACATGATCTCCGTTAATTTAATAATCCTGTAAAAATATATGTGTGAATATGAACATTTTCTTTCCCAAAAATCAAAAAAAAATCAAAGAATAAATTACTTTACTTTTAAATAACTTTCAGAGACGTCTAAAAATAACCAAAAATTTTTTTTTTTTCAATTGCCAACAAATAAGTTAAATCTTTTACAAAATTAATATTATATGTAGCCTTATCCAGTCCAGTATGTTTGTAGTCTATGCCTCTCATCCACTTACCTTATTTATGTGTGTGTCACAGTGTACATGACCACGGGGTTGTGTGCGTGGGTGTCAGGTAGCATCAGCTGTAGGCCCATATGACTTCAAGGCCGGTTGGTTTTTTTTATGGTGGCTATTGGAACTCGTGTCTTGCCTTTGAGATCGATGGAGTAGTAATGATAAGAACCAGTATAACCTATGGCTTTTTCGAATTCATAAAATACACTAAAACTATTTTAGGAGAAAATTCTGTGGACAATATTTAAAAAAAAAATTGCAAAAAAAATACCGAAGTATAGAAATATTGGTCTTATACAAGCTGAATTATTTGCTTATTTCTATAAAAAGCAATAAATTATATAGGATCTAACAATTAAGGGTGATGATACTGGACAACTTTTCCCAAGGAACATATTTAGAAATATGTTGGATGAAGCCAAACAAACTAAAATATAACAGTAATATTTTTTTTTAACAAAAAAAAATCCTACTTAAAAATTTTTTTAAGAAGTTTCTTTCGTATCTCCAAAGTTCTTCATCATGTCTTCAGAAAATCAATGGACCTGGGTAGTAAGGGTTTCAAATTAAAATAAATCATCAAAATCGGCTCACAACTGGCGAAGATATCGCGTACCTAACAGAAGAACATACAAGAAAAATAACAGTGCCGACAGAAGTAAAAACTTTGACAAGGTGGTTTCGGTTACGGTAACAGTATCGCGAATTCATTAGTTTTTTCTCCTATTAAAAAAATGCCCAACGCGCCTAATGAAGTTTTCAATTCAAAAATTAAAAAAAAAACTTTATTATCTATCTTTGACAACCTCCTCCTTTTTTAAGTCGGTTAACGCCAACCAGTACGACCACGAAATACGAGAAGCGTGCTAAAAGATTAAAATCTGTAAGCTTAACCACTTCAACGCCTAAACATCACACACATGTTTGCTACCAGCTGACTACACGCTGTACATACTTATACGTGTAGTGGTGTAGTCATCCAGGGAGAGATCACACTGGGACGCTTGGTTTTTGGAGAAGTTTAGGTTTTTTTTGTCGCGTCAGTGGCCACCACTGATGACATATTTTTCGAGCTACCTAAAGGCTTCTTATATATTTTTATAGGGTTTTAAGGCATTTAAGATGCAGTACTAAATTTAAGTAGGTACTCAAATTAAATGATAAAACAAGAAATTGTGAAAAAATACCACGTGAGCAGGACTTGAACCCGCGGCCTTAGTCTTACGTAGCTTGACGACTTTCATACAAGGATGACAGTCGGGATCAACGGCTTAACGTGCCTTCCGAAGCACGGAGGAGCTCGAGAAAATTTGTGCCACTTGTAGTTAACCATCCAAGTGCGGACCACGATCGGGGTTGCTTAACTTGCGAAAGCGCTAGCTACTTTCGCCGGGCCACCTAGCTTCTCGAAGTTTGGGTAATTATTGATTTATACAGCATTATAATCTTTGATCATATATCGAAGATTACAATGCTCGGATCAATCATTATCATTATCAGGTCTTTTTTTAGTTTCCACTGCAGGAGCACGGCCCCTTTCTGTACTACCAGAGTTATACTTGGTCAGAGCAGCCAGAGGACTTGGCTTACACTCTCCACGCTAGCCAGACGGGTTGAAGAGGTGTCATTGATGTTTGTAAGCTTTGTTTAGCTTGTGTTTCCAAAGTCGCCTTCTACGACATCCACGGCAAGACTTTGAGTAGTCCTATTCTACTCTGCCGGGAACCACACGGCATATTATAATTATTGATTTATACAGCAATACAATGATACAGATATACTATCATTCTCTATTTAAACTTTATTATTTTCTCCTTATGGGTATTTCTATTTAAAATTTTCTTCATAAGTATAAAATACTAAATCTTCCTGTATTTTTAAAATTTAAAACGCATTTTGAAATTGCAGCGTCCCAGTGCAACCATCGCAGGATGTTCACAACACCAAACAAAACGAGAGGGTTCAAAAACGAGATAGCACCAGTATGTGAGCGAGAGAGCAACACGCATAGAATTTTATTTTGTCAAACCTTTCTTTTTGTTGGCTGGGACAACGATATATGCGGCTGGATGTTTTAAAAATGTGTTCTATCTATTCTACCTGGAGAAATGGGTGGAAGTATTTCTAGGAAGAGTGCGTTAAATCCTTCTATGTTGGTCTGGCAACAAAAAAAATGTACTTACCAGCTGCCTCTCCTACCCCAGATCATGAAATAGTTCATGATTTTGCGTGACTTTAATCATTTCGGTTCTGATACTTGTTTTCCGCCCTAGATCTTCCATAATAATATGTCGGGCCTTTGGGTAGGGTATGAAAGTTAGGCATAGCTTAAGTATGTAGCTATAGGAGCTTTATATATTGAAGTGTACGAAGAGCAAGTTCAAACATTATCCAAATCAAAAATTTTCGTTTAGTTTAAATTTTTCTAATAAATCAAGGAAATTGTGTGCCAATCGTCAAAATCGGTTGACAATACGACCTATAGGCGAGAACAGACAGAGGGTCAATAGCATTTTTGACTAATCTCGAAGCTGAGACGCCTCGCCCGCTCGGTCAATACGAGTTTTAAGCTGCCTTAAGGCGCTAAAACTGACAGAGCTTGATAACTGCCATCTAATGTGAAGAGGGCACCTGATGCTGATAATTTAAATTTGCATCTGCTTCCACGCACACAAATTTACTCTAGCCGAAGCTAGACAGCGAGCCATGCGGGGAGGGAAGAATCGCGGCGGGTCAATGAGGATGGTTTATGCATTTTTGTTGTTCTTTTTCGTTTTACAAAGAATATTTAAGAGTTATTTAAAAAATAAGACAAATGATGACTGCCTTATGTTTAATACAATTTCCAAAGTTACAAGGGCTAATTTATTGTATGTATTGAACACTTGTATAATTCGGAGGTGATTTAAAGGCAACTTTGTAATTTTTTTCTACAGAGAAAATTTTAAGCAATCGTGTTTTTGAAACATATAATGACTAGAGAAAGTCCTGAACTTTGCTGTGTTTTTATTTCACAGTGAGTATTTCGTTAATATTGATAATATTTAAGATCGCTCTAAGTACTATCAGGGTCATACGCGCTCTTAAAGCAGTTGTAAATATCAAACAGGCAAATCCAGTATTTTAGTTCAATGACTATGGATGGGCAGCAAGGTGCGCAGTACTGACTTTGATGTTGCTTGTTGATTTGTGGCCGGTTCATGAAGCCTTTTTGTAAAAATTGCTATGAAACCTAGTTAAATAAATATAGCTGGTGAAGTGAGATGGATGTATAGGTACAGGTTTATTCTTTTTGCTATTGGCTACAAAATTTATGACTGGTGTAAGAAACGGTAGTGGACAAGGTATTTACGTCAGATCATATCGTTCTGAGGTGTTTACGCACCTAGCTCTACGTTTCAGATCATATAAAAGATTTATTATTACCACAGAATAAGAACCAGTACTCACGTGCAGAAGCCTCACTCAGCAAAGAAATTGAAAGAAATATCTACTCAATGTGGTTAGCGATATGGTTTAATTTAACTCTCGTCAGAACTCAGCACCTTTTCCTTAAGATACCGAGACATCCATTGCAGGCCAATTTCATTCTTATTACTCTGGCTGGACAAACGATTCGTATAACTGAATTTACCACTTCGAGGGGCCGCTGCGCGCTTAGTAATAATGTAGGTTGTATTTTCGATAACTGGGAGTGACCAGGCCTGTTATTACTTTTTTTATGTTCTGAGCTCTGTCTTTGTGTCACGAGTTCGATCCTCCCTCACAAAACCAGACTTCTACCTCTCAGTTTGTATTCATGTACGGTAATATTCAACTACCACTACTAGGCTTGCTTCTGGTGAAGCAAATCTGCATACTAGTCCACTAGTGAGTAATAATACTAATAATAACTGTTGTCACTAGATGCTAGCTAGCTAGCACTAGAAGGCATCTGACGTAGCTTACTAAGCTACGTCAGATGCCTTTAGCCAACTCGAAAAATCTGACACCAGTTTTAGCTGCAATATTATGCTGGATATTTTTAACTTAAAGGTACACTAGTCTTTTCACAGCATTCGTAGCTGCACTACTTCGGAGCTTAGAGTGCAACCAGTAAAGTTGTTCTCAAAATCTGATACGCATGTCGTCTAAGAATGCTAAAGATCGTGCGAAGTGGAGAAGAAAACGTTGGAACAATTTTATCAATTTGGCTGTGGTTGAACGCCTGTCTAATGTGCCTGGCTCAACCCACTTTGGGAATGCTTTAGTGCGAAAAGTTTTACATCCAACTGCCAATTGACATATTTTAGACTTCTTTTCGTTGACGCAGAGGTCCTCTAGGTGCGACCCGCAAAGACATCATCAATCTATATTTGACAGTCATGCTCAAAAACGCATGGGGTATCTAAACATATCCATATCTCGGTAGGTTATTAGGTAAAATTGCTGGATTGACGGAAAAGGTAGGGTGCAATAACTGCAGTACCGCACGTCGAATCCCACGCGAAATCCCCGCTGCCAACCGCAACGGAAGGACACACCACCGATATTGCGTTACCAACATTCCGAACTATCAATTTGCCACAGCTGTCGCATCAGCTGATCACGCACACATACGTACTGTGTGAATACATACGTGAGTGCTGGTTGTAGTGCTAAAAGGCTCCTTGGGAAAAAGTGTAAAAGTGTCCCTCACCTATCACTTCTTCCGCGGAAGCTATTGCAATAATAAATATTAGGCTATTCTGCCGTAAGGTCCATCACACTGCACTGCTAAGCGTGGCCTTGGGTTTTGCGACCGTAAGTTCTGTGTACCCTGTAGTGTATATAAATACATATGTTTATTATATTGACCACCCAGCACTACTTAATTTCTCATCATTTTATATTTGAATGTGGTTGCCTGGAAAAAATTGCTTAGCAATACGATAAGACCGCCTTTTGAGCATTTCTTAGTTTTTAAGATAATTTATGTCCTGTATTAACATTATTATAGGTACTTTGGTAAAGTTTCTGTCATTAGGGGGTTTTATGTATCAAAAATATTAAGTATCTTGCTCTAGCGTTTCTTTTTAAGTTTAATTAATGTCATACAAAAAAGATGGGTGGACGAAATAAAAGAAGTGGCAGGAAAGAACTGGATTAAGACGGCACAAGACAGAGAACAATGGAAGAAACTGGAGGAGGCCTATACCCTAACAGGGGTTCCTATAAATAAGATACTCTAACTATTTATTTTTTTGTATGTAACTATTAATTTTATGGGAAATAAAGAAGCTTTATTATTATTATTATTATTAATGTCATATCTGGTAAATAAAGAGTTTTTTTCAGGTTTCATCGATTCTGGAAATTCCCAAATAAAATGTCTTGGCAACTGGTACACCAGATGACTTAATTGCCCCTTTATACCTGGGACTCCTGGGCTGTCATTTCGATCACGTCACACCCCACACACGTTATTGCACGCTCACTCACGCAAAATGCGCAAAAAACACCGGCTTTTGAACGTCCTGTGTAAGTTTGTGCTTCGATCGTGTAATTATTTTCATGTTTGAACCTCCACAAACCATCTTACTCACCTTAGGCACTTCACGGGGCGTTGGACTTTTGAAGTAAAGCTCGCCAGTCTCCAGCCGATTATTTGTTACATACAAACGTAGTAGAGCTTTTATTATGAAATAACATGTCAGATTTCAGGAGTATTAAGAAATTGCATATATCATATTGCATATGCATAAAAAAAACACTCAAAGTCTTTCCGTGGATGTCGTAGAAGGCGACTTAGAAAACACAAGCTAAACAAAGCTTATAAACATCAGTTAGACCTCTCCAACCTGTCTGACCTGCGTGGAGAGGCCAAATCCTCTGCTCTGGCTAATATATGGCTCTGGTAGTGCAGAGAGGGTCGTCCTTCTGCAGTGGAGACTGAAAATGACCTGATGGTGATGATTAATCAGAAAACAGGCCACATTTTTACTTTTGATATTTAGTGAAGTCTCATTCTAGCAACAGTAAAAGCGAAAAAGAGACAAAAGATGGGTTTCAATCAGATTATCTACAGGCCATGCATCAAGATAGACACAGCCTCTGTATAAATTTGCGTATCGATCTGAAGTCAAATTGACTTCATGGATCGTCACTTTTAGTCACGTGTATGTCAATTCATTAGATCGGACATTCATTCTCTACTGTAAAATACCTAAATCTGCCGTTTTGAGCCGTAGACACTCGTCGAAAAAAGCATTGGAGGAAGTAATAAAAAAGTTTCCTTCCGTTTCTTATTAAATATTTGTATGAAAATTGGCACGCCAGGTTTTCATGCAAATTGAAGGACTTTTATCTAGTAGTAAGTATATACAGATCTATGAGATTATCTCTATAAGAAGGTACATTTTTTGCTCATTGATCTAAGAGGTGACCACGCACACAGTGTCTTTTAACTTTTGAAAACTCTCTGTGATTTGTCCTTTTCTATTTATATATTTACTTATTTACAAAAATCCAAGCCGCATTATCTAAGTACACTCGGAGAACTTCGCCGTTCAAAAACATAATTTTTCACCATCAGCTGTTAACACGAAAGTAAGGTTATCGAGACGCCGGTTCCATCAGCTGATTACACACACATACAAATAATCTGGTGTGTGTGCGACAAAAAACCAGACGCGACCGGCTTTTGTAAGTACATCCTGTGGGCTTGCTTGTGCGTGTGAGGATGAAATTTTATCATTTTTAAGCTCATTACAGGCTTAAGATTAAGAAAGCTTATACCTGCGCTTTTAACACTTATGTTGTTTAAGGTTTAAACCTCATTGGCAGCCCATTGCCCTATAGGTAACTAACTTTTTAGGGCAAAGAATACCTATCTAATGGTGCTTGCATGCATGCATTGCAATAAATTTGCATGCTTGCATACAATGCAAGCAGCATTTAGAATAAATCATTTAATTGTTGTTCACCATGATCTAGATTACTTTTCTGTTTATCCCTATGGTTGACAGGGTGAAAATGCTCTTAGCATTAAGTCCGCCATTTGTTAAAAGTATGTTTTACTTTAGAACAATAAAGAGTATTAAATAAAAAAAATCTAGATCTTTGTTTTGTTTTGCACAAATGTTGACGTCAAATCGTTACTTACAGCTAAGTTTACGCCGCTTTCTAGGCGCAAGTGCAGAAGAAGTGGCAACAAACTGCACTGCACGTTTTCTCCAAAGACGTTAACTAACAAACTAAAAACTTAAAATTAATTATATGGATGGACTGAGATTACATTGTTTGTTATGTCATAATTAAATTGAATTATAAGAATTACGAAATTTAAAATAATGTCAATTTGTAAATTTAGTATGTACCAATGTACCTAAATTATGACATGTCTAAGTATACAAACCTTTAAGAGGGACTCGCGCCGAGCTCAAGCCAGACCTTTTCCAGACCAGACCAGACCAGATCGAGTTATAGGTACGATACATACACGCTTACTCTCTGTGACGTTTGAGTCTTTCAGCCATATGCTCTGTCTACCTCTTTATGGATAAAGATGTGTCTCTATCTTATCCACAGCCGTTTTTGGCTAAAGTAACTGACATTATTGCCTACGTTTTTCATATTGTTATTTCGACGTCCTTTAATACCTATTTTTAGACTGTTATTATATAAAAACCTTATTCTCGAAACTGATCTCCCGTACTCCCGTCTTGTATCAGCTGATCACGCACACAAACAAACAAATGCACTTGTATGCATGTGTGTGTATAACAAAAACAAGAACCGCGCAGGCCGGCTTTTGAACGTCCTGTGCAATGATGAATAAATATAGAAGCGATGTTTAGATGTAGGCAGACAAAGCATGGACGTATTTTTATTATCCCCATTGTGAAACTTTTCAAATTGTATAACTGCCAGGTTTGGCTGCCAAATTGTCTTGAGCTTCCTTGAGTGATCAAGTTCATTGACAATCATATTATTTCACTAGAAAACAATTCAAAAATCGCATCCCAGGCTCCAAAGCACTAGAACTAATTATACATTCGGGAAGACGTTAATATAAGAAGGACAGATAATTTTTATTTAAATTTAATTTGATTTTGATATTGGTCAAAAAATGCCGTCCGTCCGTCTGTTCTCACCTGTAAGTCGTATGTTTCATCAGATTTTGAGAAAAATGGGGACACGAGTTCCTTGATTTATTTTATTTATTTAGTCAATCGTGATTTTTGATTGGGGGAAACAGGAGAAGTTTTCTGTAGCATTGTAAGGACGGATTTTAATCAAAATTGAGAAGAACATTAAGGATTTCATTGTACATATAAAATTGAACTTTCGTTAATTTTGTTGCGCAAATTATTTTGGAATTGTATTTGCATTATAGTAAAGCATTAATGATTTTGCTATGCCAGCGGAAAGGAGAAAGTGTCGTTTATTGGATGGTTATAAATCTTGCGATGTCTACTGTTTCCACAGAACCACTAGTTTATTTATTTGTCTGATTTGAGCGTAACTAGTAGTTCGCGGCGAACTTAGACCTCGCAATTATTATTCGCGTTTTTATTGATATTTCAAAAACTACTGAACCCATTTTGATGTCCATCGAACTTGAAAATTCTTTTGATACTCGTATTTTCTACATTTCTACCAAATTTCATCAAAATCAGACCATCGGTTCGGCAGTTATCGCGGTACAAACATACATACATATAAACAATGTGTTTTCGCCCCCAACTCGATTTAGAGACCTCACTCGCTTCGCTCGCTCTTTCAATTAACATCACCGATTTTAAAATATTGAATTACGTATAATTTCTAAAGTGTTTTAAATAAAATAACTTAATAACCTTGTGGTAAACTCTCAATAATTTATATGAGAGGATGCTTACCTTCAATCAAATATAATTTGTGACATGATACTTTAATAAACAAATAAATAAATAAATATATAAGGACAAATCACACTGATTAAGCTAGCCCCAAAGTAAGTTTTAAACTTGTGTTATGGGATACTAACTCAACGATACTATATTTAATGATAAATACATATTATATAAATAGATAAATACCCAAGACAATTTGAAAAAGGCCATTTTCCAACTTGCCCTGGCCGGGGATCGAACCCAGAACCTCCGTATTAGCGGTCTAGCGTGTTAACCATTACGCCACGGAGGTCGTCAACACGCTCGTTACTCGCTAATTTTTAGCCAATAACCTCTTCGACTTTTTAATTATACAATAATACGTTGGTATTATATTTATTACCCCGTGTGGTTCCGGGTTAGAATAGGACCACTCCATCTCTTTCCGTAGATGTCGTAAGAGGCGACTAAAAGATTAAGCACAAACATCTCGTGCTACAATTACATTCCCAACTTCGGGCGGCGGCCGGTTGTAAAACTTTTTGCACAATTACATTCCTATAGAGGGTTGGTTGTAAAACTATAGCCAAATCTTTTAAACTCTTTCGGCTATTTATTTTCCAACGCAAGTTCTTTGGCATACTTGAGTGACCATTGACACGCATGTTATACTTGGAGAAGATAAAGCGGAAAAGCGCACCCAAGGCTCCGAAGCAGTACAGCTGAGGATGCAACCGGGGACGCGCCTAGATGAAGAAAACGTAGGTATTATATTATTATAATAAATAAAAGGAGCACATAGAGAATTTTGCGTCTGGCGGCTCTAAACAGACAGAATCTAGAACCTCAAGACCCAAAGACAATTAAAATAGTAATGGTAGCTGCATGATTCGATTTTTTTTTGTTAAAACTAACGTGAGATACAGGCACTACGAGTATCAATATACGATACATGGATAACTTACTTAAAAAGTCAACATACTGACCGACATATTTCGACCTAATTCGATTATCATAAGATTATTACATAACCTGTTTCATCAGGTCTTTTTAGTCTCCACTGCAGCAGCACAGCCCTCTTTGTACTAACAGAGGCATATATTAGCCAGAGCAGTCAGAGGATTTGGCCTATACTCTCCACGCTGGCCAGGCGGGTTGGAGAGGTCTCACTGGTGTGTTTATAAGCTTTGTTTAGCTTGTGTTTCCTAAGTCGCCCTCCACGACATCCACGGGAGGACTTAAAGTGTCCTATTCTACTCTGCTGGGAACCACACGACCAATTATTACCCTAATAATGATTTATAATATAATGATTTAATTATACCTTAATAATGATTCGCATTTTTGCCCATTACCGGCTTTTACGATCTGAGTGGGAAGAGAAGCAGCTGGTACATTCTGAGTTTTTTTCTTTTCTCCCGGACCAGCATGGAAGAATTTCCATTAGTTCCAATCAAATTAAAAACAACATTGTCAACAAAGTGTCCATTCTACATCATCTTACTCTATGTTCCATTTCTTTTTTTGCTTTTAGACCCTGTGTGAATGCTTTACGACTTATTTTGAGGCCGGCCATAGTGATTTCCTACGAGAATAGCCCTACCTGTATCGAATACGAGGATTCAGTCCGAAATAATTGCGTAGGATGTATGTAATACTACATGTTGAGGAGTTTTGTTACTATTATAAATTGGATGCTCACACCAAGGATCATACAGAACTGAGATTGAATGTGTAAGATTTTATTCCTTTGAGATTATACCTATTCCGTTAGAGCAGGCACTAAACTTAGCTGTAAGCATTGAGCTTACAGTAGAATACATGTGAGCTCAATGGCTGTAAGTAAATGAGTGGCGACTTACTGGAGGAACAAAATATAATGTGTCTTTTGAGCCAATTGACACGAAAAGAAGAAGTATGATCTGATGTCAACAATTTTGAATAAATCGAAAGATAAAATTGTCAATTATCAAGTGATACAAACATCCAAAGATAAATAAATTATTTTGTCTTTGACTTTGCAGCTTGGTGGCAGAACACGCATATTTCTACAATGAGCTTAGATTTATTATTCTGACTACCAGATACGAGTACTACCTGAGCCATATATGAGCTAGAGCAACCAGAGGATTTAGTGTACATCTGTGGATTAAGCCTACACTCTCCACGCTGGCGAGTAGCTGGCACTGGTAGTAGGGTCGGAGTACGGAGACTAAAAGAAAAGACCTGATGATGATGATGTAAGTACAAATAAAATTGGGCACAATAAAAAAAACCTTATAAATAATAAATAAATACATAAATAAATAAATATATAGGGACAAATCACACTGATTAAGCTAGCCCCAAAGTAAGTTTTTTTTTTAAACTTGTGTTATGGGATACTAACTTAACGATACTATATTTTAAGATAAATACATATATAGATAAACACTCAAGACCCAGGTCAATTTGAAAAAGGCCATTTTCCAACTTGCCCTGGCTGGGGATCGAACCCAGAACCTCCGGATCAGCGGTCAAGCGTGTTAACCATTACGCTACGGAGGTCGCCTTATGTATTTATTAATTATAAATTTCGTATTTATAGTCGCATTTGTATCATATGTAATTTAAAAACTTGTGTATGACCCTTGACTATTTATTTCTCCACAATGTCTGTTTTGCTGGGTGTTTAAAAGTTTAACTGGGAAAGCAATTTCCGTATCAGGGAGTAAATAAATCGTTTTATCTAATCGGTCGGCTCTAAATTATAGAGCGCTAATGTATCGAAAACTATTTCCTATGGTTAAATACGAGCGGATTATGATAATGTTCAAACTGGGTTACAGTTTTTTTGAAGTGAAAACTTCTTTATGCGCGTTGGGCATTTTTTGAGATGGGAATAAACCACTGAACTCGCAACACTGTTACCGTAACCGACACCTCACGTAATTGTGCAAGTTTTCCCTTCTGTCGACACTCCAGACCCGTAGTGTCCCTGTTTATTTTTATGGTTCCGTAACCAAATGGCAAAAAACAGATTCCTTATGGATTCGTCATATCTGTCTGTCTGTCTGTCCGTCCGTCCGTATGTCACAGCCATTTTTTCCGAAACAATAAGAACTATACTGTTGAAACTTGGTAAGTAGATGTATTCTGTGAACCGCATTAAGATTTTTACACAAAAATAGATAAAACAATAAATTTTGGGGGTTCCCCATACTTAGAACTGAAACTCATATTTTTTTTTTATCTAACACATACGTGTGGTGTATCTATGAATAGTTCTTCCAAAATGATATTGAGGTTTCTAATATATTTTTTTTTCTAAACTGAATAGTTTGCGCCAGAGACACTTCCAAAGTGGTAAAATGTTGCCCCCCCCCCCCCCCCCCTGTAACTTCTTAAATAAGAAAATGATAAAAATATATGATGTACATTACCATGCAAACTTCCACCGAAAATTAGTTTGAACGAGATCTAGTAAGTTATTTTTTTTAATACGTCATAAATCGTAAAATGTTACATGCTGCTACGGAACCCTTCATGGGCGAGTCCGACTCAAACAGGCCGTTTTTTTTTACTTTCTTTATGTCCATTTTATAAACTTGCAAGTAGCTATACAAAAATTGCTAATGTTTAAAATTAATTTATACTCCTAGTATTAAACACCAGCAAGCTCAATCTTTGTTGTCAAATAATCTGTACCTGGTCGTGTCTGAATGTGAACGAGGTGTCCCAGTAAACTTAAAACTCGAGCACGACACGACGCTTTCCTTTAAATTACGATTGTGCGACACGCGAGACCGGGTGAGACGAACGGGGGTCAATAAAACGTTAAGTCATAGTATGATACAAATTCACTGAATGGACAGGATTACAAACACAAAAGTTTAAGACAGAGTAGGCGAAAAGAGACACATCGTGGTGTAATGGTCAACATGCTAGTCCGCCAATCCTGAGGTTCTGGGTTTGATCCCCAGCCAGGGCAAGTTGGGTCTTGGGATATGTCGCAGTTGGATGGTATAAACCGCTAATTAACTTAACCTCTAGTTCAACAAAGTTCGATGCAAGTGGATACAGGAAAAGTTTGTTAACGCGACAAATCTCAATGGCGTAGCGGTTTTTCTCGGCCTTCATTTCATTCCCGTAAATTATTATTCTCCATCTTGCCGGAAGGCGGGCGTCGAAATAACTATATGGGAACCAAGCTGAAGACCTGCTTTATTCTTCTTAACCATTTGCAGTCCAAAATCATAAACGATGTCTCCGATATCTCTCGATGCAAACAGATTACTCTCAGAACACTGTGAAGAATTCCGAACTAAAATCTACAATCATACGTCTTGCGCCGCGGCATGGATGAATACAAATCGATCATGCCATTTTGCGTATGAGGGTTCAGCTATTTAACGCTGTTTCGTGAAACCGAGCTGTAATGCCAAACAGCTAGAGGTTTAGTTAATTAGCGGATTATACCATTCAAATGCGACATTATAAAATATAGTATCGTTAATTTAGTATCCCATTACATAAGTTTAAACATACTCTAGTAGTGTGATATGACCTTATACATTCATTAATTCCTTCATTCTTCTAATCGTGTTGATGGTTTGATGATTAGAGTTTATTATCGGGCCACCTCTATTGCATTGTCAGAAGCGGTGTATTGGTCATCCAAAGTGCAGGTGTTTGGACACATTGGACATGACAAAAGGTCATCGTTTGTGGAGAGATGCCACACAAAAACACAAAGTTATGCCTAAATATGTCGGATGGCTGTTATGGGCAATAGAAACTCTCCTCAACTGAATGCTGTCAGTATAGGCAAGCAAATATGTTAGGACTCTTGGTACGACAAAACGAATTCACAGGGATTCCTCACCGTGTGATTTGTATCATCATTTCATATATCATCATCACATCATATCAGCCACAGGAAGTCCACTGGTGGACATAGGCCTCCCCCAAGGATTTCCAAAACGACCGATCGGAAGCGGCCTGCATCCAGCGTTTTCCTGCAACCTTGCTCAGGTCGTCTGACCACCTAGCAGGTGGGTGTCCTACGCTGCGCCTGCCGGTACGTGGTCGCTATTCGAGAACCTTTCTGCCCCATCGGCCATCGGTTCTTCGCGCTATGTGCCCCGCCCACTGCCACTTCAATGTGCTAATCCGCTGGGCTATGTCTGTGACCTTAGTTCTTCTACGAATCTCCTCATTTCTGATTCGATCACGTAATTTCATATATGCTCGGTATTTATCTACGTGATCGAATCATAAATTAGGAAATTCAAAGAACAGAAGTCATTGACAGAGCCCAGCGCATTAGCTCATTGAAGGGTCAGTGGGCGGGACACAGCGCGACGAACCGATGATGGCCGATGGGGACACGTGCCGGCAAGCGAAACGAATAGCAACCTGCCTACAAGTTGGAAAACGCTGAATTTGGCCACTTTAGATCGATCATTTTGGAAATCCCTAGACATACATTCAGCATTAAACGTTATGCAGCTGAAATGATGATATTGTGCTGATTACGATGATAAAGATTATGATGATGATTGAAATACTATAACTTTCTTCTGCAATTAGTTTAGGGATATTTTATTATTAGGGATAATAAAAGGGGAGGTCTTTGCTCAACTATGGGACCTAAATGGATTTATTAAATTAAATTATGGTATATATTAAAAATTTTAGATTTTTCCCCAGCATGATATAGACTGAATTGCTCCTTAAAATATATTTAAACAACCATCTTTAAAATAGTTTAAATAATAATTGGCCACTAATATGTAAATACCATGAAATAAAAAGTCCACTTATCAAGAAACAAATATTACAGTTTCTGACATCAATAAATTAGGAGTAGTTGACAAATTGTATGAAATACTACAATTTTACTTCCTAGCTTTTTAAAAGTTAAAGTTATTGTGATTAAGCTATAAATTCCTACGTTTATTTACACTCATTTCGCGTGAGATAACGTAAAAAATTATATACTTTATGATTTGTTTGCTTTACAATGAAAATGGCAGTAACTGCTTCGGACTATATCAAGATGGAAAAAATTTATAGTTTGAAATAAAATTGTTGTAAAGCATGAACTTTATTTTAAAGGTGGTTCCGTACACCGTAATTATAGAGTATCAACATTAAAAAAAAATTGAAATCAGAAATCTTTATTTACCAGAATACATTACAAAATAGGTGTTCAGTAAAAATATAGTCACTGTATGTACTGTACAGCCTGCAAGCAGACGAGCAAATATACATAATCAAGTCAATAGCATCAATAGTTAGCAAGTTACAAATAACAAATTTATACAAAACAGTTTACAAACAAGCTAAATATCTTAAACTATAAAAACATTTATTAAAAAACCATTTTGTCAATTAATTTTTGAATCAAGTCCCACTTAATTTCAAATGATAAATATATTACTTATTGAATTTTTAATTATTTTTAGTGCGATACTAGTTATTCTTTAATTTCGTCGGGTAGTTTATGATGGTTTCATATTCAAGTACAGTAAGGTACCTACTCTTCGTAAAAGAGATGTGAACCCTGGACTTCTATTACTTCGTTTATTTAAAAGGTTTCGATTCAATAAGTGTTGACTCCAAATTTTTTAATGGGGTCGCAGCAGACAGATGTCACGCAACGTGCATAAAATATGAATGGTGGTCGGAATGACATCGTTAATTTTGTCTTTAGGCCGAAATGCATACGGTGAGTGTGAAATTGTCCTATTTGAGGCGTTTTAATAAAAGAAAGGCTATATAATAATGGAATTAAAGGATATACGATAAAACGCAGATGTCATGTATGTTCCTTGGAATAAGGCGAGTGTATTGCAAATAAAAGTATCTTATCT
Source organism: Acrobasis repandana (assembly GCA_963576875.1). Classification (NCBI taxonomy): domain Eukaryota; kingdom Metazoa; phylum Arthropoda; class Insecta; order Lepidoptera; family Pyralidae; genus Acrobasis; species Acrobasis repandana. Next base: position 1,312,053 of record OY756231.1, on the reverse strand, counting down.
AACGAAGCACGAGTAGAAAAGTAAAGTTGCATTCTGGATATAATAGAGTATAGACTAGGAAATATGTTGGGTCATCTTCTACGACACGACGATTTCATAAAGACTATCATTGAAGGAAAGATAGAAGGGAAAAGAGGACAGACATGAAACAGATAAAGGAGAAGGTGAACGTCGTGTCGTACAGCGACGTAAAGCAGCTGGCAGATGAGAGAGACAAATGGAAGAGAATTCATACTCTACCAACATAAGCATAGCTCTTAAATATAGATAGATAAGGAGGTTTTTTTATTAAAAGAAAATACTAAACTTTTTGATTAATACCCGAGCATTGTAATGGTATTAAAAATAATAATTGAAACCAAGCTTTCTTCACTTTAGTCAGCTTCCAATTCATCGAATATGAATGAAGTTGACTACCACACTTCTAAATAGTAGGTAGTAATGAAGATTTACGCATGCTTTAAATGCGTGTACTATGTGTTGAGAAAATTCGTCAGGGTGATTTGAAGTCACGATAGCACAATTGGTAGTGCACTCACGGCGTTAACGTGAGGGTCGTGGGTTCGAATCCCACTCGTGGCGGACTTTTTCATCACATATTTTCAATTTTGATTAATATCCGAGCATTGTAATGCTATTAAAAATAATAATTAAAATACTCAACCTTTGTTAAAGGCCGATAGCTTTCATAAAAAACTTTCTCCAAGAATCATACAAAAAAAATCATAAAATAATTTCAAAAATTGTTTTTTATTAAAATTAACCGAATCAACTGATCAGATACATATACTATAACTTCTTTATCCTTTACAGCGTATTTCCGCAAAATCCAAAGGCCACTCTTAGCGTAAATGTATCTATGTATATCTATATCTATACTAATATTATAAAGAGGAAAGATTTGTACCTATTTTTGCATGTTTGTAATGAATAGGCTCAAAAAGTACTGGGCCGATTTAAAAAATTCTTTCACCGTTGGAAAGCTACTCTATCCCCGAGTGACAAAGGCTATGTATGTAACACGGGCGAAGCCGGGGTGAACTGCTAGTAATTAATATAGTGATGGATTTCTAGCCAATTCTTACCCATTCCCTCGATCGCCTTTGGTGATCTGCGCGGGGAGAGATGCGGCTGGTTCTACGTCTTTTCTTTTCTTTAGACGAGCGTAAAAGCAACAGATCAGAATTCTAAGAAAAGCAAAAATATTTTAACCGCCTTAAAAAAGAGGAGGTTACCAATTCGACCAATTTCTTTTAATACTTTTTGTACGCGTATGTTACGCGATATCTTCACCAATTGTGAACTGATTATGATGTTTTTATTTCTATTGGAAACCTTTACTACCAAGTTGGTCCCCTATAAATTTGGTGAAGACGTGATGAAGAACTTTGGTAATCCTTATCCTATCCTAACTAATATTATACTCGTAAATGCGATAGTGAGTTTGTATATTTGTTTGTTTGTTACCTCTTCACGCTTTATCTACTGAACCAATCTTCTTGAAAATTCGCATGTGTAGAATAAATTTCTAAAACAAAACACGGATTGAGCAAGATCCAATGTAAGTTTTTTGCACGCCTCATTAGCGAAACGCATATGAGGTAGTGCTCTACTCTCGCCTTACAAAAATCAAGTGTTTTTTTTAACTAAATGTGTCTCTATTTATTTTCTATCGCACTTGTACAATAATATTTACACATAAATGTCAAGGAAAAACACTAGTTTCAACACTTATGATATTTTTAAAAGACATTTTGCCTTTTAAATAAATAAAAACAATGTTTAATAAAATCATTTTGTGGACGTCCGTGTGTCGGGACGTATGGAAACTGGCGTGGTCACGATAACTCCCGAAAAACTTATCTGATCAAGTCCATTTTTTTTATACGCTTCAGTATTATTCAAAACTAAGTCCTTTCGAAGATCACAGTCTAATTCAATGTAGTTTAATTATAATTAGCAATAAACTGAAATCCACCTATCGTTGGTATATCTAAATCTATGTAAATAAGGTTCGTTGACATTAACAATTTTTTTTTTAATTTTTTTACGGCGTTTTTAGCATCTGCCTTTTAGCCATTCTTAATTTCCATTCTTTTTCTGGATACAATGTTAATCTTTTCATTTTTCTTTTTTTCTTGACATTGACAATACATGCGCCTTTCTTTTCTGTGTGGGCAATGGCGCGAAGATTTAAAAGTAATTTTTTTATTTTGTTCATAATACACCGATAAATATGCAATATTCAAGTTCTGTGTTTTTTTTTGTGAAAATTGAGTGACCGCTTTGAGGCGTGCACTTTTGGATTTTTCAAACTTATTTTTACTTTTTGGCATACGTAATTGTTATGTGATGTTCCACGATAGTACGTTATGTTGTACTCGAAGACGCCTGGACCAATTTGGAAAATCCTTTTTTTGTTTGAAAGGGCTTTCCTGGTTCTTCCCATATAGTTTATTATAATCGGTTGTATGGTTTGTTTTTTAAACGAAAATAACTAGAAAAATATGTTGTCTAGTAGGTATTTAGCTTTTCTGGTACTCAGGTCTGTTTTTTGGTTTGAAAAATATCAATTATTTATATATACTTAGATAGGTATAACCTGTCTTTAAACAAACTGGAAAAACTAGTGATGTTCTAAATACGGGTACAAAGCACAACTGGTACAATATTAGATGATGAGTGTGAGTCACGCAAGCGTCACTCTCCGTTCCGTTCTACGCTATGGATGGAAAATAAACAGTGCTCAGCAGGGCTGGCACAAACATATTATTTTTATCAAATGTTTTTTTTAATACTGGTTTCTTACTTTTTAGATATATGTAGTAGTTACTTATGAGTAATGACGTGAAAAAGTGTTTGGAAAAGCTAAGTTGAATTTTAAATTTAAAAAAAAATTTTGAAATATTAATATTTTTTTTTAAACATGTTGAGTCCATGACACTGTTTACATTACTCGTTATAGGAGAAATAAAATTGTATGCTAAACTAAAATACAACATGTACAATTTAGCATATATGTATTTGGCTACTGACTTAAGTATTATGTAGTTTAAAATATAATTAATTTTTTAACAAAAAAAACAACCAACTTCAATTTTTTTAGGACTTTCTTCCATATCTCCAGAGTTCTTTATCATATCTTCACTAAATTAAAATAGGACCAATTTGGTAGTAAAGGCTTTCAAATAAAAAAAGAATAATCAAAATCGGTTCACATTTGACGAAGATATAAATATAAATAAATATAAAAAAATATAAATATAAATATATAAGGACAAATCACACTGATTGAGCTAGCCCCAAAGTAAGTTTTAAACTTGTGTTATGGGATACTAACTCAACGACACTATATTTTATGATAAATACATATATAGATAAACACCCAAGACCCAGGAAAATTTGAAAAAGGCCATTTTCCAACTCGCGGATATATACGAAGATATCGCGTAACAAACATACATAAAAAATAATAATAATAATAACATACGGTGGAATTGATAACCTCCTCCTTTTTTGAAGTCGGTTAAAATAGGGAAAAATTTGACCACGAAAACATGTTTTAAAATTCAGCATCAAGCATCAGCTTTTGACAGCCCTAAATATCGTCACGCACTATCACTCGACATCTAAGTTCTTAAGCCGAATATTTTCCAACCTCGTCACCTCTCTAAAAACGCAATAATTATCACACAACAAAACTATCTAAACTCAACCTTAAGCCTTACTAATAAAAACTATTATGATTGTATTTCGAACGTTACTTTTGGTTCACGCAACGAAAATTACAATTCAAAAATGTACACCTAATACACTCTAAATTAGAATGTATTTTGTTTCCGATAAGGTCTTAGTTGTTTGTTTAGAAAGTTGATATAAGTTTGCTAGTTATAAAATATTACCGCACATATTTTAATGTGACTCATCAATCTCTAAGCGTCTAATAGGATATTTGAATTGAAAGGGTTATACTCTTTGTAACACGTGTGATGTATGGAGACGCCGATTGTATGACGCAATGACACTGTTTCATTTCTAGTAGATTTGTCATTAAAGTATATCAATTTAAAAAGAATCAGTCGTCTCGAACGATTATTTTAAGGCGAAATGCCACCCAAAACAGATTTTTGACGGGTTTTACCTGCAAGCAAAACTATTTCATCATCAGGTATTTTTAAGTCTCCACTGCAGGAGCACGACCCTCTCTGTACTATCAGAGCCATACTGGGCCAGAGTAGTCAAAGGAATTGGCCTACACTCTTCACGCTGGCCAGACGGGTTTTCTAAGAGACAACATCAACAGGAAGACTTGGAGTGATCCTATTCTACTCTGCATTTGCGAAAAACGGCCACTTTTGGCTAATGTGCGAAGTAAAGCTTAACGTTCTCATTATAAACTGTAAACAGTAGTTCATAAAATACTTTGAAGGGTTATCTAGGACTTGGTAGTAGCAAAATTTTAAATGATGTCTCCGTTTTCTTTGAAATGATTTATCTAAAATGGGGGCAGAACTGGACCCCGGAAAATTTAGATACGGCCTTAAAAATAATCGCTGAACAGTTTATCAGTCCTCTTGTATTTGTTCGTCCATGATAATTACAGACCGTTGGCGACCTTTGACGACAGTTAGCGATAGTCGGCGACCGTCGGACATCGTCGGATACCGTCGACGACCGTTGGACACAATTTTTGATTTTTTTTAATACTACAACCTCCAACAAAATCGGAGCCTATTTTTGCTGAATACACTTTCATACCAGTTCTCACTTTCATGCCTCTCGGACTATCATTCATCATACTGTCCAAGTTCATACATCACCTTATAAACTATATCCGGGTGGGATTTCCGTCTATCTAGTATGTTTCTACTATCTCTATCTTTATTTTTATTTGGTTTGGACACCATAGGCGACGAAAACTTTAAAATGCCTCGTTTCGTGATAATTAACTGCAATAGCCAAAAAATTGCAGGCACCCAAAGGCAAGTACATATTCTTATTACAGGTAAGTTATTCTTAAATGATATTATGCGTAAATTCATTGATAAAACGTCGGCACGCTTGGTTTCAATACCAATCGTGATACTTGCGTCATCTATGTATATCTATATCTGTGCTCATAACATAAACAAGCACACATACGTCCGGCATATTGCTAGTCCCCGGAAGTGAGTGATCGCCGCTCAGCAATATCCGGTGTGGAGGCTAGCTGTGCTGTACCCGCTTTGAAATACAAATTAACATTGGATTCTCATCGGAGCTCGTTGGCTCAGTATGAGTCAGTTGCTAGCGCTTTTGCAAGTTAAGCAACCCCGGGCGAGGTCCGCACTTGGATGGGTGTCCACAAGTGGCATTTTCTCAAGCTCCTCCGTGCTTCAGAAGGCATTTAAAGCTGTTGGTCTCGGCTGCCATAATTGTGTGGCAGTCAAGCTATGTCAGATGCGTTTTGGGCTAGGCAGCTTGAAAATTCTGACACCAGTGTTGGCCACTTACGTACACAAAAAAAAATTAAATCTGCCGACATTTGGAAATGTATTGCTACTTCTCTACTGATCCGATACAAAAGAGAAAACAGAAAATGTACCAGCTACTTTTCTTCCCGTGTAGATCGTAAAAGCCGATCGAGGGACTGGGTGAAAATGCAAACCAGGTTAATAGGCGATGCGGCTTCCCGCGCACCATCATGCTAAAAGTGGCATTTGGGTCAAGTGGCCCTGAGCTATGTCTGCTTAGAGCTGCAAGACCCAAAGCTCTATCTACCTCATTAGGGATAAAAACGTGATAGTATATGTATGTATTTATATTTTTTTGTTTTTAACTCCCGATGAATAAGAGGTTATATGTAAGTATCTTCATCTAAGCGCGTTCCCGGTTGCATCCTCAGCTGTGCTTTTTCTTCTCCAAATATGACATGCATGTCAATGGTCACCCAAGGATGCCAAAGACCTTGCAAAATGGAAAGGAAATAGCCGAAACAGTTCAAATGATTTGGCTATAGTTTTACGACCGGCCTCCTGCCTGACATCAACCCTCTTTGGGAATGCAATTGTAGCACGAGATGTTTATGCTCAGTCCTTTAGTCGCCTCTTACGACATCCAGAGGAAGAGATGGAGTGGTCCTATTCTAATCCGGAACCACACGGGTTATATGTAAGTATCTGTGCGTCTATATGTGTCGTCATAGCTCCTATACGAAAATCAGTCCAGCCTAGCAGTTCAGAAGTTATTGAGGGTGAACGCCTGAAAGTCTTAGCCGTGTGGTTCCCGGCAGAGTAGAATAGCACCACTCCAAGTCTTACCGTGGATGTCGTAGAAGGCGACTTAGGGAACACAAGCTGAACAAAGCTTATAAACATCAATGAGCCCTCTCCAACCCGTCTGGCCAGCGTTCAGAGTGTAGGCGAAATCCTCTGACTGCTCTGGCCAAGTACGACTCTGTTAAAACAGAGAGGGTCATACTCCTGCAGTGGAGACTATAAAGGACCTGTTGATGATGATGATGCTTAAATGTCGGGGATTTTTTAAAGTACGTACTGTATTGACCATTGTACATTTTGTGATTTTTTTTGTGACAAATCACACAGATTGATTTCATCTAGCCCCAAGGTAAGTTCGAGACTTGTTTTATGGGATAGTAACTCAACGATAGAATATTTTATAACAAATACATATATAGATAAATAAACATCCAAATGGTACCTTTTTGCGGTAAGCACTGACGATTAAACCTTCATGTCCGGAGAGATATCAGACATTAAAATTTTAATTTAAGGCGGTCTTAGATCATCATCTGACGTATCCATCCAACAAGAAACAGAAACCGGTCCAGTAGTTCGCGTAGTGTATATATTATTTGCCAGTAGTGAGTGAAAAATAAATTAGACTTTATAAATAGCAAAAATCACATAAATCTAATTGTTTCTGAGACGCATTGTCTTGTTAAGAGTCGTCCTATTGTGGGGTTGATGTATAGCGTAATTAAAAATGAAGTATGGCGGCAACCCCAAAAATATTAAGCAATTTGTATGCGCGATATTTCAGAGAGCCAAAGGGCTTTCAATAAACTTTGATAATTCAATAAATTATTTTGACCAAAAGGGTTGCTTCAGATTTATTTTTACATTATTTTATTTAGCTTGTTCTCTTTGTTCTTTTTGGGTAAAATCTTGCAAGTTAAATTTGAGCCTCTGACTGAGATGAAATTTTGTATGCTAATGTAAATCAAATGACAAAGCAATATTATTATGACAAGAAGCTATATACATATATGAACTCTGTAATAAACGACGCGACGCAATCCCATCGAGTTTGGACTTACTACTTAATAATTGAAGTTCTTAGGCCTTACAACAAATCCTTGTACGAAAAAAAATTATATGTAACTATATATATATGTATACTATATATATTTCTAAAAAATTGTTGGTTTTCTTTTGAATCTACGGGCTATTTAAAATATTTAAAATCTGTGTACCTGGTACTATTTCATCATAATCATTTCTCATTTAACCCGCATAATGTCCACCGCTGGACATAGGCTTCTCCTAAGGATGTCCAAAATAACCGATCTAGAGCGGCCTGCAACCAGCGCTTTCCAGTGACCTTGGTCAGGTCGTCTGACCACCTTGTAGGTGGGTGTCCTACGCTTCACTTTCCAAGGCGTGGTCGCCAGTCGAGAAACTTTTTGCCCCATTGGCCTTTGATCCATCGCGCTATGTGTCCATACGCCACTTCAATGAGCTAATCCGCTGGGTGTCAGTGACTTATGTTCTTCTACGTATTTCCTCATTTTTGATTCGATCACTTAAAGAAACACCGAGCATCTCCATAGCGCATTGAGCGACCTTGAGCCTTCATATGACCCTAGCAAGTAACCATGTTTCAGAGCCAGTCACCACACATTGATTATATACTTTCGTCTTGAGGCACTGAGGCATTTTGGTCGAGAAGACAGCTGCCCAGCCGAGTTGGATTCATCAAAAGACCTCTTCCTCGAAGCTGGAACTTAATGTCTAGTTCATTTGACCCAGGCAGTCAATTGTGTCAATTGGAACTATTTGAAGGGTAGCAGTTTCACTCTGCTCTCTTTCTCTGTACCACCTGGGTGTGGGTTGATTGGTGGGCTATAAGTATGTACTCTAAGGCACGTCCGTCATTTACAATTTGTGTAATGAACTTGAATAAATAGAAAAAATAAAACTTATGTTTATTACCGGAACCCTCCACAACTACAACACTTTACATAACCTTTATCATAGCAATAAAGTCTCTATGTTGTTTACTGGAGGGACAAACATGCCCATGTATTTTTCGTAGTGGCATGGTGTTATTACCGTCTTTTATATCCAAGTAACTCGAGACATGTGGCCGCCGAAATAGGTCGAATATGGTGTAGGGTGCGTGCTCCTGTTGTCAACCAGTCTTGTCATATTTATTTTGATACCTACGCTATATAAACTCAAAAATGCAAATCATGTTAATAGGCGAAGCGGCTAGCAACCAATCACTATTTTGATTTGTATTTTCTACCTTCTCATCATAATCTTCTTCTTATTGAGACGAAAATATATACATACTATCACGTCTTTATCCCTAATCGGGCAGACAGAGCATTTTGGGTCTTGCAGCTCTAAGCAGACAGCCCAGGGCCGCAAAAGTCAAAGACCACTTTTAGCGGGATGGTGGGCGAAAATGGCTAAATTTATGTTAAAATGGATTTTGAGTCTTGTGGACCTTGCCCTTGGTTCTGCCTGCTTAAAGCTGAAAGACATGCTCTTTCTGCCCCATGAGAGACAACAGATGACGTGACAGTGTATTTTATAAGCCAACCTGTCGCTTTTCTGATTCCTGTTTAACTCACTTACTTGGAGTTTTGACGATTACTACTGGGATGTTGAAGGATAGAAATGGACTTAAATGCTATGCCAAACCCACTTAAAGTTTGAGGAGTGAAAAAACAAACCAGAAATATATTTTGTTTTTAATAGAATGTCACAATTATAATGACTGTATATCTACATATTTTTGTTCATATTCCTTATTTTTTGTAGTAGAGTATAATGGGTATTTTTACAGTATCATCGATAGAATTCATCCTTAGAACGACTTAGAACTGTTACATTTTCTCTAAAATTAGTACATAAAATATAAACGTGGCATTAACAAGGACATCTCCCCTTATCGTCTCCGATGTAGGGTCAAAGCCCGCACTTTTGTCAGTTAACCAGATTATATTTTTTACCGGGCTCGTAATGTGGTTAAAGGTGTAAGTTTACCCACAGATTAGTGCACCATTGTACTCTTGAATGTGATTATGGGTTTATTTTATAATGGCGTTAGTCTGGTCAAGTCGGGTCACACTACCCGTGTAGTTCCCTGCAGAGTAGTATAGGACCACTCCAAGTCCCTCCATGGATGTCGTAGATTGCGACTTAGGAAACACAAGCTAAACAAAGCGTGGAGTCAGCGTCTGGCTAGCGTAGAGAGTGTAGGCCAAATCCTCTGACTGCTCTGGCTAATATATGGCTCTGGTAGTACAGAGAGGGTCGTGGTCCTGCAGTGGAAACTTAAAAGACCTAATGATGATGATGATGAAGGGTCACTTTTAAATAGGTAACACGTACAGTCATACGTGCCATGTAGCTTCCGGCCTAGAATAGGACCACCTCATCTCTTCCTGTGGATGTCGTAAGAGGCGACTAAAGGACTAAGCACAAACCCGTGCTACAACTGCATTTCCAAGGAGGGTTAACGTCGGGTGGCGGCCGGTTGTAAAACTTTTCGCACAAATGCTTTCCCAAAGAGAGTTGACGTTAACTATAACCAAATTATTTTAGATTTCTCGGCTATTTCTTCTTCAGTTCAGGTCTTTGGCATCCTTGGGTGACCATTGACATGAATATTATATTTGGAGAAGAAAATGCGGGAAGGCGCACCTCGGGCTCCAAAGCAGCACAGCTAAAGGTCAACACGTACTGTCATACATACTTCTTTATCTCAGCGCTTTCTCGGTTGCATCTTCAGCAGTGCTGCTTCGGAGCCCAAAAAAAACCTAAATTTTCTTTGAGGAGTTGCTTCCATACTTTCAAAGTTCCTTATCATATCTTCATCAAATTGCCACCAACTTGGCAGGAAAGGCTTTTTTAATTAAAAAAGGAATCATCAAAATCGGTTCACAATTGGCGAAGATATCGCGTTAGTAATTATATTATCTTTGGCGTAACGTAACATACAAAAAAAAACATTGGGTTAAATTGATAACCTCCTCCTTTTTTGAAGTTGGTTAAAAATACATCACTCCGAAGTGTGCCGAAGTGTGACAATTAAGTTAGAATCTCTTAAATTAAATAACATGGTAGATGGCCACATCGACTCAATTTACTTATACGAATTGCATTTTACGCACGTCACGCCCCAGTGATAACCTAAGCTATAACGGGTCTATAAAGCAGTGGCTCTCAAACGGGGGTCCCAATAGTAAGGTGTTCAAATTCAAATTTAAATGTTTAGGATTGGATCTCATCTATCAGCACGGAACAGCACTTTCCTATGCTGCTATCCTTTTCTGTCTGTATTTAAGAGCCGCGCTCTTGTCGGTAGAGTGCTTTCCATGACTCTTTTTCCTGCTCTAAGTTCCTTACCTCCTTATACGTTTTCACATTTAATTTTTGTTTTATTTGATAAAAAGATCTTCTCTCTGGGCTTTCTTTCTCCTTTATTTCCTTCTATCTTTCCTGCAATAGTTGTTATTATACATTATTTTTTAAATATATTCTACTTTTTAGGGTTCCGTACCCAAATAATAAATAAAATAAATAAATAAATAAAATAAAATCAATTTATTCCAGGTTACCATATGACCCATATTTAAAATGTTTACATGTCAGTCGCTGTTACAGTCTACAATTACAATTTATATATTTATATACCTATCTAGTCAAGTTTACAATTATAACATTTATTAAACAATATGTCAAAAAAATAAATGATTATTTTTATTTTTATTAAATTAAATATTACGTAAAAATTAAAATAGCCTTTCAAATTGGCAACATTGGACATGCCTGTCACAGCAGTGACGGATGTAGGGGCAATCCAGTCTTCTGGCAATCATCGCCAGGACGGTATTTTTTTTTATTTGTTCATCACAGAGTCTACAGCACTTTCCAATATTATTATTTTATCTTAAGAACCATAACTTACTGCCAATTACAGATTCTTATTTTGTAATTTATAATATTCAAAAGAAGATGTTGCTATTTTGCCAATAAAAAATAGGGAACAGTTATTATCAGTTAGAATAATTTTTAACAAAATAACATATTTGAACCTATAGCTACAGTTATGATAAGAAATTTGAAACATAAATTCTAATTTATGTACAAAAATTCAAAAATTCAAAATATCTTTATTATCATAGGATATTTAGAATATCTCTTAATAATAGTCACTTTGTTTTGTTTTGCACAAATGTTGACGTCAAATCGTTACTTACAGCTAAGTTTACGCCGCTTCCTAGGCGCAAGTGCAGAAGAAGCGGCAACAAACTGCACTGCACGTTATCTCCAAAGACGTCAACTAACAAACTACAAACTTAATATTAGTATATGGATGGACTGAGATTATATTGTTTGTTATGTCATAATTAAATTGAATTATAAGAATTGCGAAATTTAAAATAATGTCAATTTGTAAATTTAGTATGTACCAATGTACCTAAATTATGACATATCTAAGTATACAAACCTTTAAGAGGGACCCGCGCCAAGCTCAAGCCAGACCTTTTTGTCTTTAAGATAGTCATCGGTCCTATAATAAGCCTTCTCACAAAGTACTTTCTTTACATAAGCTTTGAATTTTCTGTCTGGCATATCAAGGACCGATTCTGAGAATTTATTATAAAAAAGTATACACTTCCCCATAAAAGACTTACTGACTGTATTCAGCCTGTAATACGGGCTAACTAAGTCATTCTTATTACGTAAATTTCTATCTGTAAAATCACTTACTTTATTGAACATGGAAATATTTTTCCTTACATACATTATATTTTCAAATATGAATTGTGATGCAAAAGTAAGTATACCTATTTCCTTGAATAATTCTCTCAGTGAGTCTCTCGATCCTAAACCGTAAATGGCACGAATTGCTCTTTTTTGTAAAAGAAAAATAGTCTGAATGTCGTACCTACGCATCACGGGTGTGAATATGAGCGTGTGTGTTTAGGGCGTGTGTAAGTATGTGTGCGCGAGTGTGTGTACGTGGTGAACGGGTGTCATGTGTTTTGAAATAAGAAGAGTATCAATGCCAAATCTATTACGTATTAGATAAAATATCTATGACCTGTTTTTTAAGGCCGGCTTAGTCATGTGAAATATGTCTACTGATGAATACTTTTTATTGTATTTATCAAGAATGCGCGGAACCGCTGAATTTTATGCATAATTACGGCGGCTGAATGGAACATCAAATAAGTTGGTATGTCTGGTACGATTTGCAGGTGTTTTAAGTTGTAAAAATAGGGTAACTAGTTCCTGTGAATCAATTTTATGATTACATACGTCATTTAAAAACAACTATTAATTCACGACGATCTGACAAAGGCAACAAGTTGTGATAGTTGCAAGATTGCTCATAGCTACAAGCAGGTTACTGCATTGCATATCGAGTACGATAGATTAAAGCCTTTTTTTTATTTTATTTTATTTACCATATTAAGAATAACATTTTTTTAACATAAATAACATACATAAACCACGCAGGTTTGTCCTTATGTTATTATTTATTTACATCGGTACTTAATAACCTTATAATAGATACCGACTTAGGAACCAGATAAACATCAGATATTCTCCAAGAAATATTTCTTTAATTTTACTTTAATATTTTTAGGTTGAATTTGGTCCCGTAATTCGGGAGGTAATTCGTTAATGACTCGAGGCATCAGATAGGTAGACGTTCGCTCACCGTACATGTTATTCGCTCGGGTTGTTGATAACAGATTCTGTGCCATAGCCCGAGTATACACAGCTGTGTAGTATCTGACGGTGTGCTTGGGACACAGTATTGCACTCTTTGTCAATAACTTAGGCCTAAAACCAAATTGATTATCGTGTAGGTGCAAGCACTTGTTTAACTGTGTGTTAAGCAAACCGTCAAACACTTTGGCTATAATTGTGGCTAGAGAAATAGGCCTATAGTTACTCCTGTCTGCCAGGTCCGCGGTTTTATTCTTCACTATAGGTACTACCACAGTTTTCATGAAGTCAACAGGCAGGTAAGAGTGGCTCACACACAGAGAATAAAGCATTGCCAGTAGTCTGGGTTCATGCGGGCCAGCGTGTTGCAGATGTTCAATGCTGAGGCCATCATGACCAGGGGATTTGCCTCTTGTCATGCCCTTAATGATTTCGGCTACATCTTTTGCTCGAAACTGCACCTTAACTTCTCCTTTTGGCCTCTCAGCATTCAACACCCCCAACGTCGGGTCTAAAGTAGACTTGACCAAAAAGTGATCCTTAAATACATTTGCAATAGCTTCATGGTCACTCACTCCACCAATACTTACAGGGAGACCAGGTTTTGCATTTACTCTCTTCGTACTTTTCCAAAAGTCACGAAAATTCCCTTTGAAGTGTTTCTGGGCAAGGGCATCCATCTTTATTTGCTCTTGATGGTCTTGGCACCATTTTAAACGCGACTTCAACATCTTTCTTGTTTTACACATTTCATCATAAAAACGTCCAGATTTAGAGGTGCAAACTGGACCCTATTACTGAGACTCCGCTGTCTGTCTGTCTGTCTGTCCGTCAGTCACAGGGCTCTATCTCTTGAACCGTAATAGTATATTACATTAATAATATATTACATTAAAAAGTTTATCTCTCAGCTAAACGAAACAGCAGGCGCAGGCATACATTTTCGCCGCGCCGTAGAAAGAGAGGGGGATACTTCCTCTCCTACGCCGCGCCGGCTGTCTACTCTCCATCCGTCTTACGAATTTTCGATCAGGACACGTGTCCTGACGCGAGTTTAACATTTTTACCCATTACGAAAAAAGTGCACAACGCCGCTAAAGAAATTTTCACTTCAAAAATAGTTAATAATTAAAGGGGGTCGTCATACAAGAAACGTGTTTTTTCAGCGTTTTTAACTTCATCTTTATAATGGCATTAACTAGTTACTTGAAATTTTCACCAATTATGTATTACTATGACCACAATAACAACAAATACTAAAACATTGTACGGTGGTACGGAACCCTTCATGTACGAGTCCGACTCGCACTTGCCCGTTTATTCTATCATCTCGCCGACCATCACGCTAAAAGTGACCTTTGATTTTTGCGGCTCTGTGCTCTGTCTGATTAGAGCCGCAAGAACCAATATTCTCTGTTTGCCATTAGGAATAAAGACGTTTTATTATTTTTATTTTTAAAATTTACTTAAGGCCGTACCTGAATTTTCCGGGGTCCAGTGCTGCCCCTATTTAAAATAAATCATTTCAAAGAAAACGGAGATATTATTTAAAATTTTGCTACTACCGAGTCCTAGATAACCCTTCAAAGTATTTTATGAACTACTGTTTACAGTTTATAATGAGAACGTTAAGCTTTACTACGCACATTAGCCTTAAGCATTCCTTTTATTTTAAATTTTTGCTATAAAATGTTTGGGAAACGCAGCTACAAAGCTACAGACAAACATACAACTGACCTAACATTATAGTCAATTAAATTTCCACTTCTGAATAAAAACAATCCGATACCCGTGAAAAAAAAAACAATTTCCTTTAAAAAATCCCCTAGAATATTAAATGAACTTTAAATTCATAAAAATAAGGTTGATATTGGCGTAGCGTTTAGTTTAAAAACGGCAAAAAAAACAATGTGCTTTAAAATGTATGCAGTTTGTTTGTCACGCGTCGGAAAGTGCGTGTTAACACTTTCCTGATCGGTGGTACTTTAACTTAAAACTCTATTACAATATAAATAAGACACAAATTATTTGTGATGCGCACGAAGGCATAAAGAGGTTGATGACCTCCGAAATTTGACCCTAGTACGATTTTCAAGCGTGATTTAAATAATTACATTTTCCATTTAATTTAATCCACTTTGCATTACACTATTATTATAACAAGATGATGTATTCGTAAAAGTTTAAAAGACTTGTTAACAATTATAAAGACAGATTTTGAAGCTCATAGAAAAAATAAATATTCTGTAATGAGTCGTCAAATTCTCTATTTGTTTTTCGTTTTCTAAATGTTGACAGGGAGATAATGCTTCAGCATTTAATCTCCCTAATGTTGCCTTTGGCTCAATAAAAATAAAATATTGGAGGAGATAAATAACTATTCAGTAATACATGTGAAAGTTTGTGCGTTACCATGGCTACCCATAAAACATCACATGTGGACAAATCCACTGGTAAAGCTATGATCTAGTATCCTAGTATGAAATGTTTAATACCTACATGCGGCTCACCATTATTAACTAATAAAAACATCAGCTTACACCTGACTGGGGGTCATTTATATCATTTACTAGCGGCCCGCCCCGGCTTCGCACGGCTATGTCTTATACATATAAACCTTTCTCATGAATCACTTTATCTATTAAAAAAAACCACATCGAAATCCGTTACGTAGTTTTAAAGATCTAAGCATACATAGGGACAGACAGCGGGAAGCGACTTTGTTTTATAACGGGTGGCGCAAAAGTACTGGCACTAAAGAAAATACTTTTATTTTTTTTATATGACATTTTCTGTCATTCTGTTGTTGAAAATTGTGTAGTGAACAAATGTAAAATACACTGAAAATAAACATGGAGCGTTTTACTCCCCAAGAACGTGGAATAATTGTGTCAATGTTCTTACGGAATAATTCATCAGTGATAAGAACACAACGTGAATTTCGTCGACGATTTCACCACCGTCCGGCACCGATTGGTCGCACAATTCGACGCTTTGCCACACGCCTTGAAGCAACTGGCTCAACATTGGATAGACCTAAGTCTGGGAGACCAAGAACAGGCCGTTCAGCTGAAAATATCGATGCTGTGCGCGAAGATGTGGAAGAGTGTCCAGAAACATCAACGAGGCGACGTGCCACGCAATTGGGCATTTCCAGACGGACCCTGCAGCGTATTTTGGTGAAAGACTTAAAGATGTTCCCGTATAAAACTCAAATGACTCATCAGCTGCTGCCTGCTGACCACCGAGCTCGTCTAGATTACTGCCAGCGCGTCATAAACCTCAACCTTGAAGAGGATGATTTTCCTTCAAAATTGGTTATGAGTGACGAAGCGCATTTCCATCTCTCAGGGCATGTCAATAAGCAGAATACTCGGTTCTGGGGCACTGATAATCCGCGCATTATTCAAGAAACACCTCTACACCCACTAAAAGTTACTGTATGGTGTGGCATCTGTGTTGACAGAGTGATCGGACCCTATTTTTTCGAAGACGCTGGAGGCAATGCGATAACTGTCACTGGAGAACGCTACAGAACCATGTTACGAGAGTTTTTGATACCCAGTTTGGACGAATTGGGGCTGGAGCACATCTGGTTTCAACAAGACGGCGCTACGGCACACACAGCGCGCGACACTATGGACTTAGTGAGGGACGCTTTTCCAGGCCGAGTTATCTCTCGTTTTGGCGATTTGCCTTGGCCTGCAAGATCACCCGATCTGACCAGTCCAGACTTCTTTCTTTGGGGTTTTTTGAAATCTCGGGTGTATGTGAACAAGCCCCAGACTCTCGCAGCTCTAAAAGAAAACATTCGTCAAGAAATAACGAACATATCGCAGGAAGTGTTACGGCAAGTTATGCAAAATGTCATAAATAGGGCTCAAATGTGTATCAACTCTGGAGGTCACCATTTAAAAGACATCATCTTTAAATCCTAATGGTACGAAATTTAATGGCACAAATATACATTTAAAAAAACCTAAATCTAGTTTTCTAATTTAGAAAAAATGTTATAGCTGAACCAAATAGGGAGTACTATGTAGTGATAGTGATAGTTATAAGGTGACTGTTTTATACCAATTACCCCCTAGCAACATAATAAGACATGGAATAAAGACTTAAGCATATACACGTGTTCTGCTTACTGAATAGCTATTTAAAATAAAATTAAGAGCCTGTATCACCCTGATGGTACTTAGAGCGATCTTAAATATTATTAATATTAACGAAATACTCATTTTGAAATAAAAACACAGCATCTTTCAGGACTAACTCTATACATAATATGTTTAAAAACACGATTGCTTAAATTTTTTTCGATAGAAAAAAATTGCGAAGTTGCCTCCAAATCACCTCAGAATTATACTAAAACGGAAAGTATTCAAGAAATACAGTAATACAATAAATTTGCCCTTGTAACTTTAGATTATAATTGTATTAAAAATAAAGCGTTGAGTAAGGTCGACTGGTAGAGAATGCCTTTTGTACCATTGTGGTCAATGAAGATTTTAATTAATAAATAAATAAATAAAGCGGAGGTCATATGTCTTATTTTTTAAATAACTTAAATATTCTCTGTAAAAAAAAAAATTTCAAAAATCAAAAACTTGTAAACAAGCCTTATTGACCTCCCGAGATCTTTTCACCCCGCATGGCTCGCTGTCTCGTTTCGGCTAGAGTAAATTTGTGTGCGTGGAAGCAGGAGCAAAATTTATTTTATAGGTGGCATCGACGAAGAGAGGCCTATGCTCAGCAGTGGGCAAAAGAAGGGCTTAGATGATGATGATACCGTATACAAGCATTAAGCAACGACTACTTCTGAAAAGACTCGTCGACCTCCGTGGTGTAATGGTCAACACGCTAGTCCGCCAATCCGGGGGTTCTGGGTTCGATCCCCAGCCAGGACAAGTTGGAAATTGGCCTTTTTTAAATTGTCCTGGGTCTTGGGTGTTTATCTTTATAAGTATTTATTATAAAAATATAGTATCGTTGAGTAAGTATCCCATAACACAAGTTTAAAACTTACTTTGGGGCTAGCTAGCTCAATCAGTGTGATTTGTCCTTATATATATTTAAAAACATATAAGAAACGCCGAAAGTAACTCATATACACAGGCGTATATATGATATATATCATATTGGTCGGCTACGCGCCAAAAGGGCTTTACCATATGTCTGTCAATTTACAAATACTTATAATAAAATGTTAACACATTATAACATGTAATGCTTGCGAACGAGCCAACAAACATAAATAACGTAATTAGAAATACTAATGAGTCAAAATGCGAACGGACAATTGTACGGATACAAAGCGTACTATCGGATAGGTGTCTAAATGCGGTAAATGATTCGCTGGACAAATAAATGTCGGAAAACGGTCCAACAATCTTTTATACCTTAAGGCCGTGCCTACATTTTCCGGGATCCAGTGCTGCCCCCATTTTAGATAAATCATTTCAAAGAAAACGGAGACATCATTTAAAAATTTGCCACTACCAAGTCCTAGATAACCCTTCAAAGTATTTATTGAACTACTGTTTACAGTTTATAATGAGAACGTTAAGCTTTACTTAGCCAAAAGTGGCCGTTTTCGCAAATGTGCGTAGTAAAGCTTAACGTTCTCAATATAAACTATAAACAGTAGTTTATAAAATACTTTGAAGAGTTAGGGTTATTTTGACGACCTCCGTGGCGTAATGGTTAACACGCTAGACCGCTAATCCGGAGGTTCTGAGTTCGATCCCCAGCCAGGGCAAGTTGGAAAATGGCCTTTTTCAAATTGTCCTGGGTCTTGGGTGTTTATCTATATATATGTATTTATTATAAACTATAGTATCGTTAAGTTAGTGCTTAATCAGTGTGATTTGTCCCTATATATTTATTTATTTATCTAGGACTTGATAGTAGCAAAGTTTTAAATAATGTCTTCGTTTTCTTTGAAATGATTTATTTTAAACGGCACGGCAGCACTAAACCCCGGAAAATTCAGGTACGGCCTTAATCAGAATAATTTAGGCAATTTTATTTGAAATTAAATTAAGTGAATTTTATTTTGCATAAGTGTCGTACAATAGATGGAATAGATGAAATCAGGATAGTACACTTAGCCGTTTCTAGCATGTAAAGCATGTAAAGCCTCTTGTCTGCTAGATCCTTAATGCCTAATTATGATAGATTCTTCGTTTAACGTTCTTTTTAACATAGAACCATGCTCGTCGTATAATTGGCTCCATTGTAGACATATGTCAATTATGTCGTCAAAAAATACTCTGAGACAGTCTGAGTCTTCATTTTAATTGGCAAATGCAAAAAAGTTCTAGGTCTGTGGGTAAATGTTTGAGTAACGAGTCTATTGGTCATGTGAAAAAATTCAAGGTTAAAATTGTGTTGAAAATGATAAATGAGTTTAATTATTTGTGCAGTTCTTAAGAGTCAGAAGGTAAAATAGCTGGTGTCTACGTTTAAAAGCCAAGCTTTTGTCGGTTTCATTGTAAAAAAAGAGAAAAATATAATGACTACTTTTAACAAAGATAATAATAAAAAATAAATAAAATTACGTTTATTTCATATACAACAAAGTGTACAAAAAAACCTTGTAAGGACTGTCTATTAAGAAAATTATGCTTGTGTCAAACAATCCAGCTCTTTCTTAACATACTTTACTGATACTTTAATTTAAAATAAGATACATATATGTATATGTTACAGTTAAAACCAGTTTTTAGATAGAACGCGTTTTTCTTAGTTAAAACTAGATTTTACTTAATTCCTTTGTTATAACTAGAAATTACTACTGATCATTTGATTTTCAGATAAAACTAGTTGTCACATCGAGCTTCAGTTAAAACTAGCACTAGAGAAACTATAATATTTATAACCTATAAGTTTGCCCTATTCTAGTAAAATGGATAAAACTTTCCCAGCACTCGCCGGCCGCTGCCGCGGCACGCTCGCTTCGCTCGCTCGGTTCGTGCGTGTGTTGGCCACAGTTCTAACCTAACCTAACCTATAAGTTTGCCCTATTCTAGTAAAATTTAAACAGTTTAAACACAGTTAAAAACAGTTTTAACTGTCTCGCTTCGGAAAAACGCGTTTTGTCTAGTAAGAACTAGTTTTAACTGATATTCAATTTTAAGTATTGGTTAATTTTAGTATTAACAAAGGCATAAAGTAAAACCTAGTTCTAACTAGGAAAAACGCGTTCTATCTAAAAACTGGTTTTAACTGTGACATATATATAGAGATAATGAAGTGGTTTGCAGAAATCCAAATTTAATTGGCGAAACGAAAACAACTAGACTTTACTGGATGCAGAGGATGGCAGATCGTGATACAGATGCATTATGTGTTTTTTATTCCTAGCTTGTCAGTGTTATGTCCCACTGCTGGGCAATGGCCCCCTCCTTCCTCTGCACTCGTTTCTGTCTTCTGCGCTCTCTTGCATCTCGCCCTTGGTCTGCCTCTACTCCAGGGCTTGGAATACCGTTAAAAATCTGGTAACGTTAATCCTGTCAGACGGCGTTAACGTTATCAGCAAAGATAACGTTATGCTGGGTAACGGTATTTTTCCCACTATTTACCGGTAATCAGATAACGTTACCAATGATATTAACGGTAAAGGGTATTTATTGTTAACACTGTATTTCTTTTCGATATTTGACAGAATAAATTGCAGAGAGTTTGTCTAGTAGGCTACTAGAGCTATTTATATAATATTTTACAAGTATTGAAAAAAAGTATCGTTACTTATATCGTTACCTGATAACGTAATAAACTGTATTATCGATACCCCTTATAACGTTACCACTAAAATAACGTTATTTAACGTTACTTTTAGTGTGAATTTGGTATCGTTAACAAGCCCTGCTCTACTCTGATGGCCATTCATCTGACGATACAACCCTTCTTTTTCTGACCTCTTGTTTTTTTATTTTTTTGAATTTGGATTTTATTTACATCATCATCCATTTTTTTCTTTTGGTCTAGTAGCCGTAGGCCCTGTCTACTCCTTTAAGAATAAAGACGTGATAGTGTGTCTTTGAGTTCTGACCTTCCCTATATTGTATATTGTATACGTATCATTAAATGGAAAATGCACACACCGTTAGGCTATCAACCTCCTAATTCAACATACGAGTAATAGTGTATCATTATTACTTCACGCCTGTACAATTTTTCTTTGAAAAGGTGCACTTGCGCATTGTATGCAAATTGAAGTTCTCGCACCCTTCTGTCTGCTGTATTTGATATTGGAAGTTGTTATTATCACATGAGTGTACTTACATCACTTGATTACAGAACAAATAGCAAAACTATTCATTTATTTTTCTCGCATTACGTCAGTAGCTGAACATAGACCTGTCCCCATTGTAATTCTACATGAAAATATTATTTCAAAATAAGCACGTTAAAATGTATATATTTTTATAGGGTTTTAGGCATTCAAACAGCACGTTAAAATCCATGCCTTTAATTTTTTTGTCAACGCGTTATTTTCTTTTGATATTTTTTTTAGTATTTGGGGTTGGCCAATATAAATAACATAAATCATACAGAGAGGTCAAGAAATTGGCGGAAGAACCCTCCTAAAATACTAAGGGTTGCACAGTCACTTATCTCTCTTGTCTACTGTTGTGTTGTGATTGCGAATATATTATTAGCGACGAATTCCGAGCGAAAGGATACTATTACATACTTAACTTACTACTTCACTTTACCTATGACGGTATATTGCTGATCTGCAGTATAGCCAAAATTGTAAGCAAAGTTGCAATATAAATACTGCTACACAACAGTCGCCATTCTGTTCAACTTAGGACCCGGCCAACTCCCTTGCATAGAAATATCGGTAACTGAACTGAGAGCCATTGTATCCAGGGGTTCACCGCGATACCTACTCAGTTCTCTAAAGTTTGTCAAATGTAGTGACATACGAGTATAATAGGTAACAATAGCGCATAAAATTTGTGCTAAAAAAAGGAAAACAAGTCTTGCCTATAAACTGTGTACCGGAAGATTCCAGTATCTTTTTTTTTTTTTTTATTAGAAATTTCAGTGCGTTTGATCTCTATCTAGCCTGATGGGAAGCTAAGATGAGGTCTAAGGTGTATCACGCAGACTCAAAAAATGCCTGTTCACTCTTGCCTTGAAAATCCCTAAATTATATGTATGGGGAAACATCGACGCAGGGAGGGAATTCCACACCTTAGCGGTTCGCACAATGAAGGAGGAGGCGAATCGAGAGGTACGATGAGGAGGAATATCGACCACAAATGGGTGGAATCCCTGTCCACGTCGTGTTGTCCGATGGTGGAATGGTGCAGGGGGAATTAAATTATGTAATTCCTGCGCACACTCCCCGAAGTGCAACCTGTAGAAGTCTACCACACACACCTACCGGTACACAGACTGATAAGATGAATTATAAATTAAAGACACAGATAAATGGAAAGAAAATTGTATTATTAGAAACTTCCTAATAACTAGGATAAAGAAATTGTTGTATACATGATGAGAGAACGCCTGATATTCTTGATGACCGGCTTATTGCGTACTGTTGTGACTAAGGTAAAAATGCGCATCGAACACACTTGTGCCAATACAGCAATTTATGGCACGAGTTGCAACAATTTTTTTAAAATGTATATAAAAATAAAAAAAATATTAATTCAAAGTGACTGAACTAAAAGTACGTTAGAGAGAGTGATCAGTGGTACACGGGTGCGACACAAACTCAAAGATACCATCACATTTTTGTCAGTTTCACGCGTAATTTTTTTTTATGGTGTTGCAATCGAAAATAATTGGGCCAAAGTTATTCGCTGGTCACAAAAATGCTGTAATTTGGCAATATTTTACACCGAACTAAATAAATTACATGAGTATTTGAACGATGTATTAATAACTTACTTACTGAGCTGTTTCAGTGACCCAAAATGTATCTTGGCCTCCGACACCAGAAGATGGCCACTATTCCCTATTCTGCGCCATCTGAAGACCTTCTTGGAGGGCTTTTACGCCTTTACTAGCTTCGTATTTTCGGTATAGGACGATCTACCGGTCTTTTCCCTCATGCATGATTTACTTATCAATAAAATATGTAAAAAAAATTGGTTGTCTGTAAAGTCGGTTTACGGACGGTAGTTTTCTCTCTCTCGTTCATGCCGCACTCTCGCTTGCGGAACGCGACAATGAGCGTAACGGGACAATATAAGCCCGTAGTATCGAGTTATTAGACGTTGTCACTTCAAAATTCTACGGGCGAAATAAAGATTGGCTTGGCTTGATCGGTTTCTACGATCGGCATTTTCGGATGCATCTACAGCTATGCTGTTTCGGAGCCCGGGGTGTGCCTACCCGTATGTTTTTCTCCGAATATAATATGCATGTCAATTGGACACCCAATAATGCGGACCATGCAAAATCGAGAAGAAATAGCGAAAAGAATTTACAGATTTGGCTATAGTTGTACGATCGGCCTGCCTGACGTCAACCCTCTTTGGGAATGCGTTTGTGCTAAACATTTTACAACCGGCCGTCACCCGACGTCAACCCTCCTTTATAATGCAGTTATAGCACGAGATGTTTGTGATTAATCCTTTATTCTATATTTTATTATTTACTTCCAAACAAGCCTAGGTATACAGGCTGACTTTTTAACCACCAGGCAAATTTTTGGAGCAGGGTCAGTCCATGATACTGAACTTCTTTCCATAAAAACAACTAACTAAAAACGATAAAAAAATGTTTCGCTAGTCACATTAAGTAGATATTTCTTTGAATTTCTTTGCTGAGTGAGACTTCTGTACGTTAGTTTTATTTATTCTGTGGTAATACTTACTTGAATAATACATAAATTAATACTAATAATAACGTAATAATTGAATTAATACTAAAACGTCATACTTGAATTTCTTGCCTGCTGGTCTGGGAGAAAAGAAAAACTTAAAATGGTACCAGCTGCTTCTCTTCCCGCGCAGATCGTAAAAGCTGATCGAGGGAATGGGTGAGAAACGGAATTATATTAATAGGCGATGCGGCTAGCAACCCATCACTACTTTGATTCGTTTTTCTATCTGAACATCTTCACGCTAAACGTGGCCTTTGGGTCTTACAGCCCTGGGCCCTGTCTACCCCGTAAGGGTAAAGATGTGATAATGTAAGTACATATCTGTATTAGTAATACTTGGATGGTCCCTTAAGAAGCCCCACAGTAACATTTAAATGGCACGTCAAAAGAATAATCAAACGATTGTTTACGGCTGTTTCCTTTCTGTTTGATATGAGGCAAACATACCGCGTGGAAATAATTTTCCTGCTCATATTGCGCCAATGATAACTGTAGGAATGGACAAGGAACCTTTTAAAAACTAACTCAGTCTTATTAGGGTTGGGAGTGTTGGGACATATCTGTCAGAACTTCAATACGAAAGTGTATAATCAATGTGTGTTACCAGTGATGACTTATGGTTCTGAAACATGGTTCCTTACTATGGGTCTCACAAAAAGGCTCAAGGTTGCTCAACGCGCTATGGAGAGGGCTTTGTATTTTATAAGGGTTGGGACACATTTGTCCTTTTCTGTCACTCAGTACTGTCATTTGCTAGAACGAGAAACAGCGACAGGACGCTGCGGAATCTGCGATGCTGCCTCTCTTCTTGCTCTCTCTCTCTTGCGGTGCAAATGACGGTTCTGAGCTACAGAAAAGAAGCAACATGGGAAAATGCTGTCCCATGCTGACAGATGTGTCCCACCCTCATAAAACGCAGAGCCCCCTCCATAGCGCTTTGAGCAACCTTGAACCTTTTTGTGAGACCCATCGTAAGGATTTATATAGACCATTGATTATAGACTTTCGTTTCGGCACTGAGGAATTTTGGACAAGAAGACACTGCGTATGGAAAGGGCTTTGCTTGGTGTTTCAGCCTAAGCCTTATAATATTTTCAGTATATTTTGTTATACCCTGTATGTATACGAACATACCAAGGCACGATCTTTTCTAAAGTTACGATGGACTAGCAACATGTCACTTATTAATTTTCTATCTAGAGGCGTATTATTTGTGTAGTCTTTAAACTTTTTTTGCTTAGAAAAGATAACTTTAAAACGCTTTATCTACATTCTTAATTTGTATAGATATATTCTTTTAATAAATATTTATTTACCGCAGAAACAAAAAATCTGTTTTTTCTTAGAAAATGCTTACATATCATTATATTGTTTATAATATAAAGTATATTTACGGTCATTCTCAATTTTCTTTCCTACCTAATATACGCGTCACTTTTTTCCACTTAAAAAAGCGACGCGCTAATTAGGCGGAAAACAAAACAAGACATTGTATAATCTTTAGTTTTCTACATTTCGTATTAATTTTGACAAAAAGCAAGACGACAAAAGGTGACGCGTGTGTTAGAAATTAAATACTAGGGTGATGGAGGAAAAATATAATTTATTTCATATTTAAAACAACTATTTACTTTATTTCTTGTTTCTTTTCATAGCAAAGCTGAAACTACTTTAATCTATATTTCATATTAACAGAATTTTCAGAAATCGAGGGTACATATAGTTACTTGGAAAAATACATTGATAAAACAATAATAGGTACGACTGTACTTTACTTGTTATACTAGGAACTAACCAAGATATTTGTTATTTCATAGCAGTTCTCCAGAAATAGAATAATCCTTACAGTTATCACAAACACATGACTATTTCAAATGATCTAGGTTATCTTTAATCATTACAATTATATCACACCAATACAACTTATTAACTAATAATCCAGCTATCTATTAATAACACAATTTAAGAGAAACACAGTAACTGCTAGATGCTGGTACGGAAATACAGTAATGAGGAGTGAGACTAACCTTATTCCGCAGCTGACAAATTAAAAGTGAGGACCGTTCCATTATCACAAAATACGTAAGCTTTGTATCCGCCGCACTGGCATTACCCTCTCTTTTTAAATGTCGACCAACCACTGTCAATCTCGTGACAAGAAATGTTGCCACATTATGTATTATAAACTTAACATTTAAAACTATAAAGTTATTTAATAGTTACTTATTAATAGTATAAATTTTATATTTGTTTATTTTATAATAATATCTAACACGTGCATTAGGTAGCAAAAATACTGGAGAATTACCGCTTAAAGCCTTAAAATTATTAACAAAATTAAGTTGGCCTTTTTCATCTGTGCTCCATTTGCATACATTGTCTATGCATAAAACCTTTCAAAGGCAATAACAGACGTAACTTTACGCACAAATTCACACCTCTCACATCACAATTCACAATAGCTCTCTGTCTAAGCATATGTTTTTAACAGTCAATTTAACATTTTTATAAAAGTCATTTCCTTTGGGACAAATGATGGGTATTTTCAAGTCACCTTTTCCAAAAGATAATGAAAAATCTAAAAAGGATTCTCATTTTATTTAAGTACCTACATAAAGCGAAGTCTTTTATTATTATTGGCCGAGCGGGCGAAGCGAGCGAGGGCTATAATTCAAGTTGGGGTGAAAACACATTGTTTGTATGTATGTATGTATATTTGATGAAATTTGGTAGGCATGTAGGATATATCAATAGAATTTTCAAGTTTATTGGGCATTAAATCGGTTCAGTAGTTTTTTAAATATTAATAAAAAATCGCGAGATATAAATTCGCGGCAAACTACTAGTTTTATTACCCTTTATTAGCCCACAGTTGGACTTACAACTTCTAATAAAAGAAGTTGCCTAAAACATACTAGGCAACCTCTTTTCTCGCGCAGAACATAAAAGCAAAACTTTTTGGCAAGCCTTAACCACTATAACACTTGATTTAAGAATTGCTGCATTTTAATACATATTTATATAAATCATATATGTAGTGTATATGTATAGGAAGTATATATATATATATATATATATATATATATATATATATATATATTTAATCGTCCGAGTTGTTTAAAGGAGAACATCTTTTTTAAATTACTGCGCTTTGTTATTCGTAAAACCTTAGAAAAATCAGATATATAGTATTGGAGTAGTGAAATTCGCGAGTAGTGGACATTGGTAGACAAATTTGTGAAATAAAATTTTCAAAAAGTGATAGATCTTGGAAGATTACAGCAAAAACAGTTCAAAAAATACAAGATTCCGTTGACGTCCCTGACCTACGACAACCCGCGACGGCGTCGCTTGGTGAATCATCAGAGCGCAACACAGCGGCATCGAGCCTACGTACTACGACACCTTGATCCGGGGCGATAAGTATCGCTTATCTATCGTTTAGTATACACGGCCGGTACCAAGAACAACGTAGCAGATTTGACGTTGGAGTTGGCGGGCAGAACCGAAAGTATGGCTGCTACAAGGGCGGTTAGCTGTGCGGGCTGCAGGGGAGCAATTGGCGACGACGACGAAGTTATGGGCTGCAACAAATGTAAGCAAACTTTCGATATTTTGTGTGCGAATTTTACACCTGAAGCTTTCACCACTTTATCAAAAGAGTACAAAACTTCATGGATATGCATCGAATGCCGCAGTAAAATACCCAAGGGCGATAACACGCGGACGCCAGTCAGGCAAGCGATATTAACGCATGACACGAGTATCACAAGTGATTGTCAAGAGCCCGATATATCTATAAGCAGCATCGATAACGTAACAGTGCGTACTGGAATGCGGTATGCAAAGGGAAGTTCACAGGCTGATGTCACTGAGACGGCACTTAACAAGATGCGACTATCCATGATGCAGGAATTCAAGAGTATACAAGCCGAATTCGAAAGTCGCCTAACATCTAAAATTAGTAGAATAGTGAAAGAATGCGTAATAGAGCTGAAATCCGAAATAGGCAGCAAAGGATGTAACAAATGCAGCGACTTGACGAAGAAAATTGAAGAGCTGGGTAATAAAGTAGACACTGTGGTACGCCTAGGATCTTGCAATGCGGCAGAGGACCGCAGTAAAACTAGCAAGATAACATTGGCTGAGAATCAAGGCAATAATAGTGAGGTCATCTTGACAGGGGCAAAAACAAGGTCAGCAAAACAAGGACCACCAAAACAAGTTCCACAAAAGGACGCGCCACCAAAGCAAATGCATGTGGTACCAGAGGTCAAAAACACAAACTCCCTGTCTAAGCGTCCAAGCCTAAGCGGCATTGACATAACAGAAGAAAACCAGGATGCAGAGGGAAAAGGAGCATGGATGACAGTGGACAGGAAACGACAAAGAGCGTCCAATACGTCGATATTGCGAGGTACGGCAGCCGCAGGGGTGACGACACTAGAAGCATCAGAAAGATATAAATATCTACATTTATTCTATGTAAAACAAGGTACAACAACTGACCAGGTAGTAGGACATCTCAAAACTATCTGCAAGGAAGCAGAGTGGACGGTCGAGGCACTTAAATCGCGAGGCAATTATGCTTCATTCAAAATAGGAGCACCATCAAGATTGGCAGAAGCGATTCTAGAACCTGAAAACTGGGCGGCAGATATATGCATCAAGCCTTGGCGTCAGAACTTTCGGAGAGGCAAAGAGGAGAGAACAAAAAAAATGTAGCGACGTAATAACGAATGCACAGGCAAAAGTTGGTTGGAGAGATACAAATAGAAATCTGAAGAAATCAGAAAAAATCACATTAATACACTATCAGAATGTACGAGGGTTACGGACAAAGACGACGAGACTGATGTGCTTCATCCAAGCATCAGAACACAATTTGTTTGCCGTCACAGAAACTGGATGTAGTGAGTCAATCAATGATGCCGAGTTAGTCCCACCTGGATATCAAATAATAAGATGTGACCGAGCGGATGGGCGTAAACAAGGTGGTGCGTGCATAGTGGCCACCCCAAAGTATGAACTGCGACAGCTACCTATACCGAATAATGTCAATATAGACAAGCATTCCTTTGAAATGGTAGCAGTATCAGTGTATCATCGAAATAGATTCTTGTTTGTTTGTTGTGTGGTTTATATTCCACCGAATTCTTGTACTGATGAATATATGATCATGTTTAGCTTAATAGAAAATATTTGTGCAAAATACGAAAACAATGTAATTGTATTGGGGGATTTTAACTTGCATTCTGCAAGTGTAGAAGTCAATAACTATTATGAATATGTGTTAGCCTATTGTGAGTTCAGTCAATGTAACGATATTCCAAATTGTAATAATAGACAATTAGATCTGGTGTTAAAAGGGGGCGGGTTGAATGGTACAGTATCGGTTAGCGAAACAGAGGGATTGCAACCGGTTGACAAACTACATCCACCACTCGAGGTATGGGTATCAGAACGCGCAGTATGGACAGACGAAATAACAGAGGAGAGGGTTAAAAAGAACTACCAACAACCTTCGCTCCGTAGGCAATGGAACTTTCGGAAAGCAAATATGCATAGGTTGTACAGCTATATGGCTAATATAGACTGGAGTGAGCTGTATCAAATAGAAAATCCAAACGAAGCAGTGAACCATTTCTATCAGCAGATAAATAGCGGGATAGGACAATGTGCCCCACAGAAAAGACCCAAAACCGCTAAACCTACGCGTATATACCCACAATGGTACACAAGAGACATTATAGCTGACATACAACGGAAACATAAACTCCATAAGCGCTACAAAAAAACCAAAGCAAGGAGCGACTATGACGAATTCTCCAGGTGCAGAACGAAAGTAAAAAAGGCGCTAGAAATTGCTCATAATAGTCATCGGGATTGGGTACAAAGTAATCTAGCGAAGGATCCTAAAGCGTTCTGGCATTTTGTCAAAACAAAGAGAGGGAACGTGAATAAACCAAAAATAGTAAAAGACGACCGCGTTCTGACTGGGGTAGAAGCAGTTAATGAATTTGCGGATTATTTCTGCTCTGTGTATCACCAAGAGCCAGCGGATTTGGATGTAGACTCGGTGAACACACAAGCGCAAGCCGGATCAGCGCTGGTGCAAGTACACGCTCTGCAATTGGCAGAAGTTAAGCAGGCGTTGGCAAAGCTGAAACCAAAACACTCCACGGGACCAGATGGAATTCCACCGTATATATTTAGAGACTGCCGTGAAAGATTAGCGGAGCCACTTTTGTTTATATTTAATACATGTCTCGAAAAAGAAATATTCCCTGAGGAGTGGAAGCTGACAAGGGTGGTGCCTGTGCCTAAAGGTAGAGGAGGTACAAAAGCAAGTGACTTTAGACCGGCCGCAATACTGTCTACCCCGGCTAAGGTCTTTGAATCAGCGATAAACCACTCAGTGTATCCGCAAGTAAAGGCTTATCTGGCTGATGAACAGCATGGCTTTCGTCCAGAGCGGAGCACGGCAAGCAATCTGTTGCATTTGATGACGCATGTGGCGCCAGCGGTGGACTCAGGGATTCAAGTGGATGTTGCCTACTTCGATTACCAAAAGGCGTTCGATACAGTTGACAATGACGTCCTACTCATGAGCCTAGCAGAGGCGGGTTTTACACCGAAAACGCTCTCCTTCTTCGCTAGCTACTTGAAAGACAGATGTCAATACGTTGATTGGGACGGACAACAATCGAAGCAGTACTACACAAGATCAGGAGTGAACCAAGGCAGCAATTTAGGACCACTAGAATTCAATTTGGTAATAAATAACTTGCCAGCGGTAGTGACCGAATCAAATTGCCTTCTGTTCGCGGATGACCTGAAATTATTCAGAGAAATACGAGACCAATCGGACTGCGAAAAGCTACAAAGAGATATAGATAGAGTAGTCGAGTGGAGCAATAGACATCATTTACACTTTAATGTTTCTAAGTGCTCGGTGATGTCTTTCACACGATCAAGGAACCCATACAACCATCAATACTGCATAGAAGGTGTCCCGATGCAGCGTGTTTCCGAGACAAGAGACTTAGGGGTACATTTCACTAAAGACCTTAACTTTCGGGAACACGTCATAAAAGTTTGCAAGAAAGCATATCGAAATCTAGGCTTCCTGTTGCGCCACTCTAAAGAATTCACGAATTTGAATGCAGTACGAGCATTGTACGAAGCGCTAGTAAAGAGCCACTTGGAATACAATGCAATGATTTGGTCACCCCATGAGACGAAATATAAGTTTATGGTGGAACGAATACAGAACAAATTCATAAGATTTCTGTACTTGAAACTATATGGTGTCTATCCGTTTTACCCACTGATGTACCCAACACTCTTCGTTCTCGGCATGGTGGGGTACAATACACTAGAAGTAAGACGAAGTCTGAGCTTAGCGACGTATGTGTTCAGAATACTAAGGGGCCAGATCTCTAACCAAGCTGTGTTGCAGTGGGTAGCACTGCGCGTGCCCAACCGATACGTGTGGCGAAGGCGACAGCCTCCTCTATTCGCGATACCACAAGGGCGAACAAATGTCCTAAAAATGGCGCCACTCACCCAAACCCTGCACACGTTAAATCAGGTTGCTGAAAATATCGACATGTTCGGTTGCTCATTGACGGAATTCACAAAGGCAGTATTAAATGTTTTGTGTAATAATAGATAAAATGTAAGTGACTATGCTATTGTATTGGGGAAACCTGTAATGATAGTGTAAGAAGTAATAAACAAATAAACAAATAAACAAATATATATATATGTATATATATGTATATATATATATATATATCATATATAATATATATATATACATATTTATCAATGTGCAATATTATCTTGCAACCCACATTTAGACTTTCTGTATAATTTAAAGGTTGACTGGTAGACAACAACTGGTAGGTACAAATTGTATTTAATGGGCAATAAAGATTAATTTAATAACTAAATTAAAGCTTATTGGGTAAATAGGCACTATCACTCGGTACAGACGTTAAAGGTTTGGGTTCGAATCCCATTCGAGTAAATGTTTTTCATCACATATTAATTTTAAGGTGAATACCAAGCAGAAGTGGCGCCCTTATTTGAAAATAAACTCTTAACTCGTATACCTATATGGTGAAAATGTTCATATTGCTTAATGTTAGGAACTAAATAGCACTTTAATTTTTTTAATGAACCGTGGAAATTATTACATTAGTCCGTCTAGCTGTAGAACCCGCTTCCGCCAAAAGGGGCCACTTTTGGCGGAAGCGGGTTTTAAAACTAGACGGGTCACCAATAATATTTTCAACGGCATTTCAAAAAATAATTTAAAGGGCTATCTAGTGCCTAACATTTAGAAATATGGAATATTTTACCATGTTTACGAGTTATCAATTTTTTTCAAATGAGGGCGCCACTTCAGCTTGCTGTTCACCTTAATGTAGAAATAACAAAAAGATGCTTTCACAATCTGTTTCCCTTGTTATCTTCATATTTATATCGAAACACCTTTAGGTTCTAATTGAGGAGCCTCATCCACAATTTAACAAATTCCATCTCCATTCAATAGAGACTTCAAAATCAGCTGTTTACCATCTGCTGTCCCGTTATAGTACTACAAATATGGATCTCATTCACAAAAATTTGTTAGGGTTCTCAAGCCAAACGTCAAAACCAAAGACTTGTGGTGTGGTAAAATCATTACAGGCAAATCCTTTTTAGTGTTCCGTACCCAAAGGGTGCCAAGGGTGGAAATACACGTGAACAGTAGTTCAAGAGATAGAGCTCTGTGACAGACGGACGGACAGGCGGACAGACAGCGGAGTCTCAGTAATATGGTCCTGCTATTACTGAGGCTTCGCTATTTGTTCGTCTGTACATCTGTCCGTCTGTCCGTCTGTCACAGGGCTCTTCTCATCGCTTAGACCGTAATAGCTAGACACTTGAAATGTTCACCGATTATGTATATATAAAAATAAAATAAAGTTAAAAATTAAAGGGGGTCGTCATCACGAAGAAACGTATTTTTTCAGTGTTTTAAAACATTGTACGGAGCTACGGAACCGATTAAGTACGAGTCCAAATCGCACTTGACCGTTTTATAAAGAAATAATAAAAGTAGGTACTGTTTATTCTATACTACGAGTACATCACGACTATATTTATTTCTCTACTTGGTCCAATGGTTGACTGGCAGAGAACGCTATAAGGCATTAAGTCCGCCGTTTGTACACTTTTTTTATGTGCAATAAAGTTTAAATAAATAAATAAAATATATCACGTGAGTCAACCGGTTTAAATTATTTAATTAATTAAAAAGTACTGTTTCATACAAAATCGCATAGAAATTTTTTGAAAAGTCTTATCAGCCTTATGTGTTTTACACTTCTATAAAAATTGCTTTATTTCTGCACTATCTTGACATACGTCATATATCCGAAAGATAATAAAAATATACAGAACTGTCAAGTATTAATACAGCTCGTACGTGTCTGCTCTTTTTTTACTTCAATTGAAGTCAGCT
Organism: Acrobasis repandana; assembly: GCA_963576875.1. Classification (NCBI taxonomy): domain Eukaryota; kingdom Metazoa; phylum Arthropoda; class Insecta; order Lepidoptera; family Pyralidae; genus Acrobasis; species Acrobasis repandana. The sequence continues at coordinate 1,278,707 of OY756231.1, read as the reverse complement.
GACGGCTGGTTTTGGGTCGAAACTGCACGCGATTGGCTGTCGCTCTGTCGCATCAATGCGCTTACGCATCGTGTTGCGATGGGGACGTCGGGGTGAATTGAACATTTGCCGGTTTACTCTTTCTTTAAATTTTGCAATTTTATATTACAAATTACAACAATGTGCAATGTTCAATTTACAAGATTCAATATTCAGTTAGACTTTTGAAATACTTTCAGACTTAATTTCTTTCAAAGAAAACTTTATTATGTGAATAAGGCATGATTTAGATAAGTTAACAAAAACTTTAACACATGTTTCCAAAAACTTTGTGTGATTATGAGATGTGAATTTTACCAGTGCAGTATCAATACTCTGGACTCCGATAGATGTCAAGAGAAAAAGAGAGAGACCTAGAACGAAGTGGTAGGACCAACTGAGAAATTTTGAAATGGTTTAAAATGAGAAACTAAGAAAGATGACTGGAGCGTAGAGGGGAGGCTTTTGCCCAGCAGTGGGAAATAGATAGGTAATAAAAAAGTATAAATACTATTAAGGTACCTACTTTATTTCCTCGATCGGGTGTACCAACTGCACGGATGAAACGGGTAGTAGGTAGCTTATATTATACACATTTTTTTTTAACCAGACCATCATGGGAGATATGCACAAAGATATTCTTTTCAACCGACGTAAGTTCAGTCAACCCACAACTAATGTCCACAAAAGAAGAAGAAAGAAAAGAATTTGATAATGTGATAAAAGTTTATGTAGGTATATCGGTTCTATTTCTCCCCGCCATCCCCACACACGCGCACTTGTCTCTTTACACGCACACCTGGGGCAGGTGGGCACTCTATTTTATTGTATTGAGCCTTCGGAATTAAAAGAAAGTTTTAATAAGTGAAGGATTAATTAATATTAAGTTCGTACCAGACGATTTACATTAGTTGTATGTCACTAGCGATACGAGTAACTACCGTACCGAAATATTTGGATTTATTTATTTTATTTATTTATTAGAAACACAAACAGATTACAATCAATATATGTTTTAAGATTATACATACTGTTCTGGATTATACTCCAATGATGTCTTTATAGTTGCATTATTTATAACATCTACTTACTTATTTTATAAACATGAATAAGTACTACTTATAACTAATTAAATTAGTATATTGGGCAAATCCTAACGTGACACACAGACATAATTAATATGCGATAGTGCGGCTCGCGTCACATTCGCCCTGAGAAAGGCCTCCGGATGAGGTCGAAACTTTTCGGCTAGTAGCTGACTTTTACGTGAGTTACTCGTATATCTCATATTAATAATAGGCAAATCCTCCCTTATTGGCAGAGGCGTACACTTTAGAATAGGTACAATACAATACAATACCCTTTATTGCACAAAAGTAAAAAACAGAACATAATTATCTTAAAAATTAGGAAATGCGCAAAAGGCGGCCTTATCGCTAAGCAATTTCTTCCAGGCAACCTCGTATACATTTTATTTGAATATGATGAAACAGTATGATTTATCCTTACTATGGTTGCGCACACAGATACAGATTATTCTGCATTATTTCAATTTTAAAATCTTATTTTAAACCAACTTCAAAAAAGGAGGAGGTTATTGATTGGACCCGTATATTTTTTCTTCTTTTTTTGTACGTATGTTACACGATATCTTAGCCAATAGGGGTGATGACTGGGTCAGAAAAGTATTAATCCAATTAGTCCGTTAGTTAGATTATCCAAAAAAATTTACCCATATTTATATTTTTAGACGACCTCCGTGGCGTAATGGTTAACACGCTAGACCGCTTATCCGGAGGTTCTGGGTTCGATCCCCAGCCAGGGCAAGTTGGAAAATGGCCTTTTTCAAATTGTCCTGGGTCTTGGGTGTTTATCTATATATGTATTTGTCATAAAATATAGTATCGTTGAGTTAGTATCCCATAACACAAGTTTAAAAAAACTTACTTTGGGGCTAGATTAATCAGTGTAATTTGTCCGTATATATTTATTTATTTATTATTTATTTTTCAGTTTATCAAAAAAGTGAAAATTCACAAAGATACAGAGTATCTTAGTTCCAGAGTGGGGGCTGGGGGCCGGGGAAACTTAATGCGCTGTATTTTCGTCATTTATTGTTTCTCAGAGAAAAGAAAAAATACGTGTACAATATTTTTTAATAATCTAACCGATGGGACAAAAATATTTTCTCAGTCATCATGCCTATTTGTAAACCGGTTTTGATGATGCTTTTTTGTTTGAAAGCCTTTACTACCTACCAATTCTACGTGTAATGCGTAATAAAACAAACCACGGGCTATACTAGATCACTTTAATAAAATGGAATGAAATTATCTTGTCCGGCCCACTCCCACTTCAACTTCGCTGTTTGACACCTACGAGAATCCAGGTTTTAGCAGCAAGTTGCCTAAGATCGAGAACTGTAGCGTGGAAGCAGGATGCCTTTGCCCAACAATGGGACTCTGTTTGTTTGTTTTTCGTGTGTGTAAGTGGCCAACACTGTTGTCAGATTTTTCAAGCTACCTTAAGGCATCTGACATAGCTTGATGACGCCATTCAATGATGACAGTCGGGACCAACGGCTTAACCTTCCGAAGGAACTTGAGAAATTTTTAGCCTCTTGTGGTCAATCCAAGAGCGGACTACATTCGGAGTCACTTAACTTGGGTAAGCAAATGCGTTCTCACACCGGGCATCCGAACTCCTCTGGGACACTTAGCGGCTACAATAAACGGGCAAGTGCGAGTTGGACTCGTACATGAAGGGTTCCGTACCTCCATACAATGTTTTAAAACGCTAAAAAACACGTTTTTTGTATGACGACCCCCTTTAATTTTTAACTTTTTTTTATTTTCAGTATTTTTTGTTATAGCGGCCATACTAATACATAATCGGTGAAAATTTCAAGTATCTAGTTAATGCCATTATAAAGATCTAGTTGAAAACTCTGAAAAAACACGTTTTTTGTATGGCGACCCCCTTTAATTTTTAACTTTTTTTTATTTTTAGTATTTGTTGTTATAGCGGCCACAGTAATACATAATCGCTGAAAATTTCAAGTGTCTAGCTATTACGGTTCAAGTGACAGAGCTCTGTGACAGATGGACAGACGGACAGACGGACCGACGGACAGACAGCGGAGTCTCAGTAATAGGGTCCCGTTTGCACCCTTTGGGTACGGAACCCTAAAAATAAACTTAAAGCACCGACACCACAAGCAAAAAGTTAGTGCATAAAATACTACTCAAGCTAATCGATACAAAGTAATATATCTATCGAGCTATCTATTACTAATGTCTCTCATCTGCCTAGGCTAGGCTATAGAACAAATTATAGGGCATGTGCCTTGACAGCTGTGAGCTATTCTTTTATTTTTACTATCAATTGCATACGATTAGAAAGGTTTTATGCACAGACCAAGGTTTCATGAGGGTGTTTGTAGGCAAGCTCGACTCAATTATTTTAGAAATCTTTAATAATGTATGGATATTTTTGACATTTCCATAACTAATAATAAGGACGGGATAATAAAATTAAAAAAAAAAAAAAAAATTGTTTATTAGGTAACTAAAAATTACTACGTTTTATGTTTTACTTTTTACAATTGTATTATAATTACTAAAACCTAGCCTAACAATTGAAATAAATAAAGAGAAAAAATTACTAGTAATACTTCCAGCTGTGCTGCTTCGGAGCTCGGGGTGCGCTTTTCCGCATTTTTTCTCCAAATATAACATACGTACATACCTTGCGAAGTGGAGCAAAAATATCTAGAACAGATCAAATGATTTGGCTACAGTTTTAGGACCAGCCGCCTGCCTGACGTCATTTATTTATTTTATTTATTTAATTTTTATTGAGCCAAAAGCTGTCTGTGGCCCCCTTGCCCAAACATTTATATAGTTTACGTATAATAAAAACACAATTATACAAATGGTTGACTTATCCCAGAATGCATCTCTTCCAGTCGACAGTTACGTATTTCTTAAGAAGGCAGATTTATTTATTAAGTTTTTGTTTGGTTAGACAACATTTTGCATTACAAATGAAATAAAAAATCTCCATTATTGATTCCTTTTTAAGTAGGTTTAATATTTTCTATAAAAATACAGAAATTCACAGGCAATTAATAAAAATCCAATGAGTGTTTTAATACAAAAATCCTTCGGCGTGGCTACGAAACTGGCGTTGGTTCAAGGATTTTTGCACTATTTACCATAGGTTATAATTTTTGGGTGTAAGTGGCCAACACTGCTTTTCCAAATATCATCATTGTGATCATCATCATCCTCTCTGGACTACTAAAGCCATACCTACTTGGCCTACACTCTCCACGCTGGCCAGACGGGTTGGAGAGGTCTCATCTCATTGATGTTTATAAGCTTTTTATAGCTTGTGTTTTCTAAATCCTAAATCGCTTTCTACGACATCCACGGGAAGACTTGGAGTGGTCCTAGGCTAAATTTTCCAAATACATCGACTGCTATTAAAATTTGTGGTCACAAATCCAAATTCTGATCATATTCTCCAAGAAAAATGTGGATAAATACGAAAATAGTTTGGAAAATCCAAAAGTGCACGCCTCATAATCTCATTTTTCACAATTAAATTGATTACGATTAAACTACATTGAATTAGACCGTGATCTTCGAAAGGACTTAGTTTTGGATAATACTGAAGCGTATAAAAAAAAATGGACTTGATCAGATAAGTTTTTCGGGAGTTATCGTGACCACGCCAGTTTCCTTACATACAGACACACGGACGTCCACAAAATGATTTTATTAAACATTGTTTTTATTTATTTAAAAGGCAAAATGTCTTTTAAAAATGTCATAAGTGTTGAAACTAGTGTTTTTCCTTGACATTTATGTGTAAATATTATTGTACAAGTGCGATAGAAAATAAATAGAGACACATTTAGTTAAAAAAATCACTTGATTTTTGTAAGGCGAGAGTAGAGCACTACCTCATGCGCTTCGCTTATGAGGCGTGCAATAAAGTAACATTAATTCTACTTAAGTACTTAATTATATCACGCTTGTATGAGTTGTCTAAAAAATATTTTGTGCTATGCTCCATTAAAACAGTTGTTTAGTATCGAATGATAGAAATGTAGGACGGTTTTCCGTCGTTCATCAAGAGTGCAGTGAGAGTAAGACCGGCCTTCGTAAGAACTTAAGCTTTTTATCTGAGCTTTTTATAAATAAAAATAAATTGTATACTTTTAGTTTAGCTATTAGCTTTTAAATAAAATGCTACAGTACTAAGTCAAGTTAAAAAAATATTATATTTGTCTAAAAAATAATTAGAACTTTGACTAAGGGAGGGATGGGCAAGTTCAAATACATTACTTTCCCTTGCCAACTTGGTGAATAATATATTATGGGTCCGCATGATGTCATCTCTCTGTGACCACTTCTATAGACTCTTTTTTATTTTACAGTCCTCTGCTGGATTAAAAGCCTCTTTATTCTTAGTAAAGATTTTCTCAATTTTGCCTATACCTCATGCCACGCCCTCTGAGCAGGCAAGTTACTGATCACAGTAGAGTTAGAGAGTCATTGTGGAAGGCATTGTACCTTGAATGCCTTTAATATTTTTTTTATTTTCATGTTATGCACGCCATTTGGGTGTTTATCTACGAGTACGAGTATATACGTATTGTATCGTTATTATCCCATGAAACAAGTTTAAAAACTTACTTTGGGTTTAGCTCAATTAGTGTGATTTGATATATTTATTTATTTATTTAATGGTTAAAGGCAAACAATGAACTGGGTTCTCGTGTTGATTATGGGCAACTCTTTTTTTTTAAAGAGTCCTTTAGTTTAGTAGTGGACCGGTATAGGCCGTAAAGAAGAAGAAAAATACTTAAAGGTACATGATAATATATAAAACTTATTCCAATGCTTTATTACGGCATCGGAGTCCTGTTGATGTAATAGGCAAGGACTTTATTTATTTTAGATCCAAAGAGAGCAAACCCTGCAGGGTGTCAGTAAGGCTTTTGTGACAGATTAGTTCTGCCATAATTCTGGCATCTAGTGAGTTATCTCCGCGCCATAATAAATCTGTAACCGCGTCTTCTGTAACAAAGAAAAATTATAGCGTTAACATTGCACATTTGTCTAAATAGACATATTTTTGTTGGGTCATTTGTGATCTAAGCATATAAATATTATTATTATTGACGTGACAACGTCTTAAATTAGGTTGCGGCTGGGAGTCACTTATGAAAAAGTGTAACGCTCGGTAACGTTACGATGAGTCACCGAACGAGAGAGAGGCCCGCCGAATGCCTTGCGTCTCTCTCCCACTCAACTATGATCGGTCTGCCGCGCGCGTTGTCACGTAAAATCTTCGCCCGTAAAACCGACTTTACAGGCAACCATTATTTTTAATGTTTTTACTATCCCAGCTTGAACTGGTATCACCATCATTATCATCATGAGGACATTTTTAGTTTTCACTGCGGGAGCATGACCCTCTCTGTACTACCAGAGCCATATATTAACCAGAGCACCCAGAGCACTCTCCACGATGGCCAGACGTCTCATTGATGTTTATAAGCTTTGTTTAGCTTGTGTCTCCTAAGTCGCCTTCTACGACATCCACGGGAAGACTTGGAGTACGGTATAATTATACTATTTACGGGCGTTAAGATACATTAGCTGATCCGTTTTCCTCAATCTGGAGGAGTTCCCTATACGACATTTACTCATATTTCCACATTAGTTCGGTACATCTTCCTTGTGAAGTTCGGCATTTAATTATCTGGGTTTTATATTATTCATTTTATTATCCTACTTATGGTGTTTGCGAAATAAAAACAAATATTCCTATTGATGGCCAAACTTAGATGGGATTAATCGGGGCAAGGGTTCCGCATGCATCTGGAGAGATGGTCCCGGAAGACTACCTTGTGGGTGCCAGAAGGGCGCAGGAGTTGGAGACGACAAAGACGGAGATGGAGAGATGACATCGACAGTTTCATGAGAGAAAAGCAGGACAGGGATCAGAGGAAAAAAAAAGGAAAGGCCTTTGCCCAGCAGTGGGAAACAAACCAAGGTACCCAACTCCTAGTTTTCGAGAGCTATCACAATTAAGGCCGTACCTAAATTTTCCGAGGTCCAGTGCTGCCCCCATTTAACATAAATCATTTCAAAGAAAACGGAGACATTATTTAAAATTTTGCTACTACCAAGTCCTAGATAACCCTTTAAAGTATTTTATGCACTACTGTTTACAGTTTCAAGTGAGAACGTTAAGCTTTACTACGCACACTAGCAAAAAACGGCCACTTTTGGCTAATGTGCGTAGTAAAGCTTAACTTTCTCATTAGAAACTGTAAACAGTAGTTCATAAAATACTTTGAAGGGTTATCTAGGACTTGGTAGTAGCAAAATTTTAAATAATGTCTCCGTTTTTTTTAAATGATTTATCTTAAATGGGGGCAGCACTGGACCCCGGAAAATTTAGGTACGGCCTTAAAGTATGTTTTTTTTAAAGTTGACTAGTAAATAAATAAATAAAATAAATAAATATGTATATCGGAAGAAGTGTCAAGTCGTCTTTACAAGCGGCAAAAAATCATTTGTCCTGGTTGATTTGCCTACGTTTTGTGCCTTCACCGGCTCCACTTCTGATATCAGAGTAAGCATATTTTCCTCGACATCGTCAATCATCATAGGTTTAGTGGGCGTATCAGGGTTAAATGCGAGCACAAAACAAAATAAGTACCTAATCGCTTTTCATTAGCTTTTCATACAATATGCCATGTTTTGTTACAATGCTTTGTCACTTCACTTTTACACTCCGTAGTTTATAATTTTAAAGCCATTTAAATAAATCTGAGCAGTAGGTTCAGGACACCGCTCATGCTTTGCTTTTTCAAATACCAAATATCTCCAGAAAAATCAAGATGGCACCCGAACCCACTCCGGGCTGGTCCTCTGCTCCGATCGGCTTTGACATAAATTGTAAAAATCATAACGTTTAATAAATTGGTTGGGTTTTACACAAAGTAAACCATTTCAGAAATCAAATTAAATTAAATTAAGATTTTATAAAATATTTAAATTATTGATTTGATTAACTTCTCCTTATTAAAATCTATTAAAAATGGTAAAAGTTATATACTTTAAATATTATTTAATATAGAAAGTGTAAACTACGGATTTAGTTAAAAAAATATAATATTATTAAAAATAACGCGAGAGAACAAATGGCATAAAAATTCCTCTCTAGCTCTTTCATTGGAACGCACGTGCCGTTGGTCCCGGCTCTTATCATTGTATAGCAGTAGTCAAGCTATGTCAGATGCCTTTAGGCAGCTTGATAAATCTAACAACAGTGTTGGCCACTTACACACACGAAAAAACAAAAAATGTCCTCAAGATATGTTATTTGCCTTATAGCAGCTTAAAAAATCTAACATCAGAGTTGGTCACTTAAACACACGGAAAACAAATAAACCGCGAGATTAATTCAATATAACTTTTATAATATAACACTAATCTGATTATAAAACTAAACCGTGTTATACTTAATAGTTATAGAAAATTAATATTTAAATCGCCCACTTCGTGGCCACATCGCCTAATATTCTTTCGGAAATTATTTCAGCAGAATTGCCACTTGTGTTGAGAGCGTTTTTCTGACTCAGCTCCTTTCTGCGCTCAATTTTATTTCCCGATATTAATTCTTAGATTTTACACAATCGCCCTTCCTTTCCCTTCGCAATTTTTTCCCTTATAATTGAGTGGGTTTCAATTGTGTGATTTTGACTTCGAAATAATTCCTTTTGTTACTAAAGACTCTTGGTGCTACGTGATTTAGGGGGGTTTAACCAACTTCGAAAAAAGAATTAACGTATTGAGTTTAGGAATTATTGTTTAAATGGGGCCAGCACTGGACCCCGAAAAAGTCACGTATCCCCACGTGACTTTTTCGGGGTCCAGTGCTGGCCCCATTTGAAATAATTTATTTGAAAAAAAACGGAGATATCATTTAAATTTTTGTTCCTATATAACTCTTCAAACTATATTTTTAAAAACTTCTGTTTACAGTTTAAAGTGCGAACGTTAAGCTTTTCTTACACGGCCACTTTTGTAAAAATTCTAAGATAAGCTTATCGTTCTCACACTATAAACAGTAGTTCATAAATAGTGTTCTAGAGCTGTATTTCACAAAATTTTGAATGATATCTCCGTTTCCTTTCAAATAATTTATTTAAAATGGGGGCAGCACTGAACCCCGAAAAATTCATGTACGTATTCCCTAAAAAAAATTACTTTCAAAGTGTAGAGTACACCTAACCTAACCTAACCTACCTATTACTAAGATCTATTAAAATGTGCCTATATATAACTAAAATTCTTTATTTGTAAATGACTAAAAACAATTGTAAACAGTTCAAAATCAAAGCAATAATTTCGTAGAAAAATTACTCATTATTCAGTCAATACAACACAGAATACTACTGCTAGCGCCATCTATGAGAAAATTAAGAAATCACAAATGTAAACAAATCGTAAATCAATCGATAAAACTATATTTAACATAGCCAATTCTAATAAATAAATTACCTTTATTAGTGGCTTGATAATTCTTATTGTAAGATTTTCTGTATGAATGTTAAAAAATACCAAAAATACATAGGTAGTAATAATTAATGATACACGCTTTGACCAGTTAGCACAAGTAGCGCCATCTATGAATTATTTTTGGAACTAAACGTATTTTCTATTTAGAAAATTATTTTCTTATGGTGTGTCAGGTGTATGTGCATACAATACAATACAATACAATACAAAAATCTTTATTGCACCAAATAAAAAACAATAAAAAATTACAAAGTTTACGGAACTTATAAATAAATAAGGTACAAGAGGCGGCCTTATGCATACCTGCGGTTCATCTACTTATCTATAATTTAAGAACTACAATTTTGTCGGTGGAGTAGTTTCTATGTCTCCCTCTCTTGAGCCATCTTTTTGACCGTATACGACACGGCGTCAACTTACATTTAATTAAATAGGTATCACGTCTGAGTTTCTTACGTAGTATCTATCTAACTACGTTTCCGAAAATGGAATTAGAAATGGTCACAGATTGCTATTCTTGTGCCTATTTCAGAAAATCCCCAAGTTCACTATTTGTAACAACTCGCACAACACAGATGACGTCAAACTCTTCAGAATCGAACCCCAACTAATTCAGGCAGGGTGGTCAGCAAACAATGCTTTGAGTCACCCGTCCTGACACAATGGGTTCAGTCGCTGGGCGGCTCTCGTCAAATTATACACGGCTCTCAAGTTTATTGAATGCGTGTTTTGACATAGAGTTATTTATGTAATGTGGATAGAACTGACATTTCTATGAGAAAATAGTTGCAGAACTACAATATATTTTAGTGACAGTTGCATTAATAGAATTGAATATTAAGAAAACATTTGTCAAATTTAACACATAACTGTGTATATCTAAAATTTCACGTGTATAACGTACTTATAATTTTTTCCTTATTTCAAGATTTTTCATTTTGGTCAGTTCAGTTACCTAAGTACTTTCTAACTTTAGCATTAGACTTGTCAAGGCAAATTAAACAAGATGGGTTTTTGTATCGGTTCTTGTCAATTTAAACACGGCTCTTAAGTATTAATGTGTGTTTTCGTGTAGAGTTATAGCGATAAGTACACGGTATTATTTTTGTCAAATTAGGATGAAAATTCCTTTCTCATTTTAACTCTTCCTTGATCTGCTGCTTCAGAGCCCGGGGTTTACTTTATGGATTTTCTTTTCTAATGGTACGCATTTCAGATATTTTCAAACATTCCTTATGTGGCTTGGAGTTTTAACAGCCAAAAAGATTTCGATGCCAGTACACAGATATACTATCTGTATCTGTTTTTATGTGTCAATAACGAAATGTCAGAAAAAACAACACATCCAGGCATATCTGGATAATCTCAAGTGAAGCCTGGGCTATTCATATGACTGTGTAAAGTGGAGAAGAAAGCAAGAAGAAAGCGGAATTGGCTAGCTACTTACATAGTTTTACTAACTTGAACATGATTGGGAATGCGAACACAGATAAGAGTCGAGATCACAGTAAAATTTTACCTTTTTAATTAGTCATATACCTATTATTAAAACATTTACCTCATTATAAATATATATCCAATATAACAAATTTTATATTTTTTTAGTCCAACTTCTGGCATCGTCTGTTCTACAACTTACAATTGTAACTCAATATCTCTCGTAGGATAATGTTTGACTATTATTATTTTGTCACGGTTACAGAAATCTGTATGGAGGCTGGAATTAATGAGATAAGGGCAGGGAAAGCATAAATCATAGTGGAGGACACTGATTACACGTGGATCTTATTTTGACAAGTGTATTTGAGTCATAATTAATTATCTTCAAGAAAAATCATCTTTATAAATTAAGAAGGATGTTGACTCAGAAAAATATTAAAGAAAGAAAGAAAAAAAAAATTGTTTATTTGATATATCACATACACACAATTATAATAACAGTTCTCACTATCCAAAATTATATCTGTGCCTATACCAACATGGCCTTCTCTCAGCATAATGTTGTGGCCGTCCGACCACAACGCTGGTCTTCCGAGGACACCAACCAAACAAACAAAATAAAATAAAAATAGACACATAAAATTAAAAAAAACAAACCAGGGTGGCGCCACGATAATTCTGTTTGTTCATAAGCAAAAATAATAATAACAACTGAATAGATTATATTAATACTAAATATAAATTGAAATAATAATAACAAAGATCTAATAATATTTTCTACTGAGATAATAATAATAAAAAGATTATATTGCTGCAATTTTACAATTTCTATTTATTATTTTATCAGGATGTCAGTTAGATTATCCAAAAATAAAAGACACTTATTATATTGTTCATCAAATTAGTATTTGTGGCGCCTTTATTATAGTGGTCGCCTAGGCTCGCACCATAAACCGCGCTACTCGTCTTTTTTAACCCTAGATAACTAAACATTCGTCTGGCAGACTACGCGACCCCTTGCATAAGTCTAGTTCACAAACTTTCGCGTACCCCCTGCTTGCACGCCTTTGTATACCTTCATAATTAGAGTGAAAAGTGGCACAAATGCGGCGTTTGCGCAAACAATTGTCTTTATTTGTGATTTATAATCACCGCGTCGTCTAGATTACGAAAGTTTAGTTATAACAGGTGCAGATTTTCAAAGGTATCTAAATTGCATTTTATTTTATATTAGTATTTTAAAATAAATAAAAATAATAAATGTTTGTATTATAATTAGATAATATACATTAGCATACTAGGAAATAATATGAACTTCATGAAAACGGTTATTTTTTAATGACTAGGGTTTAATAGTAAGATGTCATTCATACTACTAATTGTTTTCAACTTTTTCTCATATACCTAATATTATTGATGGATTTATAAATGGAAACATATGTCCTAGGCTGAAAGTACAAATTCACGTTTATTAAGATTGATGACTCTGATAAAAGTAACAAGATAATTTAACTTCTGTGGTGATGACAAATAATTGGAAGGTTGCAAGTCAATACAATATCAGCATTGATACTGATGTCTCGTGCCAATATTTGGGTTCTGAATGAGATTTTTTAGTACCAAGTAAAAGACAACAGAACCCAAATTATTAATTCGGATGATTTGAACATGAAAAGAAACGTACTTCAGGTAGCATCCGACATGTGCTTTAGCAACTCTTTGATTTGTATCCAGTAAAACTCATCATAAATGGTCATCTGCACTAGGATTACTCCTACTTATGTTATGATACGTCGCGAATAACATCAAAAATAATAAAAAAATAGCAACACGGCGAGATTTTGTTTTGAAATTGACGAACCACCTCATGGAGCCTTGGTTGCGGCAACTTGTTCGGACGGTAACTTTGAGACGTGACATCAAGGTCATGATAGGAGATATCCTTGGTGAAATCATATGAAGAATCTGCTCCATTTCCTTAAGTATGAAATATTACAAAAAAATTATACGTTTGCCCGTCGAAATTGCTAAGGAAGACATAAAGTTGATGCCTTAGATATAAAAATGCAATTTGTGGCACCCATAATGTAGATGTGTATAAAAGGTATGTGGCATCATTAGTATAAAATTATTTATACTTGTCTCTATTCACAAGAGCCCTTTATACGAATCATGTAACAATTTCTTCCTCACGTTAAATGATGTTGATAATATAAGATTTTTTAATGCGTAGTCCGCTAGACGAATGTTTAGTTATTGTGTAACTCCCAGGATAGTTTAGTTATCTAGGGTTAAACACTCTTATACCAACTGTTGCATAAAAAACTATAATATGACGACCTCCGTAGCGTAATGGTCAACACGCTAGTCCGCCAATCAGGAAGTTCTGTATTCGACCCCCAACCCAGGCAAGTTGGAAAATAGCCTTTTTCAAATTTTCCTGGGTCTTGGGTGTTATCTATATATCGGAGGAAGTGTCAATGCGTCTTCATTGCTGTTTAAACAGCGTTTAATGTTAAAATTGAGTGTCTTCAATTTCAATATTTTGTAAAATCTTAATTTAACTTGATTTCTGAAATACTTTGTGTAAAATCAACCAATTTATTAAAAGTTATGGATTTTGCAATTTAAGTCATAGCCAATCAGAGCAGTGGCACAGAATACAGTAAGAGTAAACAGAACGGAATCTCCTAAGGTACGCGCAATATGCGTCCCCGTTCCCCGCACCCGCACCTCTCCCCCGGTTCTTGACGGCCAACGTGAGTCATCGAGGCAAAAACGGGGGAGAGGTGCGGGGACGGGGAACGGTAACGCCTGGGTGACGCATATTGCGCGTACCTTAGGAGATTCCGGCCTGTGGCAGTGGGCCAGCCCGGAGTGGGTTCGGGGTAGTAACTATTTATTAATCTGTGGTTCGGGCGCCATCTTGACTTTTCTCGTGGTGAGCGTCATTTGTTTGCAGTAGTATTTGGTATTTGAAAAAGTTAGATTGGTGTCCTGGACCCACTGCTCAGATTTCATGCAATGACTTTAAAATTATAAACTACGGAGTGTACCAGTGAAGTGACAAGGCATTTAATTACATGGAATAAAATTGTATGAAAAGCTAATTGAAAGGGACTAATTATTTTGTTTTGTGCTCGCATTAAAACCTGATAACTAAGCCCATGATGATTGACGATGTCGAGGAGTAAATGCTTACTCCGATATATATATAATATATGTGATTATAAAAAAATATATACCTATAGTTTCGTTGAGTTGGTATCCCAAAATACAAGTATAAACTTACTTCGGGGCTATCCCAATTACTGTAACTTGTCTTATCCATTTTATTTATAGCTCAAGCAAAAAAAATCAGACCCAGCCAGCCCCGAAATATGTAAACTAACGTTATTAATAATACAATAAAGTTTTAAACACCCTACAATCCAAGACCATTGTGGAAAAACCATTTTCCAATTTGTCCTGCTTGAGAATGGAACTCAGAAACTGAAGGTAGTCAAAACAGAGAGCACATGTTTCACCAAATTTTCCCCCAAATTGACGAAATTCAGAGAGCACGAATCGAGCAATACACGACACCGTTTGAAGTTTAATTGCAATGTTCCGGATAAAGCAGGAAACGTGCCACGCCTGCATTATTAGTTGAACAATTTTCATATTAGCTTAAATAATATGTTAGCTTTATTGGTGGTGTAAGTCAAAAAACCAAAGCGATTAGGGATTAAAAGTTTATTTTAGTCTAGTACTCATTTGTTTGAAAGGGTATACTTTCCAGGTGGTCCCATAGAAATTCTATTAAAATCGGTTGAGCGGTTTGTTTTTGAACGCAAATAACTTTTAAAATATGTCGTCTATGTATACGAGTTGAATATTTAACCTTTCTGGTAAATAAGTCGGGTTTTTATTTTAAAAAAATATCAATATTTATATGCGTAGCCGTATGTTTTCTTACTTTATTAAGTAAGTTTATTATTAAGTTTAGGTTATTGGATTTTACATATAAATATAATATATATGTATAGCACTTATATCATGTGTATGTATCATACTTCTTCTTTTTATTATTTAAGAGCTTAGTGGCTCTTGTCGGTGGAGTATGCGCCAAACTTCTCGGTTCTCTGCCTTACTTTTAGTGCTTGATACGACATAACCCCTGCTTTTTCTTTCAGTTGGTCTACATAGCTCTTTGTTGGTCGTCCTGGACCTCATCTACCTTTTATCTTTCCTTCTAGTATGTTTTTAAATAAGAAGTCATGTCGTATTAAGTGAACAATCATTTTCCCTCTCCTATTTTCTATTTCGCCCAGCATTCTTCTTTTCTCTCCTACTATTTCTAATACTTCCTCATTGGTTTTCCTTTCCTTCCAACTGATCTTTTCCATTCTCCTCCAGTATCACATCTCGAAAGCTGCCAGCCTGACTATCTTTTTTATTAAATATCAAGTTTCGTGCCAGATATACGTTTTTATAAAGCATTTGCGTATTTTTCTGGATATATTTGCTGTGAAAAGTTTCTTTTTACTATTCTATGCTCCTTTGGCCATGGCAATTCTGGTTTTAATATCTACAGTACATCTAGAGTCTTCTGTTAATATGCTTCCTGAGTACTTAAATTTTTCTACTTTTTCTATTGTTGTTCCGTTAAGCTGCACTGAATCTCTTTGTATCAATGTATGTTTTATTATTTTTTATAAAATACACTTCTTTCTTTATTTTCAATATTTTATAATTAATATTACAGCCTATTTACTACCTTCTCTTTCCCTATGGTGAATACACAAGCTTTATGATTATATAATTTGTTTTGATCGATCACGACTTTTGATTAGGGGAGAAATAGGGGGAAAAAGGAGGAACAATGCTGTAGCGTTATTTACGAGTATTAGTAAATGGATTTTATTAAAATTCTAGAGGCAGACTAAGGTCTTTATCTTACACAAGATGTTGCAAAAAAGATTCCAAACTCTTTTGGAATCTTTTTTGTAACATCTTGGGAGTGGAGGGGGAAAGTTTTCTGTAGCGTTATATATGGACGGATTTCAATGTGTCGGTTATTGCATGGTTATAAGAGCTCACTAGGTCTACTCTAACCACTAGAATATATTTATGTACGTACATGTATCCTAATCCTAACAATATGTATATATATATATTATTTATATAATATTATAAATTTATATTTTATCCTAATCCTAATCCTAACTTCCTGACTAATATTATAAATGCGAAAGTGACTTTGTATATTTGTTTATTTGTTTGTTACCTCTTCACGCTTTATCTACTAAATCAATCTTCTTGAAAATTCGCATACATATAGTTAGGAGTACTAAGAAGGACATAGAGTACCTTTCATCCCGGAAAAAAATAATGTTCCCTTGGGATACGTGAGCGAAGCCGCGGGCAAAAGCTAGTTATGCTATATTTTGGTGGCAGTCTTAGATATTCGCTTATAGTCTAAGCCATACCCAAAACTCAGAGCAAGTTTGTGCGCGCGTGCTCTTTACCGACTATTACACCTGTATTGTAATCAGTTTAACCACGCCGCGCCGCACCGTTATAATCTGATTGGGAACTTAATCATGTGATTGGACTAACGGCGGGGGATGAACAGAGGGTTAAATTAAAATAGATTATAAATTTATATTTAGATAGCTATCTATCTATGACGACCTCTGTGGCGTAATAGTCAACACGCAAGTCCACCAATCCAGAGGTTCTGCGTTCGATCCCCAGCCAGGGCAAGTTGGAAAATTGCCTTTTTTAAATTGTCCTGGGTCTTGAGAGTTTATCTTTATTATGTATTTATTACCTTAAAATAGTTTTATATTTTGTGAAACGTTATATACAAAGTGGAAGGGACATACCGGTAATGAATCCAACCACGGGCTATATTAGATCACTAAAGTGTAATGAAATTAAAATAAAAGTAAAAAAATTAAAATAAAATTTGACATTCCCATACAAATCGCCTGGGCGACTGCACACTTTTATATGGAAATGCAGATTTTTTTTTTCGTTTTATAGCTGTTATTTTATTTTATTATAATATAATGATCTAGTATAGACCGTGGTTCGATTTATTACGGGTATGTCCCTTCCACGTTGTATAATACATAAAATATCACGTCTGCAGCCCTAATTGGGCAGACAAAGCATTATAGGTTATGCAGCTGTAAGCAGGCAGAGCCCAGGGCTGCAAGACTTAGTCACACCCAAAGAAAATGCTCATGAGGTTGCCCTTTTCTGGAGCAACTAAATACAGGGTGACTTTTTATCCACCTGATAAATTTTTGGAGCAAGCTCAGTCTATGGTACTGAACTACTTTCTATAAAAAAAGTTATTAAAAATCGATAAAAAATTTTCGTCCTCCCATACAAAATCCGTTTGGCTGAGCGCTGATCAACCAATCTTCGTTTTGATCCATCTCGCCCACCTTCACCCTAAAAGTGGCCTTTGGGTCTGTCTGCTTAAAGCCGCAAACCCAAAACCTCAGCCCAAAATGCTCTGTCTGCTCCATAAGGGATTTTTTTTAATTTAATACTCTTTATTGTTCTAAAAAAAAAACATACTTTTAACAAATGGCGGACTTAATGCGAAGAGCATTTTCTCCCTGTCAACCAAAAGATAATTTGTTCGGCGCAAAAACCAAAATTAATCAATTATGACTACCGATTCAATAAATACTTCATATAACATATTAAGAACATATACATAAAACATTACATTACTACATACTATATAATATATTATACCTATAATTACATGTATAATCAATTTTGAGAACTGAATGACGATGACTTTACGGAGGAAGGGAGTTCAAAAGATGAGCGTGAACTTTCCTTATAAAAGAGAATAAAGGCGTAATCTATACTTCTATACTAATATTATTAAGAGGAAAGATTTGTACCTATTTTTGTATGTTTGTATGTTTGTAATGAATAGGCTCAAAAAGTACTGGGCTGATTTAAAAAATTCTTTCACCGTTGGAAAGCTACACTATTCCCGAGTGACATAGGCTATGTGTGTACCACGGGCGAAGCCGGGGTGGACTGCTAGTACTGTATATAGGTGTTAATGAACTAACGCAAAACCTGAACAACTTGTACAACAGACTCGATCAGCTGATCAGTTTGTATGAAAATTAAATTTTTATTTTCGGGGTTACGTGAAATTTGTAGAATAAAAGTTGTTCAGTTTAATGGGCTGAGATACCATCTGAGAGGTTTTGCGTTAGTTCATTAACACGTATGTATACCTACTATTAGGCAAATTCTCAAGCCAACTCATCATATCGTTGCAAATATTACCAGGCCTGTGTCACTCCCCGTTTTGGTATTGAAAATGTACCTACCTTCATTATTAATATGTGCGCAGGCGGCCCCTCCGGGTGGTAAATTCAGTTATACGAATCGTTTGTCCATAGTAATAAGAATAAAATTGGCTTGCAATGGATGTTTAGGTATCTATACGAAAAGGTGCTGAGTTCTGACGTGAGCTAAATTAAATAATATTGCTAGCCACATCGAGTAGTTATTTCTTTAGATTTCTTTGCTGAGTGAGACTTCTGTACGTTAGTATTATTTATTCTGTGATATTACTTAACTTACAAATACTACAAAAATGTCTTTATCCAATCTCCGTTTAGAATATCACCGACAAAGCGCAGACAACTAGACGGATATTTAGCGCTGGAGAGTGCAAAGACAGGCCGGTCGTTAGTGCGGGCCCTGGGGCGCCTGTGAGGGCCCCGGTGGAGTTACAACGCGGTAATATCATCTGTAAGACGTACATTGCTGGTTGGAAAACGTATACTATATGTATACATTGACTTAAATTTATAGTAAAAACACAAAATAAATGTAATTTGAGAGTTTCTGTATATATAGTGTATGTAACGACATAGTTACATTAGTATAATTAAATGAATTTTAGTTTTTCCTAAAGGTTGACTGGTAGAGAATGCATTAGCGTTAAGTTCACCTTTTGTACCATTGTGGTCAATAAAGATTTTAATAAATAAATAATATAATATCATCTGTTAGACATACGTAAGTTACACAAACTTATATTAGACACTTTTACATAAACTTATATTAGAAAAAACCGGCCAAGTGCGAGTCGGACTCGCGCACCGAGGGTTCCGTACAAACCTGCAAGGTTTAGTATTTGGTATGAATTTCAATTTAATACCTCTACGCGTTTATGAGGAAATGGGTAGTAAGTTTAAAATTATTAAAAAAAAATATATTATGTGATGTAACTAAAAATTTATGGTTTTCGTAATTTTTCCTTTATCTATGCTATAAGACGTTGCTTCGTACCAAATTTCAAGATTCTAAGTTCACGGGAAGCACCCTGTAGGTTTTGATTCCCTTGCAAGTGTCGAAAATTTGCGGCATAAACGGCTGTATCTTTTGATTGCGTTGGCTTAGAAGTTTGATTTTTTCACAGCTTCAAGGGACAGTAGACCTGAGTAATTGATATAAATTTCAGCTTCATACCTCCACGCGTTCCTGAGAAAAAGGGTCTTGACAGACGGACGGACGGACGGACAGACGGACAACAAAGTGATCCTATAAGGGTTCCGTTTTTTCCTTTTGAGGTACGGAACCCTAAAAACGAAATAGTTAGTTAAAATCTTTATTGACCAAAACATAATGATACAGAGTAATTGATTAAAGAAAACATATGTCAAAAGGCGGCCTTATTGCAGCTGCATACCGTATATCTCTTTCAGGCAACCGAGGTACTTGGAGATGTTTAACGAAAACAGGTGAGGTGCGAAGTTATATGCAAGAAGAAAAAAGTGTAATTAATAAAGATACATACAATACATACATACAAATACAGAATATATGCATAAATACATACATACCTTACATAGATGTAACTTAAGGCCCATTGACACAGTGCAAGTTTCTTGCCTCTTGCATACAATTAAATTGAAGCAATAGAAAACTTGCATGGTCTAAACAGAACGTCAGCCATACAAATCATTTATTGCTTCAATAAAATTGAATGCAACAGGCAAGAAACTTGCACAGTGTAAATGGGCCTTTATAGTGATAGAATATTTAATAGTGCATAGTCAGGTCGGCTCTGCAGTATTAGTCAACCAACAAAGCCGAGCCGAAGCAATTATATCGGCCATTTCCCCAAACATTCATCCACATACATATATATTCGATTTTACCGTCCGGCTAAGCCGATTAATACCAGCCACCTTATTTATATAGCAAGCCTTATATCATCATATATTTAAAGCTAACCAGTTTGAAATCTACCAAACGAAATCACCCTTCATATTTTACCCATTTTATTGGGAGTTTTTCAAACGCTGGTAACCCTACGCATGCGCATTGCGCACAGAGACAGATTACGTAATTAGATAACGTAATTATGTTAGCTTGTCTGCGTGTCGTGCACACTCGTGTGCATATGTGATAAAAAAGTTGGCCTGTTTTGTTTCAGTGGATTGCAGGGCGTCACTCTATATTCTAACAACTATATAATCAAAGAGAAAGACATAGAGTGGTCCTATTCTAGGCCGGGAAACACATACCTGGTATTGGTACCAGCTGAAAATCACCGCTGAGGTTCCTACACCACAGCACGTAGCTGAGCTGGCCACCTTTTCGGCATTCATTAGGTATATTCTAGTTATGTAAGTTATATTGTGTAAATTGCTTGCCGAATAAAGTTTTTCTTTCTTTCTTTCTTCCTTTTTTTCTTTCTTTCTTTCTTTCTTTCTTTCTTTCTTTACCTCAGATACTCTATTTCCTAAAACAATAAAACAATCACGCAGCGATGTACGGGCAACATTCTAACTATTCGCAAGGCACAATACGTTGTGCGCCGTGCATGAAACATTTTTGTAAGTGCCAGCAGTTGTGCACGTTACCTGTTGTTGCAAAGAGCCTTCTAATGATACGCATTTTGAGTAGGTTGTATATTAAAAATATTTTCATAAATGCATTTATTGGTAGCACGCCACCGCGTGGTGAGAAGAATATAATTCGTCACCACCCCGTTTCATCTCACACGGAAAGAGGCGTTCTAGCGATAGGATAATTGGCAGCAGAGTCTTCTATACAATGACCATCTTCTGCGATCACCAACCTGCCAACAGTGCGAGCGTGGTAATTATGGGCAATTCCTTAATTTATTTGGATAGGCCTGTTGATCAGTGGACTCATATTGTATTTTATTCTATTGTCCCTCTATCCGGAACTCTAAGGTTATATTGGTGCTTCCTAAAATATATTTCTGAGTTCAGTGTGCCTCTTGGAAAAAACCTCCTTCAACCATTTCCACTGATTTCTAAAACAACTTCACTGCTTCAAAAACAAGTTTTATCTAATGTTTCAACTTCTGGAATTTTACATCAACAACACTACAAAATTTATAAAATGCCGTGATCGTGGTCGTGCGTTATCTGAATCCTCGAATTATAAAATAAAATAAGTAAAAAACGCCTTCTAGTAATCCATTTAAAAAAACATGTAGAGAAGAGTCTGTTTTTTACCTAAAGTGCTTGTTAATAATCATTTTTGCTGTATTTTAAGCGCTAGTAATGCTTACTTCTACCGTGTTACCGAGTATATGTATACGTGTACGTGTGATGCCGATACCGTAAAAGCTCGCGTTACCCGATATTTCATCTCGCATATAAAATTCAATAATTCTACCAAAACGTTTGAAATGTATGTATCAGACAAGTTTTTGCCTGCCACTTTAATCGCTTCCATGCTGGTCTGGGAGAAAAGAAAAACGAAGATTGTATCAGCTGCTTCTATTCCCGCGCAGATCGTAAAAGCCGATCGAGAGAATGGGCGAGAATCTGAATCATTATAATAGGCGATGCGGCTAGCAACCATCACTATATTGATTCCCTTTTTACATCACACTAAATGTGGCCTTAAGATCTTACGGCCCTGGGCTTTGTCTACCCCGTTAGAGATAGAGGCGTGATGTATATCTTACTTTCTTTGCATGCATTTGTTATAAATGTTTTTAGGCTTCCGTACCTCAAAAGGAAAAAACGGAACACATTTATAGGATCAATTTGTTGTCCGTCTGTCTGTCAAGAGCCTTTTTCTCAGGAATGCGTAGAGGTATCAAGCTGAAATTTATATCAAACTAGCTTTTACCCGCGGCTTTGCTCGCGTATCCCACGGGAGCATTACTTTTTTTCCGGGATGAAAGGTATCCTATGGCCTACTCAGTGCTCCTTAGTATGTGTATGCGAGTTTTCAAGAAGATTGGTTCAGTAGATAAAGCGTGAAGAGGTAACAAACAAATATAAAAAAACTCACTTTCGCAGTTGGGATTGGGATACTCATGTCTACTGTCCCTTGGAGCTGTAAAAAAATCAAACTTCTAAGCCAACGCAATCAAAAGATAGAGCCGTTTATGCCGCAAATTTTCGACACTCGCAAGGGAATCAAAACCTACAGGATAAGTACTTCCTGTGAACTGAGAATCTTGAAATTTGGTACGAAGCAACGCCTTATAGCACAAATAAAAAAAAAATTGCGAAAAGCTTAAATTTTTAGTTACATCATATAATATTAATATTTTTTATAATTTTAAACTTACCTATATATCTACAGGTTTTTACGGAACCCACGATGCGCGAGTCTGACTCGCACTTGACAGGTTTTTTTTATATCAAGGGCGATGCCTGAACAATTATAAGTAGAAACACGCCTTTACAGAATGTTTTAGAAAGGCGAAGCGAAACTTATGGGTAATGGTTTTAAGGTAAGTATTACGTAATTCCGGCTAGTTTTAAAACATTTTTTAGCCAAAAGTGGCTACTTTTGGCGGAATCGATTTAAAGCTAGACGCGGACTACCAGTGATAGTTTCATCGGTAGTTCATCTATACTATATATTAATATTATTAATATTAATATTATAAAGCGGAAGAGTTTGTTTGTTTGTTTGTTTAAACGCGCTAATCTCAGGAACTAATGGTCCGATTTGATAAATTCTTTTTTTGTTGGGTAGTCCATTTATAGAGGAAGGCTTTAGGCTATATAACATTACGTTCCGACAACCACGCGAACGAAGTCGCGGGCACAGCTAGTAAAATAATATAAATGGCTATCTAGTGACTGACGGTTAGCAAAAATGTTTATTATTAGCATCATATTTACGATCAAACATTTATTTTAAATGAGGGCCACTTCCACACAGTATCGCCTTAAGGTGCACGGTGAACATTTATTCAGTTTTTATTAAAGCTACGCAAAGACGCGAGGTCTACTAGCTCACAGAGACACTATTATAATAAAAATAAGCAAAACTACTTCTGTACTAATTTGGCAAACAAACTTGCAACTTGAATTCGTAAGCTTATCTTTATTTAGTGTCACAGAATGGTTTTGCTATCTTTGAAACAAAACTAACGTATTTTCGACACGAGTGTAGCAGAGTTTGCACAGACCAATAATCGAATTATCAAATAGACAGAACATCATAATTGAAATATGTGATGAAAAATTTTTCGTTACGAATGGGTTTCGAACCTATCTCTCAAGTCTTTCGAGACCTCTCAAGTCTGTACGATGCATGCACAACTTACTATGCTGCCAAGACTTATCTTCTTCTACTTCTTATATTTAAAAGTCGCGTTTTTGTCTGTGGAGTACTTTCCATGTCTTTCTTTCCTCCCCTTGGTTCTTAACCTCCTTATAATTATGTTTCCATATTTAATTTTTATTTTTGACTTAAGTCACCCTGACTAATTTCTCTATCACATATTCCTTGTTATATCAATAAATTATAACTATAAGTACATAATCAATAAAACCAAAATAAAGATTGATGGCACTTACTGCAGGCTGATTTAGATCTCGAGTTAGGAAATTTTTAGTAGTCTCGAGTACTTATTTGTATAAATAACAATAAGTATAACACTTTAAGGTGTTATACTAATTATTGAAAGATTACTTCATTATTTTAAGCAAATTGAGTAGATTTTTTTAACTAGCCTGTTTTGTGGCCCAAAGGCAAAGGCCTTCCCTTTCTTTTCCACTGACCCCTGTCCGTTGCAGCCTGCTGCCGAACACTCTTAAAACTATCGATGTCGTCTCGCCATCTCCTTCGCGGTCGACCTCTATGCCTGCGCCGTTCTGGCAAAGTCTTGTTGTAAGTAATTTTTTGTTTTAACTTATTAATATAAATGTAGTAAAAATAATAAAATAGAAATCGAAATTAAAAGAAATCTTCAAAAATGTGTTTTAATAATTAAAAGGCATAACTGGTTAATTATGACTTTTCTTTTAAAATTTTGAATAAATGAAGTGACTGAAAATTAAATCAAAACAGACATTTGTTTTGTCAATTATGCCTATTTCTTTTAACGTGGCCCAAATGTGCCTTTTTAATTTAATGTGAGGAAGAGTATCTAAAGCATTTTTTTCTCTAACTGTATAATTTAGGCCCTTTCATTGTAATAATAGCAAGACATGCCTTTTTATTTTATCAAATTTGAATATTTGTATCAAATGTGCCTTTTGGGCTTATTGTATCTTTGGAGAGCTTAGCGATAAAATTCTACAAAAAATTAGGCAGATAGGCCTTTTTTTCCTGATTCCGTATATGTATTTAACTAAAATTTGAAAAAAATGTTAGTGATGCCCCTTTTTGTTACGATTTGGCCGCCTTGAGGCCGACATCGACAACTTTAGTCCTGTGGAATAATATATAAATATTGCTGTGTCTATTCCTATCTTGGTCTGTGGCAACTGCATAGAAATTCAGCAGTTAGAGCTAAAATTGAAGCTAATATCTGCAGATAATGAAACTAATTAAGTCGCATCTGATAGCCCGGGTTTGAATTTCTGCGCTGGCTTTTCGGTTTGTGTGCAGCATTATGATATTTTATCAGGAATGCAGAACGAAACAAAGTGAAACTTTGTGAACTGTATTTAGATTGTATTTCGTTTGTCGATATACAACGTGGAAGGGACATACCCGTAATTAATCGAACCACGGTCTTAAATAGATAATTATAGTATAATAAAATTAAAATAACAGCCAAAAACAAAAAAAAATCGGCATTTCCATACAAAAGAATGCAGCCGCCCGGGCGATTTGTATGGGAATGTCAAAATTATTTTTTGCTTTTTGGTTTAAGACATGAATTTATATTTATTTATGCATACAAACGGATATCAAGAGCGCGATTTGACTCTAAAAAACGATAACGTCACGGTTGTGATTTTTATGCAAATCCCATATAAAATTTTGTAAAAAGTGTCTAGCGAATTACATTTGTGAGTCTAAAACCATAACGACTTTCAAGAAACGAGTAAAGGATCACTATCTGTATTTATCATCCTGACATATTTAGAAATATGAACATATGTATTTATTATGTTCTATGAATATATTTATTTATGTGAGTATATTTATGTAAGTTTATGTAGGTATGTTTTTAAAATTACCTTATGTATCTTGTCTATTTATTTATTTAGTTTTGTATTGTAGGTACACGCCAATTACCTGTTTCTTCCCATTTCCTCTCGCGGGTCTACTGGAAGAAATTTCTTTAGAAATAAGTAGCACCTAAGTACTATGTTTTCCTTTTTCTTTTACATAGTTTGTAAATTTTCATGTGTACTTGAACTTATAAAATAAAATAAATAAATAAACCACCAGGAGGCTACTAGAGGTCGTTGCCCTCTCATTATAACTCCCAATTTTTCCTTATAAACCTTATTGCTGTACCCTAATTGAGTACGCTTTGACAAAGGT
This sequence comes from Acrobasis repandana, assembly GCA_963576875.1. Taxonomy (NCBI): domain Eukaryota; kingdom Metazoa; phylum Arthropoda; class Insecta; order Lepidoptera; family Pyralidae; genus Acrobasis; species Acrobasis repandana. Next base: position 1,252,869 of record OY756231.1, on the reverse strand, counting down.
GCTGCGTTCACTTTGATATCACATTGTGTGGGGATAATTAGGGGAAATCATAAGGGAAAGAATTAGGTAAGTAGAAGTCGAAAAGAAATGGGCGTATTCTTATACACAAGCGGTGGACTAACAAGCTTTTTTGCTGATTCTCTTAAAACCAGATAATTTTGCACCCCTAGCTAAATTGAAATATTTGAATCAGAATCAATAATAAAACTATGGTAAATAAAACAGGCAAAAGCGCAAGATAGAGAGGAAACGAAGAGCTGAGAGGCCGGGAGGCCTTTGCCCAACGATGGGATCTAGTGGGCTCTAAATAATATACAAAGTGAAAGGGACATACCCGTAATAAATTGAACCACGGGCTATACTAGATCACTAAAGTATAATGAAATTAAAATGAGTCAAAAGAGCAAAAAAAAATTCGACATTCCCATGCAAATCGCCCGGGCGGCTGAACACTTTTGTATGAAAATCCCGAAATTCTTTTTGTTCTTTGGCTTTTATTTTAATTTCATTATACTGTAATAATCTAGTATAGATCGTGGTTCGATTTATTACGGGTATGTCCCTTCCACGTTGTATAAAACAAGGTAAGTATTCTTTTCCCATGACGTGACATGTGATTAGCCCAAGAATATGTCATCAGTTGGGAGTGTTGCCACTGCGTGTAAATGAATTATTCGAGCAAAGTGCATTTTTACAAGCTTTTATTTAACTTGCAATGTATGTATCTACCTATGTTTGTTCGGGTGAAAACTTGCTGAGCTGAAATTTTGCGCGCATATGTATATTGCGTGACAATGCAATATTATGATGACTTGGAGCTGATCTGATGATGGAGCTGGCAAGTGGCCATAGAAACTTTGTGATGAAACGACGGAACCCCATTGAGTATGGGCTTATTTGCTTTGTGTTGACAAGACCATTAGGCTTACAATAAAAGCTTGTACAAAAAAATTAATTAAGAAAAAAACTTATTTAACTTAACAAACTTATAATTCAATATATAAATTTATTAGAAATTACCCGTGTGGTTCCGGGTTAGAATAGGAACACTCCATCTCTTTCTCTGTGGATGTCGTAAGAGGCAGCTAAAGGATTAAGCACAAACATCTCGTGCTACAATTTCATTCCCAAGGAGGGTTAACGTCGGGCGACGGCCGGTTGTAAAACTTTTCTCACAAATACATTCCCAAAGAGGGTTGACGTCAGGCAGGCGGCTGGTTGTAAAACTATAGCCAAATCATTGGAAGTGTTCCGGCTATTTCTTCTCCATTTTACAAGGTCTTTGGCATCCTTGGATGACCATTGACATGCATAGTATATTTGGAGAAGAAAAAGCGGGAAAGAGCACCCCGGGCTGCAAAGCAGCACAGCTGAGGATGCAACCGGGAATACGCTTAGATGAAGAAGATAAATTTATTGGAAATTAAACAGATGAAACACATGACATACGAAATAGTTAAGTTCGTGAGTATTTAATATCTATAATACAAGGTACAAGAGGCGGCCTTATCGCCGAAGCAATCTCTTGCAGTTTAATTTACTGAAAAGAACTATCAGTGGTAACACTTATCATGGCATTCGTGACATAATCTTGGGCGATCGCGGCAAGAGAATACCTTGTTTTATTATATCATGGCTATTCTTTAGGTTTAATTATTAAAATTGGTGAAATCTTAATAATTAACGTACTTTTTAGGGTTCCGTAGTCCACAAGGAACCCTTATAGTTTCGTCATGCCCGTCCGTCCGTCTGTCTGTCCGTCCGGGTTCGTACTCCGCTGATACTGCACCGATTGTCACGAAAATTGGTGGAGAGATAGGTATTGAAGTTCCAAACAATGGTTTTTAAAATTATGAAAAAAATGTTTTTTTTTCAGCCCCCCATAAAACGAAACAAAATTTAAAAAATTAAATTGGACTATCCCCAACGTGTGGGGTATCGTTAAAAAGGTCTTAAAATGCAACAAAAACTGTTTTGAAACTATGTAACTAGATCAAACGCCCAGTCTTGAGATAATCTAATACAAAGTTAAAATTTGAGGTGTCGGCCACTGTAACTTTTGAAATATGTATTACTAAAATAATTCTGAAAAAAATGTAGTATATACCTCAAAGTATGTACTTTCAATTAAAACTATAGCGGTCTCGGTATCGTAGATAGTTATTTTTTAATACGTCATAAATCGTAAACCACAATTTACCTTTAGAACTTTTATATTATGTTACTTGCTGCTACGGAACTCTTCATGGGCGAGTCCGACTCGCACTTGGCCGCTTTTTATTCCTGAATTGGGCACTGTATTCTGCAAAATACGGTGACCCGGATTGTTTCGCGAAACAAGCCGGGTCGGTGATACCATCATTATTAGATTTACATTAAGAGTATACGTCGGGATAGGGAAAAGGAAAAACTCGATAAAATGTAAGCTTCTTTTTAACCGACTTCAAAAAAGGAGGAGGGTATCAATTCGACTGTATGTTTTTTTATTTATAATTTTTTTTTACGCGATAGTTTTGATGATTCTTTTTATTTGAAAGCCTTTACTACCAATTTGGTTCCATTTTAATTTGGTGAAGATATGATGAAAAACTTTGGAGATATGGAAGAAACTACTAAAAAAAATTGAAGTCGGTTGTTTTTTTATGTTAAATTTTTTATTATTTACTAATCGTATTTGGTTGGAACTGAATCTATTATTCGGTATTATAATAAAAGTTTCAACTCAACCAATTAAAAATCGCTGTTTAAAAATGTTGCTAATTTGCCACCAATGCATCGTATATCGACATACTAGCTTTGATACTAGTCTGTTATTAGATTTTAATCGATTTTTAGATACCTACAGTTTAAACAAATTTATTTGCTAGGCAAATTAAAAAAACCCCTACTGTCAAGAACGCCATCTAGTGATATCCGTAGATAGAGAAGGCCCTGACTTTCAAGCGTTAATCCCCAATAACTTTTAAACAGCTGAACTGATTTTCATTAAACATAGCTAAAAACTACCGCAAGAGAACTTGCTTTCACGTAAAAAAACAGCATCGAAATTGGTCCATACGTTCGAGCGCTACGATGCCACAGACAAACCGACACTAGCGTCAAACTTATAACAACCCTATTTTTTGTCGTAGGTAAAAAAATAAAATTCGACTTAGGACTTTTTTTTTACCAAAAAGTATGTACACAGTTAATAGTGTATATAGTTTTAAAATGCCCTTTCATTTGATACATAAGACGAGCAATAAAGTACTTTATGTACCCTCTTTGCGTAAGGTATAATATGAGTTATTATATTACTGAGTTCATTACATTATAATCTATAGAGGAACTTACAATGTAGTATGACATTACATTACATAGCATAGCGAAACCGGCTTACATCCAAGACGCTTCTAATAATATCTCATTTATCAATATAACATGGATGTCATGGAATATAAAAGAAAAAGATTAAGGCCGTACCTGAATTTTCCGGGGTCCAGTGCTGCCCCCATTTAAAATAAATAATTTCAAAGAAAACGGAGACATTATTTAAAATTTTGCAACTACCAAGTCCTAGATAACCCTTCAAAGTATTTTATGAACTACTGTTTACAATTTAAAGTGAGAACGTTAAGCTTTACTATGCACATTTGCGAAAAACGGCCACTTTTAGCAAATGTGCGTAGTAAAGCTTAACGTTCTAATTATAAACTGTAAACAGTAGTTCATAAAATACTTTGAAGGGTTATCTAGAACTTGGTAGTAGCAAAATTTTAAATGATGTCTCCGTTTTCTTTGAAATGATTTATTTAAAATGGGGGCAGCACTGGACCCCGGAAAATTTAGGTACGGCCTTAACATAATTACATAACAAGTGGTTATGCCGCAAGCTCTGACACTTTCCCACTTGCCAGGGTGGCTTAGCAAAACCATTTCAGTGAAATCCGTCCATATATAACGCTATAGCAAACTTCGCCCCTTCCTCCCCCCCCTCCACTCCCTCTTTTAGAATGTTTTTACGATTTTTTCATTTTTTTGTACGGATCCTCAGTATAAAAAAATGAAAAAATCGTGCGTCTTTCTGTCCGTCCGTCTGTCACAGCCAATTTGCTCCGAATCTACTGGACCTAATCAGGTGAAATTTGGTAGGATGGTGTAATCTTATGACCCAAACACATATGTGCAAAGTAAATAAATATATGTTTTTAAAATAAGGGTAATTTTTGGGGGATAAGTTAGGAAATTGAAAAAAAGAGTTTTGAAAACCTTACTGTGTCATATATCAAATGAAAGGGCTCATTATGAGAATCTCAAACATATTTTTTTTATAATTATAAAATAAATAGTTTTGATTTTATTCATGAAAGAAGACGAAAATTGACCATTCCCCCCCCCCTGATCTCCGGAACTACTGGTTTTTGGCGGCTGGCAACCCAGGAGCTTATATGTCAATTTTATTGCTCCGTATTTAATATTGTAAATTTAAATATTTTTATAGTTTAATTCATTAAATAATATTATTTAATCGTATTCATATTCTAAATTCATAATTTGTTTGTGTAAATTTAGTGTATTTTGTGAAATAATGGTGTTCCAAGTTGACGTTCAGTGGGTATAAATTGTTACCGGCTTTTTACAACTTTTACAAGGTAAGAACGGTACAATATTTAATCCCGTTTATATATTTCACTAAAACACAGCGTCCTTTGTGCACAATTTTTCATATTTTCGAAAATTATCGTACATAAACACATCTAATTTTGATGTAAATTGACAAAGTAGATTAGGTTATGTTATTGTTATTTTTTAGTTAGGTGATCGGTTTTGCTAGCTTTATCGTGCAATTCTAGCCTTTATTATCTTCCCTAGACATTACATCTGTCCCTTTTTGTAAAATATGTCCTCCTCAACCCGTGCTGAGACTGCCCGACAACTGGAAATCCAGCTGAAGCAAGTCTTACTCGAGCTCAAGGCAGAAAAAGAAGACAACGAGAAATTATTACTGGAAAGGGAAGATAATGAACGCGAATATGTATTGATGCGAAATAACAACATTAGACTTGAACAAAAACTCTCTGAGAGTCTTCAGTTATGTGATGATTTGAGTGAGCAGCTGAACCGATCAAAGTTAGAAATAGATTCTTTCCGCCAATGTGGTGATACGTATGAGCAGACCCTCAGACGTACCACTGAATTAGAAAAGGAGTTGGGCGAGGCATACAGACAAATTAATAGCTATGAGCAAGATGCCCAGATGCGTCAGTCAGCAGAGGTGTCCAGCCTATATGACCAGCTCATTGATAGTGTCGCTATGTCTCCCTCAACTAATTCTCCAGTTATTGATCTCACTAGTGAGACATCATCGAGTAGTATTGATTTAGATATCT